>CM028350.1:5410325-6010325 GCA_016618105.1 Dendrobium huoshanense | reverse complement strand
GTTGCTTGTTCAACTCCAATATGTTTGTCTTAATTTTCAATGATGTAACTGAAGTATGTGATAAGAAAAGTCAAGATATTTTTTTTTTTATTTCGCAGACCAGTAAGAAGGGTCACTTCATCAGTAATGAAAGAAATGGGCTGACCTTTTAGAATAAAGCATTGCTTTGAAATATTCCACCTTGAGATCAGCTCATA
Source organism: Dendrobium huoshanense (assembly GCA_016618105.1). Classification (NCBI taxonomy): domain Eukaryota; kingdom Viridiplantae; phylum Streptophyta; class Magnoliopsida; order Asparagales; family Orchidaceae; genus Dendrobium; species Dendrobium huoshanense. Next base: position 6,010,128 of record CM028350.1, on the reverse strand, counting down.
AATAAGAAAGATATTTTGCTCAAATCCAAGAAGTTACAAAAATTGTATGATCTTTAAACGTTTCAATGTCCACGACTTCAGGAAAAATTTGCTAAGCAAAATTATCACAGATTGCTCGAAAAGTCGAAACATAGCATCGATAGGTAATTGGATGAACATATATCTAAAAAATAAAAAATAAAAATATATAAAATAAGTAAATAAGATACGCATAAAAAACGCACAACATACGTATAGAGTACGCACAACATAAGCAAAGATCACGCTTAACAGACGTATAGAGTACTCACAACATACGCACAAGCACGCTGTTGACCTGCTGTATAAAAAAAAAAAAAAGAAAAAAAAAAAAATCAAATCTTACCTACTCACTGCCAACCCACGTCGCTCCCCACGTCGAGCCGTTCGTCGCACGTCGAAGCCACGACCGATGTCGTTTCTCCCCACGTCGCGGCAGCTCGCACGACTTGGTGTCGTTAAAAGGAGGCGAGAACGAGGCCTTCGGCCTCCGCACGCGATCCCGAGCTTTCCCCCTTTCTGATCTTTCTCCCTCCCTCCGTGGCTGTTCGACGAAGTTCCTTCGACGACGTTCCCTGACGGTCGGATCGGAAGTTACACCATATTGATCGGAAGCAACAGGAGCTCCGCCGGCTGTGAGGGCTTGATCCCATTCCCGTACAGAGAGAGAGAGAGAGAGAGAGAGAGAGAGAGAGAGAGAGAGAGAGAGAGAGAGAGAGATTGAAGTTTTTACCTCTGCCATCGTCCGACCTCACCCCTCCCGTCGCCTCCTTGGCTGTCCGACCTTGCTCCTTCGGCCGACTTTCCGTGCTGAGGATCGGAAGTTACAGCATTTTGATCGGACGCAAGAACTGTGAGCCCACTTGCTGTGTAGGTAACTTTCTCCCTCTCACTCGCACTTCTCAGCCAAATCCCGTAAATCTGGCCGAACCAGGGTGCTAGGGGGGATTAAGGGTTTTCATTAACCTTAATTATAATTAATTTAATTTAATTATGATTAACGTTAATTATAATCAAATTAGTTAATTATAATTATTTTTGTTAAATTATTATTAATTATTATTAATTGATTATAATTAATTTAAGTTAATTAGTATTAACTAATTATGATTAATGGAAGTTAATTATAATTAATTATATTGATTAATGTTATTAATTAAAATTAATTATTATAGTTAATTTTAATTGATTGTAAATAATTATGATTAAAATATGATTATAATTATAATTAATTATAATTAATTAATATAATTATAATCAATGATAAAAAATTCTTACCCCGGGCCTTCCTCGACATCCGAGCCTTCACCGACGACCGCCGGTCCACCGGCCCCGAAGGTATAACCTCCTAAACTCAGGCTTTCGTCCTCGACGTGTACGACGGACCGGAAAACCGCCTATACACGCCTTTATTGCGCGTGGTGGGATGGGATCCCGGTCCGACGCCTACGACGAGGCGGACAGTCGCCTCCCCTCTCGCTTTCTTACCTCGTCATGCGTGGCGAGTCAGTGGTCTACCCATGCACGCCTTTATTGAGCGTGGTGGGAGGGGCAACTGGCGCGACACCTATGATAAGGTAAGCGAGCAACCCTCGCCCTCTTATCTCGACTAACGTGTCGGGCCGGCGGTCTACCGTCTACCTATACACGCCTTTATTGAGCGTGGTAGGAGGGGCAACCGGCACGACACCTGTGTTGAGGTAAGTGAGCGACCCACGCCTTCCTGTCTCGACATGCGTGTCGGACCGGCAAACCACCTAAGCACGCCTTTAGTGAGCGTGGCAGGAGGGAAACCGGTTCGACGCACACGGCGAGGCCAGGCGAGCCTGGTGTACCCTTCTCTTTGCGCGGCCGGAATGATTTATAAGTACCCCCGGGCGGGGGGAAAGCAACTGCTCTTCTTCTTGTAACAGGTACCGTCAAAGACCCCATGCACGCCTTTATTGTCCGTGGTGGGAAGAAAAATCACGGCCGAGGTGTCCTCGAAAGAGGGCACCTACCATGCACGCCTTTATTGGCCGTGATGGGAAGGCCCAGTTTTCTCGTAGTTTTCCCCTAAACGGGGGAGATGCTGGGAGGCTGCCGAAATTTCGGGTGAAATATTACTACACTTGGACCTGTTTTGAACTCAAAAGAACAAAATATTTGGACCAAATGAGAAAGAGCAGTGGACTTTTGAACCTGATTGAACATGTGCAGAGGATCAGAACCAAAATTCAAATGATTTCTAAAAGGCCAAACTCAAATAAAATGAAATCAAATTTGAACCAAACTCAAGCCAATTTGAACATGAAAAGGGGACATATAAAGAATCCAGAGGACTTTGAACAAAAAGAAAGTGAACATTCAAATGAACCTGCAAATACTCCAGAAGATTTCGAACAATTATTTGAACAAAACCCGGACTGTAGGGGACTTGAATAAAATTGGTCATATACGGGGAAACTCAAACTATAAGACCTCAACCCGAATATACAAAAATGTGGTGGACTTTTACAACAGTCTCTACGAGATCGAGAGCATCGTATCTGTGGGAATAACGAATGACTACAGAATATACGGGTGTCCCTCCTACATATACTGTTGAAATCTCCTACGACAATTTTTATAAACGCCTGTTGATTGAGATGGCGATGCGGGAGACCAATGATGGAGGATCCACCTTCCTACAAACAAATGCGACCCAACAAACCCACCTGAGATTGGTGACAGGTGGGCATGATGTAGGCAACAATGGGCCCCCTACGAACAGTTCCAGGAGCTCGTAGTGGCTACAATGGGTTCCCGTGAATATGTACGAGTCGCTTGTGGATAACAACAGTGTGTATGTCGTATGTATAACGAACCACTGTGGACACAAGTACGTCTCCTACAATAATCCCTACAAACGCCTGTTGATTGAGATGGCGATACGGGAGACCAATGATGGATGATCCGCCTTCCTACGCAACCCAACAAACCACCTGAGATTGGTGAAAGGTGGTCTCAATGCAAAAGCAAAGGCTCTCCTACAAATACTACTAGGAGGTCGTAGCGGATACGACTAATCTCCAGCAAATGAATACTTGTGGATAACAACAGTGTGTATGTCGTATGTATAACGAACCACTGTGGACACAAGTACATCTCCTACGATGATCCCTACGAGATCAAACAAATACAATCAAACCACCCGAGATTGGTGAAAAGGTGGATATGATGCAGAAAGAACGAATCTCCTGCAAACATTTTTTTAAACCTTGTAGTGGATACAACAATCCCCTACAAATGCATATGAATACTTGTGGATAACAACAGTGTGTTACAAGTACGATGAATCTCTGTGGGCACAAGTACGGATCCCTTACAAATGCAAATGAACACTCGTGGATAACAAAAGTGTATTGCATAATGAATCACTGTGGACACGAGTACAGATATCACCTACGACAGCGGTGATCAAAATCTAGAAGTACACCGGGTACATAAGCAACACGATGTACGAAAGAGGACACATCCCCTGATAGAAGAGAGGACATGTTTGAACAAATTAGAACCAAAGCTTCCTGATATTCCAAACTCTCTTATTAGTTCTATACTCGAGAAGAAGACGGCTCTGGTACCCACGAATACCGAAAATAACAAGTCTGCTACACCAAAGATCCTAAAGGGAGTTCTCTCCAAATCAACAGTCTTTGACTCTCGAATCCAGAAAATCCTTCCCCGATGAATGAGAAAGGGGGGGAGTCAACATCAAGACACACGCCACCGGATCTGCAACATTCATATAAGCAGACAGAAGGCGTCTACAACCTACAACGCCACGCCACCGGATCTGCAACACTGATACAAGCAGACAGAAGGCGTCTACAACTTATAATGCAACGCCACCGGATCTGCAACACTGATACAAGCAGACAGAAGGCGTCTACAACTTATAACGCTACGCCACCGGATCTGCAACACATATACAAGCAGACAGAAGGCGTCTACGATCTACAACTCAATGCCACCGGATCCGCAACTTCTATGCAAGCGGACAAAAGGCGTCTATTCCAAGAATACCCCCGCATGGGCCCCGACGAGCGTGTTATTGGTACACACGTGACGTCTAGGGATGCTGCGCGGGTTGACAAGTGAATTCTAGTTCGAACCCGATCCTCCTATATGGGTCAATAGGAGTCGACAAGGTTTGAACTCTCAAACAAATATACGGTTGCTACGACCGGTATATTTGTCTTAATACATTCATGTTAGGCCTTTAAGGCCTATAACAAAGAGAATTCATTGATAAAGGCTCAAAGCCTACAAAACCCGATCCTCTGTCGGCAGCCCGACAGAGTTGACAAGGTTCAATCCATAAAAAGAAATGACCCCCAAACACCCCGATGATGGCCGTGTTGATTGCTTATCTCAACCGGAGGGGTCCACAATATTTCAAAATGCCCTCAAACTTCTACAAAATTCAAATATTTTTCAAGTAACCTCAAGGTCACCCCGATGATGGCCGTGTTGATTTCTTATCTCAATCGGAGGGGTTCACAAATATTTTTCAAATGTCATCCCAAATATTCAAAATTCCACCCAAATATCCATTCAAAACCCAAAACTCCACAATATCCAAAAAACCAAAATCCCAAAAATATTCAAAATCCCAAAGATATTTAAATTTGAAATAAATCTATCAATTACTTAAAGCAAAACCCATCCACCCTCCGCAACAGTTTGCCGGGGTGGACAAATTCAAATAAATTCTAGCTCACAAAGAGCCAAATGCCTAGTCGAAAATATCACTAGGATCCATTCTCAAACAATCTCTTGTCAGTAAGGACGTGGTACGTGTCCTCTAACCGGCGGTTAGCCGCCAAATGGCACCGCAGGATAAACGGTTACGACGACCCGGGGCCCTCTGAACCGAGTGGTTTTGCCGCCAAATGGCACCACGATATACCGGTTATGGCCAGAGCCAATACGCTCCTTATTGGCATCAAATCCTTGAGATATGAATCAATAGGATATGATCAATAGGGCACAAAGCCCTCTGTTAGCTAAGGTGGATTCAAATTTGTCCCCTTAGACAAACATCCAACCCAGGTCTACAAGGTCCCCTTGGACGAAGCAACCCATGGCTGCCGACAAGGATCCTTCTGTCAGGTTGGGTCGACTACCTCCTCTGACTAAGTAGACCAGGGACCACGATGGCCCGGGACGATGGAACCATGGGATCTTGATCGGGTCCATCATCCATTCCCCCACCATCCGCTTTAAGTGCTAGATGGTGCAATTTCTATTTTAAATATCAAATATTTCAAATTTTCAAACTTTTAACTCAATTTTCAAATCCTTGAGATATAAATCCATTGCTGCTACTATATGTCAGATAACACGTACTTCTATACGAATCTGATTGATGACTAGCCTTAATCGAAAGTTCTTTCGCGTGATCGAGAGGGGTAATTAACTATAGGGGCTTGCGCCTATAGGAAACCAGAACTCAGATCATAAAGTCCTCGCAAAATGAGGGCGAAATCTCTGGGTAGTGTCTTATCTACAAACCCATCTGCCTTCCAAAATTTACCTCGGAACTTAGTTCGTTAAAACTCCCTCGCCGAATAAGAAGCAGCGAGCGGAGGCCGGGGCCGAATTTTCGGAGCCCACACACGCACAGTATACACATAATATACGTATAAAGTACTCAGTGTTTATGCCAGCATATGCACATCCTACGCTCAAAATTGGCACAAACTACTCTATTTTAAAAGTCTAGGATTTAATTGTTAAAAATTTAGTTAGGGTTTAGGTTTCAAATTTTAGCATAAATTCATAAACCCTAAATACAGAAAAAATATGATGACATCAAAGTATCAAACATTTAAAAGGTTTCGAGAAACAACGTATACGCATAGCATAAGCATAAAATATAAGAACTTCAATACCCTAAACACCTACGCATAGCATAAGCATAAATACACAGAACTTGAACAGAAAACATGCCAGCAAATTATCTTTCTCTTTGAGGGTGACAACATCTGAGAAGGAACTGAGTGAATGCTTCAAATTGTTCCGGAGTGAATGCTTGAAACGTTTGCTGGAAGTTGAAAATTGAAACGCCGCATATACTGTGAAATTTTTCTGTCATTTCACCTTTACCAGGGTTTAAATGTTGATGCCACGTCGACATCTCACTAGGCAATCCAGGACTCCACGTTGGCAATTGGGGGTTCGAACTGAAAAAAAAAATTAAGTTAGTTTTTTTAGAGGCGGCGCCTAAAAAATGTGAGGCGAGGCGCGCCTTATGGTGCGCCACAATAAACTTGAGGCGTAAGCCTCAAAACCTGAACTTATTGCGTGGGCTTTGAGGCTTAAAGGGACCATATTGCGCTGAGTCACGCCTTTTATTGTGCAATTTTAAACCATGATGGAGGTCAACCTTAGAGTCTAATTATTTTCGTTTAAGTTGATTTAAAATTGAATATATTAAGTGTAATTTTAGTAGTAATAAATCTAGTGGAGGATTGTGGATTTGGGCTATCAAGTCATTATTAAAAGTATACGTTTTAGATATCTTATGTCTATTGTTTAGAGTGATGGTGAAATAGATGGGGATATTATTAGTAAAATTCAAGTTGGATGGTTGAAGTGGAGGAATGCATCAGATTTGTTGTGTAATAGTAATGACTCTCTCAAACTTAAGGGAAAATTCTATAAGATGGTGGTGAGATCTATAATGCTTTATGATATAGAATGTTGGCCATTAAAAGAGAAAAATATATTAAGTTAAGTGTTGTAGAGATGAGGATGCTCAGGTGGATGAGTGGCTTTACTCATAGAGATAACATACTAAATGAGCATATATGGTAAAAGGTTTGAGTAGGTTCAGTGGAAAATATGATCAGAGAGAGTCACCTTAAATGGTTTGGTCACATAAAATGACAGCCTTCTGATGACCTAGTTAGGATAGTAGTTGCATTATATTTGCCTTATGTTAAGAAATGTAGAGGTAGACCTAAAATGGCTTGGTTAGAAAATATTAGAAATGACCTTTCTTTATTAGATTTAAATCAGAATTTGACTCTTAATATAACACAATGAAGTAAAGGATTCATGTAGTTGACCCCACGTAGTGGGATAAATGATTGATGTTGTTGTTGTTGTTGTAAGTATTAATCATTTTTAAAGTGAAATAAAATTTTAGTTCATGATAACTAATTACGATTATCAATGTAAGTAATAAATATGAATAAATTAGATAATAGAAAATAACTGGCAATAAACTATCTAAATAGAAAATAAATGACTATAAATTAAATAAATAGAATATAAATTAAAATAAATCCTAAAAAGTCATAGATAAATTTAGAATAATACATAAACATAATTTAGTTCAAATTTAAAAAAAATTATAGGATTTCTTCACTTGTGTTCATCATCCTTGAATCATTTGTAAATTAATCTCAATCAATTTACATTGAATATATTCTAAACACTCACTCTAAGCTAAAATTGAATATATTCTAAGCACACACATTAAGCTAAACAACCTTGGATTTTCACTTTTAAATTTAGTCTTCATGAATTCATCTCCTAAAGTCCATCTCCAAACCTAAGAGAAAATAATTAATAGATCATTAGATGAAACAAGCTTGGAAAATTGGGATATATATAGAGAAGCCCATAGGGAGTCTAAGAAAATAATTTATGATGTGAAAAAAAAATTGTAGGACCTGATGATATTCTAATAGAAGTGTGGAATTACTTAAGAGATCAAGGAATTTCTTGGCTTACTAAACTCTTTAATATTATTTTGAAAATGAAAAGATGTTAGATGAGTAGAGAAATCGTGTGTTAAGAATAAAAGTGTTGCACTAGAGTGTGAAAATTATAGACAAATTAAATTAATTTTTTTTATATTAAAATTATTGGAAAGAGTAATTGAGCATAGATTAAGAGGTTATACTAATGGTTTTCAAAATTAGTTTGGATTAATGCTGGGTAGGTCTACTATGGAAGCTATATATTGTTGAGAGATTTGATGGTGAAGTACAAAGAGAGTGAGGAGGATCTACCTCTGATATTTTGTTGGTTTAGAGAAAGCATATGATAAAGTTTCAAGAGAAGTGCTAAAGGCAGTTCTAGAGAAGAAATGAGTTAATAATGCTTATATTCACGTCATTAAGGATATATATGCACGAGTTGTTACTAGTGTTCAAACACAAAGTAATTTGACCTAGTAATTTCTTATTTCAGTTTGATTACATCAAGGATTTGCTTTAAAGCCATATATCTTTGCTTTAGTCATGGATGTTCTTACCAGGCATTTACAAGAGGATGTACCTTAGTTTATGCTTTTTTTGTTGATGATATTCTCTTTGTTGATATGACTAGAGAGGCCGCTGATGAAAAATTTGAATTATAGAGGTTAATCTTATAGTTTATAGGTTTTCGTTTGAGTACATTTAAACTAAATATATGGAATGTAATTTTAATAGTAATAGATCTAATGGTGGGATTGTGATATTGGTTGATCAAGTTATTAAAAAGAGTGAACGTTTTATATATCTCAGGTATACTGTTCAAAGCGATGGGGATATCATTGGTTTAATTCAAGTTGGATGGTTGAAGTTGAGGAATGCATCAAGTTTATGTGATAGGAAAGTACCCCTCAAATTTAAGGGAAAGTTTTATAAGATGTTGGTGAGATATGCAATGCTTTATGGTTTTGAATGTTTGTCATTAAAATAAGAGAAGCATTAAATTAAGTTAGTGTTTTGTTGATGAGGATGCTCAGGTGGATGAGTGGCTTTACACTTAGAGATATAATTCAAAATGAGCTTATGCATTAAAAAGGTTGGATTAGCTCTAGCAACAGATAAGATTAGAGAGAGTCATCTTAGATGGTTTGGTCACTTAAAATGTTGGCCTTTCGATGAACTTGCTAGGAGAATAAATGCATTATATCTGACCTATGTTATGAAAGATAGAGATTGACTTAAAAAGACTTAGTCATAAAGTATTAACAATATCTTTTTCGATTATATTTAAATGAGAATATGACTTTTAATAGGACACAATAGAGAAAAATGATTCATGTAGCCGACTCCACATAGTGAGATAAAGGCTTATTGTTGTTGTTGTAGATGATTAGATGACACCACATATGATTCATTATTAACAAATTAGGAATGAGCTGCATATGCTTTGGCTAGGCTTATGGGGTCACCATTAGCTTGGTTAACTACCACTTAAAAAGGAAGTAGCCATCCCAAGAGCAATTCAAAAGATTAATGCATTATGAGTTCTACTCAACGAATTATGTTGAGGATTGATTCAAGAAATGATTGTTTGAGATAACATTGAGAACAATCTATGTACGATTACAACAAAAGTTTCAGAAGACAACTAGTAACTTTTGGAATGTATAAACACTTATGAAGTATATCTTTGATTTTTTTTTTTCAAATTGCTAATGAACTCTGGCGCTTTGTTATCCCGGACCTCAACCAAGACAATATCATGATAATGATCATAAAACAAAAAAATTAAGACTGAAATGATCCAATAACTTTTAAAGAGGAATTAACTTCCTTCAAAAACAAGTAAATGAGGGAAAAAACAAATGCCCATGCCCTAGGGTGTTTCTATGACATTGCTAGGTTTCTAGCCACACCTAAGAAAAATACTAGATTGTGCACTCTAAATTACTACCGAAAGGTGGAAGAAAAATGTGAAAAATAAGATTGTTATTTTCTTTGGTGGAAAACATCATTATGAGTACAGCAGACAAAGTGGACCAATCTCTATCTCTTATGGTAATGCTGAAGGATATGGCGAGGTGTTATTCACTTTAAGGCTATAGGTCAATGGAGAGGTGATCATTGCCATCTTTTGCATTGATAGCTAGAATAATTTAATCCCTGCAAAGCGAGTACAAAGGTTGGGTTTGGTGACTAGTCTCATTCCAAATCCCTACCCTTTAGGATGCATTCCAAAGGGGTTTGGTTTGAAAATTGATCACTAGTGCTAGTTGAAGTTTGTAATCACTAAGAACTACTTCGATGAAGTGTTGATTGAGGTGGTTCCACATGAAACTTATCAAGTTATCTTGATTAGTTTGTACATGCATAACAGGTACGCAACGTCATATTGTGGATATTAGACCTGTCAATTTCGGGTTACGGGTCGGGTCAACCCGAACCCGAAACTGATCCGGCACTATTCGGGTTCGGGTTGACCCGACCCGTTTTTCAATACAGGTCAATTTTCTAGACCCGAACCCAACCCGACCCGCGGACTAGCGCGGAACGGCCTCGCCGCCGCTAGAATTCGCGCGGAACGACCTTGCCGCCGCTGGATTTCGTGCGGAACGGACTCGCCGCCGCTGGATTTCGCGCGGAACGGCCTCGCCGCCGCTGGACTTCGCGCGGACGCGGCGTGAAAAGGCGCCTGGGGGCTGGGGACGCGACCCGCAAGTCTGCGAGTGCGACCGTCGACCAGCCTGGCTCGACTGCTCGAGGCAGCGGATGCAGGGGCCAACGGGGCGCGGATAGCGAGCTGGGGGCCTGGGGCAGCGGGCAGCTCGGGCTAGGGGCCTGGGGTAGCGGGCAAGGAGCAAGGGCGGGAATCAAAATTTTTTAAATTAAACGAGTTTTTGGGTTGACCCGGCAACCTGTCGGGTCAACCCGAACCCGACCCGTTTTTGCAAACGGGTAGGTTTTTCAAACTCGAACCCTACCCGCTTCGAGTTCGGATCAACCCTAACCCGAAAATTTCGGGTCGGGTTCGGATCGGGTTTTCGGGTCGGGTCCAATATTGACAGGTCTAGTGGATATGAAGTAGTTGCTAAAGCATTTTGGAGTATCAACAATAGATGATGTGACAACAAACCAAAATGATTAACTTTTAATTGCTATACAAAAGTTTTTACTTGTGCTCATCAGACTTATTATTGAGGAAGAGAGGAGTTTTACTCTTTCTTTATTGAGCAAGATTGGATAATTACAACTATAATAATTGATGGGGATGTATGCAACACTCTTTCATTAGGTTGAGTCTTCATTAGGTATAGGGTTTAACTCCGAAGTGACCCACAAAGCATGGTATACATTTGATTTTAGATGTGTTGTTACCAAACTTTTTGATGTACTATAACTCAGTCATCAAGAATGAAGAAACCGGAAAGTAGGTTGCAAAGTTATTAGAGGATGGAGTTTTTAGCCTAACAGTTCACCTTGTTGATTGTCCATTTTGATGGTCCATAAGAAGGATGATACATTGAGATTGTATATTGACTCGTACACTCTCAATGAAATAAAGATAAAGACTTGCTATATGCTATTAAATTTTGATGAGGTATTGTATCAATTGAAGCATGCAACTGGGCTTGTCATTGGGTTGGGTTATGACCCGATCTAATCTAATTAATGTTGTAAAGAACTAATTTATAGATTCTAAACCTATGATGCACCGACACTCCGTTTAAAAAAGGTATGCAGTGTCGGACACATGTCGGACACGGCATGGAAACGTGTCCGACACGGCATTGGAGTCGCAATTTAAAAAATTAAAATTAAAATCGGACACGCGTGTCCGGTTATTAAATGAGGTATCGCTAGGTATGTACTCGGTATCGCTAGGTACATGCTCGGTACCGCTCAGTAAATGCTCGGTACCGCTAGGTTCATGCTCGGTACCAATGTTTAAAATTGCGCATTCGGGTATTGAGGCGTTTTTCATTCATGAGGCGAGGCGTAAGCCTCAAGGCGTTTTGAGACGTCAGCCTCAAAATCAAAAGATTGCGTAAATATAAAATGATAATTTTTTTATATACTAATGAGTGAATAATATAAAACATAAAAAAAATCATAAGATATGAAGTGAAATCAAAATATCTCAATAATAAGACAACGTGAAATATAGTTTAACTCAAAATTCTATCTTTCCCAAATCCCAGTATTCTTTTCATTAACATATAATTCCCATTTCCAAAAATAAATAGCGATGACATATCACATAAGAACTCATAAGTCATCAGCACTGTCATCACTAAGGGGTTCTTCATTTGAATCATCATTATGGTGAATTGCTCTCTCCCTTTCCTCCTTTCCTATAGAGTCCAATGTCGGGCATTTACTTCAAGATTTATATAAGTTTTAATATATATAGCGTGAGGCGTAAGCCTCATGCCAGTGAAGCGAGGCAGGCCTCAAGGCGGGCCTCAACCAAGTTGAGGCGCAAGCCTCTTAAAACAAACTCGAGGTGTTTTTTATTGGAATTGCACAAAGGCGGGCCTCAAGGCGAGCCTCATATTGCGCAATTTTAAACCATGCTCGATACCGCTAGGTAAATGCTCGGTACCGCTCAGTACATGCTTGGTACTACTCAATATATGCTCGGTACCGCTAAGTACAAGCTCGGTACTGCTAGGTACATGCTCGGTACCGTTAGGTATATGCTCGGTACTGCTAGGTACATGCTCGGTACTGTTAGGTACATGCTCAGTACCACTCGGTATCTTCCCATACAAACAACTTACGAACTTTAAAAACATGCAAAACTTCAAAATTACTCTTACAATAAAATTTTGTTCCTGGGCAGCCAGAAACCTCCGCAGGGGCGTTGCCCCTTGACCCCGCGACCTGACTGGGCAGGTCGAATCCTGCTAAGGTGCAGCGCCCCCTTGGACCCCCGGCAGACCGGTATATTGTTGTATTCATGTTGTCTTATTATTGAGATATTTTGATTTCACTTCATATTAATTTTATTTGATGTATTCATATGTATGATTGGTTTGTGAGCAAAATGAGCTCTGCTGCTAGCGGGAGTGGATTAGATGAAGGTTCAAAAGAGCCATATGTCTGTGCCCTATCCGTGTCCTATATTTTTAAAAATTATTATATATTATATTAAAAAATTATTATGCCGTGTCCACGCCGCACCAGTGTCCTATATTTTTAAAAATTGCTGTGTCCCGTGTCCGTGTCGTGTCGTGTCCGTGTCGCCGTGTTCATGTCGGTGCATCATAGTTCTAAACCCAATACAATAATAACCTCGATCCATCTATAGTGAGTGGGTTGGATCCACCTCATAGACTTATTATTGAGGAAGAGAGGAGTTTTACTCTTTCTTCATTGAGCAAGATTGGATAATTACAACTATAATAATTGATGGGGATGTATGCAACACTCTTTCATTAGGTTGAGGGTTTAACTCCGAAGTGACCCACAAAGCATGGTATACATTTGATTTTAGATGTGTTGTTACCAAACTTTTTGATGTACTATAACTTAGTCATCAAGAATGAAGAAACCGGAAAGTAGGTTGCAAAGTTATTAGAGGATGGAGTTTTTAGCCTAACAGTTCACCTTGTTGATTGTCCATTTTGATGGTCCATAAGAAGGATGATACATTGAGATTGTATATTGACTAGTACACTCTCAATGAAATAAAGATAAAGACTTGCTATATGCTATTAAATTTGATGAGGTATTGTATCAATTGAAGCATGCAACTGGGCTTGTCATTGGGTTGGGTTATGACCCGATCTAATCTAATTAATGTTGTAAAGAACTAATTTATTGATTCTAAACCTATGATGCACCGACACTCCGTTTAAAAAAGGTATGCAGTGTCGGACACATGTCGGACACGGCATAGAAACGTGTCCGACACGGCATTGGAGTATCACAATTTAAAAAATTAAAATTAAAATCGGACACGCGTGTCCGGTTATTAAATGAGGTATCGCTAGGTACATACTCGGTATCGCTAGGTACATACTCGGTATCGCTAGGTACATGCTCGGTACCGCTCAGTACATGCTCGGTACCGCTAGGTACATGCTCGGTACCAATGTTTAAAATTGCGCATTCGGGTATTGAGGCGTTTTTCATTCGTGAGGCGAGGCGTAAGCCTCAAGGCGTTTTGAGACGTATAGTTTTCTGTTTATATACTTCAGCAGTCTCAGATCTGCTATGGTCAAGTTTTCTTTTAATCCCGTTTTTATTTCTCAACACCAAATAGCAAAATAGTTTAGTTCTTAATACCAGGATTCAGATTTGTCCCATAAAATTTAGTTGTCATGAATTTTAGCAGATTAACTACCTTTCTCCAGCTTAAATATTTATTTTACTGTGGTTCTCTTCTCTATTCCTTTCCTAATCTTTGGGATAAACTATGCACATTAACTTCATCTTCTATGATAACTGAATCCATTTTTTTCATTTTATAACCATCAAAGTTGCTGCTTTTTTCTCTTTCTGATGACTTCTTATCTTCTCAAGTAATTCTTCCTTTCCATACTTATCATTAACCATTTAACCTCAAATCTATTGCTGAAACTCGACACCTTTTGATGCAAGAGGAAAAATAGTTTAAAAATACAGAGGAATGGACTCACACTTTTAATCCATATAAGCAATGCAGAGAAAAAAAGTGCAATATCCGACAGCTACTTAAAATTGATCTGGTAAACTGTTCCATTAGTTCTATGAGATCAATTAATTTCATTTCATTTAACAAAAATCCGGTTTTAGACATTGGACAGGGTACATTGCCTGGCTAGTTTGTTTAGAATTTTGAAGCGTTGAACAGTAGGATGATACCTAAATCTTGAATAACAAATAATAATATAATTTTTTTTTTACTTGTTGCTGCATTTTGGCATGTACTTGCATTTATCATTCTAATTATGTATCTATCAGGCTAAAAGATGGAAATGGCGTGAGGTTGTATCCAAAGTCTTCGTTTACCATCAACTGTACAGGTAACATCTCGTCTCCTTCACTTTAGATTCCTGTTATATCATTTGTCAAGCAGGTTGAATTGTTGTTGTCAATATAGGTGATGTTTGCAAAGGTGATGTTGTTATGTTCAAGCAAAGAGTCTATGATAAGTATGTCATTTTTGCACTTAAATTCTCCTGATAACTTTATTTTTCACTATTCCAAATTGTTTTTGATTTTACTCTTTGACTAGGGAGCTCCTAATTTTTTTTTCAAGGTTTAACAAAGTTTCAAGAAATGGAAAAGTTATAGGAAAGCGAACAATTGCTGGTAGGGTTGTTAAGGAAAGCTATGGTAGTGCGAAGCAGCAACACACTTTTACTGTAGGTCAAACTAAAAACCGCCTGAGAATTATTTTATCTAGTAACTTCTTTTTTTATTTTTATTTTTTTTACATGATTAAAAAGGTCGAAGTATTGTGGAGCAAAGGTGTCAAGCCATTACCATCGTTGTATCCTTTGCTTGTGAAGGGGCGCAATCTCTATAGGTACAGAACTTTCCGCCAGGTAAAAATGCACTTCTTCTCTCTGAATTGACAATGGAATCAATTCAATTCATTGATAAGTGCTGTTTTTCCCTTGTATCACCTTTCTGTGGGTGAAAATAATTAAAATATAAATTGTCGGAGTTTCAAGTGTGTGGTTATCACCGGAGATGCAAATTTGTTGCACTGTTTAAATTTTTTCATTTTAATTTGTATAGGGGGTAATTTGAGCCCTTGAGTCTATTCTTTTGTTTTATTTTTCCATAGTGACTGTTATAATGTATGTTATGGTTGTACCAAAAATCAATATGGTATGATACAATGAAAATTGTTAGTTTCTGTTTGAGGTTTCATAATGGATTGTAAGGCACAATTTTCAAGGTTGTACCTTATGATTTGTACAAAGTAAAACAACTACAAGAAGTCTTTATCCCACTACATCGGGTCGGCTACATGAATCTTTTTTCTCCATTGTGTCTTATTAAGAGTTAAATTCTCATTTAAATTTAATAAAAAAAAGATCATTTGTTAATGAGCATAATGATTTGCACACAGTCAATGATAGTGGAAATACTGCAGACCACAACAAATGCAACAAAGGGATACGAGCATACAAGCTCCTATGAGTTGTTATAGAAGATTCGTTGTACACCCAATAGGTTGTCCACAAGCAAAATACAAGATGACTACAACAAATGTAAATGCCAACAGACCATTGAAATAGACCTGTTATACATTCAACATGTTGTCCATGGGCAAATATGAAAGAACTACGGTGGATGCAAGTATCTACAAATGCATAGCAAGATATTCATTAGTGCGCAACAATATACTTGCAGAAGACAACAAGTAGTGCACGACAGTCTATCTGTTTGAAACAGGCAAATGATCGTAGTACAACGCTACACCATCGGATCTGCAACACTTATACACAGGAAAAAAAGCATGTATAAACTTTCAATTGGAATGTTACGCACATTAAAACGACAATTGCCCACACAGCTAGAATACTCCAAAATACCCCCACACTTGCTCTACAATGTATACATAAAAATATATTACAAGAAAGTGCATGTGCAATCACATATCAACATGGGCCCCAACGATCGTGTTACGGGTACACTTGACTTTTAGGGATGCTGCGCGGGTCGGTAAATGAAGTCAAGTTCGAACCCGATCCTTTTACGTGGTTTAGTAGAAGTAGACACGACTCGACTATTAAACAAATATACGGTCACGACGTTGACCGATATATTTGTTTTAAACATGACCCTCATATTAGACCTTCAAGATCTATAAGAAGAAAAATTCATTAATAAGAGCGTACAGTCGGCAAACTCGATCCTCTGTCGGCAAGCAGACAAAGTCGACAATGTTCAATCAATGAAATAAAATTGCCCACATCCACCCCGATAATGGTTGTGTACAACGTGGATCTCAACCAGAGGGGTTAATTCTGAATATTACAAATTTAACCCAAATGCCCATCAAAATCCAAAACTCCAAAATCCCAAAAATTCAAAATATTTAAAATCAAAATTCAACTATGAAACACTCAAAACAAATTCTATCTACCCTCCGCAACAGTTTGCTACGGTGAACAAATTTAAAAATAACTTCAGCTCATAAAGAGCTAATGTCTGGTCAAGAATATCACTAGAATTCATTCTCAAACAGTATTCTACCAATAAGGACGTGGCACATGTTCTCTAACTAATAGTTTTGCCGTCAAATTTCACCGTAGGTAAACGGTTATGATCAGGGCTCTCTGAACTTAGTGGTTTGCCATCAAATGACACTACTAAATTACGGTCATGGCCAGAGCCTGTATGCTCCCCAATGACATCAAATCCTTGAGATATGAATCAATATGATATAATCGATAGTGCACAAAGCCCTCTTTTTGCTAAGGTGGATTCAAATTTGTCCCCTTAGACAAATATCTATCTCAGATCTACAAGGTACTCTTAGACGAAGCAACCCATGATTGCCGACAAGGATCCTTCTGTCAGGTTGGGTTGACTACCTCCTCTGACTAAGTAGACCAGGGACTATGATGGCCCAGGATGACGAAACCATGGGATCTTGATTGGTCCATCATTTATTCTCCCACCATCTGCTTTAAATGGAAGATGGTGAAATTTCTAATTTTAAATGTTAAAATTTTTAATTCCAAATGTCAATGCTGCTACTATATGCCTGATACTATGTATTTACAGATACAACATATATGATCGACGACTAGCCTTAATCGAAAGTTATCTCTCGTTATTGGGAGGAGTAATTAACTATAGGGGCTTGCGCCTATAGGAAACCAAAACTCAGATCTAAAGTACTCACAAATTGAGGGTGAAATCTCTGGCTAGTGTCTTATTTACAAATCCAATCTGCCTTCCTAAAATTTTCCCCGGAACTTAATCCATTAAAACTACCCCGAAAGTAGCAGGGTAGGTCGGGGCTAAACTTTCGGAGCCCACAATGATTATATGAATGAACATTCTCCTTAAAGAAAGCTGATACATATAACTTGAATATTTATGGAGATGATTTACACACTTTCAAATTTGAGCAAACACTAAATTCATATTTTTATGACTTTCATTATTAAAAAAATAATTTATTAACAAATTCATTGAAATATAGATGAATTTTACCTTCTTATGTCTCTTCTTTCGAATTTGTATGTGAAGAAATTATGAACCAAAAGCAAAATCATTTTTTTATTGATAGAAATAACTTCTTTGAAATTTTCATATGGAGTTAGATCAACTTATTCAATTAATTTATCATCTTTTTTTTTTTTTTTTTTGGCTCATTAGACTCTTAAATTATAGCATACATGACTTGTTCAACTATAAATTCATAGACGAATTGTAAAAGCTCAGATTCACATTCATGAGTTTTCATGTGAAGTTTAGATGTAATCGTCAATCTCTAATGCAATTTACATCTTATATGTGGCTACTACTATTATATCATGTATAACTGCTGCTGACTTAATTGCTCTCTTGGGAAGTGTAAATGTAGCCTTCAAACTCTATTTAACGCAGTTTCCATTTTATACGTGGCTATCACTATTATAACATATTTAAATATTGCTGACTTAATTGCATTCTCTTGGTTCATATTCTTGATTTTTCATGACAATTTTAGATCTAATCTTCAAATCTATTTGAATCTATAATGCAATTTCGATCTTATATGTGGCTATTGCTATTATAACATATTTAACCTCCACTGACTTAATTACTCTCTTGTGAAGTCCTTCAAAAACATCTCTCTAGAATTATCTTCAGGAGTGTTGCTTTGTTGCCCATCTCGTGGGAGTGTTTTCCTATGACAGTCCTGGATTGGCATTTCCTCATAGGACTGTGTATCTTCTTCGACATGTTTTGGGCACCTTTGTGTACCTTCTTCATGTGTACCTTCTTCATGTTTTGGGCACCTTGCCTCATGTCATTTAACGAGCAATATCAATGATCCACACACATTATACTATTGGAATAAGAGAGCATTTAAGAAAATTATGACGCCCCATTAGTTATTACGTCATGAAACCACTTTCCAAGAAGTTCTGATTTCTATGGCCTTGTTGTGCAGCCCGTGGTGTCAAATGTTGCCACCATTCTATTTTTATGTATGGTTTCCTACTTTGTCATGCCGTCTTTTATATCACAGGGAATAGGGGTGTAAATGAGTCAAATCGAACTTGAGTAATCCTTGGTTTGGGCTTAAGGTTGAGCTTGATCATGATTAATTAAACGAGTTCAAGCTTGAGCTTGAGCTCAATTCCACGAGTTTGAGTCAGCTTACGAGTCGGCTTATTTATTATGAAAAAAAAAAGAAAATGATTATGATTGAAGCATTTATTATGATGAAATGATGAAGATGATAATAACTAAGAAGAGAAATAATAATGAATCACTTGATTTATGGATGTGATATATAAATTTTAAAATTTTAACAACTTTGAAGTTAAATTCTTGAATTCTAATATATTTAAAGTGTATTTATATTAATATTTAATAAACATGTCAAGCAAGCTCATGAGCCAACAAGTAGAGTCAAAGTATGCTCATAAGCTTATTGAGCTTGGTGCACAAGCCATTTATTGAGTCTAGCCCAAGCCGCTTCATGAGTAGGCTTGACTCAATTACACCCTTACTAGGGAATGCTAGCGTCCATTGTCTTAAGATCCTGGATTAGCCTTACAATTGATCCCAACTTTGAGGCACCCCATCTTCTACGTAGATACAGATACACGAGTGCGATAATTTACAGATTCATAAAAAGTTGCTGATATCAGGAAAAGTTTATTCAAGGCTCTTGGCTTTCTTTTCTCTGTTTTTTTTTGCTTCTCATTTGCTATAACTTCTCGCCATTAAAATTTCTTTTTAGTATAATCTCTCATTATTATATTTCTTTTCTTCTCTCCATGTTCCTGTCATGTAGCATGTTTCATGCTAAGGAGCTCACTTAAAAGTGCACATTTCTTCTCGACTAGCCCGTAAGTGCATGTAGGTATTTCATCTGAACCATAATAAATCTAGTCTTATTTTATGATATGGTTTTCTTCTGTCTCCTACAGAGTAATCTAGGTATAGTGCTTTCATGAACTCTTTCTTTCGAATTCTTGGGTCTGTGCTCTCCCTCAGCCTTTCTAGAGAATGACTTTTCACTATTCATATTATTTGTCATGGTATGGGGGAAATTGTACTCTCTCTTGTGATGAAAAAGGAGTTTTGACCGAAGGAAGTAGCACCCTGATAAATCCAACCCAACCTTGATTATCATACTGAAAAGCCATTCAAAAGCAATGCTTTCATCCCTCAAAAGTCATTTGATACCCAAGTAAAGAGCCTCTGTCAACAGATCACCCAACTCGCAAAAGTATCGCAAGCTTCATTTGCCCACCAAGTTTCTTGCCTTTTCAACAAAAGTAATGTGATCATAACTGATAATGCTCCTTGACCTCCTCATGCCGCCACTTACACTCATAACAACCCCTCTCACCTAAGATCCTAGAGCAGCTTGTCCGATTAAAGTTCAAAGCCCCATAGTGTACTACCGATCCTTCTCAAATCGCAAGCATATCAATTCTTTTGAGAATTTTATTTCTCTTTACAACATTTCTTCGTCAAGTATCACCTGTTTGATACCACTATCAAGGTGGTTCAATTCCTTGCCTACTTGAAGCATCATCTCTTTGAAGGAGTTCTCTTACTTTTTTGCATCTCAATACTTGTTGATGTGTTTGTGACCACCATTGATGTGGATTACTAGAGGTATCACAGTATACCCTTTTATTAATGATACTCTAGTCTCTATTGGAAGCTATAACATTTATGCATGAGCTTACTATAAAAAAGTTCTTGATTTTTTATGTGAATACATCACTCAGGAAAAAATACGATGAACTACAATGCTACATAGAAAGAGATTGATCACCACAAAGAAAACCCTAAGATTTACGTGATTCAACTTACGAAGCCTATGCCCTCGTGAGATAGGAGAGGATATGATCCACTAAAGAGAAGCCACAAAATGGTATTTAAAATAAGGACACTCACCAACCATCTTAAATTCCAACCGCACACATTCTCAATAAGAGAAAAAAATTCCAAGTCTCATAAGACAAACAAAAATAGAAATAATATAATTGTAGCAATAAAGAGAGATGATTCAAATAAGATTAGAAGTTGCTCATTTCACAGATTTCTCAAGAGGGTGTCTTTATATCTTTGTGAATTCGCTTAAAATTTTTGTTGTAACAATACGCTTGGATCATCAAGATGACAATTCTTTATAACAACAACGACAACATCAAGCCTTTGTTCTACTACGTGGGACCGGCTACATGAATCCTTTTTCTCCATTGTATCATGTTAAAAGTCAAATTCTCATTTAAATCTAATAAAGAAAGATCATTTCTAATATTTTATAACGAAGTCTTTTTAGGTCTACCTCTACCTTTATTAATATAGGTCGAATCTAATACCTCTACTTTTCTAACCGGGTCATCAGAAGACCGTCATTTTATGTGACCAAATCATCTAAGACGACTCTCTTTAATCTTATGTTTCATTGAAGCTACCTCAAACCTTTTGACATAAATGCTCCTTTCGTATCCTACCTGTAAGGGTAAATCCACTCATCCACCTGAGCATCCTCATCTCTGCAACACTTAACTTAGCATTATGCTTCTCTTTTAATGGCCAACCAAGATGACAATTCATTGTTGTAAAAAATTGTTATTATAAATGAACAAGTTCAGTCTGTAATCTACTTTTTGCATCTTTTTTCATTAGCATCAAAAGAGCATAATTTGTATCTGAAGTAGACCAAAGCTACAACTACACTCACATTTACTGAATTGTCTATCATAAGTCCTTATGATTTTAATCTGCTTGCTGCTGCTTTACTTTCAATGCATGAGTTCTCTCTTAGGACGTGCTAGAATAGTTTGGCGTTGAATTCTTTCAAGCTGGGGAGCTAGTTGCGTTGTTCCATGCGTTGAATTTTTAATTGAGGCAGTTTTTTTTCCGTTTTGATTGGTTTACTTTCTTGCATATATTTATCGCTGTTCTTTATGTGCAGATAATAGGTAGAATTTTCCCATTTCCTTTGATCAACTTTTGATGCTCATTTTCTAGGAAAATAGAATACAAGTTCCATTTGAAATTCCTGCGTCCAATATTGCTTAAAGAAATCGTCCATCTCTGATTAGACTTAACTGGACAATTCTGTTTTTCACTGCTGTAATGCTCTTAATTCACATCAGTTTTGCCATCAATATAGATTTTCTTCTTTCATCAATTATAATCTTGTCAGTCATGGTACTTGATATGCTTAGCGCTGGGCCAATGAGGCGGATAGATCCAAAGTTCTTCAAGAGAAGCACAGAAGGGGAGCCACAGCAAGACATGTTAGAGCATCTACTAAAGCTAGAGTCAATGCAGGTTTGCGTTATTTCAAAATTATGAAAGTCCTCTTAATTCATACTAGTTGAATAATTGGTTTGCCATATCATTTTTTAGGAAGTGGAGAATATATTCATAGATATAGAGCCTTATCCTGTTTCTAGCAAGCACTTTTTCATTATTTCCTGAAGCTATCCAATCTTACAAACCCATTGGGAGTTTGAATTGGTTGTCGCTTTATGGGCTTCTTTAATAACTTAGTAAAAATTTATATGGTTTGAGTGCATGTGTTCGTCAACATTTTATTACAAAAAAAATAGCAGATTGTATTTTTCAATTTGGATGGGCAGTTACGAAATAATTTATCTTAATAATGCGTTCAAATGGGAATTATATTTTAAAATGTAATTCTAACGTGCAATTTCATTCAAATGTAAACTTACAACTAAATAATGCAGGAAGTAAAATACTTCATTTTCATTAATTTGCAAATAAAAAAAATTAGCATATCTATAATCCAAGTTTGGTTATGAATAATACAAATTCGTAAAAAAATTGTAAAGGCTATAAATTAAAAAAAAAAAAAATTTATGGAACTGTAATATATTTTAATCTATTTTTTCCAAGGCTATAAATTGTAAAAAAATATAAATTAAATTGAATTAATATCCCATTAACTTGAGTAATTCCATCCTTAATTCAAAAATTGAAATCAATGAATTCAGTTAAAATTGGATCTCAAATTCAGATTTTATATTTTGAACGATTGTTGAACGTTTGCAATACCTTTATAAGAGGCATATGTAAGATATAACTCTTAGGATTAAAAAATTCTTGATATCTTCTTCATTTATTTAAATGCGAGATTAATGATTAATATTTTATAAGATTTAAAATGAATGAATGACAATGATTTCTTAACGACAGAATGCCAACCATATTTTTAGCCGTAGTATATAATTATGAATTCTTCCTAGACTACTTGAGCACTTCCTGTAGACCTGGCTTTACAAGCTTGCCAAATGAGTCTCTTCAGGTCATCTTCTGAAGAAGAATGAAGCTAGTTGTTACATCAATGAACCTTACTGTTATATTGTGAAATGAGAGATCAAAATAATCCTGGGACTATTTATATTTGGCCATTTTTGTCCCAGATTGTGAATGTGTTCAATTTAATCACTTAACTTCTCAAATTTGATAAGTCAAGAGACCCTTTTGGATCAAATTTGAGTAGTCAACGGTCTAAATTAGAAACTTCAAATAGTCTCTTAGTTGGATTTTAGAGACCATTTTGACTTTTTTTCTCACCTTGAAATAATTGCATATTTGTACTGATCAACTGCGCTTTAAAAGGCTTATCAATTATAAGTTTACCCTTGCAGTTTCCAAGCGCAAGAGAAGTCTCACTGATTCTAAACAACACCATATCAAACGACAGAAGAAACCTTCAGAGGCTTCTACTTCCGGAAGAAACCAACCAAATTCTTACAATAATGCCAAAGCTCATACAAAATACTCCTCCAACAACAAAATCAGAGCAAGCTCCTCCTCAGCTAAGCATTCTAAGAAGCTCAAAACGAAGACATCTTCATACACAAATACAAGAGAAGTGGATCAATATGCTCTGAGGCCTTCTTCCCAAAACATTTTTGAAAATTCACACCCAGATTTACATCAAAGGAACAAATTTGCAGCTCCACAAGTAAGCAGAGAGAGGTTTCTTATGCAACCATATTCAGCTTATGCTTCCCAGTTTGATCATAGGGGTCATTTAAGCCATCATTATTCGAATTCTATTTCTCCGTATGATTCGAGAAGCTCAGGCCATTTCTTCAGACCTGACTTTTATGATCAAAGGTATGCAGCTTCTCAGTTCCAGCGAAGTAATCGGCCTTGGCCATTGTAGATATCTTTCTTGCTTTTGCTTATGTTACTCTTTATGGTTCGAGAGCATTTTGTGCTGCAAAATTATTGGAAATGAGGCATAAGAAGCTTTATGAATGACAATGTAATGAAGCCTGTATCAAACTTCTCATTGAATCTATACGATTTACTATGTTTTCTGTAACTCTTTGTGCCACTTCTTCAAATTTCAAATAAATTTCTAACTTCTTTGGCTGCTTTGCTTTATGTACGACAGTTTGTGGAGTAATTTGCTCATAAGGAGTAAGAAAGAGCAAAAAATATTTATTAGATGCTGGTAGTCTCTTTTTTATTTATAAATTGATTTCTTTGTAGGCATATAATTAAAAGAAACTAAACTGTGAGTGATATTAAATTAAGGTTCGTTTAGGACAGTTTTTTTTACTGTTTTTTAAAATAAATTTTTTTGTAAAAAGCATTTTATTTTACAAAAAAATTTATTTGAGAATTTTTTTTCTTAGAAAGTTGTTTTAAAAAGCGGTAAAAAAACTGTGTTAAATGAAAGCCTATTCGAGAAATTATTTTGTGCAGTCACCGGATTGTTCAGAAGCAACTCAGAGCTCTTCATGTCATCCAGTACACAATGGTATATAATATTGATATATAGTAAAAAAGTGACATGACGTGCTCTGATTTGCCTTCGGACGTCAGTCGGTGACCGAACAAAATAATTTTTTTTTAAATTATGAGGGATGTTTATGAAATGTTGTACATATAATTATGATTGATGCTTGCTGCTTGGCTGTTGTGTCAGAATGAAGTTTTCAGCTGGTGATAATGCATTTATATTATTAAAAATCAAGAGATGGGAGAGCATTTAGAATGATCAAATCAATTTATTTTAATCTATATTTAAGAGAGATTGAATTAAGCAATTAACCAACAAATTGTTTTTTACAAAGATTATTGAGCAAATTTAATAAATTACTTTTTTTTTTAAAATATGAATTAAAGAATAAATATGATTATATAGAAAAACTAAAAAAATATATAAAAAGAGTTAAAGTTAGGGTTTATTAGTTTAAGTTGATATATCAAAAGAAAGATAATAAAGATAAATATTGCCCTTTATATTTATATTAATATTTGATTTAATATTTAAATAAAAAAAGAAGAAAAAATATTTTATTTAATAAGCATATCATTTTAAAATTAAAATTTGGATTTTAGATTATTAAATTTCAATAATGAAATTATATAGAATTATTATAAATATATATAATAATTAAAGCTCTCTTTAATGTAAATTCTGGTAGGAGTTGGAAGGATGCAGTAATCTCTTTTGAGTTTTGACCACAAAATGAATATTCATATTTCAAATTCATGCACAATATTATAACAGAGCAAGTTAACCATTATTGATGTAAGGTTTTAAATTGATTATGTTAGTACAATCAAGTGTAAAAATGGGTTGGACATGACTGGACTAAACCACCATGATGAGCTATCCGGTCTTTTGAACCGGTTCGAATCTGAGGCCGATTTAATAGTCTCTCCTTAATGAGAAATTATTACGTGCGGAATCCTGACGGCATCTGGACTCTAATGGGAAAGGGCTATATCACTTGTATACAGTGTGTGTATTATACACACATTGTGTACAAGATTATACATATGTTATGTATAGGTGAAGTGACCAATTTTGATTGGAGTCTGGACGTAAGCTACGTCTGAACTCCGCACGTAATAATTTCTCCTCCACAGCTTCCAATGGAACCCAACCATACTATTTTCTTGCACGTATGTGGCATTTAAAGATAAAAAGGAGCTAAAAGTTTTCTTTTGGCATTGAATATTTTGAAAATGTTGGTTGTTAAACTGTCTTCCTTTTGATGTGGAAAAATTTTTCATGAATTTGGCTTTTAGGTGAGAAAGTTGAATGGTAAATGAATGCGACATATTTTGAAAGATTAAGTTGGAAAATAGTTTTTTTATGAAGGTGATGTGAATAATATTTATTAAAGATAAAATTTTAATGATAAAAATGGATTATAAAATTGAGAACTTAATGTCAAAAGATTAAGGTGGTTTAACTCCCCAAAAACAAGATTTGTTATTATTATTATTATTATTGGATTGTTTATCAACTTGTCATGATATGTGCTAAATTAACTATGCAAATAACAAATGAAGAGATGATAATACTTATAGAATTAAAAACTACTTTATTTTTCTTAAGATTATATTATAATGATATTGATTCATATTATCATTATGATGATGTAAGAGCATAAATTTTATGAAATAATTTATTATCATGATATGAGAAAGCTCTTATCATTATGTATGATATTGATGGAACTAAAGATCAAGTATACAAAAGTTTAATGACATAAGGTAATCTATGTCCTTAGATCTATCAAATGACCAAATTACCATTAATCAAAGGGTGCACATATCCAACAAACTTCTCAATGATGACATGAGTTAATATACACACCTTTAAATATGTAAAAATATAATTAATATCTTTGATCATCCTTTATAAATTCATCATAGCAGAGCTAAATTTAGCTAATTAATTGCCGCGGGAAAATTGACCTTTTAGTCAGAAAAATTTGTCGATAATAGATGATTTCTGTATAGTGAAAGTAAGTTGTAAGCCTTCTTATTTTTAGGATCAAATTTATGACATAGGCATTAGAATGGTTACCAAGAGGCATTCCCTTGAGGTAGATTATAATCTTTGTTTAGCTTAGTATGCATTAGTAAGTGCTTTGGAGTTGAAGATGAGTTTACTGATTGTGCCACTGAAAAAAAATGATTTCAAACATATATGAAATAGAAGGGAAAACATGATAATTTGAAGAATAAATGATCAAAAATTGTTTTTGAAGAAATTTTATAAAATATGTTTAGAATCATAAATAACACTCAATAAAATAACTAAAAAAATTAAGGTCCACACAACTAATCCTAACTAGTTAGAATAAAACTAATGATTATATTAATCTCAATTAAGTTCTTAGAGGTTATATGGCTACAATAAAGATTTATCAACTGTCATAAATATTATTATTAAACAATTTATTAGTGTTGCTTAAAATCTTACGAAAAAAATAAGTTTAATAGATTTATCAAATAAGAGGGTGGAACTCGAGCTTGGAGAAGCGAAAACATTTGGCTCTAGGGGCATAATTGTCTTCTTCATATCTATAAAGTTTGGTCTTTTAGTGCATGTGATTTTGTTAGTTGTGTATGTAATACACAATTTTGAAAGTCTAATGTACATCAAATTGCTTGAGATGTAAAATTTGGTATAATTAATTATCTTGATATATGAGTTATAAAGTTAATTATAAGACAAATAAATGCTAAATAAGAACTATCAAATAATGTAAAATATGATTCTATTATAACAGGAATAAATATGAAACATAAACCATCATGCTAACAAAATAAATAGTTACTTAGCTCATTATTATTGTGAAATATATGAATAAAAGAGCTTGGTTAAAAAGAAACAATCAAATATTCTTAGGGCCCATTTGATTGTTAGTAGTTAGAAAATTATTTCATAAAATTATATATTTATTAAAATTCTCCAATAATTTATTGTTACAAACATAGAAATTAAACTAAATTTCAAAAGGTACAAAAAGTTATTATATTTAATTTAAATTGAAGATATGAATAATGATATAATTTTATGTTATTGCTCTCTTCTACTCTTAGTTTTAGAAGTTGAGATGAAAGATATTCCTTTGACTAAGATCTTCTTATTTTGCTATAATAAAAAAATAACAACATATCTTGTTTTTTGAAGAAATCAAAGAATTCATATTGCAAGCACATCAAAAACTCCTTTGAATATTTCTCAATTGCTATCCATTTCTCTCTTTCACTTATTTACCTCTTTTTGTTGATTTTATTACGGATGCATAAAATCGTTGATTTCTTACCCTTATATAATTATATTACGAGGTAGTATGTATAGAGGGTTAAATGTGAAAAACAATATGTGTTAGGTATCCTACCATTTTGGAAAAATAATTATGAATGGTTCTTCAGTTGTACCATGCTTTATTTAGCCTATAATAGATTTTGAAATGTTGAGGATGACATTTTTCTGTGGAGGAAAGATTGTAATACCCACTGCTATATAATTATGTCCCATTCTAGCGAGTTGCATGAATTCAAATACATGTTATCTATTATAACCATGTTATATATGGCTTTTAATATTCTGATGTGCATGTGTGATATATTCTAGAGCAGTCCAAGGAAAATTTGTGTGCAATAATCTAAATATTATTCCATGGGAGATCCACAACACTGGGTTTTGGAAAGCTATAGCACTGAGCTCTTGGATTTAGGTCATTTTAATTAATATGCGTCGTCGCAGTGGTGCCGTTATCTTGAGCGCTATAGTGCTAGATAAAAATTTTTAATAAATATCAAATTCCACTTAAAATCCTCATTTTTGTCAACCCCACCTAAGGCTATTATTTAGTGAGAGAAAGACAGAGGAGGATTTTAGAGAGAGAAAGTCAAGCTAGGACTACTTCAGATTATATTATGTCATCGACCCAATTTGGAAAGTTGTCCGGATAGAGATAAGTTATATTCTGCTTATCTCAACTTTTAATAATGTAAATATTTTGATATTTTTCTTATTAAATTTATCGATTTGCAATGTTAAAATAAGGAGAACTTTACATCTATTAATATTTCACTATATAACTTTTGATATGTTCTTTGTATGAATATTTTTAATATTTTAATATTTTATTTGAAAATTTTCATAGAGAAATTTTAAAAAAATTGATATTTTTAACAATCTAAATATAATTTTGACACTAGAAATTTATTTTGTTCTACAATAAAAGCTTTAAAATAATATTCTAAATATTCTCTAATAATTTGGTGTAATTTAAAAAAATATGAATTTTTTACTTAATTTGTTGAACATTTTGACTAAGGGTGTTGGGTTTTAAGGTCAGGTTCTGATCCAACTCAAAATTGACCCACCTTTAATTGCTCCGACTTGAACCCAACCCGATTAGACAAATGAGTCAAAAATCTTGACCTAGACTCAACCTGCCCTAACCTGAAAGGGCATGACCCGACACACTAAAATGTTAGTGCGAGCGAGGGCTGAGGGAGAGAGCACATGGTACATGGGGCTTAAGGTGGCTAACATATGCTAATAACATGAGCAAATATGAGACTTGTTGAGTTTGAAATATGCTAAGATTTTCTTTGATATGAAATTAATGTAAGCCTACTAAAATATGCAAGTATACATGTCGAATTAAGTAATTAAGTCATAAAGTATAGTGTAGAACTCACGAGTAAGTGTTATGCTTAGTTGCAAGTTAACTACTACTGCTACTTCAAATGTATGACTTATTCTACTGAAGATAAAAATAATATTTTTGAAATTTTATTACTGAAAGAAAATCTTGCAAAATTTTTTTTGAAAACAAAATATTTTGGACTAATGAATGTATTAATATATGGCTTTTCTAATGAGACTCTTAAATATAAATGTGAATCAGAGCATTTGCATCCTTAAATTTCTGTCGAGCTTGAGGAGTGAAAAGAAAGATTTATGGCCTTCCTACAATTTTTTTTATCTCCATAGAACCTACAATATTTTAACATCCTACGTCTAGGCATACCAATATTTCATTTTTCAATACTCTAATTATTCCAGCATTCCTCCGTTGAGACTATACATCACTAGGTTTTAACTACATAAATCGTCATTATATACATTAAGTGAAGAATGAGAGATATTAAAAATATAAATACTTTCATTAAAGCACAAGAGTTTACATTAATACATACCATGCTTATTATACTATTAGCTCAAAATAAGAGAATTAGCTTGACATAGTGAAAATAACAAGCAAACTCATTATCATTTTATTCAATGGAAGAAGAGATACAATAGAAGTAATAAGAAAATTATATTCAGAAAGAATCAAATGATCTTATCCACACTCATTCTTCAACCAGTTACAGAGTTGCATATACATATAGCTTAAGATCTCAATAAAATAAGAGTATATATCTTGCACTTCCCTAACCTCCCTTGGCCTTTACTCCAAGGAGACACTAAGGAAACACACTTATAAGGACAGGATTTCAGTCAAGTGATAGAAATCTCTAACCAAAGAATAGAAAACATTATTTACAGTAATCACATGAATGGGCTCAAGCATCGTGGTGCTCGACAGGATGGTGTTGTGATAGTGAAAAATGAACTAGCGCCTCGACACTGTAAAATCACCTCCACTATAGAACTGGCCAACATGGCATAATTACTAATTGAAATGACACATCTTTTCACTTTGTCAACATGGTTCCTCATGTTATAACTATTCTTCCATGGCTCTCCAAAAGTTTGAGCGCTGTGGCGCTTGAATGGAGAATTAGGCGTTGAGGCGTTGAAAGGCATATTACTGTGGCATTCATTTTTTTGCGACACCTAGTGTTGCAGTGCAAACTTTTGGTACAGTGGCACTATGTAGCACTATGACACTTATTATGTTTGTGCTAGGATGCTTAAAAATAGAAAAAACTAGCATTATAATATTAAAATTTGACACCTCATCTTTATTAAACTTAGTGTTGTGGGGTAATATACTCGGGCACCACGATGCTACTTCAAATTTATAATTCCTACCATTTTTGAATATTTCGTGTTCAACACAACTAAAATAATAAATTTCCATTAAAATTCAAACATAATTAATAGTATACAATTTACACTTAATGATATCTCTTAGTTTAAATTCTTGCTTGTCCTCAAGCAACAATAATATTCACCCATTGATCACTTAATAGCCGAAGTAAAAAAAAATAATAATTTAAAATTATTAAAATATAGAATAACACGATACAGTCTATAAGAAATTTGGAATGAACAAAATTATAATTCTAATTTAAAAAATCATAATAATAATCTCAATCAGTTACCCTTGTTATTGCTTATTTTAAATTTAAAAACTATATTTATTAATATAAAAATGAATTATGAATATGGAATGAATAATGTATCCAAGGGACTAGTTGCTCATACTAAAATAGAAAATTCATTAGTGTAACATCACATGTACTATTTTACTTATTTTATCTTCTTTGATTTAAGTAACATGATAAATTTGAATTTAAGATAGCTGATACTAATTTTTAATGTACTCATTTTTTTGACTTTTGTAATATATATATATATATATATATTCATATTTGTCTTTTCATTACTATTTGTGAAGTGCACACTTAATAATTTTGAATATCAATTTTTTGCTTTCATTCTCTTGTAATCCTATCGAGTTAATGAAAAAATTTAATATGATCACTGGTTCAATTTTCAAGTTTTACTATAATTCCCTTAATTTAAGCTACTCACATATAATACTTAAATTTTTTTTATTCATTTTTAATTCAATTGTCAATAAGTTAATTTATATTTTATAAATTTAAAATTAAGTGAATAACTTATATTACATAGATTAGTTAATTTTTAAAATTTTGAAATATAAATTATTATGCAATATTCATTCAAATTATAATATAAGATTTTATTATTATCCTAATTTTATATAATTTTTTATTTAATTTTTTATTTAAGCTAAATAGGTAATCAAAATGTAATATCCGCAAAGGATAGTATACAATAATTTTAAACATAAGAAAATTAGTCAAATAATAACAACATAACATATTATAAATTAACAGTAATTTATCATAACTAATTTTTTTTTAATTAAAGATGACACTAAGCATAAGAAAATAACTTCAAACACAAGTAGGTTGCCTTCTATCAGTGCTAAATTTATAGTCTCCAATAATACTTATCTAGAATTTTCATTTTGGCTGGAGTGTATCACTACCACTCCTCAAGTGATTTCTACTATGATCCTTTATCTTTAGGGTTAACTTCCGTATTACTAGGCAATGAACAAGGAGGTATACTACTAAAAGAGATTGCAAGATATCCTAATTGAGTTTTTAATTTTTTTGATAGAAGCAACTGGACTTTGCAATTTAGTTTCCAATTGAATCACTATCTCTTTAAGATATTTCTTCTTATTTTAAAATTGATTATTTTATTAAATCTTATGGGATAAGAAGGTCTAAGATTCACAATATGTTGTTGTGGGTTATTCTAATTTTCCCATTGATTAGGTTGTCCCAAATTCCATTAATTATTATCGCTAGCATTATTTGACAACTAAAATTAGAGTGATTCCACCAATCTAGGTTATAAGGATGAATTATTTAATCTTTCAATAAAATTCATATTTTTAATATCTAAAGCAGTAATATCATCAATAAAATTCAAATAAAGTTCTTCCAATTATATATATGATCCTAATCATGAATTAACTATAATAGTATCCAATTTTGTTAAAATAGTAGTTAGCCGAGTAATAAGAATTGACAAAGCATCTGATTCAAAAAATTTAGATACTCTCTTATAATTCATCATATCAGCAAGCCACTAGAGATTAAAATCTGCTAGAAAATTCGTTGGAAAGTTCGCCGGTAAAATTTTCGCCAAAAAATACATCAGAAAATCTAGAAAAAATATGTCATAAATATTTCATTGTAATCCGTCGGAGATCCTTCGAAAATCAGTCCACCGGAAAGCCGTCGAAAATCCGTCGGTAATAGACAATTTTCCCGTAGTGATTATAGCAATTTTCTCTATTAGTTCATAGTCTTCCTCAAATGGCTTAGACATCAAACATCCTCCACTTGCAGTATCTATAATTGACCTAAGAGATCAAACTAATCCATTATAAAGGTTTGAATAATCAACCAATCAGGTATAGTGAAGGCATTTTTTAAGCTATTCCTTAAATTTTTGCCAACTTTTATAAATTGATTCTCCTTCAAATTGGGCAAATGAAGTGATATCATTTCTAAGTTTGGTAGTTTTTAAAGGTGAGAAATAATTAACTAAGAATTTATGTGTTAGCTCATTAATTCCAAGGGGTTATAGAGCTTGAGATAAAGAATTCAACCATATCTTTGCAATTTTCCTCAAAGAAAATGAATATAATCTAAGTCTAATCACATTATCACTAGCACCATTATACTATAATATTATATATATTTTTAAGAAACTAGCTAAATATAAGTTGTGATCTTCAACAGGAGTTCCCCCAAATTAAGAATTTTAAACATTTTGAATAATACTCTATTCTAGTTTAAATTATTAACCTGGATAGTCTATTGATACTCTAATGGATTTATTCTATTATAGGGTTATTAAGAGGTCTAGAATTATTCTGATCTTGTACTGGGTAAAATATATTTTAAAATATTTTTTATTTTATAATTTTTATACGGGTATTTTTTATTTTTAGATCAAATAAAAAGGGCTCCTTACTAGATCTATGAATCATACAAAAAAGTTAAAATAACTAAAATTTATAAACTAAATAATCAAATTGAATAATTTTTTTATTTTATTTTTTAATTTTAATCAAATAGAATAAAGATATTTGATACAAGTAGGTCTAAATATGCACATATTTGAACAATATAGTTAAAATTATAATATGCACATTACTTCTCTGGCAATGATGCCAAAAAATTGATGGGGCTTAAGGTGGCTAGCAGATGCTAACAATGTGAGCAAATATGAGATTTATTGAATTTGCAATATGCTTAGATTTTTTTGTTTGATATTAAATTAATGTAATCCCCCTTAAAATACGTAAGTATAAATACCTAATCAAATAATAAAATGATAGAGTAGATTGTCAAACCCACAAGAAAGTGTTATGCATAGTTGCAGCTTAACTATGACTACTACTTCAATTGTATGGTTTATCCTACTTAAGATAAAAATGATATTTTAAATTTTTTATAACTGAAAAAAAATATGTAAAAAAATATTAGATACTTATGAAAATAAAATATTTTAGACAAATGAATGTATAAAAACATAACTTTCTTAATATGACTCTTAAATGTGGATGTGAATCAGAACATATGCATCACTAGATTTCTGTGAAGCTTGTAGGGATCAAATTAAAGGTTTAGGTATGCCAATATTCCATTTTAAAAATTCAAATTATTCTAGCATTCCTCCTTTAAGGCTATACATCACACTAGGTTTTAACTACACACATAACCATTTTATACATTAAATGAAGAATGAGAGATATTGAAAACACTAATACTTTCATTAAAGCGTAAGAGTTTACATTAATACATAATATGCTTACAACATAATTAGCCATTAAAATTAGAGAATTAGCCAAACTACAAGGAAATAATAAGCAAACTCGTTATCATTTTATTCAATAGAATAAGAGTTACAAATAAAGTAATAAGAAACTTGACACTATGAATGAATAAATGATCTTTTACATACTCCTACTTCCATTAATCACAAAGTTTTTTTTTTTTTAAATGACTAGGTGTTATTGAACTCAAGGCTGCGGTGTTACTTGGGCGCCCTAACACTACTTCAAACCTATAATTGTTTCCATTTCTAAATATTTTTTATACAATACTACTAAAATAACATATTTTCACTAAAATTTAAACACAATAAACATTATACAATTTATATTTAACATGTGGGAAGTTCGTAGGGGTGAGGCAGGTGAGCATCGGTGCAAGGTTGAGAGGGTGAGAGCGGGCCACTAGGGAAAGCTAGACGAGTCGGGGTCATGGGGGAAGGCCATTCACTTGCGTGTTGCAACCCATGACCCCTAGTTTGAGATTTTTATGATGACAGATAATATCGTCTGAATTATCTATTCATTGAATATTATTTTGTTTGCTATTGTCCGTGAGTACTAATATTTCAGGAATATCACAAGCTACTCAGAACGACAGGAAGACTTAAGAATGGGTAGATTAGGAGTATGAGTCTAAAAATGTATTTTGCTATTTATTTTATTTTTATTTCTTGAGTCTGGCCACAAAATGCATAAAACTCTGACCAATCATGCACACACACAGGGGGAGAGGGTTTTTAAAAGAAAAAAATGTAGATTTTCTTTCTATGTAGATCGTACTGTACGAAGATATTTCATACTGTACGATCTGAGCTTGTAGGATGATTGTGTGAATAGATCGTACTGTATGAATAAAAATCGTACTGTACAATATGTTCAAATCAAAAACCCTAGCCGTCAAATTAACTTAAGTATTTTCCAGCCGTTCATACTGTACAAAGTATTTTATACTGTATGATTTTTTTAAATACTTACTTAAATTAACCCGTGATTAGTGGAATAAATCAAGGCTTAATTTCAAATTGAATATCGTACAATACGATGAACAAAGATGAATTCTAATCATCCCGGAGATCGTCCTGGACGATCCATTATTTTTGCCTTGTCATACTATATGATGTAGATCGTATTATACGATGAACATATATGACTCTTGATCGTCCCAGAATTTATCCTGGACGATGCCTTGACTTTGACCATTCGTCCTATACGATCAGTAATGTTGAGGATCGTACCGAACAATTCATTATCATACTGTATGATTTATTTTGAACTATTAGTACATCTTCGTACCAGGATGAAGCTTTGTATACATATCGTACTGTATGATTAGAAATCATACTGTACGATAGTAACGACTACTTTGAAATTTCAGGGAATTTGGAGCCCGTTTTAAGGTGTCAAAATAGTTATGTTTTATGTGTGTGAATTAGAGACGAGAATGTGGTTAGAGAGGGATTCTGAGGGAGAGAGCTCTTGAGAATTTCTTTAGGGTTTGAGAGAATAAGGAGAAGGTGAGTGTTGTGAGGGAGAAGAGGTGTGAGGGAGATCACACGGTTGCTCCGAACTTGCTGCATCTTGTTCCTCCTGTGGCCCTAGAAGAATTTGTGAGAGGATCTCCAAGGGGAAGGCTCTTCTACATCCGTGACCTCGAGATACTCTGTCTTCTCCAGGAGGGAGAAAAACAAGAAGGTTCTCTACCATCGCTAGGAGGGTGAAAATAGAGTTTGGCACTCCGCCACGCCGGGTTCGTGAAAGAGAGTATTGTAAAGGCTTCTCTGCCTTGCTAAGGGGGGCAAAAGGAGAGCTATTTCTTGTAGTAAAATTCCCGGAGCGGAGGACTCCGGGGAGTGGACGTAGGTCATAATTTGACCGAACCACTATAAAAATCTGGTGTATTTTTTTCTTATCATTTTTATTCTTGCGTGCACTTTTCATTTTCAGTATATTTGCTTGGTGAAATATTGTGATTGAACAGGATTCCATTGGTGCACTTTATTTTCATGTTAAAACCTTAAAAATGTCAAAAATATTAGAACTCCTGTTTAGGTTTTATTTATTGCTATAAATCTTTCACAATTCACCCCCCTCTTATCCATCTAGTAACTTCAATGTGTATCAGAGCCTATTTTTCAAAAATAGTATTTTAGAAAACCTTGAAAAAAATGATCATGTCGCATTTTGATAATCGTAATACTGCGGAGGGTTATTCAATAACCCGTCCACCACTTTTTGATAACATTCCATTTGATTTTTGGAAAATTAGAATTTCTACTTTCTTACAGTCTATTGATTACCGTATGTGGATGTTAGTGAATGATGGATATGTAGCACCTTTTAAAACTGTCAATGGATTTAAAACTCCTATACCTTTTAATGAATGGAGCAATGAGGATTGTGATTTAGCCCAACTGAATGCTAAGTGTTTAAATTGGTTTTTCTGTGCATTAAAATCTGAGGATTATATGAGAGTTTCTATCTGTGCCATTGGTAAGGAGATTTGGGATAGACTGTGCATCACATACGAAGGAACAAGTGAAGTAAAATAGTCTAAGCTTAACATTTTATTACATGATTATAAACTCTTCCATATGAAACCTAGAAAAATAATATCTAAGATGTACACTAGGTTCACCCAAATCGTGACATCCTTGTATGCATTAGGTAGAGAGATTTCAAATAATAAGAAAGTTAATAAAATTCTTAGATACTTACCTAA
Organism: Dendrobium huoshanense; assembly: GCA_016618105.1. NCBI lineage: Eukaryota > Viridiplantae > Streptophyta > Magnoliopsida > Asparagales > Orchidaceae > Dendrobium > Dendrobium huoshanense. The sequence continues at coordinate 5,973,091 of CM028350.1, read as the reverse complement.
TTCCTATGATGCAAAGATAACTACTATCACTGAATCTAAAGACCTTAATGTTTATTCTATTGATAATCTCCTTGGGTCACTCATTGCATACGAGCAAAGAGTGAGTCAAAGGCAAAGTGACGTAGGTGAAAATAAGAAGGAATGAACGGTGACATTAAAAGCAAACAACTTAGAAAGTGAAAGCTCTACAGGTGATGAAGAGGATGAGATAGCACTGATGACCCGATAGTTCAAGAACTTCTTGAAGAGAAAATAGAAGCGTCATCAGAACAACTGGAATAAAGGTAAGAGCTCGAAATTCAATATGGTTTCATCTGATATAATCTGTTTTGAGTGCAGAAAGCCAGGTCACCTTCGAGCTGATTGCCCCAATCTAAAGAGACAACTAGCTAAGGAGAAAGGTGATGACAAAGCCAAATGCAAGAAAAGAAAGATAAAGACACAAAAATCTTTTTGGGTCGACTCTGCCTCATAATCATCAGAAGAAGAAGTAGAGGAGGAGGTAACAAATTTGTGTCTTATGGCTAATAATAACCTTGATCAACTGGATCAAGATGAGGTATGTCAACTTTTATATGAAGAATTGTTACTTATTTCTGAGAATATCCAAGACTCATATAGGAAGTTGAAAAAGATGCATGCCAAGCTTAATAGTATGCTAACTTGTTTAAGGAAAATTCTGATTTAGATAGAGATCATATGCTACTTCTTGATGAGTATAATGCATTAAATAAGAAGCATATTGAACTAACTGAAACACAAGAAACCTTGAAAACCACTCATGTTGAACTAGAAGAGGCTTTTCATAGATTAGACAAATTTGCATTAGAAGTAGATCACAGTAAGCATTTGTTAAAAATAGAAGTTCATGGATTGACATATCAAAACAACACTTTTCAAGAAAAAAATCAAAGAATTAGAAAAAGAAATTACATCACTCACATTAGTCCAACTTAGTCAACCCCCAACACAGCATGCATCACAAAACTTTAGGAAGAGGCACCACCACCCACATAGGTTAGTAAACCCATTTCCTGGTGTTAGGTGCTTCTCTTGTTGCATGCTAGGTCACATAGCCCGCACATGCACAATTCACCGTAGGACACACTTAGTATGGAGACCTAAACTGCATCCATCACATCATAACATGCATACATCTCATTCATGCAAGCATAAGGAAGAACCCAAACTCAATTGGGTTCCCAAATCTAATCTTTGAATGAAATTGTAGGGTTGCTCTCACAAAAAACCTAGTGAGAGCATGTGGTACCTGGATAGTGGCTGCTCGCGACATATGACTGGAGATATGAAGAAGTTTATTCTACTGGAGACAGAACTAGAGGCAAAGTAACTTTGGGAGACAACACTACCAGGAAGGTGATAGGCTCAGGTATTGTTGGTAATGCTAAAAATTTTTTAATTGAAAATGTCTTACTAGTTGATGGTTTGAAGCACAACTTACTTAGCATTAGTCAACTGTGTGACAAAGGTTTTGATATTAAATTTCTATCTGGTAAATGCCTGATTAGTTTAAATGATAAACTAGTTTTAAAAGGAAAACGAATGAATAATGTTTACATGTTAGACCTTGATTGCATTGATAGTTCAAATTCATTTTGTTTGAAAACAATAGTTGATGACTCGTGGCTATGACATAAAAGACTATGCCATGCTAGTATGAAAACTCTTAGAAACATCACTCAGAAAAACCTAGTTAGACGCGTACCTAAGTTAGATTTCACAAAAGATCATTTATGTGATGCTTGCCAACTAGGAAAACAAGTCAAATCATCCTTTCATTCAATTAGAGATGTGATCACCGCTAGGCCATTAGAAATCCTACACATGGACTTATTTGGACCCGTTAGTACAGCCAGCATAGGTGGAAAAAATTATGGATTTGTGATTGTAGATGACTTCACTCGATTCACTTGGGTAAGACTCTTAGCACATAAAAATGAGTCTTTTGAGAAATTTAAGGTATTCTCTACTTGGATTTAATGGAAATTAGGTTGTGAAATCTCAACAATTCATAGCGATCATGGTGGAGAGTTTCAAAATGATAGATTTGAATCATTATGTTAAGAGCTAGGAATAGAACACAATTTCTTAGCCCCTAGAACACCTCAACAAAATGGTATAGCATAAAGGAAGAATAGAACCTTGGTAGAAGCCGCTAGGGCAATGTTAGCGGAGTACACCCTTCCTAGATACTTTTGGGCAGAAGTAGTCAACACAGCGTGTTATGTTCTAAATAGGGTAAACATTAGATCTAAGCTGAACAAAACTCCTTATGAACTCCTTAAGGGTAGGACACCAAACCTTTCACACTTACATGTCTTTGGGTGCAAGTGCTTCATCTTGAATAATGGCAAACATCCCTTAGGAAAATTCGATCCCAAGTCTGATGAGGGTGTCTTCTTAGGTTATTCATCTGTAGGTAAGGTCTATAAAATCTTTAATAAGAGAACCATAGTAGTAGAAGAGTCCATCCATATAGTATTTGATGAATCAGATAAGCCCTCTGAATATTGAATTGATGATGATGAAATAGAGGCAATTTAAGGAGTAGAGACTATGACCTTAGGAGAAAGGGTAGAACCTCAGGAAGATTTGCCTAGAGAATGGAGATATTCTTCTAGTCATCCTAAAGAGTTAATTTTAGGAGGCCCTTCAGAAGGTGTAAAAACTAGGCATGGACTTAGGAAGGAGGTTAGTCATTCAGCATTCATCTCTATGATAGAACCCACAAGTATAGATCAAGCTTTAGGAGATGAATTTTGGATTCTAGCAATGCAAGAAGAGTTGAACAAATTCATCAGGAATGATGTTTGGGAGTTAGTCAAGAAACCTAAAGAACAAAGTGTGGTTGGGACAAAATGGGTCTTCAAGAATAAGGGGAATGATTTAGGAACAATAATAAGAAATAAAGTCAGACTAGTAGCTAAGGGGTACAACCAAATTGAGGGAATAGACTTTGAAGAAACCTTTGCCCCTATTGCTAGACTAGAAGCCATAAGAGTGCTCTTAGCTTTTACTTGCTTCAAGAACTTTAAATTATATCAAATGGATATAAAGAGTGCATTTCTGAACAAGGTAATTAAGGAAGATGTTAATGTTGAGCAACCCCCCGGATTTGAAAGTTCATAATTTCCAAATCATGTATTCAAATTAAAAAAATGCACTTTATGGATTAAAGCAAGCACCTAGAGCATGGTATGAGAGACTTAGCTCATTTTTACTAGATAGAGGATTTGTAAAAGGTAGTGTAGACACCACACTCTTTCTACAAAAAAATTAAAGAAGAGATTCTCATTATTCAAATTTACGTGGATGACATCTTGTTTGGATATACGGATAAAAACTTGTGTGATGAATTTTCAAAAATAATGAGTAATGAGTTTGAAATGAGCATGATGGGAGAACTTAATTACTTTCTTGGCTTTAGTGTAAAACAAATGGATAACAGAACATTTCTTAGCCAAACAAAGTACATTATTGATATTTTGAAAAAATACGAAATGGATAGTGCTAAACCCATGAACACTCCAATGAGCTCAACAATTCAATTAGATAAAGATCCTAGTAGAAAACCAGTAGATCAGAAAGGTATAGAGGAATGATTGGATCCCTTCTTTACCTAACTATCAGTAGACCGGACATAATGTTTAGTGTGTATCACTGTGCCCATTTTTAAGCCGATCCTAAAGAGTCTCACTTAACAACTATCAAGAGAATTCTTAGATATCTACTAGGCACCCCAAACTTAGGAATTTAGTATCCTCGGCACAGCACTTTCTTTGAAATATTAGGGTACTCAGATTTTGATTTTACAGGATGTATGATAGATAGGAAAAGCACCTCTGGTACCTGCCAATTCATAGGACAATCATTAGTGTCTTGGTCCAGTAGGAAGCAAAACTAAGTAGACCTTTCCATAGCCGAGGCAGAATATATTACAGTAGGAAGTTGCGTTGCACAAGTATTATGGTTAAAACAACAAAATTCTTGATCTTGGCCTACCTGTAGGAACCATTTCAATCATGTGTGACAACACAAGTGCAATTTACATCTCTAAGAACCCAATTCAGCACTCTCGAACGAAACACATTGACATTAGACACCATTTTATAAGAGATCACATTGCTAAGGGAGATATAGAATTACATCACATCGCTACAGAGGATCAATTGCCTGACATATTCACAAAACCACTAGCATTTGACACCTTCAGCACCTTGAGAACTAGACTAGGTGTCATTGACATTAATGCATAAAAAAAAGGTTGCTTCTGATCATCACACACTCACTCACTACACAAAACCATCAAATTTGACATTGAATCATCGTACTGTACGATCACTATCGTACTATATGATACATCTAAATCTGCCCAGAAAACAACCATAGGCAAATTCTGCCTCTGTTGATCATAGTGTTCGATCATTATCGTACAGTACGATACAGCAAGACAACATTCAATCCGTCTGGTACGACATTTATTGGTCATCATCGATACGATATCTCTTCTTTGTACTGTACGATCCATGTCAGCGAATGGATTTGGACGACATAACTTGGTTTGGTATGACATTATTGGTGTTCGTACGATACTATACATACACTTCGTACTATACGATCCACCTCAGCAAACGGATAAGAATGACATAAAGGAGTCTGGTACGATATAAATGTCGTTCATACTGTACGATACACTTATTCATATAGTATGAATCTTTTGGTCAAAAGTCATACTGATGACCCTCGGGACGATCAATATTCTTCTGATCATACAGTACGATATTTATCGTAATGTACGCTTTGACAACCTTTTCCCGAAACGACCCGTCAGAACAATTATTACCATATCGTACTGTACGATATAATATCGTATTATACGATGTTGGCAAAACTCTATAAATTGGCTGGATAGGCAGATATCTTCACTTGCAACTCACTTCACTCACTACACCTATTCCTTCTCGCCTTTCACTCAGCCTCTACACGATGTCTAGCTCCAGCAAGAGGTGTCGCTTGGTTGCTGGAAGCTCGTCCTCTTGGAGTCGTCCACGTTCTCGTTTTCTAAACACTAAAAATAAAGAAGCTTACCACAGATATAAGGACTGCAAAATTACTCCTTCCAAAATGCTTAATCAAGCTGTCCTGAACTTTGAGGTACTGAGCCTCTTCTTTTCTACCACCTTCTAATTCCTCCTCACCCTGGCCTTTCCCTTTAACTCTGATTTTCTTTTAGAATTTCTTGCAAATCTAACATACACTGTTGACAATACCACTTTTCACTCCTTTGTTTGTGGTCAAAACATCGAGATCACTAGAGCCGACATCTCCCAATATATTGGGCTATCCACTGAAGGTCCTAGGGTTCACTCCTTTCTTACAAACGAATTCGATTGGAATGATGTTAATAGAGTCCTTAGGAATGCTGATTTCATCAACACCAACCTCTCGTTCAATCACTAACTTGAAATGCGTGAATAATTTAACATGTCCTTCGAACCTCCAGAATACCCAAAGGTGGCGACCGTATCAACATGACCCCGACCTTATCTGTCACTACCTATCTTTTCATGACCAACACAAAATTTGATGAGGTCAATTTAATTATTGACTACATTCGCCATATGACCTTCGTTCGTCTCCATACTACTCGATGGAAATAAAATCTAGCTCTTGGTCACCTTATAGGATATTTCCTCCAAAATAAATATCAATTGACCTATCCTGGTGAACCCGACAATATTCCTATCTTTTATATGGATGCCGCTTTCCGTATTCTTTTCCATCGGGGACACGAGCCTGAAGAACCTGTCTTTGACGAAGAAGAAGGAGAAGATGCCCCGACCGCAGCTCAAGCACGATCACGCTGACATGCACCACCCCGAGCTCCTACACCAACTTACCCTCATGACGATTTGGTCAAACGTTTTGACAAACTTCAGACTCGTCTCAATACTCACATTCAAGAGCAACATCAGCCACATGAGACTGACTTGCAATGGTTTTGGGAACGCTTCACCGCTATTGATCACCAATTTGACACTCTCCTTCAGTATTTCCAACCAAACCCACCTCCACCACCAACTGATCAGGATCCTCCGGTTTAAATTATCTTTGTATTGTACCTCTTTTTTTTCTTTCTTAATGTTTGTTCCTCTTTTTGGTGCTGTCAAAAGGGGGAGAAGGTTGTTGTAGTTTGTTCTATGGTTAAATGCATTTCTTTTTATCTCGTACTGCATTTTCCTTTTTGTTGCATTTTGCATTTTCCTTTTTATTGCATTTCCATTTAAAAAAATTAAAAAAAAAAGTTCCTCAAACTTGCCTACAACAAACATTATTTGACATCATAAAAAAGGGGGAGATTGTTGCAACCCATGACCCCGAGTTTGAGATTTTAATGATGAAAAATAATGTCATCTAAATTATCTATTCATTGAATATTATTTTGTTTGCTATTGTCCATGAGTACTAATATTTCAGGAAGATCACAAGCTACTCAGGATGACAGAAAGACTCAAGAATAGGTAGATTAGGAGTATGAGTCTGAAAATGTATTTTGCTATTTATTTTATTTTTATTTTCTTGAGTCTGCCCATAAAATGCATAAAAGTATGAGCAATCATGCGCACACATAGGGGGAGAGGGTTTTTTAGAAGAAAAATTTGGAGATTTTCTTCCTCTGTAGATCGTACTGTACGAAGATATTTCGTACAGTACGATCTGAGCTTGTAGGACAATTGTGTAAATAGATCGTACCGTACGAATAAAAATCATACTGTACGATAAGTTCAAATCCAAAACCCTAGCCATCTAATTAAGTAAGTTTTTCCCAGCCGTTCGTACTGTACGAAGTATTTTATACTGTACAATTTATTTTAAATACTTACTTAAATTAACCCGTGATTAGTGGAATAATTCAAGGCTTAATTTCAAATTGAATATCGTACTGTACAAACCAATTCGTATAATACGATGAATAGAGACGAATTCTGATCATCCTAGAGATCGTCCTGGACCATCCATTGTTTTTGCCTTGTCGTACTGTATGATGTCGATCGTACTATATGATGAACAGAGACGACTCTTGATCGTCCCGAAATTCATCCTCGACGATTCCTTGATTTTGACCATTCATATTGTACGATATGTATCATACAATACGATAAATATAGATGACATTTGATCGTTCCGGCTATCATCCTATACGATCAGTAATATTGAGGATCGTACCGTACGATTAATTATCATACTTTAAGATTTATTTTGAACTGTTCGTACATCTTCATACCAAGAAGAAGCTTTGTATACATATTGTACTGTATGATTAGAAATCGTACTGTACGATAGTAACGGCTACTTTGAAATTTTAAGGATTTTGGAGCCTGTTTTAAGGTGTCAAAATAGTAATGTTTTCTGTGTGTGAATTAGAGAGGAGAACATGGTTAGAGAGGGATTCCGAGGGAGAGAGGTTTTGAGAAGTTCTTTAGGGTTTGGGAGAGGAAAGAGAAGGTGAGCATTGTGAGGGAGAAGAGGTGTGAGGGAGATCACATGGTTGCTCTAAACTTGTTGCATCTTGTTCCTCATATGGCCCTAGAAGAATTTTTGAGAGGATCTCTAAGGGGAAGGCTCTTCTACATCCGTGACCTCGAGGTTCTCTGCCTTCTCCAGAAGGGAGAAAAACGAGAAGGTTCTCTACCGTCGCCAGGAGAGTGAAAATAGAGTTTGGCACTCCGCCACGCCGGGTTGGTAAAATGGAGTATTGTAAGGGCTTCTTCGCCTTGCCAAGGGGGCAAAAGGAGAGCTATTGCTTGTAGTGAAATTCCCAGAGCAGAGGACTCCGAGGAGTGGACGTAGGTCATGGTTTGACCGAACCACTATAAAAATCCGGTGTGCTTTTTCCTTATCATTTTTATTCTTGCGTGCACTTTTCATTTTCAGTATATTTGCTTGGTGAAATATTGTGATTGAACAAGATTCCATTGGTGCACTTTATTTTCATGTTAAAACCTTAAAAATATTAGAACTCTTATTTAGGTTTTATTTATTGCTATAAATCTTTCACAATTCACCCCCCCCCCCCCCCCCCTCTTGTCCATCTAGTAACTTCATTGTGGGGCAAAGGATTTCACGCATGGTGCTCGATGAGGACTTAGGTTAGTTTTGGGTTACATTTGAGTTTTCAGGTTGGCCTAAACACTACAAGAAAATCATTTATTATCGGCATAAGTTTTTGACATAAATTACTCATTTTCAGCCGACTTTAGAATTTACTAACAATTTTTCGGTGAAAAAATTTTATGCTGGTAAAACCCACTGTAAGAAAAAAATTTTTGCAAGCTCTTTTTCTACCAGGAAATAATTTTGGCTGCTCCGGCAGAAATAATCTACCAAAAAACAAAAAAAATTACCATGCTGCTGGATAGCCTGCTCTGGGTGCTGATCGTTGCATGAGCTTCACAGTACGTAGCCCACGGAGCCCACTTACGAGCCGCCCGCCCGCACCAGACCGGCATCTTGTGCCCGCCTGGCAGTAAGCACCCACCTGACAGCCCGCTACCTACCCCGCAGTTATTGCCCTCTCGACAGCCCAGCCTTTCACGCCACTAGCCCGCCCAACCTACGGAGCTGCCCGCGTAGCCCATCTAACCAGCGTAGCTGCCCGCCTGCCACACAATTCAAACCTATTTGGGTTAAGAAAATTGTTAAACACCTAATAAAATAAATTAAAATTTAAATATTTTAAAATAAATTAACTTTAAATAATAAAAATTGTAATTACTCATTTTTGTTAAATCATTTAATTAGTTAAAATTTTAATAATTTTAGTTAAATTATTTAAAATCCACCTTAAAGCTAGAAAAGCCGCTGGAAAGAAAATGCTATAAATTCCATCAAAAAAGCTGTCTCATTGTCTTCTATCGAAAAACTGCCAGAAAGTTAACTAGTGGAAAGCTACCAAAACATTCTAGTGGTAATGGGTGATTTTCCTATAGTGAAACCTGACCCAAAATTAGAAATGGGTCAGAACATGAAACCTAAACCCAACCCATTTTTTAAACGGGTTGACCCAAACCCAAAATTTTTATATTTGAAATTTTAGGTTATGTCAAATATGACACCCCTAATTTTAGTTGTTGGTATAATATTCTTGGATATAGTGGGTTATGATCATTTTCATTTATTTTATCTAAATTGCAATTATATATGTGCTTATTTTCTTGAAGTGTGTGATTTATGGGGATTTTTGATGTTGGGAGGAAGTTTTGTTGTGTGAATGCACTAGGAGTTTGTTGACCTCATTTTTGTATGAGGTCACTAAGGCCCTTCCAAACTCCAGATTAATTTTAGATCCTAAGATCCACTCTAGACCTTAGGATTCTTTCCTAGAGCCAGACCTTAGAGCCTATTCTAGAGCCAAGGATTCCCTTAAATCCTAGATCTTAGAATTCTTCTAGATCTTAGGATCACTCCAACTTCAAATCAATCTCCACCCTTGATCAACCTCAATTTTAAATCAATTCCTATATTTGATCCACTCCAATTTCAATTTGATTTCTACCTGATCAATTTGAATCTCAAACTCCATCCAATTCAAATCCAAATTAATTCAAATTTCAAACATATCCAAACTTTGATCCAATCAATTTGACAATCCAAACTTCAATCTAGACTTTAATCCAAACTTCAATCTAGTTGTAACCTTATCCATTCATTAACAATCACCACATGATTGTAGATGATTTGGATACTTCAATATTAATCATTCAAACTTGAAATCCAATCCAAACCCATAATTCAAACTCAAATCCAAACTCTAAAGGCCCTGTCCTAAACACCCTTTTCAGAGATTTTTCAAACATTTCAAAACCCAGTCAAATGGCCTCTGATTCAGGGTCTATCACTTGCAAAGTGATAAGACATGTCTCTAGAGGTTACCCTCCAACTTTGAGCTCATTCTGAGGTCTCTAACCCCAGAATCTGAATTAAAATTCAAAGGCTGTAAAACCTTCAAATATTTACAGCCTATGCCACTGAGCCTAACCCCTTTGAGATCTTGATCTTGGAATCCTTATCAAAGCCTCCAATCACTTCCAGACTCTTGATTTTAACCCATTGAGCAGTAAACTGCATTTTTCAGAACCATTTTTGACCCTAGTCGACCAATAGGTCAAAATTGACCAAAATACCCTTATAGGATTTCAAATGCCCATTTCAATTCAAATCAATTCCAAACCCTTTGAAACCACTTCCAATGAATTTTAAATGTTAAACTCAACTTGTTGAACTCAAACCCAAACCTTGGGTCAACTTGGTTGACCAAGTCAACCAAGTTTGACCCATGGACCCATACACCCTTCCTCTTTTAAATTTTTGAATCAAGTCCATTCCAAGTTCTTTGAATGTATGAGAAGACCCCTTGGGTACCCAAGAGACCCCTCTTGGTGGCCCAAGCCTTGGGCTCACTTGGGTTGGCCATATGGCTTGACCCAAGTGACCAAGAAGAGGCCTCCCTTGAGCCATCTTTTGATCTCAACCAAATTGAATCCAAATCAGGGTGCCATTGGGTTCCTATGGACCCAATACACTTTCCTTGATTAGCCCATGCCTTGGGCTAGCTTGGGTCAAGAGTTAGGCTAGCCCAAAGTGCCCAAAAAAACTTGGGATTGAGCTAAATCTCAACCTAAGCTCAATTGAGCTTGACCAACACCTCCCATAGGTGGCCCTAGGTTCAATGCATCTTCTCCAGCCAGCCCATGCCTTGGGCTAGCTTGGGTCAAGAGTTAGGCTAGCCCAAAGTGCCCAAAAACACTTGGGATCGAGCCATCTCCCTGTCCAGATCAAATTAGACCCAATTGCCACTTGCATTGGGTGCACCAGACCCAGACCCACTTCCCACCTCAAGCCCAGGGTCTGGCCTGACCTGGGTTAAGCCCAAATCGACCCGAACCGAGCAGGTTTGGATCAACCCGAGCCATCTTTTAATCCAGATCGAATTCAACCCAATTGCCACTTGCATTGGGTGCACCAGACCCAGACCTGCTTCCCATACCAAACCCAGGGTCTGGTCTGACCTGAATCGGGCTCACTTCGACTCGAACCAAGCAGGTTCGAGCCCAACCGAGCCACCAGATATACTCCAGCTTCCCCAGGCCAAATTGGCTCCACATTTAGCTCCAGCATGTCCCCATCGGCCTTCCCTGGTCAATCCGACCCAGACCATGGCCGGCGGCGGTCGGAGCCAATGGAGAGCAAGTTCCGGTGGTCCCCCCAGACCGAAAGCCTTCCAAAGGCTGTGGCTCGCTGGCTTGAGGCTCACGAGCTCTCTGGAATGGTGCCCCTTTCCACTTGGCATCAATCCGAGACCTCCTCCGATTCAATCCTGGTCGTCCGAGCTCGCGGGAGGAGGCTGAATAGGGTGGTGCTCCCCAAGGCTCGCCAGACGATCCCAGAGTTTTCGAACGGTTCCCCAGAGCTCCCTCGATCTCCCAGCACCTTCCTTCGAGCTCCCAGATCGTCCCTTCCATCGCTTCGAGCGAACTCCGGCGAAAGGCTTCGGCGTCCCGCTCGAAGTCATACCTCCAGCCGTCCTCCAGTCGCGGCCTCTGAAGGAAACCTGCTCGCCTTCATCTCCTGAAGCTTCCAGATAGAGAAGCTCATTCGTTGAGACTTTCTCTACGGTAATTCCTTCATCCCGAGCTCCCTAGCTAGGTAGTCCGGTCAAGTGTGAAGGAAACCTTCACCCCAACGGATTTCCACCGTTGGATTGAAGGTTTCCACCCCCCTGATCCTTCCTGTGAAATTTTGTCGAAGTTCGTCGGCGGGATCAACCGGATCACGCCGGAGAAAGTTCACGGCTTCGGGCAAAGGCGGAGGTTGAAGACGAAATCTCAGCCGTTGATTTCGATCAACGGCTCGGATTAGATCCCGCGGTCCCGGAGCGCGTTTAATCCCAGCCGTTCGATCCGCCATCCGACGACTGTGGTTAATCAGACCGTTACCCAGTCAGCGCCAATGATTGCCCAGCCAATCGGGACGCGCCGCGTGTAAAGAGCGGCTGACTGTAAAATGGCTGGATTATTAAATCTAGAAATTCAAGGGAACTTCAAAAATCCATATCTCCCTGCACACTTGACCAAATTAGGTGTTCTTAGGCTCATTGGAAAGGTCTCAGGGAGACCTTCAAAAGCCCTATGGTTCCAGGCCCTAATTGCATGTGTGTTAAGCTTAATTTCATTAATGGTATTATTTCAAATTATGCAATTACTGTTTGTAGTTAAGTCTTTAGGGCATGGAACTTTGGGAGACTGAATTTGGGCATGTCTTTGACATGTCCAAATTTTGTCTCCCCTGTTTTAAAAGTCTAAGGGCACTTTCCCCCAATTTTGAGTTTAAGGGTCATGGGTTGACCCTTAAATTCAAATTGGGATTCAAGCCTATCCAATGAGAATTAGGATCTGGTTTTTTGTGTGTTGATTATGCTTAGGACATGGAGTTTAGGGTCACTGACTTTGCCCCAATCCAACCTTAGGATAGCTCCCTAGGATTTTTTGAAGGTGACTTAGAGCTCACCTTAGGTGGCTTAGTTAGCCACCTTAGAGTATTCCAATTGAGCCCAAATTTGGTGTGTTTAGGCCTTGGGATCAGGTGACCCCATGGTCCAAATTTCATCAGATTTGGAGTTCATTTGGTTCACCAATTAGGAGCCATAGCTTGCCCTTGCTAGAATTGCCCCTTAGCCTTAATTAAATCTCAATAAATCCATTTTAAATTCAAAATTTAAGTTTAATACTTCAAATTAATCAGTTTTGAACCCTTAACCTGTGAGAATTAAAAGCCCCTTGATTGGACATCAAATTAAGCCTTAATTTAATTTTAAGTAAAATTCAATGTTTAATTAATTTTAATTAATTAATAATCATTAAAAATCCCAAGAATTAATTTAATGCTTGATAATCTCCCCTTAGATCACCTCTGATCTTTGGGAGAGATTTCAAGGAGTTTGAGATCCATTTAGGCCCAAATCACTAGAATAGCCTTTAATTGAAATAATTAAAAATTATCATAAATATCCAAACTTTTAAAATTCACCATTAATTGTAGAAAATTCCAAATCAATCAAACTCAGTGTCTAATGACTCTAATTAAAATATAGTATTTTCTAAAAATGTCAAACCCCCGAAATCTGCAATATTTCAAAAAGTCAACAAACCGGTCAAATCTAGTTCAAATCCAGTTCAAAACTTCAAACCTCCGTAATAAAATATAGAAAAATCTGATTTCAACGTACTTACCTTCTAACTGATCGTAGTAAGGTCTAGTATTTTAATAAAATACAAACATTCCAGAATTTGAGCTTAATCAAAAAGTCAATTTTCAACCCTTTAATTAAATCATTAAAATGTTCAAAGATTCATAAAAGTTCAAAATCACTCTAAAACTCAGAAAATATTGGTTTAATGTTTAAAACACTTAACAAATCCTTTAAAACACAACAACCACTCTAAAGTTGAAGTTTATTGGCTGGACTACTCCGGGCTGCGGGGCTAAGTGTCCTAAGGAGGCTGGTTCCTCGAGCCTGGTGGCACAACGCCACGAATGGATTCTAAGGGGTGTTAAATCTTAAAATAGATTAATCTTTAATTATTTAACATTTTAAAAATCTCTAATTCAATTACATTAATTTGGTTTATCGGCTGGACTACTCCGGGCTGCGGGGCTAAGTGTCCTAAGGAGGCTGGTTCCTCGAGCCTGGTGGCACAACGCCACGAATCAATTAATGACAAATTTAAATTAATCAACTTTAAAAATCAGTAACTAACTCATTTTAATATCAATCCACTCCTTTAATTCTAACCAATTTAAATAACTTAATCAACCCCGATTGCTACTGGGTAACCCAGGCCTACGAGGCTATTAGCTTAGCCCCAAGGAAGGTGAAATAAACTTCACGGCCTCGGTGTGAAACAAAGGTAGTAATCAATTAACTTTTAAAATATGTCTAATTAAAATTCTTAATTCATTAATACTTAAATTTTAATCTAAATCCCCTTTTAAGCCTTAACAAACCCAGACTTTTAGACAACTTTAACTAATAACCTACTTTAGGATCTATCCCAGCCACACGACCTTTCTCACACACTTTAGATGATGTGCTAGGACAACCAACTCTAGATCTAGGATAGGCCGGTGTTTACTTTACTGCTGTGTGATGGATTTTTCGTAGTTTTCACCGCATGTTGTGGATGAAATTGCTTTGCTGTGTCTGCTTACTTTTTCTGTACTCTGTGGATGGATTGATGTGTTTGGCGACTAGATTACCCTTAGGTTAGGTACGATCTGGATGTTGACACAGTTTTCTGCAGGTGGCCACGCTCATGCAGGGCAATATAAAAAGGGGGCAAATCAAAAAATGCATAAATATTATAAACTCTTTGCACAGGTGCTTCAGCTGCTAAAGCCCCCAAATCATAAAAAGAGCGTGGCCATTGTGTTTACTTTCTTTTCTGCTCATATACAACTGCTTGGGAATAACTGCTTTTTATATATTAATTGCTTAGGATAACCCTGCAGGTGAGTCTAGATTTTTATTTTGTTATTAATGTAATTTGTGTAAGTGTCAAGTGTTGTGAAAGTTGATTTTGAGTTGGGATACATAGATCCAAAGCTTGGATTCCAAAGAGGAAAGGACACCCCTTTAGGGAACTATCCTTTTCCATTTGGAAATCCAAATTTGGATCATACCTCTTCCTTACCCAAAGAGGAAAGAGTAGCCTCCCTCTTAGAGGGAAGTGCCCTCTTGTCCATTTGAGTAATCCTCTACGAAGATTCCAAGAAGATTGAAGAAAAGGAGTCAAAAGAAGAATGAGATTGAAGATTTGAAGATTTGAAGATTCAGAGTATCCCACTCAAAAGAACTTGCGTCATTACTAGGTTTAGAATCCGGGTTGTTATCAGTGGTGCCCGGCCACTTTACTTTCTGCAAAACTCTGGTTTGTAATAAGCAAGGCAATTCTGCCTATGGACATTTATTAATTAATTTATATTTGATGTGATGATTTGATTGCCTTTAGGATTACTTGTTTTTACTAGTTTTTTGGCGATTGCATGCCGCTCTTTGTTTTCTCCTGGATACGTGAGGCTCGTGAGGGTGTGAAATTTTTCTACTCATAATTTTAAAAGTCTAAAATTTTAGTGAGTCTAATTAACATAGAAAGATAACGAATCTAGGAAATTAGCCGGGGATCGCCCCCGGGGTCGCATGCATATTTTTGCATTCTTCTTTCCTGGTTTTAGACCCTTCCCCGCCTGCGGGTAGAGTCCGGATAGTCTGACCTATGAGGACGAGGTGCCGGACCTGGGGAAGTCCAGTCTTCTAAAAAAATTATTTTATAAGCCTGTTTTTAAAAAAATTCAAGCATATTTGATTTGAGGTTGTTAACCAGCATGCATTGCATTAGATACAAATTAAAGAGTCTAAATTTTAATTTCATAGTCCTTAGCATTTTAGCACCCAACATAAGTCAAAGGGGCCAATTAGGAAAATCTCTAGATGTCGGCCCCGCCTCCCCAAAACTTTAATTATAACGTCCCTACCACTCTTTCATAAAAGACCGGATTCATATATTTTAAATCGTTCAGGTGGTTAGCTGGCTCCCCAATCCAGGCCGGGGTAAGTCCAGGTTTTGCACTGCATTAGTTAGGATCGGACAACTGTGGTCCAGTGTCCAAATTAGATTTAGGATCCGGGGCAGATCTTTGATTATAAGACCCCAAACTTCGGGAATATAGTCCCAAATTTCTAATAAAATACTCAACTCTAATTAAAGCTTCATTTCAATCCTAAAACATAAAGCCCAACACTTAGATTAAGTTGGGACACTTCCGGATGGTTCTGGAATCTCAAAGTGTCCCCTACCTCTCCTCCTTTAACTCCGTTAATAACTGTTCAATTTTGATCCATTCCCTTTTGATTTCCCAATAATTCTATTCATACTTTGATATCACTCCTAGAAATTCTAAACAAAATTTTGCCACTATTTTAATCGAGAGTTTTCGTAGGGGATTTTATTTCCCTACGATGTAATTAACTACGAGGGCTTGCGCTCGTAGGAGATTTAGAACCACACACACCTGATTTTAAAAATTGATTTTTCAAAATTCAATTGGATTTCTTTGGGAGAACTTAAAATACTAGTGATCATTATTATCATATTTAAAGAATTATCATTGAACGATATTTTCTCCCTTCGGAGAGATATATCTTTCTTTGATAGCTTTGGATGTGAACCTAATGATCACACTTCTTGAATATTGTAGCTGGATATTCAATTGAACCTCATTTTGACCCTTCGGGGTCATATGAATTTCTCTTTTGCATCCGCTCACAATACTCAAGATGGATTTCACAATTCTAAGTCTGAACACTGTTATGAAAGCTTACTTTCGTCCTCCGGGGTGATATACTCTTTCTAACGAGTCGATTCGACCTTAGAATTAGAACTTAACCTTAATCTTAAAATCCCCAAAGAAAACTAATATTTTTCAAAACCTGTTTTCAAAATTCCACCAACAGAGTTATGAGAGTCTAAATTTTTAAATATGTAAAGTGTTAAGCATTTGGGAGCTATAAGAGCCTATTTTATGATATGCTAGCACATGAAGTTATAATGGCATGAGTTCTGATTTCTATTTAATTAGGAGATATAAGGGTTTGAGAAAAATTTATTAATTCTATTCTAATATAAATAGTATTTGCTTATTTATGTTTTGAGCAAAGTCTATTTAGTTTTTGTTATCCATCAATACTATTCTGTTCAGTAGAATAATTAATTCATGATTGCTTTCTCTGCTCAGTATTAAATAAATATTGGCATAAGTATTAAAATTTTTATCACTGGGTTTGACCTATTAAGTTGGTTTGGCTCATACATTATGCATTCTATTTTATAAGCTAGTTGAGTAGATGAGGTAGCGATATCTAATAGTTTAAGTTTGTATAGGTATTTGTTTGGTTTTTTTATTTTAATACATTCATGATTTTGTTTTGCTCTACATCACATTTGTTTATAGTCATTTACATTATATAGATATTTTGTTGTATATACATTTTGAAAATGAATAAAAGGAAAATTATGGATGAGTACTGTTGCGGACTAGAATATACGCGGTGATAGAGTTAAAAAACTTCCATGTCAGTGTTGTACGGATATCTTGCACACAAACAGAGGAGAAATAACAACACCATGATTTTTATGTGGAAAACCCTGAAAGGGGAAAAACCACGGGGCCACGCCTAGTTGAAAGAGTTCCGCTAGTGTTTGCTTGAAACACATGAGACTGACTCGTCTTTAAAATTTAGGATGATCATATTACAATAAATCTCTTCAGGATTGAAAATTAGTTACAAAGTTGACCAGAGTTCCGATGTCACTTGAAGATCAGGCGAAATTTTGGCGTCCTTCGGAGGTCAGGAAGAATTTTGACGTCGTTTAGAAGTTGGATAGAATTTCGGCGTCCGGTGGAACTATAACATCAATTGACCATCGGACAGAACTCTGACGTCATTTGAAAGTTAGGAAGAATTCTGGCGTTGGGCAGAACTCTGGCTTCATTAGGAAGTATGGAAAAATTCCAACGTCGGGCAAAATTCCAACTTTTTTTGGAAGTCCGACAGAATTTTGGAGTCGGGCAGAACTCTGGTGGTGGTCGAGGAGGAGTTCTTCCCTCCTATCCTTCTCTTCTTCTTACTTAGTCTCCTCTTATGAAAAATGAGAGTTCTATTTATAGATAATCAGGAGTGGCATGGCTTGTAAATAGGTGTGAGATGAGGGGTAAATAGGGAGTGGTCGGATGGAAGGCCGATATTGAATCCTTTTGATCGTACAATATTTGTTAGAATTTAAAGGTCTTAATGATGTCAGAATTTGGCAATCTTGGGCTCGTTGGATTCATCTCGTCGAGCCACTCAATTCGACTATAAGAAAGTCATATTTTAAAACTGTTTGGTAACTCAAATTATGATTTGAACTTTCTAACAATACTTCAGGTAATTGATTTTGACTCATCTGGGCTCGGATTGAGTTGAATTTAGCTTCATTAAGTTTGTATTTCCAAGATACTCAGTTTGACTATAAGTTTCTTGAAATCAGAGTTCATATGATCCCAGATTTAATTTTTGAAGTTTTTGCTTAATTTTGCCTCGAGATTCGTGTCTGATCAAGATAAATTTTTATGATAATCAGTTGCCCCACTATTTTCAGATGTCAAAGCTCCAGGAGTCTGAATAATCGTCACAGACTTTATAGAGTTTTTCATGTGATTAGAAATTCGGTCTTGCATGTAGGGGCCCCAAATAGCTTTAAAAGTGTCAAAATTGAATCCATTACATAAAAAAATGGTCCCTGGGACCCCAGAAATGTTTGATTTGGCCTTTATGGGGCGAAACGTAAACATGGAATCGAGCGGTTAGTAGAATCGGTCGAACCAGCCTGCAGCTAACACCGTCGACGGAACCAAACTGCACGCCAGGCCCGCTGGCCCACGTCGCAGCCCACCTACGACCTGCCTGGACCAATATAGCTTCCGCGCGAGACTGACTTAGCTGCGACTCTGCTCAACCCACTCCGCTGGCTCGCCTGCTGGCAGTCGGGTTCCATTTCTGGTTGCATCTGTCGATTTTGCCAACCGCCAGCCATTTTTTGAATAGAATAATTATATATATATATATATATATATATATATATATATATATATATATATATATATATATATATATATATATATATATATATATATATATAATTTTTTTTTAATTCTAAAAAAATCTCAAAAAATTTCAAAAAAATTTAGAAAAATTTGGAAAATTCTGAAAATTTCAAAAAAAATCTGGAAACTTCTTTTCTTATCCCAAAATACTGTAATAGACCCCCAAGGCCAGGGGGAAACATGTACCTTCTTTTCTTCTCCTTTTGGCTTTTTAACAGTTGAGGCTTTCCGCTGTTTTTCAGTAGGTGACTTTCCCTACTTGACTCAACGCCCCTCCTTTTGTATAGAAGTTAGAATTTCTTCACCGTTTTTCTTCTTTCTCCCTCATTTTTCTTCCTACACTAGAGGATTTTCGCTACTTTCATAGGTGACTTTCCCTACTCAAATTTAACGCTCCTCTTTAGTGTAGAAGAAAATTATTTTTCTCCTCACTTGTTCTAACTTTCTAATAGTGGAGGCATTCCATTATTTTTCGTAGGTGATTTTCTTTACGTAAAATCAGTGCCCTTCTTCTCGTATAGAAGTTAGAATTTTCTTTTTTTTCTTCTTATTTCTCCCCAGTTTTCTTCTTGCTATAGAGGTATTCCACTATTTTTATAGGTGATTTTTCCTACTCAAAATCAGTGCCCCTCTTCCTGCATAGAAGTTAGACTTTTTTGTAGCCGCTTCTCTTATTCCACTTCATTCTTTAAGATCTTGCGGTCGAGAAAAAATTGATGATTGTTAGCATTGGTTGAAAGTCTGATGAAAGTCCCATGATGTATAGAAGTCTAATGATGGGAGGAAGCTCAATGTCGGGTATAATTCTGACAAAAGTCCCGTGACATGCAAAAGTGCTGTGACGGGAGGAAGTTCAGCATCGGGTGGAATTCTGATGAAAGTCTCGCGATGTGCAGAAGTCATGCGATGGGAGGAAGTTCAGCATTGGGTGGAATTCTGATGAAAGTCTTGCGACGTGTAGAAGTTTTGCGATGGGAGGATAACCAGAAGTGGTGAGTAGACAAGAAGAATTTCGATGCTATTTGAGAAGAAGTTTGTCGGTAGTCAAATGTCGAGTGGAGGGCTAAAGGAGATAGTTGGAGGCTATGTTGCTATCAATAGTTGAGCGAGAAACTGATAATGACGAATATGAAGTAAAGAACCACCAGCATACATCAGACGAAGGCCTGATGATGGCGGGTGTTCAGTAGCATTTTGTAAAGGCAATATGCATCCACAAGGATTTGTGCTGTCATTATATATCTTTGTATGGATGATGTAAATATATATTTTGATTTCAACTTCTAGTGACAATAAATGTACACTTTAACTTGATATTCAATTTTACAATGTAACTCCAATGATATTGTATATGAAGTTGAGATTATTGTATGCTCTCGATGCTTGTCTTTCATTTGAAATGAACTCGTCCTTCAAAGAAAACTAAGTTGTTTACACCTCTTTGAGATATGCTTTGATAAATGTGTCTTACATGCTCTTTGAGGTTTTTTATCCTTCTAAGATTTTTGTAAGCTTGTACCTTTTGAGGTTTTTAAGCCTTCTAAGATTTTGTATTCACATGTGAAAGAGGGCGAGAGAATCCACCAAGGATGTATAACCTATCCAAGGTTATATGTCAGAGCCATGCTCGATGACATTAACCTGTGTGGAAGAGGTCGAGAGAATCCACCAAGGATGTAAGTGATTGGAAGATGATGTTCGAGAGAATCACACCCAAGGATGTAAGACCTATCCGAGGTTTGTATGTCAGTGCCATGACTCGATGACGTATAACCAGTGTGGAAGAGTGTCGATGATGAATCCACTAAGGATAGTAAGAGCCTATTCGAAGGTTGTATGTTAGAGCCTTTACTCAGATGGACCAGTCCTCAGAGGCACTCTGAGTATTGTAGTGTCGACTACCCGGTCAGAGAATACACTATCCCCTGGGATTGATCATGCTGGCGAACCGTGATTGAGATATAATGTAGATTGTGTATTTCTCAAATTATGGAAATAGAGTTTGAAGAATGTTCCACTCTCTTTCTCTCTTATATATGGTGGCAGAATAACTAATATCAACAAACAACGATTGTAGATCATCCTGAACGATTTTACTTAAACAATTTGAAACGACCCTATTTAAATATGTGTACGAAATGTCTTCGTACAGCTGATATCCTGTACGAATCCAGTACGAACAATACAAGGTCAGTTCTAGAATCTGCTGAAAACCGGTTAGTCTGGAGTATGGACTTATCGTCCTGGACAATTCTTATATAAATATGACCAATCGCCACGGACGATAATTTATTTTCGTATACTCCAGAGACCCGATACGATAAGACAAAAATATACGATGTATCTGGACGGTGAACCAATCGTCCTGGACGATACTTAATTTCGTCCTTGATTAACTTGAAAGAAGATATTAGAGATATCAAAGTGACACCCTGCTCAAAGAAAAATAACAAATAAGAAAGTATCTCATGTTGATTTTGATCTGAACGTAGTCTGGAGTCTGGTTTTCCTGAAATGTTAGTACACACAAGAGCAAATACAAATATTCTAAAATTGTTAGGGGATAACTACACATTTGAACAATAATGTTTGGAATCATCAAAACTATACAAGTTGCAAAAATGTAAAGCATTCAAATAGCAACTATTCTAACACTGTTGACCTCGATTTTTGTTTGAGTGTCATTGAGGGCCTTTGATTGATTTAATCAAGCCCCATCAGGTTCAATTCAAGCATAAATCGGGTTTGATTAAGCTCGATTAGTTCGCCTTGGCCACGTCAAGTTTGTTATGATTTCGAATCGTCATTTTATTTAAATTTAATTGGGTTAATTTGAGCAAATCAAATTGAATCCCAAATTGACTCAAATCGAATCCAATTTTGAGCTTAATTTGATGTGCTTAATTTAATTTTTTTCCCTTCTCATGAGCTTAAATTTATTATTAAATCAAGCAATCAAATCAACGACTAAATCATATCAATTCCCTTCTAATTAGCCTTAGGATGAATCCTATCTATAGCTCTAAGAACTTGATCATTTAAATACTCTTTAGGGCTTCATGAGAGGGGGCTCTTATTTGGATTCTCTTCCTAGCCGCTCTCAACCTAAACTTTTTGGTGTGAGAGCTCTTCTAAATTCTTTCCACCTTCTTCCACTCAAATCTACCGGTCAAATCCTGTCAACGGTGATCCTCCTGACGAGATCAAGGCTAGATCCTTCTAAGGCCTACGATCAATTTATCCTACGGGATAGTGCGTCTGTACCCTTGTGTTCGAACCTCATGAGCGGCGCTCCTTCAGAGGTCCACAGGTTTTTGGCGACTACGGTGGGACCAAATTTCTCTCTCCATCTTTGGATTATATATTATCCTTTCTTGTGTGTACTCCGGGATTGGTACTCCTTAGATTAAGTCCGTCCCACTCTTAGTAAGGATATTTCCTTAATTAGGGTTCCTTCCCCTTAGCTAGGATTTTTCCCTACTCTACTTCTTTCAAACTTTGCAAGGCTATTATCCGTCCTTTATTCATTTCTATCTATCTTTATCAAATCCTTACTAATTTTTTCTTTCTTGATTTTCATTCTGATTTCTAATATTTTCAATTTCTTTTCTTAACAGTAGTGTCATATCTTCCTTCATTATGTCTGTTACTTTTAGCTTCAGCTCGGAACGCACGGAGTGACTCTTCCTTGAGTCCCTGCTTGCAATAGTCCACCTGCTGGAGGTGATCACTTTTGGTTCCTTCATGGACTCGGTATTCGTCACACTTGGCAGACCCACTCCGACCGAGGCTATGCTGCATTCTCTCCTCCCTAGAGGAGAGGACGCGGAGCCATGTGCCCTTTTGGATGACCAGCTGCTCGGCGGACAACCCAGGCACCTACTCATCCTATTCCTGTACTTGTGCAGCCAGTGCGCCATGTGGCTAGGCGACCAGTGCCTATGCCACTTTCAGTTCCACCCGTTCATCATGCGGTTAGGCGTCCAAAGCTTACCGCTCTTGTTGCACAGGTTGCTCTATCCCCTCAACGCATCGACAACCTACTTCTGTTGTTACCCCCGCCTGTTTCGGTGGAGGTACCTCGAGTATGGGTTCCCCCTCCCACTTCCACTAGGAAGAGGGGTGCCCAGACCGAGGTGCCTTTCGCCCTCTTTCTGGTCAAATTTCTGGTTTCGCTTGACTTTCACACCCCTGAGACTACTAGAAAGACCCCTACACTTCCAGTTTGTCCCTATTCCCCCAGCCACCCAGGTAAGTGGGTTCAGATGTTCCGTCTACCTCCTACCTCCTGGCCTTAGGAGAAGGGCCATGAGGAATAGGAATAGGAGGCTTCATCTGGCTGCGTCTGAGGTAGATAAAAAGAAGATGGCTGAGGCGATAGCTCATGAGGAGCTTGTTCAGAGAAGAGTGGCTCCTAGGTAGCGGAGACCACGACCAGTTGCAGTTGTACCCACCCCAGAAGGTAATAGTAGCTTCTTGAGAGAGAGGCGATCCAAGGAGGATTGCTTCTCCCTACTGACTCACAGTAGAGATGAGGAGGATGTTGCCCGTATTATTGCGGTGGCCCCTCCTATCACTACTACTTTACCCTTAGCAAGGATCCTTAGGGGCGCTGGTGTTTGAGCCCTCTCTCAGGGGATTCAAACCTCGTCAGAAGAAGTTACTCCGACAGAACTTTCAGACTACTTTTCAATTGTGGAAGCAGATTTCAGGACAGATATATAGTGGTAGAGAGTTCAGTTGATATAGTTCCAGTTGTTAGACCACCGGCAGTTACTCTTGATGTCGGATGATGCCCACGTTGTTGAGGAGAGAGACAGCAGTGGGAGCCTGCTCGGCCCTAGATGAGTTCATTTGTGGTAGCCACTCAGCATAGCCGATTATCCACACAGAGCCCCTGCTGCAGTAGGAGATGTTGACGGGCAGACACCCTTGCCGAGGCAGTACAGTCTATTGAGGCAGTACAATCAGTAGAGGCAGTTCAGCCAATAGATACAAGTAAGACCTGTGGGATGAAGTAGTTCCTTCAGGGTCCGAGTTGTTCCCGAGAACTTGTGATATGGATGTAGTCCCTCCTAAGGTTGAGGGTCAACCTCAGCGTAGACCTCAGTGTCAGGAGTCTTCAGGGGCACCTCCTCCTATGAGAGGGGAGGTACATAGTACCTATAGGACACCAGATAAGAGCAAGAAGCCTGTGAGCAGTCTGCTATAGCCATGACCACAGACTCAGCAGTCTAGGCCTCATTATAAGATCTCAGAGAGTCAGCCATCTTTATATGAGAGACTTAATAAGGAATATCCCTTTAAAAGAGAAAACATAAGGAAGATATTTAAATGCCTTGCTAAAAAAGATATTTTGACATTCCCATTTAATAAGAGGAAAGATGAAGAAGGGCAGACAGAACATCCACTCTATTACCCTTCTTTACTGACATATTAGGCATACACTTAAAGATTATTTTGTGTTCAAGGATAGGGTAGAGAGTCTTAAGGCCAGTGGAAAGATCCATCTCCAGAATAGTGATTTGATACAGCCATTTAGGCAAGGCTACTCAGGTAGTTCAGATGATCTCCATTCCCAGCCATAGTCTTAGCCACAGTTCCAGCCACAGTAATAGTCAGAGTTACAGTCAGTGAAATAGTGATATATCACTCCACAGTTCTGAGGGAGAGTGGTAGCTAGCACTCTTCCAAGAAGACCTAGCAGATGATTAAGTAAGCTATACAGAGTTTCAGAGGTAGTTGAGAGGAGGCCTCCCGAGGCCAAGTCAACAGTTGCCACTCTAGCTTCTTTATTAGCACTTATTTTTCTTTTCTTTCTTCTATTGTAGTGTTAAATGAGCACATTTTCTTTTTGATTCTATTTGTGCTAGAAAAATATATATGAAAGAGAAAAGATGGTTGTAACCTTCAGAAGGGAAGACATGCCCCCTTCCAGCACTTAGGTTAAAGAATCTCATTCTCCCTTCTATTGATGATTAATCAACAAAAAGAAAAAGAGAATGATTTTTCAGTTATGTTGACTCTCTTACTTCCTCTAGCTCTACTAGCTTTATAGTGATGACTCATGAAAGAGTATGATCTCTCTATCTTCATCCCATGTGTAGAGAGATTTCTTCTTTTGAACTAAAATCTATTTCAAATTAAAATTAGATTTAGAAGTGAAAATTTTCTCTATCATCTTGTAATTCTTTATCTCATAGATAATTTTAGTATGTGGTGAATAAAACTTCATAATTTTCTTAATCAAGTTATTCATTCTTATTAAGGATATGATTTATTTTGTAGATCCTTCTTCCTTACATAAGAGAAGTGAGTCTTCTTCTCTTGTATTTGGAAGATGATCAACTGAGAAAAAGTTTTCTTTTAGAGGTTTGGAAAAGAAAGCCAGTTACAAAAATTAAAAAGATGCGCAAAATACGCCAAAAATAAAATATACACAAAATGTATCAAGCAATTAAAAATTATGCAAAAGCACACGAAAGTGGAGAAAGTAGCTCAAAGAGCCCAAAAGTTATAAGTAAATGGCTTCCCTTTCTAGTAAATCTCTAAATCTAAGAAAATCTGTATCCTTTTGATATTTTTGATACTTGAGTATGAAAATTATGATTTTGGAATAATTATTATGCATTAATATCCTATAAGATATGGAAGTATACTTTCATACAAGAAAATTGAGAAAATTTAATTTCTTTCTCTAATTTAAATCCCTTTTTAAATTATATCTCAATTCAAGGAAAAAAATACTCATATAAAAGAGATAGCACGATTCAGCTAGTATGGAAGCTTGACCTGAGTTAGTAAATTTAAATTAAGGTTCTTTTTAAGATTAGATGGAGTTACGTACTAAACTCTTTTGGGATATGTGCTCATTTGTCATTTTTGTCTGGAGTCCATAAAATCAAAATATTTACTATGAGTTTTAGTGCCCCTAATTTCACTTGCCACTCTAAGTGTGGTATGGGATATCAAAACCAATGATTCAAGTCTACTTGTAAGATGTGATACTGGGTCCATACCCTCCTGTATGTTTGTTAGGTTCGGTGATGTTGATCATCTACTAGAATGAGGTTCTCTTCTTCCTATCAGTCCTACTCTGATAGCTGTAGCCCCCATTGAATTCACATGAGTTAAATTTGATTCAGGGATGTCGTAGTATTTATATTAGACTCTTTTGAGATAGGATATTGGATCCATGCCCACCTATGTTAGTCAGGTGGGGTGATAGTGATCAATTATCCCTATGAGATTCTCTTTTTCCTATCAGTCTTACTCTGATAGTGTAGTTCCTAGTCCATTCATATATGTTGAATGTGATCTGGGATGTCAAAATCATTTAGTTTAGACTCTCTAGAGTTAGGATACTGGGTCCATGCCACCCTAGTTGGTCAGGAGTGGTAATGTTGATTCCTTACCCTAATTTGATTGTATTTCCACATCAATTTTGCCATGATTGAGCTCCCAAGTTCATTCGCAAGAGTTGAATGTGGTCTAGGTTATCAAAATCAATGATTAGCTTTCTTACAAGATTCTGTTAGATCTCTTTCCCCAGTTTTGTTTATGTGGCGAACATGATATGGGATATCAAAAATAACCACAATTCCCTTTATAAAAATGAAAAATATACATATGATAAAAAAGAGGGAAGCTCTTAGTAGAGCAAAACTAGTTACCCTTGTCATAAAAGGAACCCGACAAAACTCTCTAAGAGCACAAATTCCTAAAAATTCTTCTTTCTTCTCCCTTGAAAGCACTTTGGTGGTCTCTTCAAGGTTGAGTTCCCAGTTAGTTGGTTGTAAGTCTCTTTGATTCTAAATGCTTTTCTTTGCTAGTGATGTAGTACATTATATTTTAGATGTCAACATTACTGTCTTCTGGGCTTAGGTCTTTCTAAGGAAAGGTCGCCCCCCTGTTTCCCTCTGCTGACAACATACTCTCCCATTCATACATTATTTTGAGCTACCATAGTAGTCCTATGAATGTATTAGGGTTACTTTCACTCCTCACAGGGTCCTACCCAGTTAGGGTAGGTGTTACCACTGTGACCAGCTGATGATCATGGATTTCACTCATGATTACTATACTAGGTGGCAGATGTGCTCTCTTGTCACCTCAGGTTGTTCCCTTCAGTTGTGATGTAGTACATCTTTTTCTCATATGTTAGCATCACATTCTCGGGTGTCTTGATTTTCTAATAGAAGATCAGCTCCTTAGTTTCTTTCACCATCCTACTTCACCATTCATGCTTTACTCTTAGCTCCTAGAGTAGTCCTATGAATATTATTTGGTTGTTTTTACTCCCCATAGGATCCTACTCGATTAGGGTAGATGTTACCACTGTGACCATTTTGATGATTATTCAATCTTATTCATAATTATTATCCTTAGGTAGTGAGTGTGTTCCCTTACTACCTAGAGTTGTCATCCTAGGTGTGATGTAGTACATCCTGTCTTGGATGTTAACGTTACTACTTAGAGAACTTTGATTTTCTAACATATGAATACAGTTCTCTTGTTCCTTTTTGTGACCCATCCAACCATTCATACACTAGGCTCAGGTTGCCAGATTAGTCTTATGAATGTGTTGAGGTCACTTCCACTTCCTCACAGGATCCCACTAGTTTATATGGGTGTTACCACTGTGACCTTTTTTTCTTATTCAGAGTTGTTATCCTTAGTAGCAAGCATGTT
This sequence comes from Dendrobium huoshanense, assembly GCA_016618105.1. Lineage (NCBI taxonomy): Eukaryota > Viridiplantae > Streptophyta > Magnoliopsida > Asparagales > Orchidaceae > Dendrobium > Dendrobium huoshanense. Next base: position 5,945,617 of record CM028350.1, on the reverse strand, counting down.
CCCTCGCTACTTTGATTCTTTTCCTCTTATTTGATGATATGGGGGCGTCGTGCCTTAGATATCACCATCACCTTTTCCTTAATTTTTGATTCTCTAGTAGAGTGTCAGCTCTTCCTAGGTCTTTTACCACTTGTTTCCCCATTGAGACACGACTCCTAGTTGCTGGAGAGAGGTCCTTTGGGTGTTTTGATACTATTTCCACTTCTTACAGGGTCCCTATCAGTTAGTATAAGTTTACCACTGTAGCCTCCTTGAGGGTTATTTTTGTTAGGCATAGCCCTACTTTTCTATAGCAGAGGTGCCCCCTCGCTACTTCAGTTCTTTTCACTCCCTTGGAATGAGATTACCCCTTTGCATATTCTACTGAGGGTGTATCATCCTAGTTTTGGTTGATAGACATCATTCTGTTGTCCTCCTCCCCTTTTGTATAGGGTTAGGATTCCCTAGAAGATCCTGACAGTATTTGGATACTCATGGCCACAACAATTTATCCTCTATAATGTGGTTAGCATAGCGCTAGAAGGGGTTCCCTAAGTGTCTCTACCCTTAAAATTATCCCATTTACCTACACCTTTCTTCCTCACATCCCTATACAGATCTGTGTCAGGCTGATGTTGAGATGACTTTTACCTCTTATCCTGCTATTTGAAATGAACATACAGGTAGTTCAGTTTTACTTACTTGGATAGAGAGGGGCCTGATAGAGCACCTGGCAGGTACTCCTCACCACTCTTTTCTTTCTTTCTGATTGTTCTATTGTGATCAGACAGGCATCACAGCCTGACTCTTTATTCACTCAAGTTGAAATGACTGAGTGGGTATTGAGCCCTTCCTCATTTGTAAGGCTGAGCTGGTTAAGTAGATGTTGAAGCTTACATGGATTAAAGTAAAGCCTTATCAGAGCACCTGGAAGGTGTCCCTTACCACCTCTCTTTACTTTGGATGTCCTATTAAAGACTAAGCAGGCTTCCTATTTCGTGGCTCATGAGCTTCTTGTTGAGGTCAGGCAGAAGTAGTGGGTCACCCCAATCCACTGGTTCCGAAAGGATCAGGAGGGGCGGGATCCTTTTCCCCTTCTACCCCGCTGTCCATATACGGTCATACTAGTAGTTGGTTTTACTTACTGGTTAAAGTGAAGTCTTGCTAAAGCACTTGGAAGGATGTTCCTTACCACCCATTTACCCTGGATGTCCTATTAAAAATTATGCAGGCTTCTATTTTCGCAGCTCATGAGCTTCTTACTAACGTCAGGCAGAAGTAGTGGGTCACCCCTTAATCTATTGTTCCGAAAGGATCAGAAGGAGCAGGATCCTATTCACCTTCCAACCCACTATCCAGATACGATCAGAATGGTAGTTGATTCTAGATACATGTTAAAGTGAAGCCTTGTCATAGCACCTGGAAGTTATTTCTTACCACCCCTTTGTTAAGAGAGTTGCTATTTGCATATTTTACATTCTTGCAACTTGTATAGTTTTGATGATTCCAAATATTATTATTTTATGTGTAGTTATCTCCTAACAATTTTTTTGGAAGATTTGTTTTTTCTCATGTGTGTACTAACATTTCAGGAAATTTGAACTCCTAAACTATGAAGACTTCAAATAAAATTCAACATATAATCCTTTGTAAATTGAAGCCTTAAAATTATTCTTTGAATTAAAAGGGAGTTATTATAATTGAGTGAATAAAAACACACACACATACACTTAAGGAGATCTTACAAAATTTATACTGATCGTACGGGACGATCAGGTCAGTTATCTCCTTATATGAGCAATGGAACAAACAGGATTTGGAAGAAAATTTTTCTAAGTCCTTAATCATCCAAGGACGAAATTATTTTCGTCCCAGGACGACTTGGACTCTGTAAAAATTTCATTCAGATAAAATGTATAATTATGTACCAGGACGAGTTGGGCTCTGTAAAAATTTTGTCCAGATGAAATCCAAATTATCCCAGGACGATTTCTTCTCTGTAAAATTTTGTTCAGACGAAACTTATAATCATACCAGGATGAGTTGCCCTCTGTAAAAAAATTTTTTTTGGATGAATTCCTTGTTCGTCCCAAGGACGATGTGAACCAACTTACCACAGTTGGTTACGTCCTGCAGTTATTAGGGAACCGACCTATGGTATAACTGATCGTACCGGACGAACCTAGTTCGTACGGGACGATGATCATGTACGAATATAGTTCGTACCAATATACATCAGGATCGTTTCCGACACTTTAAGTAAAATTCGTCCAAGGACGATTCCACGATAGTATAGGACAATCCACGATCATATGGGACGATCCATTTCGTGTTGACTTAAAAATTTGCAGTTTTGGACGGTTTTTCTTGTCTTCTCCTATATATAGTCCAATTTTACACTTCCACCAAATCTTTTTGCCATTTGATCTTCGTGCCTATTGAAAGAAGAGTCAAGGAGAGAGTGTGAGAGAGCATTCAAAGGATGATTCCTACCACTGGAGCGTGAAGGCTTCGCTTGGTGTTCAAAGGTAAGAATCTCTACTTGTGATTTGGAATTACTTCACTCTTTTCTTTCTTCCTTCTAGATTTCTTGTGAGGAGATATGTCAAGGAGATTCAATTCTTTGCCGACACTTGGAGAGTGTGAATAGCCGAAGGGTTCTCTGGCCACACTAGGAGAGTGTGAAAGGATGAAGGGTTGTCTGTCCCCACACTAGGAGAGTATGAAAGGATGAAGGGTTCTCTGCCCACACTAGGAGAGTGTAAAAGGACAGAACTGTTCTTCTGCCAACACTAGGGGTAAGTGTAAAAAGAAGACGGTTCTCTGCCGCACCGGGTAGTGGTGGAAAGAGTTTTTGTAAAGACTTCTCCGCCTTGCTGTGCGTGCTAAAGGAGAGTCACTAGTGATATTAGTGCAATACTCGGAGGGTGCCTCCGGGAAGTGGATGTAGGTCTGGTTTTGATCGAACCACTATAAATCTAGTGTTCTTTACTTTTTTTGCTTTTTATTTTGTTTATCATTTACAACTTGTGGTTGAAAAATCTTTTTCTAAAAAATTCACTAACAATTAAGTTTTAATTTCCAAAGTTTAAAAAGAGGGTTCAAATTTTTTTAATTACCAACTCCCCCCCCCCCCCCCTCTTGGTTAGCTACTGTGACATAAGCTTAGATTTAACAACCTAATTCATTGTGAACGAATCTCAACAAGACACCGGATGTCCTGTAAAAGACTAAGCAAACTTTTATTTCATGGCTCATTAGCTTCTTGCTGAGGTTAGGCAGAAGTAGTGGGTCACCCCAATCCACTGTTCCGAAAGGAGTAGGAGGAGCGAAATCCTTTTCACCTTCTACCCTGCTGCCTAGATACGGTCAGACTGGTAGTTGGTTTTACTTACCTAGTTGAGCGAGCACGATAGAGTCCCTGGCGGGCCTTCCTTAACGCCTCTTTACTTTGGATGACCTATTAAAGACTAGGCAGGCTTCCATTTCATGTCTTCTTTACTTTTGTTGATGTCTAAGCAGAAGTATTGAGTCACCCTAATCTACTATTCTGAGATGAGTAGGAGGAGACAAGATCATTTCACCTTCTATCCTGCTGTTTTCGATACGGTCAGGCAGGTAGCTGGTTTTACTTACTTGGTAGAGAGGAGCATGATAGAGCACCTGGTAGGAACTCCTCGCCACCTTTTCCCCTAAGTGTCCTATTCTGATCAAACAGGCACCAGATTTTGTGATTCCTTTCATTTGTTGTTTTCAATTTGGTCAGGCAAATACTGAGTCACCCCAATCCACTGTTCTAAGATGAGTAGGAGGAGATGGGACCCCCTTTAACTTCTATTATGCTATTTCAATACGATTAGGCAGATAGTTGGTTCACTTTTACTACTTTACCTTATGGTTCTCTTTCCGGTCTCTTCCCTCGCTATAGGGCAAGGACGGGGATAGAAACCCCCTTACTTTTTCAACCTCGTGGTGTCCTTTACCCTCAGTTCTCTCTTTGGCTCTGCCCTCACTGTAGGGTAAGGTTAGGGGATGACCCTTTTACCTCTTTTTCATCATTGAGTTGATCTTTAATTGGGTTCTTTCCTCGGCTCTACCCTTATTGGAGGGGCCAAGAGAAAGCCCACTATTAGTTCACCATTTTGGTGATACCTTACTTGTACACTGCTGCCTTTCGCTCTCTCCTAGGCTTTTCTCTCGCTATAGGGCAAGGCCAGGAGAAGAATTTCCTACTTTTATTCTACTTTTTTGGTACTCTTTCACCCATATTCTTCACTCTACTTTCTTTGGTATAGTCAGTCAACGCCAACATGAGTGGTTTACTAGTTGTTTGTCGCTCTTGTCAGAGGTCCATTTGTTGACCTCAATTTTCATTCGAGTGTCATTGAGGGCCTTTGATTGATTTAATCAAGCCTTATCTGGTTCAATTCGAGCACGAATCAGCTCGAGTTGAGTTGAATTGGGCTCGATCGGGTTTGATTAAGCTCGATTAGTCCGCCTTAGCCACGTCGAGTTTATTATGATTTGAGTCATCATTTTATTTAAATTTAATTGGGTTAATTTAAGCAAATCAAATTGAATCCCAAATTGACTCGAATCAAATCCAATTTTGAGCTTAATTTTAATTTGATGTGCTTAATTTAATTTTTTTCCCCTTCTCATGAGCTTAAATTTGTTATTAAATCAAGTAATCAAATCGACAGCTAAATCATCTCAATTCCTTTCTAAATAGCCTTAGGATGAATCCTAGCCATAGCTCTAAGATCTTGATCATTTAAATACTCTTTTAGGGCTTCATGAGATGGGGCTCTTATTTGGATTCTCTTCATAGCCACTCTCAACCTAAACTTTTTGGTGTGAGAGCTCTTCTAAATTCTTCCTACCTTCTTCCACTCAAATCCACTGATCAAATCCCACCGTCGGCGATCCTCCGACGAGATCAAGGCTAGATCTGTCCAAGGCCTACGATCATTTTGTCCTACGGGATAGTACGGCCTGTATCCTTTGCATTTGAATCCCATGAGCGATGCTCTTTCGGAGGCCCATAAGTGCATGGTCATTCAATCTCACAACCATTTGAATATTATTCAATGGTTGTTTATGTTATTGATTTTTGCCCCCCAACCAGGCGAGCTTCCTCTCAGGTATGTGGATCATGAATAAATTATCGAAGATAGCCCTGACGGATAAGTCTTTCAATCTCATCCTTAAGTTTCTTACATGCTTTCGGTAGTGTGACCACGACTACGATGAAAGTGATAGTACTGATCTAGATTTCCTTTATTCAACTTCAAACATTCAGCCATTTCACTGTATCTTGATCTCGAACGGCCATCAATACATTTTGCTCAAGATGTGTTGAATGGGGTATATTCTTTTTCCTTGTCGAGGTTCCCATTGTGGAAATCGAGGCCTTAGGAGGTAGATTATTCTTTTCTTGCTTCTTCTACTGTGATGATGAATTATCCATCCCAGGCGCACCTTTGTGTTTCCCATTGACTTACTCAAACTATTTTTTATGAGCATTTATTGGCTTCATCTGCAGAGATTTATCCCTCCACACGATGGATCCGATCGGCGTATGAATGAACAGTATCCCGCATGAGTGCCAAATAGAAGGGGCCAGGATGAAGGCCTCCAAGAAAGACCCTACTTAGTAATTTAGGGTCTACTCTTGGAATTTGTCGAGTCTCGGTGGAAAATTGTAGAAAATACTCCTTCAACTATTCTCCTTCATTTTGAAGGATCCTAGAGAGGTGGGAAGAATCCTTAGCAATTTTTTAATTGGCTACAACCTGTTCGATGAACACTTTGACCAATTTAACGAATGAATGGATCATTCCGGATGGAAGCGTATAGAACCATGTTCGAGCCTGTCTTTTAAGGGTGATAGGAAAAACTTGAAAGAGGAGTGCGTTTAAGGCTCACTGGATATTCTTGATTGTTCTATAGTGATTGATATGCTTATATACATCAGATGTTCCATCGTAGAACTCGATGCTCTGAAGTTTGAATCCAACTGGAATGGAGTGCTGAAGAATGCCTTCAGTTAGAGGTGATGACTCATGTAAGTTCCTCTATCGAAGAGTTTTCCTCATATCTCCTATCCGGGGAACTCTTCTGTACTAATCTCCGTAGTTCATGACGTAGGGCATTGCGAGGGAGGTCAACAATGTGCAGTTGGGCTAAGTCTTCTAGGAGATTCTGGAGGAATGAGAGGTCGCCGAGTTATGGGCAAAGAATGTGTAGAAGCTTGTTGTATCGGCAAGTTCGTTATCTTGGTGTGATTGTAGGTGCCTTCCTTGGCGGAGGGAGAGGGATCTCTGCCTGAAGATGTTCGAGTTAAAAATCTTCAACCATTGGTGGAGCTCGACGGAGAAGAACCTCCTCCCATTGTGGTAATGCTGGAGGGAGTTGAAGGATCATGTTCTTGAGATTCTTTCATCTTTTGAATTCTCTCTTGTAAGGAAGGTTGCGAGGTTCTTTCTCCAGCAGCATTTTGTCCCCAACGTAAAAAGCGGCAGACATCAGAGGTATAATGATTCATAAACTAATTTCTGGACTGGTGGTAGTTGGAGCGAGAATGCCCCAACGATACGACTGATGCGCCTATTGACCATTGAAGCAATACTTGAAAATGTGGGATATAATATTTCCCACAGATGGTGCCAAACGATTGTGGACAAGAATATATGCGACAATAGAGTTAAAAAACTTTCGATCTCAGCGTTGTATAAATATCTAGCACACAAACATAAGAAAAATAGCAAAACCAAGGATTTTTATGTGGAAAACCCTGAAAGGGGAAAAACCACGGGGCCACGCCCAGTTGAAAGAGTTCCACTAGTGTTTTCTTGAAATACAACTGGTTGAATTCGTCTTTAAAATTTACGATGATCATATTGCAATGAATCTCTTCAGGATTGAAAATCAGTTACAACGTTGAGCAGAGTTCCGTTGTCACTTGAAGATTGGGCAGAATTTTTGCGTCCTTCGGAGGTTGGGCAGAATTTCGGCGTCGGGTAGAACTCTAGCTTCACTTGAGCATCGGACAGAACTCCGGTGTCGTTCGAAAGTCTGGCAGAATTATGGCATCGGGCAGAACTCTAGCTTCGTTCGGAAGTTTGGCAAAATTCCGGCGTCGGGTAGAACTCTGGCGGTGGTCGAGGAGGAGTTCCTCCCTCCTATCCTTCTCTTATTCTTCTCTTCTTCTTATCTTTTTCTTGCTTGGGTCCCCTCTCATGAGAAATGATGGATCTATTTATATATATTCTGGAGTGGCATGGCTTGTAAATAGGTGAGAAATCAGGGGTAAATAGAGAGTGGTCAGATGTACAACAAATATTGAATCCCTTGATCTTGCATCGGTTCGTTAGACATTTGAAGGTCTTAAGGATGTCAGAATTTGGCAATTTTAGGCTCGTTGGATTTGTCTCGTCGAGCCGCTCGATTCAACTATAAGAACGTCATATTTGGAAATCGTTTGGTAACTCGAATTATGGTTTGAACTTTCCAACAGTGCTTTGGGTGCTTGATTTGAACTCATTTAGGCTCGGATTGAGTCGAATTTAGTGTCGTTGAGTTCGTCTTTCCAAGATGCTCAGTTTGACTATAAGTTCGCTGAAATTGGAGTTCAGGTGGTCCCAAATTTAATTTATAAAGTTTCCGCCTCAATTTTGCCACGAGATTCGTGCCCGATCAAGATAATTTTTGGATGATATATCAAGTTTTTATGCTTAATGGAAGTTGATTAGTATCTATGCCATTTAAAGAAATTCGAAGAGTTCTCCAAATTTGATCTTAGGCTGTGACACTACGATTCTTACAAATTTCTATAATGTGATTGTACTCAAATTCTTATGCGATAAAATGGATCTTCATAAATTTTTTGATTATGTCAAAAGGTGTCATCTCTTGTTGATTGAAAAGTACTCTCTTCTCTATGCCAACCATTTATTTTTAAGAAATTAGATAATATTTTTTTCTTTGAAAAAGTAGAACTTGGCACTATAAATTCTATATTGTATTTTGTTGATCTTTTCAGGCATGTAATGAAACTTAAAATTAATTATGGAAAATTTCATATGGAATATTCACTATAGGAAAATCACCCATTACTGTCGGAATTTTCCTGCAGCTTTCCGGTGGTCAATTTTCTGACGGCTTTCCGGCAGTTTTCCGACGGAAGACAATGAGACAGCTTTTTGGGTGGATGTTTCTGACAATTTATTTCCTTTGTAATTTTTTGCAGCTTTTTCAGTGATTTTTTTAGCTTTCCGACGGCTTTTAAATAAGTTAAATAAAATGATTAAAAAATTAACTATTTAAATGATTTAATATAAAAAGATTAAAAATTATATTAACTAATTTAAGTTAACTTTATCCTTAATTAAAGATTTAAATTTAAAATTATTATTTAAATTTTGATTTATTTTAAAATTTTATTTTCATTGATTAGTAACTTTAATAGTATTTGTTTTAATGAAACTTTAATGATAATACTTTAATTTAATTGATTTCCATTTAAAATTAATTACTAATTTTAATTTTTTAATTTATTATTAATTTTAATTTACTTAATAAAATTAATTAGTTAATATAATTTTAGTTTTTAAAATGATTATTAATTTTATGAAATAATATAGTTTAAATATAAAACAAAAACAATGAAACATATTTTGCATTGTAGCATAATGGTTGTGTGTTTGATATAATTTGAGGTCAACACAGTTGGAATCCCACTCGATGAGGATGAGCGCGGGTAGGTGAGACGACTAGCGGGCAGTGGGGCGGTTGGTGGGGCAGGCTGTTCGGGCAGTTGGTCAGCACGGCGGGAAGGCACTGGGTAGTGTGGGAATGAGTCCGGGCGGCCAGCACGCCTGGGTAGCTAGGTAGCTTGGGCTGGCGGTTAGTGGGAATTCAGGCAGCTTAGCAGGAAGAGTGCGGGCAGGGCGGGAAGTTGTCCAGGTGGGCAGGCAGGGTTCTTGTGTAGCTGGGCAATTGACCGCATGAAGGCATCCGGGCGGTCAGCGGGTAGATTGAGCGGTCGGGCAGCCGGGCACAACATTTTTTGAATTATTATTTTTTTATTTTCCAGCGACCAAAGAGCACCAGACAGCCGCCAGAATTTTTTACCTCTGGAAAAATTTTTCCTACGCGTGTTTTATCGGCAGAAATATTTCCGCCGATAAACTCTAAAACCGCCTAAGAATTATCACTTTCTGTCGAAAAATAGTCGCTGGTAATAGGTGATTTTGCTGTAATGATTGCTTCCAAAATAAAACATGCATGCACTCTTCTAGCCAAATGTAGGAAAGAAATCTATGATTTTATTTGGACGTCGAATCACATTAATAAGGCTTTGTTTGTGATAGTTTTATTATTATTTTCTAAAGTATTTTTTTAGTACAAAAATTTCTTAAACTAATTTTTTTTTATATTAGAAAGCAATAAAAAAGCATTCTTTCTATGTAAAAAGTTTAATTTCTTGAAAAGAAAATGATGTGCCCTCTAGCAATGCCAACATTCTTAGATTGAGACCTTTTATAATTTTTTTTATGATTTTGGTTATTTAAATTTGGAATTTTCATCCTTCACGCCCAAAAATTAAGAGGCCATTTTAGATTATTATTATTGTTATTTCATTTTATTTTATCTAATTATTGTCGTTATATGAAATTATATAATATTTGAGAACCTAAATTTTGCTTTCATTATTAAATATTGCATAAAAATATATTTGATATTTTAAATATGGGGTTTTTTTTTTTGTGGTGTTGAATTACGACAGCAATTATGGTGGAGATTGGCGGTGGTAGCAACCAACATTGGTGATGGCTGGTGGCTACAAATGGATGTTGGTCGAGATAGTTTTTATTTAAAAAAAGTAATTTTTTTTTTTTTGCGAGTCTAAAACTCCTTTCTAATGTGTTTCAAGACCGACTTTGTGGTCACCGGTCAGAAGTCAAAAGTCATAGAAACCCGCATAAGTACGAAATACATTGTAGAGAGACGGATGAGATCGGAAATGAGACCACAAGTCAAGATGTCACACGTTGGTGTATTAATGATGACCCACGTTAGTACTGTCCAGCTGGACAAAAATCATTAGCCGCTAATAGAGGCTCGATTAAGAGGTGGACAGGTGGGGGAAACTTCAGGTCTTCAATTTATTTTGAAATAAATATATAAAATTTTAAAATAATATATAAATTGAATAGTTCTAAGTTCTTTATTGATACAAATTTTTTTAAAAATATTTTGAGCTATTTTTTTTTTAACTATAAACATTTGCTCAAAGTATATTCAAGAACAGTAAATCTATTTTTTAAAAAATATTTTGATTTTTTGCTCCTCTATGTAATTCAATGTTTGTCTATAATTTTGTTATTTTTTTTATAAATTTATATGCTAAGAAATAATTATTTACAATCAAATATCCTATAGTATAGTTTTGTAAAAATGCTTCATATTGAAAGTTAGTGAAGGTTGTTAAACTTTAAAGAACCAGCCCAAAGCTAATCAAGAGGGGGTGAATTGATAATTTAAAATTTTCTTTAACTAAAAATTCTTTTTATAACTTTCTTAGTATATAAAAACAAACAATTTTATCACTCGATGAGGAAGCAAATTAATTTCACAATAATAAAAAATATTAGAATTTTCAACCACAAAGTTAATCACAGCAAAATAAAGTGCAAAAAATAATAAGAACAAATACACAAGAGTTTATAGAAGTTCGGTCCAACTTGACCTATGTCCACTCCCAAGAAACCTTCGTTGTAAGTATTACACGAAAATAAGTGTCTCTTCTTCTGCCCCCACAACAAGGCTAAAAAGACCTTACAAAATCATTTACACCAACCCCGTGCAGCAAAGAACCAGAAGCTTTTCACACCCTACAGATGATGGTAGTGTACCTCTAATATTTTTCTCCTTTGAGGAGAAGACATAGTTCCTTGAATCCTTTTTCACCCTCCAGGTAATGGCAGAGAACCACATTCTAGTTCTGTAGAATGTCTCCTTGGAGTCACTAATGAATCAAGAAAGAAACTTAAAGAAGGCATGCAAGAACCTTTCTTGAAGTAACCTTGTGAATCCCTTGTAACTCTCCCTCACAAAAAGCTCACCCTCTCTTCTCTCCCAAAGCTCTCATAAACTCCTTCTCTATGCTCCCTCTCAAGATACTTAGCAGAAAAGCTATTTAACATGTCTAAGTGAGAGTTTAAATAGAGAGTCTCTTAAAAAGATAAAGGGACGGCCTAGCAAGACCCTAACTCATGTCTCTCGACTCCACTCCAAATATTGTCATCTCGACTGAATTGGGTAATGCCTCCTCAAGCTTCACCAATACACCTCAAACTTTTCCCAACCAGGACCTAACTCATCTTTCCTCCATAACCCTAGTCTTCAATCTCTCATTAATTACACATTAGTAGCTAAATCCAAAAAAAAAAAAAAAAAAAAAAGGGAGGGCCCTCCCAACCTCCTTCTCAATAGCTCTTATGTCTCTTCCCAATATTTTTTGTTGGAATTATAAAGGTCTCAATAGTGAGGGTTGTGTGAATAATTATAGATATTTAATTCATGATCATAATTAAGAGGCCATTTCAAATTATTATTATTATTATTTTATTTTATTTTATCTAATTATTGTCGTTATATGAAATTATATAATATTTGAGAACCTAAAATTTGCTGTTTTAATAAATATTGCATAAAACTATATTTGATATTTTAAATATGGGTTTTTTTTTGTGGTGTTGGCGGTCGACAGCAATTATGATGGAGATTGGCGGTGGTAGCAACCAACGTTGGTGATGGCCGGTGGCTAGCGGCTACAGAGGGAGGTTGGTCGAGATAGTTTCTATTTAAAAAAAAAAACATAAAGTTATTTTAAATATTAAAAAAATTTATTTATTTTGTAAAAAGAACAAAACAAAAAGTACAAGCTACACATTCTTCTAAAAATTAAAATAATAAGTTACATTTGCTTAGCTTTAAGCTTTTTCATGATTTATTATTTTTTTTTTCTAAGCTACAAATAGATTATTTTGGTCACATGCCTCTAAGTTTTTTTTTTTCCCCTTACAAATATAATTTATTCAGTTGAAAAAAAAGTTTTTATTTTATTTTATTTCTTGCGAGTCTAATAACTCTTTTCAAATGTGTTTCAAGACCGATTTTGTGTCACCAGTCAGAAGTCAAAAGTCATAGAAACCCGCATAAGTACGAAATACATTGCAGAGAGACGGATGAGACCGCAAGTGAGACCACAAGTCAAGATGCATGTCACACGTGGGTGTAAGTTAATGATACCCCACTTTTAGTACTGCCAACTAGACAAAAATCATTAGCCGCTAAATAGAGGCTCGATTAAGTAGCGGGCAGGTGGGGGAAAATTCAGGTCTACAATTTATTTTGAAATAAATATAATTTACAAAAAAATATTAAAATAATATATAAATTTAATAGTTCTTAGTTCTTTATTGATACAAATTTTGTTAAAATATTTTGAGCAAATTTTTTTTAACTATGAACATTTGTTGAGCAAATTTTTTTAACTTTGAACATTTGCTTCTTGGATTTATTTTAAGATGAATACAATATAAATTACTTATGTGTTGCAATAAGCTCAAAGTATATTCAAGGACAGTAAATTTATTTATTTTAAATTATTTTGATTTTTCACACTCTCTGTGTTTCAATGTTTGTCTATAATTTTTCTATTTTTTATAAATTTATATGCTAAGAAATAATTATTTACAATCAAATATCCTAAAGTATAGTGTTGTAAGAATGTTTCATATTGAAAGTTAGTGAAAGTTGTTAAACTTCAAAGTACTAGCTTGAGGTTAATCAAGAGGGAGGGAGTGAATTGGTAATTTAAAATTTTTTTAACAAAAAAATCTTTTTATAACTTTTTTAGTATCTAAAAAATAATAATTTTATCACTCGATGCGAAAGCAAATTAATTTTACAATAACTAAAAAATTAAAATTTTCAACCACAAAGTTAATCACAGAAAAATAAAGTGCGAAAAATAATAATAACAAATACACAAGAATTTATAGTGGTTCGGCCCAACCTGACCTATGTCCACTCCAAAGAAACTTCCATTGCAGGTATTACATGAAAATAAATCTCTCTTTTGGCCCCCACAATAAGGCTAAGAAGACCTTACAAAATCACTTTCACCAACCCAGTGCGGCGGAGAACCAAAAGCTTTTCACACCCTCCAGGTGATGGTACCGTGCCTCTAAGCTTTTTCTCCTTCTAGGTGAAGGCATAGTATCTTGAATCCTTTTTCACCCTCTAGGTAATGGCAGAGAACCACAGCCTAGTGTTGTAGAATGTCTTCTTGGAGCTGCCAAAGAATCAAGACATAAACTTGAAGAAGACATACAAGAACCTTTCTTGAAGTAACCTTATGAATCACTCACAACTCTTCCTCACAAAAAGCTCTCCCTCTCTTCTCTCCCAAAGCTCTCCTAAACTCCTTCTCTATGCTCCCTCTCAAGATACTTAGCAGAAAAAGCTATTTAATAAGTCTAAGTGAAAGTTTAAATAGAGAGTCTCTTGAAAAGCCCTAAATTTTAATCTGTCATTTAAGATTCGTCCATTATGATTCTACGATCGTCCTATATGATTAGTACGAAATAATCCTTTTAGATAGTATGAATTGTATTGTTCTGTACTATCAGTTATGTACATATCGTCTAATACAATAGGAAATGATAAATCATCATGCAATGTAGTGCTCGATTCGTACAATACAAAATTGGGTGGTCATCCTGTATGATTAGTTAAAATCTATGATATTTTATCTTGTACGATAGAAGACGATAAATTATCAACACATGCATCGCTCGAGTCGTATAGTATGATCTTCAGCAATCATCATGTTTGATTTGATTGAAAAAATTAACCATAATTGTAGTCCTAATCTCTGGATCAATTTAGGCTTTTGTATTATCAATGATACCTTTACATCACCAACATATCTAAACTAACCTTTTGTCCAATTAAGAATTTGATTCTCCACCACCTCGATTGTTTTGGATGAAATAAATAATTTTCTTAGAGGCAAGGAAATTAAAATCTAATTCCAATATAAGTGGAGACCTTCCATATGTATTATCAAAAATACCTTTACACATGAAGCTCACTCTTGCCCTAAAGCACATCTTGACCCCAGGCCTCCTATGAAATGTGCTACTCAGTGATCTAGGGGTTATAGCACTAGTATGAGCCTTAGAATCACCCTTCTTCCCTCTTGACATATACCACAGCCTATCAAAATTCCACAAATAGTGCAAGTCTTTACTATCACACTCAACTATGACTTCAACTCCCCAACCACTACTTCCCCTACCAATAGCTCATCTAAACACACTAATAACCTTCATACTATTAAAAACCCTTCCCCTACTATAACTATCTCCACTCTAAGTAGTGTCATCTCGACTGAATTGGGTAATGCCTCCTCAAGCTTCACCAATACACCTCAAAATTCCCCCAACCATGACCCTATCTCATCTTTCCTCCATAGCCCTAGTATTCAATCTCTCATTAAATACACATCAGTAGCTAAATCCAAAAAAAAAAAAAAAAGATAAAGGGAGGGCCCTCTTAAGCTCTTTCTCAATGACTCTTATGTCTCTTCCTAACACTTTTTGTTGAAATTATAAAGGCCTCAATAGTGAGGGATGTGTGAATGATTATAGATGTTTAATTCATGATCATAATATTGAAGTTTTATGTCTCATTGAAACTAAACTTAATGGGCCTGCAATTGAGGGTTCCTATAATCAATGTAAGTACAACATATTTTTGAATGAAGCCAGTTATAACAATTTTGACCTTGCCTCTTACAGCTATATTTGGTTCAAATGGAATGATAGTATTAGTAGCTTCACCATTATTAAATCTCACTCAAAATACATCCATGGTCTTATTATAATCCCTCTCTCCATCAAAATCTCTATCTCAATTATTTATGCGGCTAATGGTGCTACTAACAGAATTTTTTTTAGAATGGCCTTTTTAATATTTCTATGAACATGACTGAACCATGGATCATCATTAGTGATTTCAACTTTTTTAGAAAAGTTGGGATATAGTCTCCTTTACAAGTACAACTTATGGACTTCAATGATTGCATCAACAATGAGGGCCTCATTGATCTTCTTAAGGTTGGGCTTTACTACAGTTGGTATAATCAACAAAATATCAATCTTATTAGATGGCTTTTGGAACATGCTCTATGTAACATTGCTTGCATATTCTTTCCATTTTTATTATTATAATATAATGAGACCCCTCTCCTCAGATCACTCACCTATTTTGTTTACATGGACTCTAATTTATCTGCTCATAAGAGATTTATGTATAAGAACTACTAGTCTTCTCAGTCTCAATTCAAAAATATTGTGTACTCTACTTGGAAGATTGATGTTATAGGAGATCTTATGTTCTGTCTTTGTAAAAAATTGAATAATGTTAAATTGTCTCTTGAGAACATTAGCTAGTACACCTCCTCATCTCTTCAAAATTACATTAATGCTCATAAGGAACAATAGAAAGACATATTCACAAAACTTCAATCCAATCCACTAGATATTCCTCTCCTTATTGTTAGCTTTTCTAATCAGAAAGAGTTCATTCTTTCCTCCACAATGCAAACAACTAGATCAAATAAACGAGGTGATGATATCAAATTTTCATATCATCAGAGAAAAACAAAAACACTATTAGGAAAATTTCTAGTGATGAATGTCCTATTCATAATCAGAAAGGTATTGCCATTAAGGCCAACAAATTCTTTCACACTATTTTCAATAAAGACACCCCTTAAGGGATAGATGATAGTAATATTCCAACTTCAGAAAATTAAATCTTCTTTGTTTGAGATTTGAAATGATAAATCCTCTAGTCCACATGGTTTCATTACTCAATTTTTTTAAAGATACTTGGGATATTAATGGAGAAAAACTCATCTCTACTATAAGACATTTATTTCTAACTACCTCTTTGCCTTCTAGAGTGATTACCTTAATCACCAAAACCCTTTATATCTCCACCATGGCTAATTTCTAAGCAATTTCCATTTGCAATTTTACATATTAAGTGGTTGCTAAGCTTCTTGCTAATAGGCTCAAATACCTTCTTCAAAATTTAATTCATAATGCTCAAGCAACCTTCATTGATGGGCGAGACATTACTAATAATATTATTCTTGCTAATGAAATTTTAAGAGGCTTTAATTCCTCCTCCAATACTAATGCTTTTTTTATTAAGCTTGATCTTAAGGAAGCATTTCAACATATTAATAAGAATTTCTTCTAAGTCATTAGGGAAAGGTTGAAATGACCATATATATATATATATATATATATATATATATATATATATATATATATATATATATATATATATATATATATATATAGTCTATAACTTTTAATAATATTATCATAAATTTTTTTATAATAAATATAGTGAATTAAATTATTTAATGTAGCCAATCAAATGTGACCATCCCAATCCAGTTTAGCTTGCGGCTAAAAGTCTTGACCCACGGAATAAACTTGTCAGATTCAAGTGGCGCAAACCACACAGATGTCAAAAGGCTAATATTCAAAGGTCAAATAAATACGGCTACACATTTATTTTTTCTTTCTGGAAGGTCTCATTTTAAAACAAAAAAATCAGATATTTCTATTATTAAATCCTATTTTTGAAGTCCGGAAAGTTTAATTAGGCAGAAATTATCCTTTTTAAATAGTTTATAATTTATTAAATAAAGAATTTCACTATTTTATCTTCTGACACAGATTTAAAGTCACATATTTATGAATTAATAACTAGATAATTAAAAATATCAGTATTTAAGCTAAAATTAAAGATCTAACATATCAATTTTATTTGCAAAAAATATAAAAAAGGTCGTTGAAAATTTTGGTATTTTCATAATCATGTAATTTTTTCAATAATTTTATATTTCAGAAATTACATATTTAAATCGTATATTTACAAACTTTTTCAATAAATAAAATTATCTACAAAATTCTTATTTTTCTATATATATAATATCTAAATTTGTCTATTTATTTATATAAAATTTAAATTCTTAAATCATTTTTAAATTGTTGTTAATAATAATTTATTTTAAATAAAATTCCTTTTATATCTATAATTTTTAGACAATTTAAATAATCAAAGTATATATAAATATATATATATATATATATATATATATATATATATATATATATATATATATATATATATATATATATATATATATATAATTTTAATATTATATATATGCTCTGAAAAATCTATTTTCAGCTTAAAATTTAGAAATTTACATCACTCAGATCAGAATTACAACTTAACTAGCCTTCTTCACTCAATTCCTTTATCTCACATATTGCTATTCAAACACCCAAAACCACTAAATAAAACAGAACAAACATACAAATTTGAACAAAAAAAAAAAGATTAATCTGATTAGCCATGAAGATCTCCATCAGGAGAAACTATTGAATCCTTTAGTAATGCTGCGAATGGCTGGATTGAACTGCAAGCAACTGAACAATCCCTGCCTCTGATAGGGCAAAGGAGTCTTCTTCCTCTTCTCCCCAGCCGCTGCTCTGTTGGCCGTATAATGAATTTCATGGGCGGAAGCCGGCTGTCCGCCACCTCTTCTCATCGATCCTCCGCAACTTTCCGTCGATCTAAAGCTCCCACATTTGGAATCATCTTCTTCTTCGCCTTTCTTCTTACTCTTTGATGAGAAAGAAGTGAAGGAAGAAAGCAGAGTATACTTGCGAAGAGGATCTCTGCTTCCTCTACCTGTAGCCCGCCCTTCCGATGCGCTTCGAAACAAAAGCAAATCTTTAAGCCTCCATTTCCAGTTCCCACCGCCGACGCCGGCTGTAGCGGTGGCGGAGGAGGAGGAGGAGGTGAAAGTTGAGTTTTGGATGAAGAAGGAGTGATTTCTTAGTGGAGAAAGAGATCTGGTTTCTCTTGATCTGTTTCCGAAATTGGAAGCAGGGGAGTTTTTTCTCCTTCCTCTTTCACCGGATTGTGGGGAGGAGGCAGCCGCGATCGGTGGAGGATTATGTAAAGGTCGGATTTTTCCTTTTTCAAAGAGCTTGTCGGCGGTGGAGATTTCCGGCGTGTCACCGGAGCTGAAGGAGAAGTCAGAGGAGAAGTGGGGGTAGATGGCAGCGGCTGCGCGGGTAGGGCTGGATGGCGCGCTGGTAAAGTGGCGCTGGTAGCTGAAGGGTTCGCCAAACAGAGGCGGGCTTGAGGGGAAGGTGGTGTTGGAGGCGGTGGTGAAGTGGAACTCCGGCGATCTTGGCATGACCTCCATATTTTTTTCCAGTGAGTTCAAAAGAGTAAGATGGAGGGGGTTTTCTTATATCGGGGAAGAAAAGGGGGATTTATTTTCAATGGTCCGTTACCAATATTTGTTGTTCAGAAGACTTTAATATGATAATAATTTAAATTAATAAAGAATAAAAGAAAAAAAAAACTATTTTAGATTATAAATATTGGTCGTATTTATTTTTAAGATGTCAATTTAGAATAGAAAAAAAAGATCAAAATAGGTCCTCAACTTTTTATGAGGAATCAAAATGGTCACAAACTCTTTTGAAATATTAATTTAATACATCAATTTTTTAAAATGAGATATTTTTTATTCTAACATCTAATGTTCAAATTATTTATGTTAATATCAACTTCTAGAAGGACTATCACGTTCAATGATTTGATATCAATGAGCAGTGCTTGAAATCTTCTAGCCTTGGGTATCATCATCCCAAGTTCTCCCTCATGTGACTTTACTTTTGAGCTATTCAACTTTGAGTCCACGGTCTTTTAATAATAGCTTCAAATTCTTTACAATCAAAAACTCCATCATACTCAACAGTCTTGTGGTTTACTTCCTCAACTTGATTATACTTGTTTTTGGCATCAATAATAGATCCTTCATTATCAACATATATCCTCATTGTTCTTCATCTCTCTTGGAATACTTTCCTTAGCTTTAACAATAGGATCACCAATTATTTTTCGTATACCATCATCATGCTAACACCAACTTTTGAATTTGGGTTATTGGGGCCTTCTCGTCAATGTTAATGACAATCATGCATACCCTTGTAGTTTCTTAATCACCGACACAAATTTCAAATGCAACTATCTCAGAAGTTGGCTCACGAACACTCTCCATTGTCATTTCGTTATCTGACTTCTATGAAATTGTTCATGACTTTCACTAGGGTGGTCAAATCTTTTATAATTCAAAATTTGTTTAAAGTCTTGAGTAACACATCCACATTTTGAACAAGTATCCTTAGAATTAGCTCTACCTCGACTCCTAATATGAAACCAATAAACTTTTTTGAAAGCTAATGTTAGACCTAATTCGCACAACATACAACTAGCTACAATGGATTTAACTTATTCATTTTATAGTTAATTATTCCACATTGTTAATTTGTACTATCAATCTCTATTATTGTCTTTAAAGACGAGGTTAATAGTAATATACATAAAAATTGCTAAAAAAACTCAGAAAATTTCATTCATAATTATTGCTCTGTAACATTATTCGATTCACCCTTTTATTTGAATTCACTTCCCTTATTCTCTTACTCTTTTAACTTATTTTATTTCACTTATAAATCTTTATACTTGTTGTATCCTGGAATATTCGCCGCGGTAAAGAAATATAAAATTTAATGTCTTAGCTTTGTACGAAGATCCAGCACATAAGTAGATAAAAGAGAGGGTGTAGTGTTCATAAGAGTACCAAAATTTTTATGTGGAAACCCCTAAAAAGGGGGGAAATTCATGGAGTTTGGCCCAGTTTGAATGAATCTAGTATTATTCGCAGTCGATTACAAATGAGGACCTTCCTTGGGGGGGAAGCCGGGTTAATGTAGCAAATGTATATCATATTTCTTGGTAGGAATTGGAAGGATTAATATTAAAATGTTCGTTTAGTCGGCAAAACCAAAGTCGTTGGACGATGGAGATTCGAGACCGTAGTATGGTGACAGTGGTCAGAAGGACCATTGTCTAGTGAGGGAGGTCGAAAGGACCATAGTCAGTGGGACACAGTGGTCAGAAAGACCATTGTTTGGCGATGTAGGTCAAAAGGACCATAGTAGGAGATGGAGATATCAGAAGGATCGTATTTGATATAAGATAGGGGTCAGAAAGATCATAGTCTTGCGATGGAGGTCAGAAGAACTGTAGTAAGTGATGGAGGTTAGAAGGATCATAGTCAGCAGGAGACAGGGGTCAGAAAGACCGTTGTCTAGCGATGGAGGTTGAAAGGATTGTAGTACACGACGAAGTCCTGAAAGACCATAGTCGGCAGGAAATAGGGGTTAGAAAAACCATTCTCTAGTGATGGAGGTTGGAAGGACCGTAGTAGATGAAGGAAGTCAAAAGGATAATATTCAGCAAGAGATAGGGGTCAGAAAAATTATTATGTGGCGATGGAGGTCGGAAGGGCTGTAGTAGGCAACGAAGGTCGAAAGTGCTATAGTCGAGAGTAGATAGGGTAAAAAAGATAGTTATGTGGAGATGTAGGTCGAAAGGATCATAGTAGGCAACGAGGTCAAAAGGATCATAGTCGAGAGGAAATAGGGGTCAGAAAAAATAGTTATATGGCGATGAAGGTCAGAAGGATCATAATAGGAGACGGAGGTTAAAAGGATTATTGTCGTCAGGAGATAGGGTTTAGAAAGAATGTTATCTAGTGATGGAGGTGAGAAGGACCATAGTAGGAGACGGACGTTAGATGGACCATAAACAGTAGAAGATATGGGTAAGAAAGATTGTAGTTCTAAGGCGGTGGTTCGGCAAAAGTCCAAGCATTATTCGGCGGTCTTACGGAACTCTGAATTTTGTCAGTGGTCAGACAAAAATTCAAGCATCAATTGGTGGTTTGATAGAACTTTGGAATCAGGTGGTGGTTCGACGAATATTCAACATCGGGCAGTGGTCCAACGGAAGTCCAATGTCAGGCGAAAGTCCGCCATTATGTTGTGGTCCTAACAAAAATCTGACACTGGGTAGTGGTCCGGCAGAACTCCTTCATCAGGCGGTGGTCTGGCAGAACTCCAGCGTCGGGCGGTGGTTCAGTAGAACTCCAGCGTCGGTGGTGGTTCAAACAAAACTCATTCGTGAGGTGGTAGTCCTGACAGAAGTCTAGTGTCGAGCAGTAGTTTGGCGGAACTCCGGCGTTAGATGGCTACCTGGTAGAACTCTAACGTTGGGTGGTGGTTTAGTAGAACTCCAGTGTCGAGTGGTGGTTCCACGGATGTCCGGCGTCAGGCGATGGTCTCAATGGAAATCCAATGGCAGGCGGTGGCTCGGCATAATTCTTGCGTCAGGTGGTGGTCTTGCAGAACTCCTACATATGGCAGTGGTCCGACAGAACTCTGGTATCGGGTGGTGGTTCGACAGAACTCCGACATCAAGTGGTGGTCTGACAAATGTCTGGGCAGTGGTCGAGGAGGAGTAAGGAGGCAATACTGATCTCCGATCTCTCTTTTAATTCTTTGCTTTGGGTGTCCTTTTTCTTGAGAAAGGGGGGCTCTATTTATAGATTTTCTAGAGTGGCATGACTTGTAAATAGATGAAAGATCAGGGGTAAGTTGTAGTGGTTTGGATGGACGACCGATGTTGATTCTCGTTATCATAGACTGTTTACTATACATTTTAATGTCTTATTGATATTAGAATTCAGTGATCTAGCTTAGTCTCGTTGGATTCATCTCGTCGAGTCACTCGATTCGACTATAAGCATGTCATGTTTGGAAACTATTTGGCAAACCAAATTGTGGTTTGAACCGTCCAACAACACTTCAAGTCCTTGATTTGAACTCATTTGGGTTCGGATTGAGTTGATTTTGGTGTCGTTGAGTTTGTAATTTCGAAACACTCAGCTTGATTGTAAGTTGCTGAAATCAGAGTTTCGATGGTCCCAATTTGAATTTCGGAAGTTTCCAACTTGATTTTGCCTCGAGGTTTGGGCCCGATTATGATAATTTTTTGATGATGTATCAGTACTCTTTATTCACAACTTTGACTAACATTCACTACAAGAAAAACTGCATTTTTCACTGAAAATGACTAAAATCCGTCGGTAACTAGTATTTCCAATAGATTTCGGATGGAAAATTTTCCACCGGTAAAACAGCTTAGGTGAATATGTATTTTATCATTTATCCCCCTTCAGCATTAGTTATTACATCATAATGAGTTGCATCATTTTCCAATGAGGAACCAAAGACTAAGCTAGTTTGGTGAGGTAGATAGATAGAGAGAGAGAGTGTGTGTGTGGAAAGAATGCGGCGAAGGTTGGAAGGAAGCGTAAGCAAAATTTGGAATATTTTACTGCCACTTGTTCGGTCTGTATATTTTTTCATTGAATTTTCTAAAGTTGAAACTATATGCGATTTGATGAGAAAAATATGTTTACGTTAGCATTGGCCGCAACAAGCGACACGTTTTGTATGTGATGTCCTCTTATTTGTTTGATTGCTACTTAACGTAAGAAGATGCTTAATATTCTTATTTTTATGGTAATTTAAGTCTAAATTATGAAGAGATTATGATAAACAGCATCTTTTTAATATATATTTTTTAACTTTAGCTATGAAATAAGGACAATTATGTTAGAAAATAAATAAAAAAAAAAGCATATTCCATTGAATTTCTTAGTGCCTTCATATTTATTGTTACTGTATCTGATATTTTTAACAATAAAATGTTGATTAGTGCTTCCCCCAATGATTTATTGAAAAAGGAATATATAGGGAAATAAAATATAGTATAAAAGTAATGGAAATATATTTGAAATGTTTGAATTAATTGGATGAAGGTAAAAATAAAAGTAGGAGATTATTTTTTGGCTAATTTAAAATAAAATGAATGAAGTGTATCTCATTGATGGTGGTGGTTTGCGGTGGTAGTGGTTGACGTCTGTGGTAGTGGTGATGGCTAACGTCCAACGATGGTGATGATGATTATAAGAGCTGGTTGGTTACTGGTGGCAAGACTGGAGTTAGCTCACAGTCACAGGCAGAACCAGCCTTAGTTATCAGGGGGGTCAAGTGATAATTTTATAAAAAAATAAAATTATATATATGGGTGCAAAAATAATTTATTTTGATTATAATCATTTTTCACAGACTTATTTATTAGTGTTTGAAAAGTTCAAATAATTGGATAAAAATAATGGGAAGCCATAAGGCTTTTTGATTATTAGAGGGACAAATTATGTGAAAAAAGGTCGACTAAGGACAAAAAATTAAATTCATGGAGGACAAATTACAAATAACATTTACTATACTATGATTTTTAATTTTTTAGCTTAATTCTCGTAGTTTGCGTAAGAATTATGCTAAAAAGAGTGAGTTTTTAATTCTTAAAATATGAACAACAAACTAAATTTGAAGGTTGTGGGCATGCGACGTGATGCAAGAGGGTTATAGAAATAACAATGATCAATCATAATGATCATGCTGGAAAGTTTTTGTAAATATTTTCATTTTTATAGTGATTTTAGCTTAAATTAAGCTAAGATTATAATAAACAACATCATTTAAATAATTTTTACATCTTAATTAGCTTTCAAGTTTAGCTATCAATTAAGCAGATATCATTAGATTTCTTATATGCCCACAGTCATCTAAATGAAACAAAATGATCTATTCTTGAGACTATTAACTTGCATAATATAAAAAATATGCCATAACACTATGAAGAAAATATCTTTATTATATGATGGATTTCTGATCCAATTGATAGTGTCATGCATGAGCTAAGGATTACTTCTGGAATGATCTACTGATGTCATATCAATCAATTCCTTATTTGTCTTTGGTTGATTGAACTGCAAGGAAAAACAAAATCTGGCTAGGATTAAAAGAATTATAAATAAACCATTTTCTTTTCTATTAACAAATTTTTAACAATTGTTTTTTATTATTTTGACAAAGCTTATTAACTCTATAATGAACTATAAATTAATTAATTCCCAAGTCATATTAGATAGAGAAAATACAAATATGTGCACTTGATTCATGTCTGAATGAAAAGTTGTGTTCGGACTACGCACGTAATAATCTATTTTTTTATGTACCATTTGAATTGCTAAAAGAAACATGATAAAAAATATAATATAAAAATATTTTGAAATTATTTGGATAAGTGTAAATAAAATATAAACAATTTTTTTTAATTTGAAGTAAAATGAATGCAGTACAAAGTTCAATGATGTTTGTAGCTCCTAACCATCGATCGTCGTGGCAATAATGGTTAGCTAGGCTGTCAGCCTGGCGACAAATAGCGGCTGCGACAAAAGCAGAGAATTTTGTGTATATTTGGATTCTCAAAATCTAACAAATTTAAAAATATATATCAGATTTGAATTAGTGGATGACTAATTTCAAAAAAATTAATAGAATATCTACTTTCAAACCTAAAATAAGAACCTTATGAGTCTAATTTTAAGCCCATAAAAATAATTGTAAAAAGAAAGTCAACTGAATTAACTCAGTAGAGATGCCGATAAACTGTCCCTAAGGACTACTAATTTATTATAATCAATTAATGTATAGTATTTAATTCACTCATATTTTCTTTACTAAAGCACGTTAACACGTACATCATTTTGGTGCCGCTGTTACTATTTTGGCGTCCGCAGTCCGCACGAACATCTTTATGCGTGCTGCCGATCCAATAAATATTTGGTGTCGGCAAAATCGTTCTTGGAATGACCCAAAATAAATTTAATTAAATATTATTTTTTATTTAATTTTTAAATATTAAAATATTTTAGTAATTAAGAAGGATGTTTTCAAAGATTGTTGGACAAATTTTGAGTTTCAGAAGTCTTTCTCTAGATTTATGTTCAAAGATTATTGGACAAATTTTGATAGTTTTTGGGAAGGAACCCTTCGGGCTTTTCTTTCTCCCATTACTGCTAGCCCTATAGCTTCTTTTTACAACTGTTTAAGAATGCTCAAAGCTTTTATTAGAGATAAGAATTGGAGCTCTTCTAATTTCATTGCAAATGCCATTCTTGAAGCTAAGTCTACTCAAGCTCATTGTCTTTCTGATATCCAACAGGATCCTTTGAATCCTCACCTTAACTCTGCTCTTAAGAGAGCTAATGATAATTTAGTTGGTTTGCAAGCTTCTTGGCTATCCTGGGTTACTCAAAGAGCCAAGGCTCATTGGTTAACTCAGGGTGAAGATGATTTGGGGTTTTTATATGCTAGAATCCGCACCAGAAAGAATCGTAATAGCATTAGGGAACTTGACACTTCCCTTGGGACTGTTTCCTCTCACAGTGATTTGGCTAAGGCTATGATTCAGCATTTTGATGGAACTTTTAATGCCCCTCCCCCTTCTAAAGAAAATAACTTTTCTTTACCTTCTGGATGTGTAATTCCCAGTCATTTGTTGGATGGTATGATTGCTCAGGTCACTAATGAGGAGATTAAACATGTTGTTTTTGAGGGCAAGGCTGCTTCTGCCCCTGGACCTGACGGGTTCTCTTTTGGTTTCTATCAAAAAACTTGGCATATCACGGGTTATCTTCTTTGTAAGGCCATTCAGCATTTCTTCATTACTGGGAAATTACCTAAAGGGGTAAAAGCCACTGCTATTACACTTATTCCTAAGAACTCTCACTCCAATACCATTTCAGACTTTAGACCGATCTCTTTATGTAATGTTTTTTACAAGATTGTGGCTAAGATTATTGCTAACAGAATGAAACCTGTTCTTCCTCTTATTATTCATGAAAGTCAGTCTGGTTTTATTTCTAAAAGATGTTCGACTGATAACATTATTCTTGCCTCTGAAATGCTTAAGGAATTTAAGGGCAACCAGAAGCTTTTTTGTGCCAAGCTGGATATTAGGAAAGCCTTTGACACTGTCTCCCGCCGGTTTTTGCTTAATAGGCTTAGGCAAAAGGGGTTCCCTGAAAAGT
Organism: Dendrobium huoshanense; assembly: GCA_016618105.1. Lineage (NCBI taxonomy): Eukaryota > Viridiplantae > Streptophyta > Magnoliopsida > Asparagales > Orchidaceae > Dendrobium > Dendrobium huoshanense. The sequence continues at coordinate 5,919,603 of CM028350.1, read as the reverse complement.
TTATCTCTTGGATTGAGGGCTGCATATCTGATGTTCATTTTTCCATCTGCTTAAATGGTTCTCTGGAGGGTTTCTTCAAATCTTCCTCGGGTCTGCGTCAAGGTTGCCCACTTTCACCACTTTTGTTTTGCATAGCCATGGATGGACTTTCTCAGGGTTTAAATCCTAATGATTTTTTTGGTCTCCAATACAAAAATTTTAAGCTCAATCACCTCCTTTATGCTGATGACCTTCTGATTTTTGGTGAAGCTAATTTGTTGAATGTGACCATTTTGAAGAAAAGCCTCAATGACTTCTCTGATGCTTCTGGACTTTTTATTAACCCTTTGAAAAGTTCCCTACTTTTCTCTGGTAAAGTTCTCAATGGGGATGAGATTGCTGAACAGCTTGGCATTGTTAAAATTGAAGATTTTCTCACTTACTTGGGGCTGCCCATCTCTCCTAAAAGACTGATTTCAACTCACTTCCAACCCCTTCTGAGCAGGATTACTGCTCTACTTGAGGGTTGGAAAGTCAAATTCCTTTCTTTTGCAGGTAGGGTTCAATACCTAAAATTTACTATCGCTAACACGATTGCTTACTGGATTAGAGGTGCTATCATTCCTAAAGCTTCTCGTAAAGCCATTTCTAGAATCTGTTCCAGATTTTTGTTCTTTGGTAATATTCATGACAGGAAGCTTCACCTTATATCTTGGAATTCTGTTGCCATTCCTAAATGCAAAGGAGGTCTTGGTCTACCTTCTTTTGACTCTATGTATTTTAACACTGCTTGCTCTTTCATTGTTCGTATGTTCAATCATAACTCTCTGGTTGGCTCTTGGTTTAAAGAAAAATTCTCCTCTCCTTGGAAGCCTTCTCCATATGCTGCTTCTAATTTCTGGAAGATGATCTGCAAAGTGGCTGTTTCTCTGCTGCCTCACATAAATCTTGCGGTTCTTATGAATAGTAACCTTTCATTTTTATGGGATCCATGGTGTAATAAGAAAAGAATTAATGACTTTGGTAATTTTGATGACATCCCTAATACCTGGGTTAAGGATTTTATTATTAATGGTTGCTGGACTCTTCCCAATTCTTTACCTCCTCAGGTTAACTTATTGATTAAAGGAATTGCTATTTTGGAGAATATGCCTGTGCTGTCTTGGAAAGGTGATTGTTTGCCTATGAACTCTCACTTTACTGCTCTTTTTCATTCAAATTTGGAGAATAAGACCTGGGCTAGATGTATTTGGCACAAGAAATCCTCTATGCGCCATGCCTGCTTCACCTGGATGGCTGTGAATCTTAAGCTCAAAACTGCGGATAATCTGATTAAGAGGGGCATTCCAGCGGCTCCCCACTGCTCTTTCTGTCATGAATTTGCTGAAACTCATTCTCATATGTTTTTTGAATGTGACTTCTCTTTCTCGATTCTGATTGACTTATTTCCTATGTTATCTAATTTCTACCTGAGGCCCAATATCCTTCAAATTTTTGATTTTGTTGGCAATACTCGGCATTTCACCAAATGGGATAAGAATTTCTGTTTTCTTTCCATAGCTTGTCTTGTTTATTTCTTATGGCGAGAACGAAATAATCGGAGGTTTGCTAACAATTGGAAGAGTCCTCAGGCTTTAAAACAAGACATTATATATGCTATCAGAATCAAAACATATAACTGGAAGGATAGAGATAGGCTTAAGGGCAATTTTTTGGAAATTCTGGACTATGATGGGGTACTGCCTGGCCTTTGATGATTTCGTTATTCTGGTACTTCTCTTTTGTTAGCTGGTGAACATTTTGCTGAAACTGGACGGGCTGGAACTTTTATTTCATGCTGGTTTCTGTACCGAGGACCCTGTTTTGCTGCTGGAGGGATTCATTATTAACCAGGACAATGATGAAGCTCCTAATTATCACTCGAGATCCCACAGCCCCTTGGATGGCCTCTGGGCAACCAGGGGTTTCTGCCTCTTATTTAATTCTGAGTCCTGGTTAATTCTTTTTGGAGCTCGTTCCTTTGAGATCGGATCTATGTTTTTGCAGGTTTTTGCTGATGGCCTGCTTATGTATGGTGATTCGTTCCTGGTATTCATATTTTTGGGAGCTCGGCATTTAGATGTGTTGCTTCAGTCTTCTCTTTTTGGGCATTATAAAAAGCTGTTTTTTGAGTTTACAATTGTAATTTCCTTCATTGGGTGGTATAGTTGGGGTTTATTTTCCTTCATAAGCTTTTGTTTTTGCTTATGATTGGATTTCCTTTCTTGTAATCTCCTTTACTTGTAATTTTTGACTTTTAATAGATGGGCTGACGCCCCAAAATTTCCCAAAAAAAAAAAAAAAAGAAGGATGTTTTCTGATGGGCATAATTATGATGGAGATGATCATATTTGTCCTTCCTGAAATTTATAAACATGTTATATTCTATATATATTCGTGTGTGGGTTTTCAATAGCGAGAAGTTTAGAATGTTTTTAGAGCGTTTCTGAGCTTTGTTTTATATTTCTTTTTACCCGATGCCGACTATTGCTTAAAAATGACGTCCGACATTATACTTTGCTCGAAACGAATCCTCAATCAATACTAATGCCCTTCATCATTCTTCACCCAACATTGATTATAGATCATCATCACTTGTTCACCCATCACCTAAAGCTTGTCATTGTCCAACATTGACATCTATAGTGGGAGAAATTATTCTGTGCGGACACCAGACCGTTCGGAAGCGAATCAGAACACGTCATGTAAATTAGTACACAATCGCGGTACACAATAAAAAAGTGACGTGTCGAGTTCTGATTCCCCTCTGGACGGTGTCCGTATCCACATAGAATAAAATTTCCTATTGTGGAGAGATATCGAAGCATGTTATCATTCGTTTTATGATGTTAGTCATCAATTATTGTGGTGATTGTCTGTTGTTAGTAATCAATCGACATTTATGCCCACCATCGTTCAATACTAGCCATCAATTAGTAGTGATGTATGCTATTGTTTGTCACTTGATATTGATGACCACTATTAAGCTTTGCATGATGCCAACTAATGGTTGCTTGACAACTATCAATGAATGATGGCTTTCAACAGTAACATTTCTCTTCCCAATCACCTGATCCTACTCCTGATGATCCTCCTCCCATCAGGAGTAAGATCGAGTTAATTGCTTTGTATTATCTGACTGAAAACATTCTTCATTGACTTTCACCTAACACCTACTAATAATCTGTATTAGATGATGGTCTTAATACCATGAGCTCCTTGATAATAAAGTATTATCAAATTCATCACAACCTATATCTTATAGTCAAATATCTATCAACTAGTTCATACATGTTGTTGACTTAGACTTTAATTTGTTTGGGACAGCTATCTTTCAGCTTCCCAAAACAATTGTAAAATCCATGCTTTTAATGCTTTTAATGAACACTTTAATTTGTTGAGTGAGGACAATGAACATCCTTTTGGCAGCATTACAAATATTTTTAAAAAACCATATTAAAATTATTAGGTTCATTATAACAAATAAATCATACGAAATGAGATATTAATGTAATGAATAAACAAACACAAATAAAATGAAAAGTCTTATTATTCATTAAGTTAAGTCTCCATATAAAATTAGAGAAATAGATAGTAAGATCATTTTGATTATATGACTAATTGAGGAAGAGCATAACCTCCTAGAAGTTATAATTTCTCTAAATAATCTTTATCATTTCTTGCTATCATAAATACACAAATTTATATAAGATACTTCGTGTTCTGCGACATAATTTTTGGACATTAATTCTTCTAAATATTAAGTTTTCATAATATGTAAGAGTTTGATGTTCCAAAATTGACTTAAGTTTTGTTTGTGACGGCTTTCTTACTGCTTCTTAAAGCAGCTTTTTAGTACAAGAAAGCTACTTTAAGAAACAGTAAGAAAACCGTCCCAAACGAAACCTTAGATTGAATAAGAAGTAGGCGTTTGTTCAAGTTATCCTGTGATTTATGTAGACATTTTGAAAGAAAATGAGTGGATGAGATGATAGAGAGAACAAGTAAGACAAACAATATTAAAAAAAAAAAAACAAACAAGCTGAATGTATGAGTTAGGAATTTTATTTTGTTAGTGTTTTGTTTATGATGGGTAAAGCAAGGAAAGCTGGATCATTCATTTGGTGGGATTTGGAGACCACGTTTCAATATCGTAATCTTGAATACTATTAAGTTTGGTGGATGAAAATGAACAGATGAACTTAGCTAGCCGAGTGCTCAATACAGTAGATGGACAATGTAATCATAATGTCTTTTTGTCATCCTTGTCGTCTTATGTTTATCTTCTTGTAAAAGGAAGGGATATCACAAATATTATGGTGAAGTGTTTGATATTGACTTCTCCAAAGATCTTGTAATTCGATATATATGGTTTGTAGCTGAGTATACTAAAATAAATTTTCAGCATATTCTTTTATTAGTTGTTTTAATTGCTTTATATTGTGTCATTTTGCTTAATATTATAACTATCATATTGAGAATTTAAATAGTCCTTATACCACTTCATTTATTGAAAGAACATTACTGTTTTTGCTGAATGTCAAGACATCAAAAAATGGTAGAGCTGCTGAATCTAGTTATGCTGCATGATAGTTCAGACTTCTACGTTAGCTTTTCCTTATTTGATCTGAATCAATTCGGTAAGAATTTCATGTTTCACTATAAAAAATAGGGCTATCGCAGCGCAAATTATTACTTTTCCTAGCGGTTATAACCCCTACATTTTACTTTGTAGCGGTTTTAAAACCACTTCATTACCGTTGTGATGCAGTGTGCTGCAATGACATTCCGCAACGATTTCGGGACTGCTGGGGTAGATTAAAGGTTGTGCTAGTTTTAGCAGTGGTTATAACCGATGCTATGTTCCAGATTTGCATCGGTTATAACCACCACAAAAATCAAAACAAAAAATTATTTTCAGTATTGTAGCGGTTAAAACCACCACATTTCTGGAAGATTGTGACGGTTAAAACCACAACAAATCTTTAGAATTAAAAAATAAAAAAATAAAGCCTGAATGTCCACTGCAATCTCATGGTGACAATTGTACGTAGGGAATTCATGTCATAAAAACCACACATTAATTCTAAAAAACTTACAACTATGCATGATTCAAATCAAGAAATTTCAAAGAATTATCTCATATCTTCACACAATCTTGTTTGAAATACCGCATAAAATCAAGACAAAATCGAGTGAATAAAATAAGCAAGAAAACTACGCCGAGTCATACTCAATCGGCCCAACCAACTAATAACATTATCCACATACGTACTTCCTTCAAAAAGAAACATGATCTGTCCTCCTTGTCGGAAATCCTAAGATACAAGGAGCTCTTATGATTTATAAGAAACTAGGTGAAGCCAATCTACCGAAGGACTGTTCATTGCATCAAGGATTTTTTTAAAATATTATTTGTTAGGTTAGAGCTTGTTAATATCTAGTTTTTGTTGAATTATCTGGTGAGAATCATATGAATAAAAATAATACAAACTCACTTAGAGAATGTCAATAGGCATATAAAATAGTGGAAGAGCCGAAAACAATTCCTGAATAAAAAAAAAAATCTATATTTAAGGAGCATATCTTGAAGATTAATCAATTTGTTACTCTCTTCAGTTCAATGGAAATAAGAATCATCTATAGGTGGATAAAGGTAGTATAATCAAACTCATGAGATCTAACAATATAAATAGTGATATTCCAAGATCTAATGGAATAATTAATTTCCTAAACCTACTTTTCTCAACGAGCAATAGTAAGGGATGAAATGGGCATATGGTAGTGTTTGCACATACTTGATAAAATTTTTTTGTGTAGTTGAGAAATCATAATCATTTCCTAATGTCTCTTGGGAGAAATATGAGTCAGTTAACATTTCAGAGAAACAAGAGTCGGTTAACATTTTAGAGAAACATGAGCTAGTTAACATTTCTAATGAATGAAGTGATAGGGAAAGTAAGAAAAAAAAGGCATATGGCTTTAGACAAATGATTTTCAGCAAAATGATTTCAGAAAAATGAGAAGAAGAGGGAGAATAATATGAAGAAGAAGAAGAAGAAGATGAAGGGGAAGATACTCACGGTAAGAAAGGGCGAGCTGGCCGTTCGAGATGGGTCTTCGTTTGAGAAGAGGTGTGACACTCGGCGATTCGCTCCACACGGAGAGACTCGGACGACGTACGGAGCGGAATTAGGGCTTGAAAGAAGAGAGGAAGCAGATAGCCGATTGGGAATGAGATTTAATTACAAAGTGGGGCTTTAGCTCTTGTTTAAACCGGTGTAAATTGCACCGGTTAAATCAGTGCAAATTTTTGTAATTTGTACTAGTAAAAATCGGTACAAAGAAGGAGTTTTAGAAGCAATTTTAAAACCGCTCCTAATGACCGATGCAAAAGAATCTAATTTTTTGGTAGTGTTTGCCTATGTAAAACTTAATTTTTTTTTTTAAATTTAAGCTATTTAATATTCATATAGGTCCAAAGAAATTTGTAGTTAAATTAGAAAAGTAAGAAATGTTAAGTGGAAAAGCTACTTGCAGTGCTGTGCATGGCAGTGCTGTGGCATTGACCTCTCTCTGAAGGTGCTAGGTAGTGCAATGGTAATGAAAGTGGGCATTACAGTGACAAGCTAGCTCTCTGTCTGGAGGATATAAATTATTTGGATAGAGCACCATGATGCTATGAAAGGTGGCGTCATGACGTTGCATCGAAAATTGAATTAATATATATATATATATATATATATATATATATATATATATATATATATATATATATATATATATATATATATATATATATATATATGTTGTACGAATAATTTTGGAGTTTAAAGTGATTTAATAAAGTTTGAAAAGCTTTTCATTGATCATGTCAGGTTTTATGTATTTGAGGATGAGTAATTAAGAGCATTTTGACTAGTAAAACTCAAAATTTCATCGATTGGTTTTGCATGCATGAATTTTCACATATTTAACTACTTATTTTGAATATAATAGTAACTATTGTAGAAAAATTTAGTTAATATATTCGATACAAATGTTTTAAGTTCAAGAAATGTTTTAGTTAATATATTCGATACAAATGTTCAAGACTAAGTAATGCGAATGTTATCTTTCTGATAAACTTAATTGTAAAAGTATAAAAAAGTTTATGCTAATGTTATATAAATGTTAAAAGTTTTCCCGACCCCAATGCCTATAAATACTTCTTAATTGAAATGTATAACTTTTTTTTATGTATTTATATTACTGCAAATGTGGACTTTAATTTCTCTAATAGAACTTGGGTAGCCAACTGAGCAAGAAGTTTGCTCATTTTTTATTTATATGTGATTTTAGGAAATGGATTAGGGAAAGTAGAGGGTAAGTAGATTAGAAGTTATTAATGTTAGGATCCATTTGGCAAGATCCACTTACGTGTATTTATTTTTGTTAGTCCAGTTAGTTAATTTTATGTTTTTGGTGCACTAAATTGTGCTAGATTAATGTATACAATTATTTTGGAATGAAATATGAATATTAGTTATATCTTGATTTCTGAATTTTTAGACATTTAGTGGCTCCAGTGAGTATAAATTTTGTTGATGAGAGATATAGAGTGAAGTACAATTTTTCCATTAGACTTTGGGACATGGCATTAAATATATTCCCCGTTAGTTGCAAAATCACTATAAAAGAGCATTGCAGTGTTTAATAGGCACAATAGTCTGATAATAGTTATAAATTTGGTGTTAGCATTTTTGTAGCAGGAAAAATAAATGCGAAAACATCAAAAGCTGCTACAAAAGTCCTATTTTTTAGTAGTGCTTCCTTTCCTTGGCATACAAATCGAGTGATAATTTCTCATATTATGATTAAAATTTACCTCTTTTGAAGGAGCAAAAGACTTCATAAAAGCACATACAAAGCTTCATTTATTCTCTTAGTAGTCAACTCATTCCTCCCTTCTACATCTTTCACACTCTTCTTTCTAATTTCGTGTTGTTGTGTGATGTCAATCCATTTCTTCTGAGGTTATATTTATACTAGTAATAAATAATAATATTGGAAGCATATAATTTACTATAAGATCCTATTAGATAATGCTAGATCTCTCAAATTTAATTAATGATATTTTAACATATTCATTAATATAAAAAATCCAAATATTCTTATAACCCAAAAATGAATTAATCCTAAAATTGAGTTTAAATATGAAATTCAAGTATTTGCTACTTCTAAATAAAATTATCTTAATTAGTCCCGCAGGCCATAGTGTGTATCATAACTAAAAAAATTGACAAATTAATAATTTGATGATAATATATCTTATTTTGAGTCATTTAATATCTCGTTATATGTTCTAGAAGTTATTCAAATATTAGCTAAACTATGATAATGATGGTATTATATACCAAGCTTTCTTCTAGCCTTTGTAACTTGAAGTGTAACTCAAGATAGACTAATCAACAGATACAAAAGTGTAACTGAAGACATTGAAGCCAGTCTTTATATATCTACAAAACTTTGCATGATCGGTATGAATTTCGGGGCAAAATTTAAATGGAAAACTTCCAAAGTTAATAAATGATCATCGAAATTTTGATTTTAGCAAACTTAAATTCTAACTTAACATCTCAACATAAGCATTCCAACGATACCAAAAGTGATCTGATCTGAGCCTAAATGAGATCAAATTAAACACTTAAGAGTATAATTGGAAACATAAGACATTATTTGGATGTCCAAATGATCTCTAAATTCAGCACGCTTCTAGTCAAATTGAGTGGCTCGATGAGATGAGTCCAACAAGCTGAAGAACACTCAATTCTAACATCATTAAGTCACTTTATTGTTGAGTAAATGCTTCATAATCTAAAGGAATTAATACGAATCATACAATGAAGTGCTTTGGATTATAGAAAAATTTGCCAAATATAAATATAGCCTCATTGTTTGCATAGAGAAGGTTCAAGACATTACAAAAAACTAGCTATTAGGGCACTTTAAAGTGCCATGTTAGGTGTCTATTAGGGCTTAGGTGGCTATTGTCATAGAGCTTAAGAAACTTTTATTTGCCATAACAACTAAACTTTAGTGGCACATAAATATAATGAAATATAGTATCCAAATGACACTTATAAGGTGCCCTAATAGACTACCTTTTCTAACACATTCATTTAATGGAAAATATGTATAAATACTACAAATATTAGGCGCCTTAAATGCAAGCTTTCCATAATAAGTCACATTTAAATGGCCATATATATATAAATATATATATATATATATATATATATATATATATATATATATATATATATATATATCTTAAACTATTTCAGTTGCCAATAATCAATCCTCTATCAAATATCTAAATATCACACATATAAGAACTTCGGTAAGCAATTTTTTTTCCAAACAATAAAAAAATAAATTATATTTCATAATTCTAAAATTACATAATATTTTATCCTTTCATCATCCAAAATAGTTCACTTCAAGCTTCGTATACCATAAATGATCAATTGATCAAAATAGATTTATTTAAAAAACATTACAAAAGATCCCCACTAAAAATATTCATTATAAGATAGGTATTGTCACAACCCAATATGACCCACATATACTTGTCATATTGTGTTGAATGGTGGCAACATAGAGTCAGAACCGCACAGATCTACATTTTAGAAAAATAGCATTTTAAAAAATACCTAGAAAAATTTTACCAAAAAATACGTAAATGTTCATAACTATTGTGAATTGTCTCTATAGCATACCATAAGTTACACAATAAAAGTTTCCTCATTTAAAGTTATATCACTTCGAACACTAGAAATTATATTTTTAATTAAAAAAAGCCCAAAACCATCAAATTATTTAAAATTAAGATAGGCAAAATTAATCCTACCTCGAGCCGGACAACTTTTAGAATTGCGCCATTTGCTACAAAAAATAACCTTAAACAACTAAAAATGGACTTTCTCTTTCAAAGATTCTCTTCCTTTATCTCACTATGCCACATCTCAAATAAAATGAATCAAATGGAGCAGTGGATTTGAATATTTTAAATATTAAAATTCAGCCTAACATCGTGGTGCCCAATGGCGCTCACCACGGTGCTCCATAAGAGAGCCCACAACATCGTCCCGTCACTTCTAGCCCCGTCGCATTGAATTAATTTGCCAAAAGCTCGAGAGCTCCGGTGCAAGAGCGTTGGCAACACCAATGCCGCAATGCTTCAAATGAAAATTTTAAACTTTTTCAAACATGCAAACAGACTTCTGTGACCCATTTCAAATTACATGTAGACTCTTGCATGCACCTAGAACATTCTCAAACACATGTAAAAATGTTCAAATACAGAAAATTAATAAATCACTTTGAATCTCATTGAGTCAAAATGGTTGAATGATCCACCGACTTCACAGGTCTCACAAATACGGCCATCAAAGTTACTAAACAAAGAAGCATGATACATTAAGCTACCAGAGCTCTTGCCGGTAGACATTTGATCACAAGGGAAGTCGTGAATTTGGTATTAAAAAAAAAAAAAAAAACTTTTCTTACTTGAAATTAAATCTGAGAATTATGAGAAAGCTATAAGAAAAAAATTTGAATCAAAAGAATACGAACAAATAATTTTATTTTTTCAATCTTTAAAAAATACTTTTGCTTTTATCTTTATGCAGGAATAAAATGCACCAACCACAAAATCACAAAGATATTCAAAGTAAATTAAATGTGCTTAAAAGTAAATACAGGGAAAAAAAAAAGAACATAAACTAATTTTTATAGTGGTTTGGTCGAATCAGTCTATGTTCACTTCCCAAAATCCTTCTCTTTGGGAATTACACTTGTTGCGTCCAGGAGTATTCGCGGCGGTAGAGAAATATAAAGTTTATCGTCTTAGTGTTGTACGAAAATCCGGCACGCAATCAGATAAGGAGAGAGGGTCTAGCATTTATGAGACACCAAGATTTTTACATGGAAAACCCCTGTAAAAGGGGAAAAAACCATGGGGCCTAGCCCAGTTTGAATGAATCCACAAGTATTGCTGTCGATTACAAATGAGGCCCTTCCTTGGTGGAAGGTCTTAGCTTGATGTACACCTTATGAAGTACATTACATGATTTAAATACAAAGGATCACTATTGACATGTTCACTTTGTTAGAAGGAATGCAGTCGGCGGGCGACGTAGGTCAGGAGGACTGTAGTCAGCTGGCGACGGAGGACTGTAGTCGGCGGGCGACATAAGTCAGGAGGACCGTAGTCAACGGGCGACGGATGTCGGAAAGACTGTAGTCGGCGGGCGACTTAAGTCAGGAGGACCGTAGTCAGCTGGCGACGGAGGACTGTAGTCGGCGGGCGACATAAGTCAGGAGGACCGTAGTCAACGGGCGACGGATGTCGGAAAGACTGTAGTCGGCGGGCGACGTAAGTCAGGAGGATCGTAGTCGGCTGGTGACGGAGGTCGGAGGGACTGTAGTCTGACGATGAAGATCAGTAGGACAGCGTCAGGTAGAAGTCCAGCAATGAAAAGAAATGCATCTTCGCATAGATGTCCAGCGAAGTCCGATAACCGGTAGAAATCTGGCATCGGGTAGAGACTTGGCGAAGAGTGAAGGTCCGACGTCGGGTAGAAGTCCGACGTCTGTTGGTGGCAGAGGAGAAATCCAGCCTCCCTTGGGCGGAGTTTCGGCGTCATGAGGGAACTCTATTGTTAAATGAGAATAATTTCAGCATCACGTGGAAGTTGTGCAAATTCCCGGCGTTTCCTGAAAATCCGGCAGAGTTCCGGCGTCTTCATGCGGCAGGAAGAGCTCTGGCGGTGGTCGAGGAGGTGAGGAATCTCCTTTTCCCCTTTCTCCTCTTCTTCTTCTCTCTCTTCCCTCCCCCCCTTTGGTGTAGAATGAGGGCTCTATTTATAGTTTTTCTGGAGTGGCATAGCCCGTAAATAGGCATGAGATCAGGGGCGAATTGGGAGTGGTTTGAATGGACGGCCGATATCAAATCCTTTGATCATGCACCGTTTGTTGGTCATTTGAAGGCCTTAATGATGTCGGAATTTGATGATCTTTGGCTCGTTGGATTTGTCTTGTCGAGCCGTTCGATTCTAGTATAAACTCGTCAAAATCGGAGACTCTTTGGTAACTCAAATTGCGGTTTGAACCTTACAACAGCGCTTTGAACCCTTAATTCAGACTCATTTGGGCTCGGATTGGGTTGATCTTGGTGTCGTTGGGTTTGTATTTCCGAGACGCTCTGTTTGACTATAAGCTCGCTAAAATCGGAGTTCATATGCTCCCGAAATTAATTTTTGAAGTTTCCAACTAGCTTTCGCCTCGAGATTCGTGCCCGATCAAGCTAATTTTGCGATGTCGTATCAGTTGCCCCCCTATTTTCGGACGTTGTAGCTTCAGAAGTCCGAAAATATGCGTCACAAGTTTTTGAGAATTTTTTCGAGTGAGCCAAAATTATTATTGTGTGTAGGAGCTCCGAAAGGCTTCGAAAGTGTTAAAATCGAGTCCAAAACGTCGAAAAATGTGTCTGGGGACTCAAATATGTCGAATTCGGACTTGTTGGGACGAAAAACAGACTCAGAACGGACTGGGCAGCCAGATCGGTCGAACCGGCCGGCCGGCTGGCCGCCGCTACCACCGGCGGAGTGGAACCGCGTGCCGGCCTGCCCGCGCGCTGTGCCGCGCGTCGCCAAGGCTGGATCGCGCCCGTTACCTGGGCAGGATCTCGCGCTGCTGGTCGCTGGACCGCGCGGTTGGGCTGCACCCGCGTGCCTGGGCTAGACCGCACGCCTGCGCCCAGGGCAGAACTGCGCGCTTGAGCTGCCACCCGCGCGTTGCTACTGCGGCTGGCCGCTGCCGGTGGTCGGACTGCTTGCGGTTCGCGTGCTGGCCACGATCCGCGTGAAGTGGCCGCGATCCGCGTGAAGTGGCCGCGGATCGGTGTGTTTTCCCGTGTCAGTTCGCTGCCACCGACCTAAGTGGGGCCCACACATTTGTAAAAATGTAGTTTTTTGCTATTTTTGAGCCCAAAAAATTCCGAAAAAATTCCAAAAAATTCCAAAAAAATTGGGGAAAATTTGGAAAATTTGGGGATTTCTAAAATTGCAATAACTTCCTCCTTCTTGTTCCAAAACCTATAAATAGGCCCCCTAGGCCATTAGAAAACTTGCATCTTCTCTTTCTTATTCCCTCCGGTTCTCTGACGGCTGAGGCTTCCGCTATTTGCGAGTTGGAATTTTTTCCTACTCGAATAGCGCCCCTCCTCGCGTGCAGAAACCTATGGGATTTCTTCCTCCCCCTCCGGTTTACTGACGGTGAGGCTTCCGTTATTTACGAGTTTGTGTTTTTTCCTACTCGAATAGCGCCCCTCCTCGCGTGCAGAAACCTACGGGATTTCTTCCTCCCCCTCCGGCTTACTGGCGGTTGAGGCTTTCGCTATTTGCGAGTTGGAATTTTTTCCTGCTCGACTTAGCGCCCCTCCTCGCGCGCAGAAGTCTACGGGATTTCTTCCTCTCCCTCCAGCTTACTGGCGGTTGAGGCTTCCGCTATTTGCGAGCAGGAAACTTCCCCTGCTCGAATTAGCGCCCCTCCTCGCGTGTAGAAGCTTACGGGATCTCTTTTCCATTTGAGCGGAGGTTTGCTGGAGATGGACGATCGAGTTGAAGCCCGTTAGTAGTCAACGATCGAGTGTGGAGCCAAATGGGAGAGTTCGAGAATGCGTTGCGAGAAGCCGATGACGCGTAGTAGTCTGCTGACGAGCAGAAGTCCGAAGACAAGAGAAGTACGACGTCGGGTAGAAGTTCATTGTCAGGTAGAAGACCGACGAAAATTCATCGACGAGCAGAAGTCTGACGACGAGTAGAAGTCCGCTGACGAGCAGAAGTCCGACGAAGAGTAGGAGTCCGCTGACGAGCAGAAGTTCGATGTCGGGTAGAAGTTCAACGTCGGGTAGAAGATCGACGAAGATTCGTCGACGAGCAGAAGTCTGACGACGAGTAGAAGTCCGCTGAAGAGCAGAAGTCCGACGACGAGTAGGAGTCCGCTGACGAGCAGAAGTCCGATGTCAGGTAGAAGTTCAACGTCGGGTAGAAGACCGACGAAGATTCGTCGACGAGCAGAAGTCTGACGACGAGTAGAAGTCCGCTGAAGAGCAGAAGTCCGACGACGAGTAGGAGTCCGCTGACGAGCAGAAGTCTGATGTCGGGTAGAAGTTCAACGTCGGGTAGAAGACCGATGAAGATTCGTCGACGAGCAGAAGTCTGACGACGAGTAGAAGTCCGCTGACGAGCAGAAGTCCGACATCGGGTAGGAGTCCGCTGACGAGCAGAAGTCTGACGACGGGTAGGAGTCTGTTGACGAGCAGAAGTCCGACGATGGGTAGGAGTCCGCTGACGAGCAGAAGTCCGACGACGAGTAGGAGTCTACTGACGAGCAGAAGTCCGATGTCGGGTAGAAGTTCAACGTCGGGTAGAAGACCGACGAAGATTCGTCGACGAGCAGAAGTCCGACGTCGGTTCTGCAAGGCAAAAATTCAGCGACAAGAGGAAATTCAACATCAGGTAGAAATTTAACTTTGTGGAAAAGTTAAATGAAAGTCCCTTGACGGCATTCTGGCGACGTTAACCTAGGATGTATGACCTATCCGAGATTGTATGTTAAAACATTTATTCGATGACATTAACCTGTGTGGAAAAGGTCGAGAGAATCCACCAAGGATGTAGGACCTTTTCGAGGTTATATGTCGGAGCCTTTGCTTGACGACGTTAACCTGTGTGGAAGAGGCCGAGAGAATCCACCAAGGATGTAAGACCTTTCCGAGGTTGTATGTCGGAGCCTTTGCTCGACGACGTTAACCTGTGTGGAAGAGGCCGAGAGAATCCACCAAGGATGTAAGACCTATCCGAGGTTGTATATCGGAGCCATTGCTCGACGACGTTAACCTGTGTGGAAGAGGTCGAATCGGATCCCCCTGGGATCGATTTTACCTTGATTGGGAGGGGCGAATGCCGCGTTTATCCCGAATCAAAGGTGAAGAATGGTCTAATTTTAGACCGTTACTGCCTTTTTGAGGTCGAGGTTAAGACCTTGCCCGAGGAGTAGAAGTCCAACAATAGACTGTATAAAGCTTGCAATTGATTTGAAGTATCCTTGTATTTGCTCGGATATTCCTGAAATATCAACTTGGTGTTGAAGGTATTGGAGGATCTATTTGACCATGGTTTGAGTCAAAGTTTCCCCCCAGTCCGCATCTGCTTCTTATGATATTGATGCTATGAGTGATCTTTTGAGATTGGAGCAAAAGTTGCCCCCCATTCGGGAACCACGTTCCCACAGACGGCGCCAAACTATTGCGTCTAGGAGTATTCGCGGCGGTAGAGAAATATAAAGTTTATCGTCTTAGTGTTGTATGAAAATCCGGCACGCAATCAGATAAGGAGAGAGGGTCTAGTATTTATGAGACACCAAGATTTTTACGTGGAAAACCTCTGTAAAAGGGGGAAAAACCATGGGGCCTAGCCCAGTTTGAATGAATCCACTAGTATTGCAGTCGATTACAAATGAGGCCCTTCCTTGGTGGAAGGTCTTAGCTTGATGTACACCTTATGAAGTACATTACATGATTTAAATACAAAAGATCACTATTGACATGTTCACTTTGTTAGAAGGACTGCAGTCGGCGGGCGATGTAGGTCAGGAGGACCGTAGTCAGCTGGCGACGGAGGACTGTAGTCGGCGGGCGACATAAGTCAGGAGGACCGTAGTCAACGGCCGACGGATGTCAGAAAGACTGTAGTCGGCGGGCGACGTAAGTCAGAAGGACCGTAGTCAGCTGGCGACGTAGGATTGTAGTCGGCGAGCGACATAAGTCAGGAGGACCGTAGTCAATGGGCGACGGATGTCGGAAAGACTGTAGTCGGCGGGCGACGTAAGTCAGGAGGACCGTAGTCGGCTGGTGACGGAGGTCGGAGGGACTGTAGTCTAACGATGAAGATCAGTAGGACAACGTCAGGTAGAAGTCCAGCAATGAAAAGAAATGCATCTTCGAATAGATGTCCAGCGAAGTCCGATAACCGGTAGAAATCTAGCATCGGGTAGAGACTTGACGAAGAGTGAAGGTCCGACGTCGGGTAGAAGTCCGACGTCTGTTGGTGGCAGAGGAGAAATCCAGCCTCCCTTGGGCGGAGTTTTCGGTGTCATGAGGGAACTCTATCGTTAAATGAGAAGAATTTCAGCATCACGTGGAAGTTGTGCAAATTCCCGGCGTTTCCTGAAAATCCGGTAGAGTTCCGGTGTCTTCAGGCGGCAGGAAGAGCTCCGGCGGTGGTCGAGGAGGTGAGGAATCTCCTTTTCCCCTTTCTCCTCTTCTTCTTCTCTCTCTTCCCTCCCCCCCTTTGGTGTAGAATGAGGGCTCTATTTATAGTTTTTCTGTAGTGGCATAGCCCGTAAATAGGCATGAGATCAGGGGCGAATTAGGAGTGGTTTGAATGGACGGCCGATATCAAATCCTTTGATCATGCACCATTCGTTGGTCATTTGAAGGCCTTAATGATGTCAGAATTTGATGCTCTTTGGCTCGTTGGATTCGTCTTGTCAAGCCGTTCGATTTGAGTATAAGCTCGTCAAAATCGGAGACCGTTTGGTAACACAAATTGCGGTTTGAACCTTACAACAGCGCTTTAAACCCTTGATTCGGACTCATTTGGGCTCGGATTGGGTTGATCTTGGTGTCGTTGGGTTCGTATTTCTGAGACGCTCCGTTTGAATATAAGCTCGCTGAAATCAGAGTTCATATGCTCCCGAAATTAATTTTTGAAGTTTCCAAGTAGCTTTCGCCTCGAGATTCGTGCCCGATCAAGCTAATTTTGCGATGTCGTATCAACACTTACTCAAGCTTCTTTGGTACTCAGTAAAATAGAGAAACCCTTATCCTTCACCAATTAGAGAATGATCTTTACAAGTTCTTTTAACCCTAAAAATTCTCCTTCCTTCCGCCTCTCACCTCGGTGGAGATGCCACTCACTCCTACTCCTTACAGGATTGAGAATGGCGGATATATTGTCTCTCCTTTAGATCCTCACTATGGTGGAGATGCTATCTCCTAATCTCTTCGGTTAGTAAGTAACATGTAAGCAGTTATTTCAATAACACCTAGTCTAGTACTAAGTGCACTGAAATGCTCAAAATTTAGGGTTTTAGTAAAAATGTAAGCTAAAAAATTTTCAGTGTCCACATGTTGTGTTTCTATATCTTTCTTGGTCATGTGATCCCTATTAAAGTGATGTCTATTATAGATGTATTTAGTGCGGGAGTGCAGAATAGGAATTTTAATGATGCATGCAGATCACATTCATGTTATCACAAATGATAGGGATGTTCCTATAAGAAGTCCAAAATCAAAAAGTTATTTATTAAGCCAAAGGACTTGGGCTACGCAACTTCCTGCAATTACGTTTTCAGTATCTATGATGGACAGGGCTATAGAATTTTACTATCTACTCGATCTGGAAAACTAAAGATTATCCTTTGAATTCTAATAAAGTCGTGAATACATGAAGGCGTTGAAATAATTTTGTATCCATATAAATCATGCATTAATAAATACATCTATTCTATAAAAATGATTAATGATTACTTAGTCTCGAAGGATATTTTTTGCTAGATATGTTGCATAAATTGATAATTTATTTTTTTATTAACAGGGAGAAAAGGATCATTCTTTTTATGACCGACACTTTGAGAGAAATCGAATGGATGAGACTAATAGAGAGAACTATTAAGAGAAATAATATTAAAAGAAAAAAAAACAATCTGAATGTATGAGTTAGGAATTTTATTTGTTAGTGTTTTGTTTATGATGGGTTAAGCAATAAAAGCTGGATCTTTTGTTTGGTGGGATTTGGAGACCACATTGCAATATCGTAATCAGCTTGCATACTCTTATGTTTGGTGGATGAAAATTAACATATGAGCTTAGCTTGCCGAGTGCTTAATACAGTAGACGGACAGTGTAATCATACTGTCTTTTTGTCATCCTTGTCTTCTTATGTTTATCTTCTTGTAAAAGGAAGGGATATCACAAATATATCCAAGTACTTGGCTGAAAAATAGATCAAACAAGGAAGTAAATTGCTTTATTGTGTTATTTTAGTTGTTATTATTACTATCATACTAACAATTAAATAGTTACGAATTTCTAGAAATGATATTGATATTTGAAAGAAAATTACTGTTTTTGTTGAATGTCAAGAACGCAAAAAATGGCAGAGCAGCTGTTGAATCTATTTACGCTCCATGATTGTTAAGACTTCAACGTTATCTTCGTCTAATTTATAGTTCTGCGACTTTATGCTGCTTGGCTTCCAGTCATAAAATTATTTACAATTAGCGTTATATTGTAGCTAGAAAACAGCAAACTGTTTATATTGTGATTTTGTTTTTTCCCCAAACTTAAAGAATTATTATTATTATTGGATATTTTGATGAAATCAGTGCAATGAATGTAGGCAAAAAATCTACTAATAGTAATTAGAACTCTTACATTAACCGAGAAGAAGAAGACTGGAACATCTTTTTACTATCTTCATTCAAATGTATATGCATATATTGAATACGTTATTATAGGCTGAATATATAGAGCGTGTAGAAAAGTATATAAACCTAAAGGAGCCTAAGACGGTTACAAGAATCAGAAAAGGTAAGCAGCTATAGAGGTATGTAGCTATAGTGGAAAGTTATTATGCATTATGGTGAAGTGGAGATGTAACACTGTTATCATCGTCCATCAAATTGATGGGAGGTAAAACAATCAACTTGTTTCAAAGATAATGAAGCCGCAAGGTGTGTAATGATTTGGTGAAAATATCCGCAAGCTAACCATTAGTTGAGACATGGTGAACAGTAACATGTTGAGCATGAATGCAGTCCTAGATGAAATAATGATTAGTCTCGATATGCTTTGTAAGAGCATGTAAAATAGGGTTGCAAGCGATAGACATAGAAGAACTATTTTCATAGAATATAGGTGTAGTATCCAACGATATGTAGAAATCATGACATAAATGATGGATCCAAATGAGATCAGTTGCAGTGGCAGCAAGAGATCGTTATTCAGCTTCAAAAGAGAATTGAGCTACACTTGACTGCTCCTTGACTGACCATGAAATGAGAACTTTACCAAGAAAAATGCAATAGCCTGTAGTGGATTTTTTATCTTGAGTATCACAACCCCAGTCTGAATCTGATTAGGCTGATAGATTAAAATCAATTTTGGGAATCAAGAGAAAAAATTCAATGGTGTCTTTAAGGTAGCGAAGAATTTGTTTGAGAATTTGATAATGGCAAAAGTATTTTGCTCTACTAGGGTTTTTCTATTTTGCCCTAGTTTTGTTCATGCCGTTTTCCCCGCCAGGGGCTGTTCCCCATGGCCGCCTCTGATTTTCCACTCCTTTCCTCCTCCACCACCTCTGCTTCGCTCTATTCTCCTGATTTTCTCGTTAATTAGAAGAATCTCCTAGCCACTAGATCTCAAGTCTCTACTGAGTTCTTGTGGGCTACGAAAATTCAGCCCCGGCCTCCGTCTGCACTGCTATTTTTCTTTGTCGAGGGAGTTTTAATGGACTAAGTTCTGGGGTAAATTTTGGAAGACAGATGGGTTTGTAGATAAGACACTACTCAGAGATTTCACCCTCATTTTGCGAGGACTTTTTGATCTGAGTTCTGATTTCCTATAGGCGCAAACCCCTATAATTAATTGCCCCTATAATTAATTGCCCCTCCTGATCACGAGAGAGAACTTTTGATTAAGGCTAGTCGTCAATCAAATACGAAGAGATATGTGTTATCTGGAATTCAGTAGCAGCAACGGGCATGTATAATGGGAGTTTGGAAAATTTGATATTTAAAATAGAATTTTTTACCATCGAGTGGATTGTGGGGGAATGGATGATAGACCCGATCAAGATCCTATGGTTCCTTCATACCGGGCCATCGTGGTCCCTAGTCTACTTAGTCAGAGGAGGTAGTCAACCCAACCTGACAGAAGGATCCTTATCGGCAGCCATGGGTTGCTTCGTCCAAGGGAACCTTGTAGACCTGGGTTGGATACCTGACTAAGGAGACAAATTTGAATCCACCTTAGCTAACAGAGGGCTTTGTGCCCTATCGATCATATCCTATTGATTCATATCTCAAGGATTGGGTTCCAATAAAGAACGTATTGGCTCTGGCCATTACCGATATTTGTGGTGTTATTTGGTGGAAAAACCACTCTGTTCAGAGGGCCCCGGATCATAACCGTTTATCCTGCGGTGCCATTCCGCGGCAAAACCGCTGGTTCGAGGACACTTACCACATCCTTATTGGTAGGAAATTATTTGAGAATGGATTCTAGTGATATTTTCGACTAGACATTTAGCTCTTTGTGAGCTGAAGTAAATTTTGATTTGTCCACCCTGGTAAACTATTGCGGAGGGTGGATTAATTTTGCTTTGAGTGGTTGATGATTGAGTTCAAAATTTAAATATTTTTGGGATTTTGGACTTTGGATTTCCAAGGTATTTGGGTGGCATGTTGAAATACTTGGGGGCACCTCCGGTTGAGATAAGTAATCAATACGACCATCAACGGGGTGTTTAGGGTCATTTGAAAATATTTATGCTTTGAACCTTGTTAACTCTGTCGAGTTGTCGACAAAGGATAGAGTTTTTTAGGCTTCATGTCTTTATTAGTTAATTCTCTTAATCATAGGCCTTGAAGGTCTAATATGAATGTATTAGAACAAATACACCGGTTTCCACGATCGTGTATTTGTTTGAAGATTTGAACCCTGTCGACTTCTATTGATCTGCATAGGAGGATTGGGTTCGAACTTGAATTCACATATTGACCAACGTAGCATCCCTAGACGTCACATGTATATTTATAACATGCTCGGCGGGGCCCATGCGGGTATTTGGAGGCATTTTATAGTTATTTTATTGAACCTTCTCAACTCTTATTTAATTGCTTAGGAGGATCAGGTTCAAAATTGTTGACCTGCGCAGCAACCCTAGATGTCACGTGTGTATCAATAACACGCTCGTCGGGGCCCATGCGTGTGTTTGGGGGCATTTTCTTAGTATTTTGTTGAACCTTGTCGACTCTTATTACTTAAGAGGATTGGGTTTGAATTTATTGACCCGCGCAGCATACCTAGATGTCACGTGTGTACCAATAACATGCTCGCCGGGGCCCATGCTGGTTTATAACTGTTTTTTCCCCTTTTAGTGTACCTATGTGTATACAAACTACAGTGCACGTGTGGGGGTACTTTAAAAGTATTTATAGACGCCTTCTATCTACTTGCATAGAAGTTGCGGTTCCAGTGGTGGTCATTGTAGATTATAGATGCTTTCTGTCCACTTTCATAGAAGTTGCGTATTCGATGGCATGTAATAGCAGTTTCTGAATTGAGTTGTTTGCTGCCTTATACATGTAGACTGTCGTGAACTACTTGTATGATTTATATAGGTAGATTGTAGTGCACTAACTAATCTCCTGCTTGACATTTGTAGATGCTTGTAGATAGCTTGTTGTATACACGAGGAGTTTCCCACTGTAACTCGTAAGCACTTTCATTTGATATAGTCACTTTGTATCTTGCTTGTGGACAATGGATTGGGTATACCACAAGTCTTATACAGAGGCTCATGGATACTTGCATTTGTTGTAGTCATTTGATATTTTATTTGTAGATGGCATTTGATATGTTGTAGGTCTCCTACGATGTGTCTTCTACGAGGACCCATGGGGATTTACATCTACTGCATTCCGTGTGTGTTTTACTACGGTCTTTTGATCCTTGTACTGCATCTGTTACTGCTACATGTATGCAGGTAGATGTTTTCGCTCACAGATTGAAATTGACTACAGGGTACTGTATTTAATGAAGTCTTTCTGTATCTACCCACATATAGCATATGGTATGTGCATTTGTATTCATAGAGAACTCGTGTGTATTGCAGATCTTTCATTCTTGCTTGTAGAAGGTTGATACATTTGACTGATGCTGGGTGGTTATCGAGTATAGGGATGATTTAGTATCCATTGCACCTTAATTGTCATCACCTATAAGTGGACCATTATATGTGTGAGGACTCTTCTATATTTGGTTGTGGTTAGCATGTCGAGCATATAACAAGTCTTCTATGATGATCCATAGGGGTTTGTAGTTATTTGTACTTGTTATGCATCCTCTGCTTCTAGTAGTAGAAGATCAGTGTATTTATTGCTGCTCTATTACAAACTGTATAAGTATCTCAGTGCTTATCGTAGGCTCCTTGTATCCTTCTTGTAGATGGTATATTATGTGCATGGAGGAGCTCCTGCTACTGCTAGTAGGAACTTGCATTCGTTTTGTATTATCCTTCTTCGCTTGCATAAGACCAGTATGCTTGCTTGATAATGAGTGGTGATTGATTGCAAAATGATGTTTTATTCATTCTTGGTCTTCCACATGAGTTTTGATTAGAGAATTATCGCATTCTATTATATGTATTTCAATATATACAGGGATCGTTGCAAGTGCTAAGAGTCTGTCGTATGCAACATTGCATGTGCACCATACTTACAACTTTCTTACCATCATTACTTGAATGTGGGTTATTGTGAGCATTACAAATCATTTAGCATCTTTGAAAATGGATTGCAGTTTGCATGGTGAGTTTGTATCATTGACATTCATTTGCAATTACACCCTCTATTATGATCACCTCCACTATTGCCACTTGCAAGTATTTGATGCATTTACTTAACACTGAATTGTCATTGATTGCTAGAACACCACAACATTCATTACTCATCTCTTCATGCTTTTGATTGCTGACATTTGCTTGAGGTATTTGCATCATTATTTTGCAAACAATTTGATTGCATGACTTTGCTTCTATCATAAGTCCTTGTGCACTTAGTTCAAACCCGAGTTCGAGTTCTCTTGCACATGACTCAAGTTTGGTTCCTTTAACTTTATTCATTATACCAAATTTAAGTTCAATTTCAAATCTTTATGTATTCAAGTTCTACTTGATGTTGCTCAACTCAAATTTAATGTTCACAAGTTCTTGCTTTCAGTTCAAGTTTAAATCTTCATCGTCATTTGTAAAAGTTCTCTGCGGTCTAACTCAAGTCCTTGCTTGAGTTCAAATATGTTCAAATCTTTGCAAGTTCGACTTAAGTTTGATTTCAAGTCCATTGTCATTTAATATGAATCAAGTTCATATCCTTTGCAGTTTATTCAAGCCCCTTGAGTCCTTACAAGTTTAAGATCTTCATCATTTGTCCAAGTTTGATTTGAGTTTGAATTAAGATTTTTATTCAAGTTTGCACTTAGTTCATTAATATCTTTTTGAGTTCAATCAAGTCTAGGTACAATCTCGTGTTCTCCCGAAATTTTGGCAGCCTCCCGACGTCTCCCCCGTTTAGATAAAAACTATGAGAAAATTGGGCCTTCCCACCATGCTCAATAAAGGCGTGTATGGTAGGTGTCCTAGGACGAGGACACCACGGCCGTGATCTTTCTTCCCACCACACGCAATAAAGGCGTGTATGGGGTCTTTGACGGTACTGGTTTAAAATCACAGTTTACTTTCCCATCGCTCGAGGGTATATAATTGGAAAATAAAAAGCCCTAAAGGGACTATGCCCCTTTAGCACAGGATTTGGCTGCAAGAAGTACGTCAAAGGTAGCTAGTTATCTTCACAGTCAACGAGCCCTCTTTCTCTTTCTCCTGATAAAACATGAATGATAAGCGATAAAAGGAACGAGGTCGGACGACGTCAGATTGAAGGGAGGTCTGGTAAGGTAGAGTGCTCTCTCTCTCTCTCTCTCTCTCTCTCTCTCTCTCTCTCTCTCTCTCTCTCTCTCTCTCTCTCTCTCTCTCTCTCTCTCTCTCTCTCTCTCTCTCTCTCTCTCTCTCTCTCTCTCTCTCTCTCTCTCTCTCTCTCTCTCTCTCTCTCTCTCTCTCTCTCTCTCTCTCTCTCTCTCGGCCGACGGGTTGTGAATAGGGCAGGGACAGGAGGAGTAAGGGCTCGAGAGTTGGGTTTGGTTTTGATCGGAGGAAGGAGGGGCTTGGTTTGGTCTCTATGGTGATGGTTTGAGGCATCAGATGTTGGTTGCAATAGATATTTATTCTAGATTTCACACAAAAATTCTCATTTAGGGGAAGCAGAGATGTGAGTTTTGGTCGCGTGTGGAGATCGTAGAAGAAGAGCTCCCGAAGGCCTTAAATGGTTCGGTATTTAAAGGCGAGAGTTGGGTACGATTGAGCCGATTTTATGCAGATATCATGAGAGAGGCTGCTTTCAGTGCCATTTTGCAGAGGATCGAGAAAGATTTCTGCAGATTTTTTAGAGATTTGGACTCACCCCCTAGGTCAACCTGGTTGACCCAGTTAACCAAGGTTGACCTAATGAGTACTTAAGGTTTAAATGAGTCAATTTAACCCACTTGACTAAATCAAACCATTCAAAATCTCAAACCTCTTACAAAACATGATGGAAACACATTCAATTTCATTTGAAGTTAATTCATCTTGATTTGATTTGGTCAAACATTGACCTATGGTCAAAGCCATCAATTTTACATGCCTTCCCATTCAAAGGCTAGAATTTATTGATTTGAGAACCCTTGAATTCACTTCACTCAACATTTTGATTACCTCTAGATTTGAAATAGTCAAAGCATGGTCAAATTGACCAAGTCAAACCATTAGAAAATTGGTCAAATTTGAAATGGCTTTGCTTTAATCAATCAAACCTCTAATGGGTTGCATTAATTTCCTTCTAAGCAAACCCATCAATCCTCTTCCCGTGCCACATCACCCTATTTGGCCTATTAACTGGTCAAACCAATCAACAAATGGTCAAGATGGCTTTTAAATGGTCCAAACCATGAATGACATGTCACTCCTTTCATTCCAGCTCATTCCAGCAGTCTAAAGTCACTCTAGAACCTTCACTAGGACCTTCTCGAGCCCTTAGATTGAAATCAAAGGGTTTAAATCAAACCCACATGTTTGTATATGGACAAAGGAACATTTCCACATAGATGTCCTTGATCTATCCTTTCCTACTGCTCCTACCTACTCTAGGGCACGTGGAAGCATCCTAACTAGCTCCTAAGTCTATCAAGACCATCTCTTTGGCCTAGAGAAGGTTTAATAGGGCAAAACTCACATTTGAACCTCATTCTCTCCTAGCCATTATTTGTCTATCACGGGCTCTCTAAGTCCAGATCAAAGCTCATTTGAGCTTCCCATATACCTCTAAACCCTTTCTGATCAAATCCCCACCGGTCAAATTCGCCGGCAGTGAGCTTTCCGGCGAGCAAAGGGTCAAATTCGTCCTTGGCTTTAAGCTCTCGATTTGAGGCATTTCGGGCCAGAGTTTCTTCTACAAATTGGAGCGTGGATAGTCTACAAATACAACAAATCATTAAACGGTTTAATCCATCCATAAATTGATGTATAATATCAAACCCTAGGTTAGAACACTTAGTTTAAAATAGTTTTTGATTAAGCGCTTTCTAAGTTATCAAACTATATCCCCATTGATTATGTTCATTAGAACTAGCCATGTTTAAAATTTTGTGGACATTGACAGATTATATTGAGAGAAAACTCAAAAACATCAAGTTTAGGGTGTCTGTCATACTATGCATGTCTGGGACGCTTTTTGGGCCATTGATCTTGCAATCAACGGCCTAGATTGCGTTATTCCATGATACCGTAGTGGTGAGGTTTGATCTGCTGTGAAATTTCCCCTTCACCGTAATCTCAACCGTCCATTGGAAGCTACGGAATTAACCCTTCGCCCTGTAATCCTTTAAAAACTGAGATCAAATGGCGGAGTTTGATTTTTGCCGTCGGTTGGAACCCGCGCAGATCCAACGGTCAAGGAAACCCGCTGACCTGGATTAGTGATACCGCATGGACCCGCCAGTAATGATTAGCGAGTTTTAATCCGACGAACGGGATTACGCCACGTAGCCCCACCTGCTCCGCCGTTTGGTTGGACGAACGCTAACCCGACAGTTGTCCCGCCGGCACCGCCACTTAATTAAAAATGATTTAATTTAGTTTTATATCATTTTCAAATTCGGATATCTTCTAAAAATAAAATAAAAAAAAATTAAAATTAAAAAAAATAATTATTTTACATAAATATTATTAGAAAATTATACATGTTAATTTAAAATTAATTTTAAGTTAAAATATTAATATATTTCAAAATATTTTAAATGATAATTATTTTAAGTTAATATTTAAATGAAATAATTTAAAGTATTTAATCAAATTTAAAACCTTATTTTAAAATATTTTTTAATAGTATATATATATATATATATATATATATATATATATATATATATATATGTATATTTAAAATATTTTCATTAAGAAACAAATATCCAATTTAACTTAAAATATAATTTAAATTAAGATATAATATATATTTTAAATAGTTTTTCAAATATTTAAACATTTTAGTATTTAAATACTTTTAATTAAACTTAAACTTAGACATTATTTTAAATAATTTTAAATTCTAGAGATATATAAGATTTAATTTAATTTGAGTTAAGAAGTATTTTGAATTTTAATTAATTTAAAATCAATTTAAATAATATATTTAACCTTAAGCTTTTAAAATTCAAATTAAAATCATTAAGAAAATTATAAATAATGTATCAATTATTTTTTAGAAAATTGAGAGTTTTTATTTAAAAGTTTTTCAAATTCTAAAACTTAATTTATTTTGATTAATTTGAATTATTTTAAATATTTGAATATTTTAATATTTAATTAAATATTATATTAATTATTATAAAAGTTAAAAAATTATTTTCAAAAATAATTTTGAAAATCAGAGGATCTCTCAAAGTACCTTTAAATTATTTTTCATGATATTTTTAATTATTTAATTTTAAAACTTATATTTAAATATATAGGTATATATGTATTTATATATTTTAAAATTTATTTTAAAATTATATACTTTTAAATCATTAATATTTGAGAGATCCCTTGAGATTTTAAACATTGATTAAGTTTGATTGAATGAAATTAATGGGGAGTGATCATATATCAATGAATAATTAATTTGTTAATAATTCATTGATTAATTTTCTAATTAATTAGATATTATTTTGATCTTTGCATACTTAGGTTGCACAGACCAAATAGTCTAAGGCTCTCTTAGATTTAGGAATGGATTGTGTTTAGGTATGATGTATATATGTTGTCTAAGGGTTAGTTAAGACATTGATTCAAACCTATTAAACCTAGTGTCATTAAGGACAAAATTTAAGGATTTTGATTAGAAAACTTAGAAAATTCATTGTGAATAGGATATACCTCACTCAAAATTGAAATTTAAACACTTCAAACATAGTGATATTTTCAACCCTTTGTAATATTTTCTCTTATTTTAGGATTAATTAAAATAATTAATTAATTAATTCAATAATTAAGCCTTTAAACTTTCTAGAAAATATAATAAATTTAATTTAAATATAAAAATTACAAATAATATCTCTAACTAACCAGAATCAAACCCTTAATCAATAAAAATTAAAACCAATTTAATTTGATAGCAAATATGAACCTAATTTAATTTTATTTGAAATTGAATATTTAATTAAATAAAAATTATTAAAAATTTTAAAAAAATTTCAAACACTTGAGAATCTCTCCTTAGGTCATTACTGACCTTTGAAGTTGATTTCAAGGAGTTTAGAGTTCATTTGGATTCAAACCATAAAAGCCCTTTAGTTAAAATAAATTAAATAATTCTAATAAACACACAAACTTTGAAAATTCATAACTAATTCAGGAAAACTCCAAATTAATCAAACTCATATGCATTCAACTCATAATAATGTTTAATATTTATTAAAAATATTAAAATTCTAGAAAACTATTAAATTTGAAAAAGTCAACTCTTGGTCAAACCTAAGTAAAATTTCAACTTAAAACTTCAAACCTTCATAATAAAATCCAAACAAATCCAATTTCAGCGTAGTTATAGTCTAACTGATCATATTAGGGTCTAATATTTTAATAAAATATTATTTTTTTAGAAAACATTTTAATTAAAAAGTTAATTTTTAACCCGTTAATTAAATGATTAAAATAATCCATAAAATTCCAAAACCTCAAAAATTACTTCAAAACTACATAAATGTTTAATCAACCTCAAAACCAGTAATTAACCAATTTTAATTAAAATTCATTAACTTTTAAATCTTAATTAAGTCAAATCACTTAATCATACAGGGTACCACTAGGTAACCCAGACCTACGAGGCTATTAGCTTAGCCCCAAGGAAGGTGATGTAGTGGATCGTCGGAAGATGCGACCTGTAAGAAGGATTTTGGATTCCCAATCCAGGGAAGAAGAAGAAGAGAGCTGTTGCAACCCATGACCCCGAGTTTGAGATTTTGATGATGCCAAATAATGAGTATTTTGGAACAACCTTTCATTGAATACTATTTTATTTGCTATTGTCCTTGAGTACTAACATTTCAGGAAGATCACAAGTGACTCAGGACGAAAGGAAGACTAAAGAAAGGGTAGATTAGGAGTATGAGTCAAACATTGTATTTTTCTATTTATTTGATTTTATTTTATTGAGTCTGGCCACAAAATGCATAAGAGTAAGAGCAACCATGCACACACACAGGGGGAGAGTTTATTTTTAAATAAAAATTGTCATAAAAATTCTTCTCTGTAGATCGTACTGTACGATTTTATTTTGTACCGTACGATCAGAGCTATGTGGATGATTCTGTGAACAGATCGTACTGTACGAATATTTTTTGTACTGTACGATATGTTCAGATCCAAAACCCTAGCCGTACTTTAATTTGAGTAAGTGATTTTGCGCCGCTCGTACTGTACGAACATGTTCGTACTGTACGATTTGTTTTTAATACTTACTTAAATTAACCCGTAATTAGTGCATGTAATCCAGGCCTAATTAATTTTTGAACATCGTACTATACGAACTAGTTCGTACCATACGATGAACAGAGACGACATCTGATCGTCCAGACAATCGTCCTGTACGAATAGTATTTTGTGGATCGTACAGTACGATATTATATCGTACAGTACGAATCATTTTTGAACTGTTCGTACATCTTCGTACCAGGACGACGTCTGTTTGTACATATCGTACTGTACGATGTGGCATCGTACTGTACGAACATTAACAGCTACTTTTGAAATCAGAGGTTTTTGGAGCCCGTTTAAGATGTCAATCAAGTCTTTTTTGATTAAGAATCACAGAGGGGGTGAACGTGGTTAGAGAGGGATTCCAAGGGAGAGATCTGTAGAGAAATTCTTGAGGGTTGAGAGAGGAAGGAGGAGGTGAGCGTTGTGAGGGAGAAGAGGTGTGAGGGAGATCACACGGTTGCTCCAAGCTTGCTGCATCTTGCTCCTCCTATGGCCCTAGAAGGATTTGAGGGAGGATCTCCAAGGGAAAGGCTTGTCTACATCCGTTGCCTCGAGGTTCTCTGCCTTCTCCAGGAGGGAGAAAAACGAGAAGGTTCTCTGCCATTGCCAGGAGGGCGAAAACAGAGTTTGGCACTCCGCCACGCCGGGTTGGTGAAAGGGAGGTTTGTAAAGGCTTCTCCGCCTTGCCGAGGGGGGCAAAAGGAGAACTATTTTGATAGTGAAAATCCCGGAGCGGAGGACTCCGGGGAGTGGACGTAGGTCATATTTTGACCGAACCACTATAAAAATTCTTGGTGTGTTTTTTCCTTATCGTCGTTTACTTTTTACTTGCATTTAATTTTCATAACTATTGCATGGTGAAGCTTGTGGAAGAATAATTGTTTAAAATTTTGTTGTAGTATTTCAAAAATAACAAAAAAAATTAGAACTCTTATTTAGGGTTATTTTTATTAAGGAAAAGTTTTTCACAATTCACCCCCCCTCTTGTCATTTAGTCATTTCAAGAGCTTCACAAGCTTCAAAAGAGTGTCTATGTCATTCTATCTCCCTTTCCTACTACAATGCACTCATATTTATAAAACTAAAAGAGTATTCTAGAAACTAGATAAGGTGTTCCTAAGGAGAAGAATCCTAGCTTAAAATGCACCGCATCATTTTCCCCTTGCGTAAAAAAAGAGCTCGATTCTGTTCGAAGCTCGCTAATTAGAAGGGAGGTAAGGTGACAAACAAAATTACGGGATCGAAGACTTTGAATGCAGGCTTCAAAATTAGTACATGAAGAGGCTTCCTGTGAGTCCCTCGAAGCCTTGAAGAATTATTCACATACTGCTCAATGTAGAGCCTAATTGTGACACCTTCTGAGCCAGTTCTAGCTAGGCGGAATGTCAGCCGGGAATCATATGCAAACAAGAGATGGATTACCTGGTGCTTGGAGACTGAATCATCCACCCGCTCATTGTACTCAAGTTCATCAGCATTCACAACATCCGTCTTCTGCACTTTAGTAGGAAACCAATATGGGCATCCAAATTCAGCCTTTAGCCAAGCATACTGGTCAGAATATTCACCATAATCTGTTAATCACATGGACACCTGCAATTTCAAAAGAATAATAGAGATTTGAAGTGGAGCCGCTCTCTGCATAAGGCATTATCCACCTTGCATTGTATGAATGGAATAGAGATTTAATAAATGGAATACTCTCCATCTCATGGTTCCCTTCTGTTTCCATCCACGGCCTAGCACTTGCATATGGCTGTATCAGCTCACCAAAGGAATCCCACAAGTGCTGTAGATAATCAGCATAGGAAAGGTACCCTAGGAGCAAATCCAAATCATATTGGCAATCATTGATGTGCGATAGTGTGGATGCAGTCCAATCAGTCTGACCAAGATCACCAACTACAGCAAAAGTTAATGGGAATTTAGAAGGAGGGGTCTTAAACTGAAAATCTGGTTCCTGCCCTCCACAACGGTAGTAGTAAACTGTATTGTCCTCAAGAGGTCCAAATGATTCTGTGTAGAAAAGATAACCTGTGTACTGCCTGGCTAGCAGCTTCGTTTTAGCTTCATTCAAGTGGCCTACCTTGACATTATGTCGAGCAGCTGAGGGGCATTGCCGATGATCAACTTTGTCAGCCAAATTTAAACCTGGGATTTCCACACCTGCAGTAAAATCATTCACATCACCAACATTGAAGTTGTCATTTAACTTAGTTTCTCCATCTCCATGATCCGCATCAGGATCCATGATGCAGTGCAGCTTCCGGCTGTTACTCAACTAGGGCTCGGTCCATTGCACCAGCTTCACATATTTGTTTCTACCAGAAGTTGTTTTCTTCTGTGAAGAATCAATGTTTGCATCGTCAAGACTCAAAGGTGGTGGAGGAACATGGGACATAAACCCAAAAGGAGGAATACCATCAGACCATCTTGGAATTTGCTTTGTCAAGGACAAAGATTCTGCATCTTTCTCTGTCTTAGGCTCAGCTTTTGCAGCTATAGACTGTTGCTTCTCCAAATCAAGTTGCCGATCACCAATGGAAAGGAGCATCGCGATTGCTCCTGGCATCACTGTCTTCAGTGCGGAAATGCGCTCGTCTCCTGGCGTGGAATCGCGCTCGTCGCAAGGCGCTGGCTCTCGTGAGCAGCAGGGGCCGGATCTCGCGCGGGCGGGAGGAGGGGCCGGTTAAACGACGGAGTCGGAATGACTTCCATCCATGGCAGAGTCCGGAACCCGCACTGTCTTGTTGCCGTCTGCAGGCAGTGCAGGAAGACGGCAAATTTCCAGCTGGAGCTCCATCCTGACGGATTCAGAGCAGGCAATGAAACTAGGATTTGGTCGTGATAGATCGAGCTCGTGCACATGTCGGGTCGGCGAATCGGAGGCTGGATGTGCGGGAGTCTGGTCGGCTACTGTTAGAGACGTCGGAGTGGTGGTAGATCGTCAAGGTTGGGAGTTTTGGAGGCCAGCGGGTTTGGCTTGAGCGGTGGTAGAGGCGGTTGTTTCATCGGAAATGAAATCAAAATAAACTCCCACACAGGACATTGGGCGTGCGAGTAGATCTGAACGGGATTTGACGTTCTTGAGTGGAGGTGGTTCGCGCCACCGGAGCGGAAGCTCGAGCGGAGGTTCGTCGTCAACTATGGTGGGAGAATAGCGGGATTGATAGCGTTTGCGAGGAGCGGACAAGGATAGCGAAGAAGAAGAATGCCTCGGTATGGTTGCCGACGACATCCTCATCCTCCTTATTGACTGAAGGGTTTCGTGAATCCGATCAAGGTTTCTATCTACCTGATCGAGTGAATTCTTTGATTGAGCTTGATAGAAGGTGATCTGGCTTCGAGCATCGTCGACAGCCCACCTTCCTTGGTGTCGATCGTCGTCGACCGCCAATCTTATTTTGCGGCTTCGATCGTCGTTGAAAGCCGATCTTCTGCAATACATCGATCTTCGCAAGCTTCGGGCTCTGATACCAACTGATGTAGTGGATCGTCGGAAGATGCGACCTGCAAGAAGGATTTTGGATTCCCAATCCAGGGAAGAAGAAGAAGAGAGCTTCACAAGCTTCAAAAGAGTGTCTATATCATTCTATCTCCCTTTCCTACTACAATGCACTCATATTTATAAAACTAAAAGAGTATTCTAGAAACTAGATAAGGTGTTCCTAAGGAGAAGAATCCTAGCTTAAAATGCACCGCTTCAGAAGGTGAAATAAATTCACGGCCTTAGTGAGCAATAAAGGTGGTATTCAATATAAAATTAAAATTAATTTTAAAATCAACTTTAAGTCATTAATATCTAAACTCAAATCTAAATTTTCCTTCAAGCCTTTCAACCAATCAAAATTTCAAACAACTTTAACTAATTGCCCTACTTAGGATATATCAAAACCACACGATCTACCTCACACACTTTAGATGGTTGATAACCAACTCTAGCCTTAGGCTAGGTCGGTGTTTACTTTTTCGTAGTTGTGTGCTGAGTTTTCGTGATTTTCACTACATGCTGTTTGCTAGCTTATAATTGATGTGATTATTTATTTATTTACTGCACTCTATATTACTGATTATTAGGATAACCCTGTAGGATCGAGTTTAGAATTTTCTATTTTATTAAATGTAATTTGAGATGTATTCATAGTTGTAAATATTTTAAGTGATTTGAGAATAGGATGTTAAAACATCCAATTTGGAATCCAAAGAGAAAGGGACATCCCTTAGGGGAGAGTCCCTCTCCATTTGGAGCTTCAAATTTGAATGACTTTTCAAATATCAAAAGGGGAAAGATAACATCCCGTTCAAGGGGGGGTTTCTTTTCATTTGGATATCCGGAACTAACGAATCAAGATGCTCGTGAGAAGAC
Source organism: Dendrobium huoshanense (assembly GCA_016618105.1). Lineage (NCBI taxonomy): Eukaryota > Viridiplantae > Streptophyta > Magnoliopsida > Asparagales > Orchidaceae > Dendrobium > Dendrobium huoshanense. The sequence goes on along the minus strand of CM028350.1, from coordinate 5,886,222 downwards.
AAAGAAGTGAAGAATGAGAAGAATCCCATTCTCAAAGTCACTTGAGTCTTAGGAATAAAATTTGGGTTATTGTCAGTGGTGCCCGGCCACTTTACTTTTTTGTAATTCTAGAATGTAATATTAAAAGGCACTTGCCTATAGAATTTCAATTTGAATAATTAATTTAGTTGATTTTTTACTTGATTGTGCAATAGAACTACCTATTTTTCTAATCTTTTTATTTACATGCCGTATTTGATTTAGCCTGGAATCTGACTATAGGCTCTTAAGGATTTGTCAAAAGTTATTCTATATTAATTAAAGTTAAAGTTTTTAAGACAAGATAGAAACTCTAAATAGTCTTAAGAGTAAGCTTAGACTCACCGAGGGTTTTTCATGCATCATATTAAATCATTTCTACCTTGTTAGGCACCTTCTTGCCTGCGGGTTCTGGCAGACTACCTGGCTTATGAGGTTGCCGATCTGTCAAGAAGATGTTGTGCAATCTCTAGGGAAAAACCTATTTTCTAAGCCAAATTTTTAAACTGCTTAATTTTGATTTATGTATTTAATCGAGTCGACTAGTATACATTGCATTAGTAATAAATTAAATCAAGTCTAAAATTTTAATTGCATCTATTTAGACATTAAACACACAACATAAGTCAAAGGACCAATTATGATCTACTCTAGATGTCGGCCCTATTCTTAAAAACCTATCTTAAGTAACATCCCTACCACTCAACATTAAAAGACCGGACACATGATTTTAAAGCGCTTAGGTGATTTAGCTGGCTCCCCAATCCAGACTGGGGTAAGTCCAGATTTATATTGCACTAGCTAGGTTCGGGTCACTGATTTTCAGTACTCACTTTAGACTTAGGTTCTGAGGCAGGCTCAGGCTATAAGCCCTCAACCTACGGGAATTGAATCTCAAACTTTTAATAAAATTGATCACTCAAATTTAAAATCTCTATCAATCAAATTCAAGCCCAACACTTAGGATATACTGAGGTGTTTCTGAAGTAATTCAAAATCTCAAAACACCCCCTACCCTTCTTCCTTTGACTCCAAAAATAAGTCTTCAATTTTGATCAAATCCCACTTGAATTTCCAACCCTTAACCTCCTTTGACATCAAACTATGAAAATCTAAATAAAATTTTTACTGCTATTTTATTTGAGAGTATTCATAGGAAACTCCAATTTTTCTATGATGTAATTAACTACAAGGGCTTGCACTCGTAGGAGATTTAGTAACCCATATCTAAATTTTCAAAATCTTTAATAAATTATCTTTAAAAAAATTAAATATGACGATCATTATCATCATTCTCAAATGATTAATAATAAGCGATATCTTCTTTCTTCGGAAAGATATGTCGTTATATTATTATGATCTTGATTATGAAATTAATGATCTTTTATCCGGATTAGGATAGTTAAACACTCGATTAAATTCTATTTTGACCCTTCGGGGTCAAATGTGATTCTTTCTTGAGTTTTATTATAATAATCAGGATAAACTTAAAGTTTTGTAATCTGAACCTATTAATGAATGATATTCTCGCCTTTTGAGATGATATATTATTCTTAATATCGTGTTTGACTTTAAAACTAAAATTCTATAAATTTAACTTAAAAAAAAATAATAATATTTTTTAAAACTATACTTTTTCAATCAAATAAAAAATGGCGACTCCGCTGGGAATAAGTCTCACTCTCCATCTTTAATAGCGGTTCAAATTTTATTGTATCGGTAGTTTTGAATACCTTTCTCTCTATTGGTCCCTCTACCCATTTCTCCCTTGGGTGAGTGTGGCCAACTCAATTAAGACATGTTAAAAGAGAGGTGAGTGTAGGAAACCTCCCTCTAAGTCAGGCTTTGATATTTTCCCTCTAATTTGATTGGTAGAGCGAAAGAGTCAAGCCAAAATCCTCCTGTATATGTTACAAACTCGCATGCGAACAAATATTTATGATGCTAAGTTTCACAATTTATAGAAAATTCACCAACTTCAAAATCAAAATTTTAAATTTCTAGCAAAATTCAATCTCTTTCAAATCTTAATCAATCCATATATATTCTATCATTACATATGAAATTATAACTACTATAATTTGGTATGTGTGATAGAATATAGACTTCTTGTTCAAAATCGATTCTAGAGTTGGAATCTTTCAGGCAAAGTTGATCTTTGACATTTTTCTCACAAATCATTTGTCGGGTTGAAAGAGTCAAGTCAACTTCTTAGAATCCCTCTATAATTATTTTTGTTAACCTTTATGTTGAATGCGAGTTCAACAGATTGAGTTTCAAACTAAAGAGAGGTTCTGTTGAATTTTCAAACTTACCCAAAATCTTTCAAATCAACTTCAATCGTCATTGCCATGTGTCTTTTATAATATTATGTTGTAGTTGAACACATGCAAAGCAAACCCAAAACTCTCAAGTCAATTCTAGATTTTTGACATTTCATGCTAAGCTAGTCAGTATAGTGAAAGAGTCAAGTTCAGGCCTCCCGATTTTTCCTTAATTTTTGTTAACAATTATATTGAAAATAAAATTTAATATTTTGAGTTTCAAAAATGAAGGAAAATCTTTCAAACTGATTCCAACTGTTGTTACCATATGTCTTCTATAACATGTTGTTACAGTCGAACACATGCAACGTAAATTCAAACTCTCCAATCAATTCTGGGCTTTAATATTTCGCCCCAAATCACTTGGTGGGGTGAAAGAGTCAAGCCTAGCTTCTTAGGATCTTCATGTGTTGCAAATTCAGTTTCATGGATTATGTTTTGATGATTAGCAAACACTCTTGCTTCTTTTCGACTGCATTTTGCTGCTGACATTTTCAGGATTCAAATATCGGACAAAAAATGGAATCATCTCAATACTGGGTAGATTAGGGCTGAGTCAGTCTGTAATTTTTTTCCCTTTCTTGAGTTAATTGTAATCTTTGAAGTGACTGATGCTAAGTAACCCTACACACACACACACACACTTGAGTGACTTAAAATTTTTGTTTTTACTCACATCGTCCCAGACGATATTAATATCGTCCTAGATGATCAAGTTTAAAACACAAACAATCAGGATTTCTTAGTTAAGGTACCCGTAATTAGCTTATCGTCCTGAACGATACATTTATCTTACATGATGATATTCTCAAAATAGAAAGAAATAGCTGCCATGATCAATTTAAGTATTCTGTATTTTTGGAAATTAGCCAGGATGATCGTGAGATCGGCCAGGAAGATATTGCACAATTATGCCTAAATTGATCCGGCAATCAAGGAAGCAATTAAGGATGAATTGATACGATCACATCATCCTGGATGATCATGGGATCGGCTAGGATGATATATTCAAAAACCCTTAGTTACTCGTGGACAATAAATATCGGCCGGCATAAATTCAGGGCGATGTTCTGGCCTATCATTATCGGACAACTCGAATTCAGGGCGATGCACTGGACGATTTTCCTATGATTTGAACTGATTGTCCAGGACGATCGTGAGATCGGCTAGGATGATCAAGCTAATTTTAAATCATTCAGTCATTTTCAGAACGGTGTTCTGGCCGATCATCTGTGTTTTGAACTGATCGTACATGATGATATTATTATCATCCTGGACGGTAAAGTCGGCAATTTGCATTTATTGAGCTCCTTTGAAGCTCTTCTATTTAAGACCTATTGTTCAATATTTTTGAGCATCCATGACTGTTATCTTGACATGAGAAAACCTAAAGGATAGAGATAGAGAGGGAGAGAGAGAGAGGATCTTGTGAGGGGGAGCTTGTGAGGGAGTTCACAAGGGTTGCTCCAAACATTGTTCCACTTCTTCTTTCCTAGAGTCTTTATATCCTTAGAAGGGTTGGGAGAGGTAAGCTTCAGCGATCGATCGAGGTTCTCTGCCTTCTTTAGGAGGAAGCAAAAGGAGTGGGGTTCTCTGCCTTGCCGGGGGTGGCAAAAAGGAGGTGTTTTGAAAGGGCTTCTCCGCCTAGCTGTGGAGGCTAAAGGAGAGTCATGTTGGTTGTGCAATACTCGGAGGGCGCCTCCTGGGAGTGAAAGTAGGTCAAGTTGACCGAACCACTATAAACCCTTGTGTTCTTTTTACTGTTTCCGCACTTTAATTTTCCGCACTTGTTTTCTGAGGTGATTTTAGTTTGTGATATTTGTTTTTGGTTTTAAATAATTTTTTAAAATACCAATTCTCCCCCCTCTTGGTTAGCCTTGGGCCGGTTCATAGGGCTTAACATCCCTAATTAACTTTCAAGTGGTATCAGAGCGGAATTCATAAAAACTGAGGTTGAAAACTTTTTGATTTTTGATCCATGGCTAACTTTGGGAATCGTAATACAACTGAAGAATATTCTATTACACAACCCCCTTTATTTGACAACCTTCCTTTTGATTTTTGGAAAACTCGCATGTCTACGTTTTTACAATCAACTGATTATCGCATATGGATGTTTGTTAAAGAAGGATATTCTCCACCTTTTAGTGAACTTAATGGAATTAAAATTGAAGTGTCTTTTACTGAATGGACTTTTGACGAAAGAGATTTAGTTCAACTTAATGCAAAGTGTTTGAATTATTTTTTCTGTGCTTTAAAATCTGAGGATTACATGCGTATTTCTACTTTCTTTATTGGAAAAGAGATTTGGGATAGGTTGTGCATTACTTATGAAGAAACCAATGAAGTGAAACATTCTCGTTTGAATATTCTCTTGCATGATTACGAATGTTTTTGTATGAAATCTTCTGAATCGATTTCTGAAATGTATACAAGGTTAACTCAGATTATAACTTCTTTGCATGTATTAGGAAGAAAACTTTTGAATTATGAAAAAGTAAACAAGATTTTTAGATGCTTGCCTTCATTTTTGATGCAAAAATCACTGCAATCACCGAATCTAAGGATTTGAACACTTATTCGATTGATAACTTATTTGGCTCACTCATTGCTTACGAGTAAGGAGTGAATCAAAGAAATCTTGATGCAGGTGAAAAAAGAAAGGAGAAAATTGTGGCATTGAAGGCCAACAACACAAATTCTGATTCTTCTGGGTCTGAGAATGATGACATTGCTTTAATCACAAGGCAGTTCAAAAACTTTCTAAGGAAGAAGCACAAGCATCATCAAAACTTGAGAAAAGGTAAGGATAACAAATATTCTAAAGGATCTTCTGATGTTGTTTGTTTTGAATGCAGGAAGCCTGGACATATCAGAGCAGATTGTCCAACACTTCAAGATCACCAAGAAAAAAAAAGGGCGAGGAAAAACCCAAGCTCAAGAAGGACAAAAAGAGACTTCAAAAGGTGTTTTGGGCGGATTATGCATCTGATTCATCGGAGACTGAATCTAAAGACGAAATAATAAACTTGTGCTTAATGGCGGAAGATCATGTTGATCAAACTGATGAAGAAGATGTATGTAAACCAACTAATGATCAATTATTCAAAATTTATGAGAAAATTCATGCGTCATACAAAAAACTTAAGAAAACTCATGCTAGTTTAAAGTTGGAGCTTTTAAATATACAAAAGAGTATGAAACTATTCTCAAAGATCATTCTACTATTGATTCAAATCACATGGATCTATTTGATGAATTTGATGATTTAAACAAAAAGCATTCGAAATTAATTGATGAGCATGATGCATTAAAAGTTTCACACACATCACTCAAACCTGATTTAAAAAAATCTAAAGAGATAGAGTGCAACTTGAGGATTGATAATAATGCTTTAGAAAATACTAACTTGAGGCTTAAAAATGAATTGAACTTAATTAAGAGAAATTGGATGACACCTACTTTTAATCTAAAGCCAAGACCTAGGAAGAGGTATTATAATCCAAACCATTTAAGAAATTCTTTTCCTGGCGTTACATGCATTTCATGTGGCATGCCAGGACACATTTCACACAAGAATCGCTTTCTACTATTCATAATAAGGGACCCAAACCTTTTTGGGTTCCTAAATCTGACAGTTGTTGATTCTTGCAAGAGTGCTCTCACCAAAGACCTCTTGAGAAGGATAGGATACTTGGACAAAACGGAGGCTCGCAGCTCATAATTGCTTAAACTTGCTGCTTCACACTTTCTTGAAATACTTTGTTAATTAAATGATTGTTTTATTTGTTTTTCGTGCTAGCTTTTTGTTGTTTTAACTATTTTTTTTTCTTTAGTTTTTTATATGCTGATTTTTTCAAGCATTTTAGATTTTGGAGATTTAATGCCAATGATTAGCACCTCTAAATCGATTAAAGGGAGAAACACCGTTGTTGTTTTTCCCTCCTTCTAACCTCTTTTAGTAGGTATAATTTTCTTCTCTAAAACAAAAGTTTATCTCATTTTAACAAATGTTTTTTGAAATTAAGATCTTTTTTGTCATGATACAATAATTTATCATATATATAATGTCCAAAGTTTTTATATATCTTTCAAGTTATTTGAAATCTTGCCATTGCACATATCATATGATTTTGATTGTGTTTTGTGACTAGTTCTTCCCTATGTTAGAGAGAGAGCTCCTATTCTCTAATATCTGGAAGATATACTCACAACTAAGAATCATTTTTAAGAGATTGTAAAAGAGAATTTAGCTTGCAAAAATAAAAAAAAGGGAAAGTGGAAAAGACGCCAAATTGAAATAAAAAGAGTATACACAAAAGTGTATCAAAAATCAAAAGATGCTCAAAGAGCAAATCAAAGTGACAAGAGACATAAAATGAGCCCACTAAAGGCAAGCTATCCTCTCTTTTCAAAACTTTTAAAATTTAGATGAACTCATGGGTTATTTGATATTTTTAAAGGCTTAATTTCAAATTCCATGATTGAGACAAATTACTTTGGTATATTATCTATGAGATATTTTCGTTGTAACCAAGTTTTAAATAGATCTTCTTTTTACCCAAATAAGTTATTCTGAGTTAAGGCTTTTGTTTTCAAAAGATAATTTTTACCCTGAAAGAAGTTCGAGCTAAGGATTAACAGGATCGGATATTCTACAATTTTCAGATTATGACATTGTTAACTCATTGATCTTTAGAATCTTTAAAATTTAATGTTTTGGAAAATATGTCATATGGATGCTTTAATATATATATATAAATTTTGTTTTTTCCTTTGCTGGTTTTTAGTTTTTTTTTTTTAACTTTTTATTTGTTTTCTTTTTGGCTTTCTCTGATCATCTCCATCATTCCTTAGTTTCCAAGTTCTTGCACATCGTTCTGGCCGATATTTTTATTGTCCTAGACGATATGAGAATTTCTTCTCAAAATTCTATCTTCTGAACTTTTCTAAGCTAGCTACAAATCATCGTCCTGGCCGAACTCTATTTCGTCCTGGACAATATAATCGTTCTCTACAAACAATCATCTTGATCGTCTTGGCCAATAAATGTTCTTCCTGGCCGATGCGTTTATGCAAATTGTCTTGGCCGATACACTAGATTGTCCTGGACGATCCACGTGTCAGTATGTTTAAAATCCTTAAAATCGGCCTCAAACAATCCATTATTGTGAAATCGACCTGGTCGATCCACTGTTCGTCCTGGACAATACACGTGTCACTGATTTAAAACGTTTTAAATTCGGTCGTTACGATCAATTATTGAGCATCGTTCTGGATGATGCACCTAATTGGCTCGGATAATCTATTTTTTCAATGGTCATCCGGCTTGACTCCTCGGGACAATCGCCTGTGTCTAATCGTCCTGGCAGATATCTGATCGGCCCGGATGATAGGACCGTCTTTTTGACCAATCGGCCTATACGAAATAATTGAACCATATGGTCCTGGACAATTCTACGATCGTCCTGGATGATGTGGCCATTTCTTTAAATTCAGGCCTTCCAGCCATTATTTTTCACCTCAAGCTTCTCCTCTCTTATTTTCTTACTATTTTTCTTCTATGGCTGGTGGAAAGCGAGTCTGACAGACTTTCGGGAGCTCTTCAAGGGCTACGATTTACCCTCGTTTCAGGGAGGCAGAAGATGAAGCTGCTTACCATCGGTATAAAGAGTTTGGAATTACTCTCTCCAGAACTATCAATCCTGTCCACCTCTCATACCCGGTATTAGACCTTTTACCCACACCTCTCTATGCTTCATTCTGACTCTCGCTGTCCCCTTCAACTCTGATTTTCTTCATGAATTTTTTATAAATATTTGCATAAATTCTACTTACACAGCCCTGACCTCCTATGTGAATCGACGCCCTGTCAAAATCACATATCAGGACTGTGCTGAAATGTTGCAGCTATCCACCACCGGGGATAAGCTGCATACCATCATCTCAGATCCTAATTTTAACTGGACCTCAGCAAATTATTTTCATCGCCATACCAATGCACCCTTTCATGTTGGAGATACTAGCTCTTTAGTCAAATATGCTAGGATAATCTAGCATGTCCTTCGCACTTCCATTATTCCAAAAGCTGGGGACTAAGTCCACATCACTCCTCTGCTTTCTCTGACCACCTTTTACATCATGGCCCATAGAGAATTTAATGCCACTGACTTAATTTTTTGATACATTTAACATTTGACAACAATCTACGATCCAGGCCATAAGAGGAAACCTAAACTAGCTTTAGGACATCTCATAACTTATGTTCTTGAAACCAAATATCAACTTCAATATCCTACTCCTCCCAACCTCCCAACTCTCTTTTACTCGAACAGCTCTTTCAATATCCTTCACAGTACTCGTCTCCACCCAGGGGATGGGGAACCTCAGGAGGCTGAGGAGGAGGCTTTCTCTCCCCTTCCTGAACCTGCTCCTCTGCGCCAGCACTCACAGTTTGATCAGTTAGTTGAGAGATTTGATCAATTGGAGACTCGATTCGACACTTTTGTAGCTCACCACCAGCAGCAACATGATGAAGTTATAGCTTGTTTCGATATATTTGCTACACACCAGCAGCAACAGCATGACCAGGTCGTGGCCTGTTTTGGCTCACAGTTTGCTACCATGACCAGTTTCTTTCATCCACCACCGTCTGATGATCAGGGACCCTCATTTTTCTATTCTTAGATTCTATTTCCTGTAGTTTCTTATGTTTGTTTTTCCCTCTTTTTATATTTTTTCTGCTTTAGTTGCTTTTTTGTTCCCTCCTCTTTTTTGTGATGTCAAAAGGGGGAGTAATATGTTTGTACTTGCTAGTTTTTACTTGATTGATTATGCTTGTTACTTTAGTTTGTGCTTGCACTTTCAATTACATGTTATACACTACTATTTTTAAAATAATTGTCAAAGTGTTTGCCATCATAAAAAAGGATGAGATTGTTGTAAATTCAGTTTCATGGATTATGTTTTGATGATTAGAAAACACTCTTGCTTCTTTTTGACTGCCTTTTACTGCTGACATTTTTAGGATTCAAAGATCAGACGAAAAATGGAATCAGCTCAAGACAGGATATATTAGGGTTGAGTCAGTATGTAATTTTCTTTTTTCCCTTTCTTGAGTCAATTGTAATCTTTGAAGTGACTTATGCTAAGTAACCCTACACACACATACACTTGAGTGACTTAGAATTTTTATTTTTACTCATATCGTCCCGGATGATATTAATATCATCCTAGACGATCGAGTTTAAAACAGAAACAATCAGGATTTCTTAGTTAAGGAAGCCGTAATTAGCTTATCGTCCTGGACGATACATTTATCGGATAGGACGATATGCTCAAAACAGAAAGAAATAGCCGCCATAATCAATTTAAGTATTCTGTATTTTTGAAAATCGGCCAGGACGATCGTGAGATCGGACTGGACGATATTGCACAATTATGCCTAAATTGATCCGACAATCAAGGAAGCAATTAAGGATGAATTGAAATGATCACATCATCCTGGATGATCGTGGGATCGTCCAGGACGATATATTCAAAAACCCTTAGTTGCTCCTAGACGATAAATATCGGCCAGTATAAATTCAGGGCGATGTTCTGGCCGATCATGATCGGACAGCTCAAATTCAGGGCGATGCACTGGACGATTTTCCTCTGATTTGAACTGATCGTCCAGGACGATCGTGAGATTGGCCAGGACGATCAAGCCAATTTAAAATTGTCCAGTTCAATTTCAGAGCGGTGTTCTGGCCGATCATCTGTGTTTTGAAGTGATCGTACAGGAAGATATTATTATCGTCCTGGATGATAAAGTCGGTAACTTGCATTTATTGAGCTCCTTTGAAGCTCTTCTTTTTAAGACCTATTGTTCAACATTTTTGAACATCCTTGGCTACTGTCTTGACCTGAGAAAATCTAAAGGAGAGAGAGAGAGAGAGAGAGAGAGAGAGAGAGAGAGAGAGAGAGAGAGAGAGAGAGAGAGAGAGAGAGAGAGAGAGAGAGAGAGAGAGAGAGAGAGATCTTGTGAGGGGGAGCTTGTGAGGGAGTTCACAAGGGTTGCTCCAAGCATTGTTCCACTTCTTCTTCCCTAGAGTCTCTTATCCTTGGAAGGGTTGGGAGAGGTAAGCTTCAGCGATCGATCGAGGTTCTCTGCATGCTTCATGAGGAAGCAAAAGGAGTGGGGTTCTCTGCCTTGCCGGGGGTGGCAAAAAGGAGGTGTTTTGTAAGGGCTTCTTCGCTTAGCTGTAGAGGCTAAAGGAGAGTCACGTTGGTAGTGCAATACTCGGAGGGCACCTCCGGGGAGTGGAAGTAGGTCAAGTTGACCGAACCACTATAAACCCTTGTGTTCTTTTTACTGTTTCTGCACTTTAATTTTCAGCACTTGTTTTCTTAGGTGATTTTGGTTTGTGATATTTGTTATTGGTTTTAAAGAATTTTTTAAAATACCAATTCACCCCCCCTCTTGGTTAGCCTTGGGCCGGTTCATAGGGCTTAACATCCCTAATGAACTTTCATCATGTTGATTTGTAAACCTACATATGTGAACATGATTCAATATGTTGAGTTTCAAATCCTGAAGAAGATCCATTCAATTCTAACCTTAAATTCAAATTCAATCTTAAATCCAAATTCAATTTAAATTTGATTTCAATCTTAAATTCAACTTTAAATTTGATTTCAAAGTCAAATATAGGCTTTGACATTTCACCTCAAGTTAATTGGTGAAATCAAAGAGTCAAGCCCAATTTTTGGATTCTTTATATCGATTTTGTGAACCTACATGATTGAGTGAAACTCAATATGTTGATCTCAAAATTTGAAAAAGGTCCATTCAAATTTAACCTCAAATTCAAACTTAAAATTCAACCTTAAGTTCAAACTTGATTTCAACTATCAAATTCAAATTCAAACTTTGACATTTTGCCCTATGTCAATTGGTGTAGCAAAAGAGTCAAGTTCAACTCTTAAGTTTTGCTCTTTAATTTTATGAACTACCATGCTGAGTGTGAACCCAACATGATGGAGTTATAAAATTTTGAATAAAATCAATCAAATTCAAAACTCAAATACCGATTCAACTTTAAATCACTAATTTAAGACCCTTCGTTAATTCCAGGAAATCAAGCATACTCAAATGGCTGGGAAACTCGTCCTCTCGCTGAATAGAAACGTGCCTGTGGAAGAAGTCCACGATGGAAGTTCTATTCAGTTTGGTATAGGATTTCAAATTTTAAAATTATCAATTAATGGAGAAAGAATCTTAGATCTATCCGCTGGTATTCAAAAGGACTTCCCCCTAGTAGAAGTTACTTTAGGGTCAGGAGTTGACTCCCCCATATCTGAGATGGAGGTCACTATCACCCATTTACCCAATGTATCCTCTTCTTAGGAGGATAAGAACCAGAAGTCAATGATGATCAATGAAGGAACATCTCAGTTTGAGATTGGGTCAAGTTCTAGCACCCTTGTCATTGATAAAAATAAGAGAAAGAACTACCTTCGAAGAGTCAAAAAGAATGTTGTTAAGGCCAGAACAACTGCTGAGTCGGAAGCCTTAAATCAAGGAAAATTTAAGGCCAATCAAGAATCTGTTGCTCCTTCTACATACCCTCTCCTTGCACAAAGGAGGGAGGTTGTAGAGACGAGAGTATAATCTTCAATACCTCTTCTTGACTACTACACAGAAAGTCTCAAGCAAGAAAGAATTGAGCGATCACCAGCAAAAGGCCGCAGGTCCCCAATTGAGGGTTATGACCCATCCACTCTATTAGAGGATGTTAAGGCGCATTACTACACATGTACCACTACATCATCTAAAGAGGAGGAGGAGTAGAAATAACTAGGGGTGCCACTCTCTTGACTACTAGGCCAATAGTAATTTGAGAAGGGAAATAACCTAAGATTATGTCAGATAGTGATACCGTCCAAATTCAAATTTCAACGGGGTCCTATATTGATAAATCTTTTGATTCCAGTAATGTCCTGCCTTCTAGGGATGGTGCAGACCCTATAATAGTCTCTCCCTCCAAAGAGATTATAGGAATTCAAATCCATGTTAATAAGGATTTTGCCACCTAGACTTACAACTTCTAAGGAAAACTTACCAATTTCTCAAGTGTACTAGATCAAGATTTTCAAGAAAGTTGATTCATCTTTTTAGTGAAAATTGACCTCTACCTTATATCTTAAGCAGGAGAGAGCTGTAGTTTACTCCACCAAATGTTTGAATGTCCCTCTCTCCCACCGCTTTCATGGGTTGATTTAATTTTTAAATTAAAATCAACCTCAAACTTAAGTTGCCTTAAGAATTGAAAATTTTATCAATCTTCTAGCAATCTTCTATCTTAATTGGCAATTCTCACATATCTAAAATCTATTCAATGATTTTCAAAAAGTTAAGTTGATACTCTTTTTAAAAAGATTGGGTGTTCTTTGAGGATTATTCTTCCTTGTATAAGAGAATAATTTTTTTCTCTAATACTTAAGATATAATCCCAGCATTAAAAGAGAGCAATCATTTTGAGATTTAAAAGAAAGTGGAGCCACTTCTTGAATTCAATTGAAATGAAAAGATGCGCGAATGCGCTAAAAATTAAAAGAAGCTCAAATACACCAAAAATTAAAAATGCATGAAGTGCATCAGAAGTAAAAAAAATGCAAACTGCGTCACCAGAGAAAGAGAAGAAGAGTAAGATGGCTTCCTTCCTTTAAATCCTTAAATCTCATAAAACCTAATCAACTTTAAATACTTGACTTTGAAAATCCTGAATTCAGATTCTCACCATGCATGAATTCTCTATCAGATAGAAGAACATCTGCAAGAGAATTGAAAATATTGAATTTCTCTCTTCAATTTAAACACTTTGAAATCAATTTTAATTCAAAATTTATACAAGGGAGTCTCCAATTCAGTTTCTACGAAACTTAGTCTGGGTCAACAAAACCTAAATCCTTAAAACTTTTTAAGGTTAGTTGGATTAGACTCTATTTCTCACTTTAATTGATAAATTTGATGTCATTCCGACAGGGTCCAAATGACTAGATAAAATTTACAATAAAATGAATGAATCATCTTCTCCTGATAAAATTTTAAATCCTGTCCTTCAGGAATATATGTGAGTCCTTGCACAGAGGCATCTTTTCTTCTAAGGCCTTTTTAACAAAATTACACTCTATACTGGGTCCAAGATCAACACTATTAGAGGAGTATTTTGTAATGCTGGGAATTGCCATTCAAAATCAAACCACGATTGAGTAGAGTGCCCGACTCCAATTTGAGGAGCTCGAGGCCTTGCAGAGGTTTGTCTTTAAGACTCAATAAAACTCAAAATCGTTTAAAATCTGAGTCATTTAAGCTCGTGATAAGATAGCACGACTTAGAACCTTCCAAGTAGGAGACTTGGTCTAGGTTCTTTGGAGGCATATCTTAGCCTACCAAGAAATCACTGGGGGAGTTTAAACCAATACAAGAATATCCTCTTGTCGTAGAGATGATCTTTGAGAAAATTTCAAACATTAACTGATCAATCCTGAAAGTTCACCCGATATATTCAAAAATCAGGGCGGCTCTTAAGGAAGTACCATGCCAGATGAGTGTCAAAAATTAAAATTAGATTAAAAAAAATCTCTTTAAACTCAAACAAATCAAAACCAAACAAAATCAAATTCAAACTCTTCAAATTCAAACAAATAAAAATTCAATCAAATCAAATTCTCTAAATTCAAAATTCAAAATCAAATTCAAAGATCCATTGAATTCAAAATCAAATCAAGTTTTAGATTCAAAACACTTCAAATTCAAATTCATTAAATCAAATTTCAAATTTAAACATTCTTAAACTCAAAACTGGATCAACTCAAATTCAAAAGACCTTCAAATTCAAATTCATCAAATTAATCTTCAAATTCAAGCACATTCAAATTTAAACTAAATCAAATCTCCAAATTTAAAATCAAACTTCCAGTTCAAAGATCCTTCAAAATCAAATCAATTCAAATAAAAAAAAATCATTCAAATCTCAAATTCCAAAATCCAGACTCGATCCTCTGTGTAGAGCAAGTTTCCTCTATACACGATCATCCAGACCCGATCCTCTATGTGGAGCAAGTTTCCTCCACATATGATTATTCCAGACCTTATCCTTTATATGGAGCAAGTTTCTTCCATATGTGATCATCCAGACTCGATCCTTTGTGTGGAGAAAGTTTCCTCCACATATGATCATTCCAGACCCAGTTCTTTATGTAGAGTAAGTTTCTTCTCCAGAAGATCATCCTTTAGTGATGGAGTACGCCCTCTATGGAACCATCCTAAATTTAAAATCTAGATCCAATCCTTCATGGGTAGTAATGCTTCCTTCCCATGAGATCTTTATAGTCTTCTTTTCCTTAAGGTTAGGTGTGAGTCCCAGAGCTTCCTTTCCTTAAGATTAGAATCACTAGTTATGGAGCATGCCCTGTGTGGCACCATCCTAGTTTCAAATTAAAATTCAATCTTCTATGGTTAGGTGTGAGTCCCAGTGCTTCCTACCCATAAGATCTTCTAGTTTTCTTTTCCTCAAGGTTAGGTGTGAGTCCCAGAGCTTCCTTTCCTTAGGATTAGAATCACTAGTGATGGAGCACGCCCTCTGTGGCACCATCCTAGTTTTAAATTCAAATTCAATCTTTTAGGAATAGGTGTGAGTCTTAGTGCTTCCAACCTCCTAAGATCTTGACTTACTAGTGGTGGATCTAAGCCCGCTGGGCCCCATCCTAGTTAGTCATCTTCTTTTTCTTAAGGTTAGGTGTGAGTCCATGTACTTTCTTTCCTTAGGACTAGAATTAATTCGGGTTAGATAGCTTTTTCCAAACCCCTAGAGATTCGGGCAGACTATCTCCTTAGCTAGCTCCCCTAGTTAGATGTTAGTCCCAGTGCTTTCTAGCTAGGTTAGTCATTGAATACCCAAAATAAATATGATCTTTTAGGAGTAGGTGTAAGTCCTTGTGCTTCCTATCTCTTAGGATTTTGACTAACTAGTGGCTGATTTAAGCCTATTGGGCCCCACTACAGTTTAGTCATCCTCTTTTCCTTAAGGTTAGGTGTGAGTCCCCGTGCTTCCTTTTCTTAGGATTAGAATTAATTCGGGTTAGATAATTCTTACCAAATCCTTAGAGATTCAGGTTGATTATCTCCTTGGCTAGTTCCCTTAGTTAGATGGGAGTCCTTGTGCTTTCTAGCTTGGTTAGTCATTGAAAACCCAATACAAACTCGATCCTTTTAAGAGTAAGTGTGAGTTTTTGTGCTTCCTATCTCCTAGGATCTCGACTAACTAGTAATGGATTTGAGCCTGTTGGGCCCCACTATAGTTCAGTTACTTTCTTTTCCTTAAGGTTAGGTGTTAGTCCTAGAGCTTACTTTCCTTAGGACTAGATCCACTAGGGATGGAGCATGCCCTCTATGGCACCATCGTAGTTTCAAATTCAAATCTGATCCTTTAGGAGTAGGTGTGAGTCCCTGTACTTCCTATCTTTTAGGAACTCAACTAAGTAGTAGTGAATTTAAGCCTGCTGGACCCCACTATAGTTCAGTCTCTTTCTTTTCCTTAAGGTTAGGTGTGAGTCCCAGAGCTTCTTTTCCTTAGGATTAGATCCACTAGTGATGGAGCACGCCCTTTATGGCACCATCCTAGTTTCAAATTTTAAATCGATCCTCTGTGGGAAGAAATGCTTCCTTCCCACATTATCATCCTCTTCTCCTTAACGTTAGGTGTGAGACCCAGAGCTTCCTTTCCTTAGGATTAGATCTACTAGTGGTAGAGTATGCCCCCTGTGGCACTACCTTGGTAATAAATTCAAATTTGATCCTCTATAGTTAGGAATTCTTCATTCCTATGCGATCATCCAGTCTTATTCTCATTAAGGTTAGGTTTCTTTCTTCCCTTATGATTAGATCCACTAGTGGTATAGTACGCCCCTCGTGGCACTACCCCAGTATCATAATTCAAATTCGATCCTCTATAGTTAGTAATTCTTCCTTCCTATACGATCATCCAGTCTTCTTATCCTTAAGGTTAGGTTTCCTCGTTCCCTTAGGATTAGATCCCCTAGTGGTAAAGTAAGCCCCTTGTGGCACTACCCTAGTACCATAACCCAAATTCAATCCTCTATTGTTAGAAGTTCTTCCTTCCTATACGATTATTCCAGCCTTCTCTTCCTTAGGGCTTAGGTACTCCCTTCCCTTAGGACCAGATCTGCTAGTGGTAGAGTACACCCTTAGTGGCACTACCCTAGTATCAAATAAAAAATAAATCCTCTAGTGTCAGGTCTTCCCTTTCCTTAGAACCAATGCAAACCCCGATTCCCTAGGGATAGAACTTTCCTTCCTTTTGGATTCAATCCACTAGTGGTAAAGTACACCCTCCATGGCATTACCCTAGTATTCAAACCCCGATTTCTTAGGGATAGACCTTTCATTCCCTTAGGATTCGACCCACTAGTGGTAGAGTACGCCCTCCATGGAACTACCCTAGTATTCAAACCCTGATTCCCTAAGGATAGATCTTTTCCTTCCCTTAGGATCAAAACTCCAGACTTGACCTTTTAATTTGGTCAACACCAATATGTGTAATAGATCATCATTCTATCACACATATTGGGTGTCCCTATGTTGATCTCATTTTTATATGAGGTCACACTAGGACCAATCCAGATCCTAGGATCTATCTAAAGCCTTAGATTAATCCAGACCTTAGGATCTACCTAGATCTTAGATCAATCCAGACTCAAATCCAAGGCCAAAGGTCCAAGTCCTGAAAGCCTTTTCTAAAGATTTTTCAAACATTTCAAAACTTAATCAAATGACCTCTAATTCAGAGTCTATCACATGCATGATGATAAGACATGTCTCTAGAGGTAACCATCCAAATTTGAGCCCATTCTGAGGTCTCTATCCTTAAAAATTGAATTAAAATCCAAAGGCTGTAAAACCTTTAAATATTTACAGCCTATGCCATTGGACCTGCCACCTAGTAGATTTTGACCTTGGAGCTTTCTGCAAAGCCTCCAATCACTTCCAGACACTTGATTATGACCTATTGAACATTAAACTACAATTTGGTGGACCCATTTTGACCCCCAGTTGACCAGGGGTCAAAATGACCAAAATACACCTTAGGGCTCAAATATCAATTTCAAACCAAATGACCTCCAAATTATTTTGAACCACTTCCAAAGATTTTCAAATATTAAACCAAACCTGTTAAGCTTGGACCCACCCCCTAGGTCAACCTGGTTGACCCAATCAACCTAGGTTGACCTAATGAGTACTTAAGGTTTAAATGAGTCAATTTAATCTACTTAACTAAATCAAACCATTCAAACTCTCAAACCTCTTACAAAACATGATGGAAACACATTCAATTTCAATTGAAGTTAAGTCATCTTGATTTGATTTGGTCAAACATTGACCTATGGTCAAATCCATCCATTTTACATGCCTTTCTATTCAAATGCTAGAATTTATTGATTTGAGATCCCTTGAATTCACTTCACTCAACATTTTGATTACCCCTAGATTTGACATAAGTCAAAGCATGGTCAAATTGACCAAGTCAAACCATTAGAAAATTGGTCAAATTTGAAATGGTTTTGCTTTAATCAATCAAACCTCTAACGAGTTGCATTAAATTCCTTCTAAGCAAACCCATCAATCCTCCTCCAATGCCACATCACCCTATTTGGCCTGTTGACTGGTCAAACCAATCAACAAATGGTCAAGATGGCTTTTAAATGGTCCAAACCATGGATGACATGGCACTCCGTTCATTCCAGCTCATTCCAACAGTCTAGAGTCACTCTAGAACCTTCTCTAGGACCTTCTCAAGCCCTTAGATTGAAATCAAAGGGTTTAAATCAAACCCGCATGTTTATATAAGCTAAAGGCACCTTTCCACTTAGATGTCCTTGATCTGTCCTTTCCTACTGCTCCTACCTACTCTAGGGCACGTGGAAGTATCCTAGTGAGCCCCTAAGTCGATCAAGACCGTCCCTTTGGATCCTTTTTAACCCAAATGGAGAATCTTTGCCGTCGGTGGAACCCGCATTCCAATCGAGGAAAGGACGCAGATTAGTGATACCGCGTGGACCCATCGGCAATGATTAGCGAGTTTTAAATCGGTGAACGGGATTACGCCACGTGGCCTCACATGCTTCGCCCTTTGGTTGGACGAACCTGTTAGTTGTCCCGCTAGCGCTGCCACTTAATTAAAAATGATTTAATTTAGTTTTATATCATTTTTTAATTCAAATTTCTTCTAAAAATCAATTAAAAATTATTTTAAAATTATTAAAAATACTTATTTTTTCATGAATATTATCAAAAAATTAAACATGTTAATTTGAAATTAATTTTAAGTTAAAATATTAATATATTTCAAAATATTTTAAATGATAATTATTTTAAGTTAAAATTTAAACGAAATTATTTAAAGTATTTAATAAAATTTAAAACCTTATTTTAAAATATGTTTTAATAGATATATATATATATATATATATATATATATATATATATATATATATATATATATATATATATATATATATATATATATATATATTTAAAATATTTTCATTAAGGAAAAAATATCCAATTTAATTTAATTTAAGATATAATATATATTTTAAATAGTTTTCAAATATTTAAACATTTAAGTATTTAAATACTTTTAATTAAACTTAGACTTAGACATTATTTTAAATAATTTTAAAATCTTGAGATATGTAAGATTTAATTTAATTTGAGTTAAGAAGTATTTTGAATTTTAACTAATTTAAAATCAATTTAAATAATATATTTAACCTTAAGCTTTAAAAATTCAAATTAAATTCAAATTAATTAAGAAAATTTTAAATAATGTATCAAATGTTTTTAGAAAATTAAGAGTTTTTATTTGAAATTATTTTCAAATTCTAAAACTTAATTTATTTTGATTAATTTGAATTATTTGAATATCTTATTATTTAATTAATTATTAATTAGATATTATACTAATTATTTTAAATGTTAAAAATTTATTTTTGAAAATAACTTTATATATATGTTGTTCAAGGGTTAGTTAAGACATTGATTCAAACGTATTAAACCTAGTGTCATTAAGGACAAAAATTAAGGATTTTGATTTAAAAACTTAGAAAATTCATTGTGATTAGGATATATCTCACTCGAACTTGAAATTTAAACACTTCAAACATAGTGACATTTTTATCCCTTAGAAACATTTTCTCTGATTTTAGGATTAATTAAAATATTTAATTAATTAATTTAATAATTAAGCATTTAAACCTTCCAAAAAATATAATAAATTTAATTTAAATCTAAAAATTACAAATAATACCTCTTACTAACTAGAATCAAACCCTTAATCAATAAAAATTAAAACCAATTTTATATGACAGCAAATCTGAACCTAATTTAATTTTAATTGAAATTGAATGTTTAATTAATTTAATTAATAAAAAATAATTAAAAATTCCAAAAAATTCCCAAACACTTGGGAATGCATATTATCATGGACTATATTGCATGTGATAAGGTTCCACAATTACTTGTGGGTACTCTTACAATTGCTTGTAGGCGAGCAATCAGTGGATGCTTTCATTCATTATATATTATACCATGTACATCTGCCTGTATTATTTGTTGACATTTGCATTTCAATGGGCATGAAGATTTTCAACATTTACCAAAAGCTTCAAAGTTTTGATTGTGAGCATGTTGATTGGAATTCCACCACCTTTGTCACACATCTTTTACCTTTTACTCCTAAGTATATCAATGTTTTTGTAGATAATTCCTCCTTCATAGTGCCTACGAATCATTTGTTATCATTTGCAACTTGGTAGATTGAAAATTACGAGCAAAATTTATGTCCATTATCCACCATTCATATGCATTGGGAGTTTATTTTCCACTTGTGTTGCATCTTGTTTTTTTATGCTTGCTTGATAGAAAATAGCATTTGTAAATTAATTCCTTACAAGTTCTTTGATTGTTTCTTAAGACTTATTTAAATGAACCGTATTATCATTTTAATGTTTGAATTTTTCTTATTGAGATCATTCAATTATTAACTTAAAGTTATATTCCCTGCTATTTATTCTAGTTTAAGTTCAATTCGTCGTCATTCAGTGTGGAACTCCCCTATTCAGTTCTTTTATTTATGATTAGGTCCTCTGAACTTGCCCTTAATTTTGGCAGTCTCCAAACATCTCCCCTATGTAGGAGAAATTTTAGGATTCTGGGCCATCCCGTCACACTACGAGAGCGAGTATAGTAGGTGTCAGGCAACACCGCGACCATATTTTTACAACCCCACCATGCTATGAGAGCATGTATGGGTTTTCAAGGTACCTTAAAATAACATAATATTCTTTCCCCCACCACACTACGTAAGTGCTTAAGGGTACTTAAAAGTGTCCCCGCCATGCTACAAGAGCATTTATATGGCCTACCCGCCTCGCTGTGAACATCGCACCAGGCCTCCTCCTACCATGATATGAGATCACATATAGGGGGTCCTCCAATTGGGATTTTTGAGCTTTGGAAGCTATACCTACATGATAAGGTAACAACGATGGTTATGGAGAGGGATTCAAATTATTCAAATCAAGATTGGCTAGGAAAGGGCGATTGGAGGGAATCCGATTGAGTGTAGTAGGTATCTAATGACTGGAAGGATAGATAGTGGTTAGGTTAGCTTGAGGTGATGGAGTAGGCTAAAGGTTTTGGATGGGGAAAGCGTAAGGTGCTGGAAGTCAAAGTTTACAATGAGATTTGATAGTAAGTGAAGTCGCCAATGAGCAGTTATTTGATGGACAAGGAGTCTGCTAGGTTAGAGGTGATGAATGGGTTAGACAACTAGTTGGAGTTTGAAATAGAGAAGGGATGAGTTCAGAAGCATTGTGACTCATCATGGAGGTCAGCTCTGGTACATAGGTAGGGCCTTAATGGGACCTTTGTATAATTTAGAGGCATATGAGGAGGCTGAGTGGAGTTTGGCTTCTACTCATGGAAATCTGTGAGGAATAATATGAGGTAGAGGGAATCAGGTCTATCTACCAGCTTTGGAGGAATTCAATTATGGGAAACTTTGATAAAAGGGTTTGATTGGGACTGGGGCAAAGGATTTTTTATGAGAGAATGAAATTCTTGGTTGTAGCTCATGAGTACGACAAAGAAGAGCCTTGGATTTATTTAATTCTCAGTTTAATGAGAACAGGAGATGAGATCAAGGTAGAGCATGGGTTTTGCACGAGGAGATGCAAGAAGCAATAATTCAACCGACAATGAATGTATAAAATTTTTGGAGGGATACGGAGATGGGGCGTCAATATTGGTACGTAATAATTTAAGCAATTTTTTTATTTAATTTTTTGAATTCTTTTAGAGGTCAATAATAAATAAAGCTTCAAAAAAAAATTTGACACATGTAAATGATCAAAGATATCGTTAGTTAGAGGAATGGGGAATCTATATTTTATTGTAACTCGATTAATCGAACAACTGTCGATGCACATTCAATATGTCTATCTTTCTTAGGTAAAAGTTCATGATGGTTGTTAAACCTTAAGGAACTAGCCTGAGGCTCAACAAGAGGGGGGTGGGGATGAATTGGTAATTATAAAAAAATTTCTAACTTCAAAATAACAATGACAATATTTTTCAAAAACTTTTCAAAAATTAAAAATACAAAATTTTTATAAATTACTAAAGCAAACGAGTTTATCAAAAATATTGGTTTAACTAGATGATATTTTGATTTACAAAATGAAGCAATAATCACCGATTTTACCAAGCAATAATAATAGAAATAAAGTGCAGGAAAAATAAAGTATGAAAAGAAAAAAACACAATAAAGATTTTTTTAGTGGTTCGATTAACCTTGACCTACATCCACTCCTAGGAATCCTCCACTATGAGTATTTCACTAACACTAAGTGACTCTCCTTTTACTCTCACAGCAAGGCTGAGAAGCCGTTACAGACTCACTTTCACCAAACCTAATTTGGCGGAGTGGGCGGATGCTATGTCACCCACTCGGTGATGGTCCAGTTCCATCTCTCTAAAAACTCCAAAATGCATTTTTCTCCCTCCTGGTGATGGTAGTGAACCTCAGTTACTTTTTCTCCCTCCTGGAGAAGGTAGAGTACCTTTTGAACTTGACTTAGAAGCCACATTCCCATAAGAGCTTTCAAAGACACACTAAGGCCATAGGAGGAGCAAGGGTGTAATTAGTCTAGAGCAATTGTGTGATCCCCTCACACTCCTCCCACATGCTCAAGCTCACCTTCTCTTTCCTATAAAATCCTAATTTTCTTCCAAAAGCTCCTCTCTCAGAGTTCCTTTAGCAATCACATAATTCTCTCACTATTTCTTTTAGAAACCCTAATAATTCAAGTTGACCATCACTATTCGTACAGTAAGATTAGAGTTTGTTTAGTACAATCAGTTCAAAAAATAGACATGTCTAGTATGATGTAAACAATCATTCAAATGAAATGTTTAATTTTTTTTAGCACATTATATAGTACGATCTGTTTGATTTCCTTTATTCATACAGGATGATTGAAAATCGTCTCTATCAATCGTCCGTATTGCTCTCATCATACAGTACGGTTAGTTGCTTTCAAGTAGGTCTTTCATTATAATATGAATATCATTATGTACAATTAGTTCCAAACTCATGGTTTTATTTAGTACGATCTTTGCGACTACCAAATTTTATCTCTAACAATCCTAAGGTACAATCAATATCATACAATATGATCAACTACCATTAATTAAATAATTATTTAATTGACTAATTATAGGGGTTAATTTAAGCAAGATTTCAAATTTTTATACAATATAATTAGTTCAATCAATTTTCAAAAACTTATTTAATTTAATCTGGAAGCTAGGGTTTTTATATCATAATGAATCGTACAGTATGATCCAGATCATACAATACAATTATTTTAAAGAAACTATTTGGTTAATTAGTCGTTAAGCCCATTCTTTTTATACTAATCATACAATATGAGTATAAGTTGTACAGTACAATTAATATAAAAATTTTAATTTTTAAAATTTTTTCACTCCCAATGTATGTGTGTGTGCACGGTCACCTAATTGTATACACTCTAATGTGGCCAAACTCATTAATTAAAATAATAATAATAAAAAATTATAGACTTTGTTTACTTGACATTCCTATTCTACACATTCTTGAGCTTTCAGTTGACTTGAGTAGTGTATATCTTACCTGCAATGTTAGTGCTCGTAGATTGAAGAAATATCTAAAATATTTAATGAGAAAAGTAGCAATTTAATCAATACTATTTGTCATCATCAAAATCATAAACTAAAGATCATAAAATGCAATAATCTCTCCCTTTTTTTATGATGACAAACAATGTTGGTTTATAGGCATAATAAAAGTTCTTTTCTTCTAAGCTCCCCCTTTAGTAGGTGATAGATTTAAAAAGTTAGGGGTTACCTTTTTAAATGAAATATAAAAAGAAAATAAGATAACATAAAATAAAAATAAAATAAATAAAAGATTATATTAACCTGGAATATACAACCACTTGAATATTTGTTAAGGTTGTTAAACCTTAAGGAACTATCTCGAGGATCACCAGGAAGCGGCGGGGGGGGGGGGGGGGGGGGGGGGGGGGAGGGTTAATTGGTAATTTAAAAAAAATTTCTAACTTCAAAATAATGATGATAATATTTTTGAAAATTTTTAAAAATTAAAAATACCAAATTTTAATTGATTGCGGAAGTGAACGAGTTTATGAAAAATATTTATTTAACTATGATGATATTTGGATTTATAAAATGAATCAAAAGGCAGGAAAAATAAAAGTACTAGAAGGAAAAAACACACAAGAGATTTTTATTGTGGTTCGATCAACATTGACCTACATCCACTCCCTGGAGTCCTCTTCTCGAGTATTACACTAACACTAAGTGACTCTCCTTTTTCTCCCATAGCAAGATGCATAATCCCTTGTAGGCTCACTTTTCACCAAACCTGATGTGATGAAGTGTCAGATGCTATATTATCCTCTCGGTGATGGCAACGAATATTGACTCATTTTTCTACCTTTAGGAAATGGTAGAGAACCTCAGCTCATTTTTCTCTCTCCTAGAGAAGGAAGAGTACCTCGTGGACATAACTTAGAAGCCTCTCTTCTTAGAGAACATTTGAAGACTCACCAAGGCCACAATAGGATCAAGGGTGTAGCTAGTCTTGAGCAAACGTGTGATATCCACACACTCCTTCTCCCTCATGCTCAACCTAACCTTCTCCTTCCTCTTAAACCCTAATTATCTACCAGAAGCTCCTCTCTCAAAGTCCCTTTAGTCCTCTCTCAAAGTCTCTTTACAATTCACACAATCCTCTCACTATTTCTTTTAGAATCTCCCAAAAAAAATAACTCTTATGAATAGACTTCAAGAAACTCTAATATTTTAAGTTGGATGTCACTGTTTGCACTGTATGATTGGAGTTCATATAGTATGATCAGTTCAAAAACTAGACCCATCCAGTACCATATAAATAATCATTCAAATTGACTTTTTAATTATTCAAACACATCGTATAATACAGTCAAGAGATCTTCCAATATGATTTGTTTGATTTCCTCTAGTCGTACATGACGATTCAAGGGATAATTAGAAATCATCTCTATTAATCATCCCTTACTTCTCTCATCACACTGTATAGCAGGTCGTATATTACTATATGAATATCATCCTATATGAATTGTTAAAAATTATGGTTTCATTTGGTATAATTTTTGGGAAAACCAAAACTTGTCTATGTCAGTTGTATGGTATGATCAATATCATACAGTATGATTAGCTATCATTAATTAAACCATGATTTTCTTGACTTATTATGGGGGTTAATTTATGCAAGATTTCAAAAATTCATACAGTACGATTAGTTCAAAAATTAAATTTCAAAATCTTACTTAATTTAATCTGGCTGCTAAGATTTTCAGATCATAATAATCATATAGTACTATTAGTTTACATAAACTAATTATTCAATTAGTCGTTGAGCCTATCTTTCAATATTGATCGTATAATATGATTGTAAGTCATACAATGCGGATAATACAAAAAGTTTAACTTTTAAAATTTATCTCACTCCCCCTGGTGTGTGTTCACGATCACCCAATTGCATATACTCTTATGTGGCTAAACTTAAAACATAGAAATTAAAGAAAAATAAAATTACAGACTTTGTTTATTTGATATTCCAATTCTACCCATTCTTGAGCTTTTAAAAGGCTTGATTTTTGTATGTATTACATGTAATATTAGTGCTCACAAATAGAAGAAATATCTAAAATATTTAATGAATAAAGTAATAATTTAATAAATATTATTTTTCTTCATCAAAATAATAGACTAGGAATCCTGGATTACAACATTAGGCACCAAGAGAGCTGGGACTTCACAGAGACTTGTACTTGTTTTTATAAATCCATTGGCTATAAGTTCCTCAATTTTCCATTTGAGCTCTTGATATTTATCTAAGCTTAGTCAATAAGCAGGAAAATTAGGTAGCATCACAACACGAATGAGATTAATGTAGTGTTGAATGTCACGCACAAGTGGCTAGCCCGTGGGGAGTTTCGGTGTCAGTACTTCTTCATACTCATGCAACAAAGGCATGATCTTACAAGGTATATGTGGTTGTTCTTCATTTCATTACAATTTGAACTTCATTCAAAAAGGTGGAGCATGAGATCAAATAGTTTGTATTTATGGTGGGAAATTCTTTATCTCTTTGTTAAAAAGTTAGGGTAATCTTTTGCCCATTGTGAATGAACAATTAATTATTAGTAACCTCATTATGCAATATCTTTTATTCGTATTGCCAAGGCCTACCCAACAACAGATGGCAATCATCTATTAGCATGATGTCACATAAGACTTTTTCTTGGAAGGGTGCTATTAAAAATGTCCCCATGCATCCTTTAGAAGCTCGCATTTCCTTTTTTTTTTTTTGTTTTTTTTTTTGAATCTATGATATTTTGTAAGGAGCTAGAAAACTTCTTATTTGGAATTTGATATTGCCACTAGCTCGCGGTCTTGATCATGACATAGCTTCTTCTTGCAGTTGTTTTCCATTGCTAGCTATTTTCACTTCTTTGGTGGTTGTTTGGAGTCACTCCTCAATAACTTCCTTATTATGTAGTCTATTATAAGGCTTAATATGAGTTTGCTGCTTTTCAACTTTTAATGATAGGTTTATTACATTATAGAAAGACTAGTTTGGTTGCAATTGAACAACATTTGTAATGAAAGGTTGCAATTCTCCCAAGAGCCATGCAATCATATTTTCTTCAAGCTCAATCAGATCTCATTTCAATGAAAGATGTTCAAGTGTACTGACATTCTTTTCCACAATTGTAAAATGCTCCCAAAGTTGTGAAAACTTTAAGAATAAATATTGATGGTATTCATCTGGAATATATTTTCGTTGTAATTCCTTTTTCATTTTTGCTTAGGTGACTATCTTGCTCTGACATTCCATCTTGTGAATTCTTATTAGATTCTCCAACTAAAGGGAAACATTCTTCTTTTGTTTGATGGCTACAAGTTTGATAATTCAATATTCTAGGACTTCCTTGAATTCAAGAACTCTCTCAACAGTGTGTAGCCAATTGATTAACTCATTAGGATCCATGCCACCTATGAAATCAAGCAATTTTATTTTGATGCCATAATCCAAGGGTGATGTCAATCTCCTACATTTAGGACACATACCTTTAGATGCTTCATCATTTGATACTTCTTGATGAAAAGAGTTAGCATCTTCAAGCTCATCTTCTTGCCATCCCCTAACCTCACCATATTCAAACCTAGATTACCGCTTTTGGGGATATGCAACTTCTTATAGGAGATATGCAATCATAGCTTCTTGAATCGGTCAAGTATGACCTACATCCACTCCCTGAAGACTCCCTCTTCAAGTATTACACTATTACCAAAAGTGTCTCTTCTTTTTCCCCCATAGCAAGGCAGAGAAGCCTTTAAAAAACTCTCTTCCAACAATCCCGTTGCGGTAGAGAATCGTCGTCCTTTCGCACCCTCCAAGTGTAGGCAGAGAACCTTCAACCTTTTACACCCTCCAAGTGTAGGTAGAGTACCATCGGTTGTTCATGCTCTCCAAGTGTAGGCAAAGAACCTTCATCCTTTCACACACTCCAAGTATAGGCAGAGAACCTTTGTCCTTTCACACTCTCCAAGTGTAGGCAGAGAACCTTCGTCATTTCACACTCTCCAAGTGTAGGCAGAGAACTTTCATCCTTTAACACTTCCCAAGTGTTAGCAGAGAACTGGATCTTATCCGAAGATCTTCTCACGAGCAATTTAGAAAGAAAAAAGAAAGAGTGATAACCACAATTACAAGGAGATCCTTACCTTTGAGTAACCTTATGAACCTTTCACACTCCACTTATAAGAAATCTCTCAAACACTCTCTCACACCCTCTCCTTCAATTCCCCTTAAAAAATCACATAGATAAGACTCTCTCACATCAGTTTTAGTGGACGTTTATACAACAAGACATGAAAATTTGTCTAGAAAACTAAAATTTACAATTTATAGCGTATAAGATCGTACAATATGATCGAATGTTCATATGTACGAACAGTTCAAATACTGTTGCATATGAACCTATTATGAATTGGTACAAAATCATTTTGTACCCGATCATCATCCTGTACGAACTAAGTTCGGCCAGGAAGAATTGTTAAAAAATTTAATTTTTGTTTGTACGAAATGTCAAGACAAAATGAGCGAGAACAGACCCTAGATGTTCGTACTGGTACAAAAAGGGAATCATCCCGTACGATCCAGACTTAAAAAAAAATTTGTGCGAGAACAAAACAAAAACGTTCGTCGCTATACAAAAATTAAGATTGTCCCATACGATCCTCATCCAAGAACAAAACAAAGGCATTCATCCCTGTACAAAAATTAAGATCGTCCTATACAATCTTCATCTGACAATAAAACAGAGACATTCATCTCTATATGAAAACTGAAATCATCCCGTATGATCAGGACTTAGAAAAAAAATTTTGTGCGTGAATGAAATCGAGATGTTCGTCCCTATACGAAGGTTTGATCTTCACATACGATCAGTTCTTGAGAACGAACTCGAGATGTTCGTACTTCTACAAAACTGGGTTCGTCTCGTACAAACCATACTTAGAAAAAATTATTTTATTTTTGTTCATTCCATTGCTCGTTGGAGAAAATAAGTTATCAGATCGTCCCGTATGAAGTGTGATAGCGTACAGTACAATGAGTTTAAAAATATATGAATTTTAAACTCTCTCCCAATATATGTGTACTCAATTACTCAATTATAATCACACTCTCTTAGACTCAATAAAATAGAAAATATATATTTTAATTGCAAAAACTCTAAATTGATCTTGATTATCTTCAATAATTTGGAGTATAATTTTCCTGAAATATTAGTACACACAAGAGCAAAACAATTCTTCTAAAATATGTTTGGAGAATTAATAATCAAAACAATAATATTTGAAATCATCAAAAACATACAAGTTGCAATAATATCAAACATGTAAAACAAAGAAGCAACTATCTCAACAATCTCCCCTTTTTTAATGATGGCAAAACAATTATTGTTTGAAAAAAATTAAAAGTCCTAAATTCCTCCTTAACTCTCCCTAAATGAATAAGCATGTGAATATAAGTGAATTTTTATTAAGTACAAATCTATTTATTTATTTTTTAATTTTTCCTAAAAGCCACAAAACACTCCAAATAGTAACAAATATACTTCAAACAAAAAAAAAAGAAAATTAAAACATCTCTATCAATACTAAAAAAAACAAACTAATAATATTTCTCCCTCTTTTTGACAATAACAAAAAAAGGAAGAAAAAAAAATACAAGAAATGAAAGAAGTCATATGAGAAACCTTTGATAATTGATCTTGAAAGAGATTGAATTATAATTGCAATAACAAGATTAATGTTCATTAGAGAAAAATAAAGATTTATAACATAGACAAGATAAATATATCAAGATCATGAAACAATCTAGATAATTCGAAAAGGAGAATTATTACAAAAGTGACGAAATGAAGATTAATTAAAGTTAATTTTCAATACAAAATATAATTTAACATTAGATTGATTTAAATTTAAAGATTAAAAGACAGAGAAAATAACATTTATCAATACAATTGTTCGGTGACATTGCGCATCTTTTCAAATGTTTGTGGCACACTTTATGCATCTTTTTATATTTGGGCTAATTTTGTGCCTCTTTTTAATTTGCGAACCATTGTGCATTCTTTTAATTTTTGTACATTTGTACAATTCTTACTTTTTAATTAATCTTTCTAAAATTACTAATCTAAACACTCAAACTTCTCTAAGTATAAAGATAATTATATTGAAAAGAGAAATAAGAAATAATAAGATATCAAAATTATAATAGTAATATTAAAATTTTGTATGCCTAAAAAGAACATGAGATTGATACCCTTCACTTGATCGAGTTATAAATTAACTTATATTTTTGAAAAATTAGATTTTCTTATGAAATTAATTTTTTGTATTGCTTTTCAAATTATAACACTTTTTAGATCAATTAAGTCAGGATTATCATATAGGCAAACTAGTATTTTAAATAGAGTACAAAAATAACTTAACAAAATAAGACATTTTTTTATTGATATTAATTTTAAAAAGGTGATACAATGAAGCACAACTTATATCAATATCATAACAAGACAAGTATGAAAAACACTAAATAATCTCAAGTATAAAAACTATAAAAATCATCAGATCACATCACTAAGAACTAGCAAAGACAACATGTAAGAAGTATGTCTATAGATATGTAGGGCCATGGTCTGGAAGAGGTGACTGGTTGAAGATAGTAAAATAACTATTCATTATAGCCACATTGGTGTTCACCGAGTTGAGCTGACCTCGAATCCAACCCATGTCCTGCTGGTATTATGCATCCTGCTAATTTAGATGAGTCTGAATTTGATCAAAGCGCTGATCAAAATGACTCTCTAGTTGGTCAAAATGTTGGATCATCTCCTGAAAGTTAGGTCCATGAGCAGGCTCAGGTGTAGGTACAGGTGCTCCCCCTTCTCCTTTAGAATCCTCACTTATATCATCTCTCCCAAAAAGTGCTTGAAATGAAGCATCAGTGAAGTAGATAGGCATTTCAAGTTGAGGATCACGATGAACAATATTGTACTTCTTCTTAAGGATATATGTCACTAGGTGTCCTAAGGCAATGTTTTTCTTCCTATTATGTGAGACATGTCCAATTTTAGAAAGGCCATGAATATAGTTAATAATAGGTTAGGCTTCATCAATTGGTTATCTAGTCATGATAAGATAAGTAACAGTTGATAGAAGAGGAGTAATATTAATACGGTCACCAGCTTTAGAAATTATGGAGGTTCTAAGGACATGTTGGATGTTCCTTGGGTTTTGGTTCAAAGTAGAGACCCTAGGCAAATGACATACTTATTCAATTCCTCTAATAACTTTATTTATTTTAGTCCAGCCAAAATCAGATGTAGAAGTCAAAGTGTGGGCTCTAACTCCTTGAGTCTTTAACTACAAAATGGTTCCCAATTTTCCCGTGATTATTTCACTCGCTTCTTCAGAACATAAGAACTTATCCTACTTTGATCAGTACTAAAGGTCATTTTGGCTAGAAAGTAGTGAAACGTTTTCTTATTATAGGGGTGAATAAGGGTCAAGATAAGAGCAAATTAGGTGGCAGCGAAAAGAGGCATCACATGGAAGTGAATATCCTCTTGAAGAAAAATTCTAGAGAGTGTAATTTTTGCAGAAATAAATATAAAAAAGAATCCTTGTTAGCCCTGGAGAGAAAGTTATTGTCTCCAGCCCTGGAAGATGGACCCTTAGTGAGTCTACCGCTCTTGCTAGAACTGGCCATTGCTAAGATTTGAAGGATTATAGAAGGTTATTGAAGTGAATGAAAATGAATTCTAAGGCCCTCCTATTTAAAAAAAATGATCATTCATACGTACAAAAATAGGTTCATACAGTACGATACATGGATTTGTACGTACAGAAAAGAAATTTCATAAGTACGAATGAATATGTTCGAAATGAAATGACTTTTCATAATCATGCAAGTTATGAGGCGTCCTTTCGTATAAGCTTTTTTGACCATACGATCATATAGACAAACAGGTGTTCGTCCGGGATGATCAGTTATTTAAGATCATTTTAATGACGGTTAAATTCGTCCCCCCACATTGAATGATACGTGGTTCGTACATACAAATTAGGGTTCGTACGTACGATCAGTTATAATAATTGATTTGTCCCAGATAACCATTTATGCAAGTACATATGAATGAATACACATCGTCCGGGATGATATAGAGATCTTATAGTATGATATATATTGGAAAATAAAAACATTGCGTAATTAGTTCAAAACAATAATTGATATGCTACAAAATTTGTACAGTGCAAAAATCGTTTTTGTACAATATGAATAGAACACTTAGAAAAATTCGCACGATTGATCAGAAATAGTAAATCCGATGTGAAATCATTTCAAAATCATACACAACAAAAAAATATAAAAACATAAAATCACAAACACAAATAAGCACATAAAATATAAAAATAGAAAACACACAAATACACATATCAAGTTTGTAGAAGATTTTTAATTAAGCATTCAAATCAATTACACCAAGCCTTATTCTTAATGTGCTAAAAGTATCAAAGGCTAGTGATTTGGTAAAAATATATGCAAGTTGATTTTCAGTTGAAATATGATTTAGTTCAATTTCTCCTTTGGATACATAATTCCTTATGAAATGATGCTTTATGTCTATATTTTTGGTTATAGAATGTTGAATAAGATTTTTTAAATTGTAAATGACACTAGTGTTATCACAATAAATTGAAATTATGCCTCATATAAATCGTAAATCAATCAACTGTTATTTCAATCAAAGAATTTGTGCCACATAACTTTGTAAGGCAATGTATTCAGCTTCAGCAGTAAATAGAGCTATGGAGTTTTATTTTCTACTGGACCAAGAAACTAAAATTTTTTTTTATAAATTGACAAGTTCCAGAAGTACTCTTTTTATCAACCCTATAACATGTAAAGTCCAAATCTGAATATCCAATTATTTTAAATGAAGAGCTAAACATAGGATACAAAATCCCTAATTGTTGCAACTCGGGCTTCCGAGTTTATGATTTTGATGATAACAAATAATATTTATTATTCTTTTATTTCTCCTGGTATTTGCAGTGCATATTTCTTTCTATGTTAACTAATATTTCAGGTACATCATGCACCGTTCTGTGAAGATTCAAGGCTCAAGATTGCGTAGAATTGGTCGTATTAAATGAGTCTGTAATTTTCATTTATTGAGTCAAGTCTTATAATGATGTATGTTAATTTGTTGATCATGCACACACACAGAGGGAGCAAAAAATGATTATAAATATTTTAACTTTTCTGTTCATCGTACGGTACGAATTAATTTCATACTGTACGATCTAGTGTAACAGAAATAAATTAAAATACTTTAATTTTTCTGAAAAAATTATTTTTGAATATAACTAATCGTACTGTACGATCACCATATCGTATTGTACGATCTGTTATAATTAGAAAGCCCGCCGTCCATTAAATTAGGTAAAGATTTGAATTTGAAAAGTTGTCATAATTGTACTATACGATCATAATCGTACTGTACGATGTTTAAAACGTTGCCTGATTTAATCCTGTGATTATTCAATCAAAACGGCTTAATTTTGATGTGTTGATCGTACTGTACGAACTGTATCGTACTATACGATCAACAGAGAAAATTTTGGAAAAACTGCCCGTTTATTGAACTGTTTATACAGCACTTTCGTACAGGATATCGTACAGTACGAACTTCAACTGAACTGTTCGTACAGTACTAACTGGACATCGTACAGTACTAACAGGTCAATTTTTGCACATCGTATTGGACGATCTTGCGATCATACGGTACGATATTTGACAGCTGAATTGAGTATTTTTAGGGTTTTTTGAGCCCTCTATTTAAGCACTCTCATAAGACTTTGTAAGAGTCTTTGGCAGCCATTGTGTCTTCATTCTTTTGGAGAAAACTTGAAGAGAGGACTTGAAAGGGAGAGAGGAAAGGGTGAAGTTTGAGAGAGGGAGAAGATCCTTGGAGGGGGTTTCAAGGGAGTGTGAAGGAGATCACACGGTTGCTTCGGCGAGCTTGCACCTCAGTACCATCGGATTCAAGGTTCGTCTTGAAGGAAGTTTTGGGAAGAGGAAGATCTCATTGGTGTCAAAGGACCCGGCTCCTCCGCCGCACTGGGGAAGGTGGAAGTGATTGTGTAAGGGCTTCTCCGCCTAGCTGTGGGGGCTAAAGGAGAATCACTAAAGGTTTAGTGTAATACTCGGAGGGTGCCTCCGGGGAGTGGACGTAGGTCATGGTTTGACCGAACCACTATAAATTGGTGTGTTCTTTCCTTTATTTTTTCTGCACTTTATTTCCGCATTTATTTTTATTGTGATTAATTGCGTGGATGAAATTGATTACATATCTTTTTATTATGAATGAAATTCGCTTCCGCATAAAGTCATAAAAAGATATTTTTTTCATTAAAGAAGTTTTTAATCATCCAATTCACCCCCCTCTTGGCGCATCTAGTAATTTCAATTGGTCTCAGAGCAATTTCAATTGGTATCAGAGCGGGTTTCAAAAATAGTGTTTTAGAAAACCTTGAAAAAATCGATCATGGCATATTTTGGAAATCGTAACATTGCTGAAGGCTATTGTATCACACGACCACTTTTATTTGAAAATATTTCTTTTAATTTTTGGAAAATTCGCATGTCAACATTTTTGCAATCAATTGATTATCGAATGTGGAATATGATTCAAATTGGCTATTCTGTACATTCACGTATGATAGATGGAGTCAAAATTAATATTCCTTTTACTGAATGGAGTAGAATAGAACTATTCAATGCACAACTAAATGCTAAATGTTTGAATTGTTTTTGCTGTGCATTAAATTCTGATGATTGCATGAGAATCTCTACATGTACTACTAGGAAAGAAATTTGGGATAGATTATGCATTTCGTATGAAGGTACTAGTGAAGTCAAACAGTCTAAATTGAATATTCTACTGCGTGATTATGAACTTTTCAGCATGAAGCCATATGAGACTATCTTAGACATGTTTACTAGATTTAATCAAATTGTGATGTCATTGCATGATTTAGGTAGAGAACTTTTAAACTTTGAAAAAGTTAGTAAAATTTTACGTTCTTTACTTGATAAATTTGATGCCAAAGTCATGGCAATATGTGAATCAAAAAATTTAAATGCTTATTCTATAGATAATCTAATCGGCTCACTCATTGCCTACGAGCAAAGTGTGAGTCAAAGATTTTTGGATGCAGGTGATGAGAAGACAATTGTGCTAAAAGCCAAACACACAGATGAATATGACTTAGTAGACGATGAAAGCAAGGAGATATCATCGATAACAAATAAATTTGAAATTCTATTGAACCACAAGCATGAACATCAACAAAAGCGGAGTAAAGGTAAATATTATAAAAATGTTAAGTTTTGTTCTGACATAATTTGCTTTGGGTGTAGGAAACCCGGACATTTGAAGCGTGAATGCCCCAACTTAAAAACTCTTTCTGCAAAGAAAAAGAGTAAAAATAAACCGTTTGTAATTTGGGGAAAAGATAAAAAGCAAAAAGTCTCCTGGGCAGACCTAGTTTCTGAATCATCAGAACAGGAGCAAGATGATGAGGTATAAGTATGTTAAGGTATGTTTGTGTGTTTTTGTTTATGTGTTTTGTATGTTTTTTTTTATTTTTGTATGTTTAACTTGTTTTATATAATCGTATGTTTTTGTTTCGTTATTATGTTGTTATTTTATATTTTATTTTATCTCTTCTTTTTTATAATGTCAAAGGGGGAGAAAGTATTATAGTTTGTTGCATTTTGTTTTAATTTTTGCTGTTATTTAATTTAATTTTTTTATAAAAAAAACCAAAAAAAAAAAAGTAAACTTTTCCCTAATTTTTAATGTAATTCTTTTACTGAGGGGGAGTTTAGGAGAATTTTTTTTTAATTTGCAAAGTCAACCAATATTATTTGACATCATCAAAAAGGGGGAGATAATTATAAAGTCATAAAAAGATATTTCTTTTCATTAAAGAAGTTTTTAATCATCCAATTCACCCCCCTCTTGGCGCATCTAATAATTTCAATTGGTATCAGAGCAATTTCAATTGGTATCTAGTAATTTCAATAATTTCTAAGTTCCCAAGAGATATATAAAAATCCTTTTTACTGTTATTAAATGTGATTCTTTTGGATCTGATTAAAATCTAGCACACAAACAAACA
Source organism: Dendrobium huoshanense (assembly GCA_016618105.1). NCBI lineage: Eukaryota > Viridiplantae > Streptophyta > Magnoliopsida > Asparagales > Orchidaceae > Dendrobium > Dendrobium huoshanense. Next base: position 5,850,378 of record CM028350.1, on the reverse strand, counting down.
CTAAACATAATATTGGATCTACTAGTTGTCAAATAAAGCAAGATCCAATTATTCCCCTAAATGTCTTTTAATCAACAGATTTTTTTTCTTTGGGTTCTTATCTAATTGAACTAAGGAACTCATAGGTGTACTAACAGTTTTAGTATTATCCATTTCATACTTTTTGATGATGTCCTTAGATACTTCGACTGACTAAAAAATATTCCTTCCTCAATTTGTTTAATGCTAAAACCTATAAAGTAACTCAAATCACTCACTAGACTCATCCTAAATTCACTACTCATTATTTTAGAAAAATTATCATAAAGATTTTTATTTATATATCCAAAGATATATCATCAACATAAATTTGTACAATGAGTATATCCTCTCTCAATTTCTTCAAAAAGAGAGTGGTGTTCACACTTCCTTTTTCAAAAGATCTCTCAAGTAGAAAAGTGTTCAACTTCTCATACCAAGCCCTAGGTACCTATTTCAATCCATACAATGTCTTTTTTTAATTTAAAAATATAATTTGGGTATTTTGAATTTTCATAACCTAGAGGTTATTTAACATAAACATCCTCTTAAATTATCCCATTTAAAAAGGCACTTTTAACATCCATTTGAAATAATTTGAATACTTTAAAATAGGTAAAGGCTAATAAAACCCTAATTGCTTAAAGTCTCGTTATAGGGGAAAAAGTCTCCTCAAAATCAATCCCTTTAATTTGATTTTGGATCAAATTTTCCTTAGACAAATTTTTCATTATTATATATGAACACCTTACATTCAAAAATATACAAATATAACAAATTAGATGTTCTTCCTTTAAGAAGCTCATAGGGTGTTCTATTTAATTTCAATTTAATATTCACCCAGTTCAGAACATAACATGCAGTGCTAACCGCTTCAACCCAAAAATATTTATGAAGTGAGTATTTTGCCAATATGGCTCGAGCGGCTTCTATTAATTTTTTGTTCTTTCTTTTGACTACCCCATTCTGCTGAGGGGTTCTATGTGTAGAAAAATTATGTTCAATTCTTTTCTCTTTACAAAAATCCTCAAATTTTTTATTTTTAAATTCACCGCCGTGATCACTTTGGATTGTTAAAATCTCACATCTTTGTTTTCTCTGTATCCAAGTCATGAAATCTCTAAACTCCTCAAATGATTCACTCTTGTGATATAAGAATTTAACTCAAGTGAATCTTATAATCATCTACAATCACAAATCTGTATACCTTCATTCCTAGACTTATAGTTTTAATTGGTCCAAAAAGATCAATATGTGAAATATCTAAAGATTTACTAGTTCTAAGATCCTTATTGGACTGAAAAGAGGACTTCACCTATTTTTCTAATTTACATACATAGCAAAGGTGATTCTTAATAAAGTCTAGTTTTTATATATCTCTCACTAAGTTCTTTTGGGTAATTCTCTTACGGTTTTCATGCTAGAGTGATAAAGTCTCCTATGTCATAACCTTGATTCATTAGAAATAGTTTTCAAGCAAAAAAGCATTAGGAGATTTGATACAATTTAAACCTAGCATATAAATATTATTTACCCTTAATCCATGCAAAATATCATCTATTTAGCCTTAATATGCATCTAGTAAGAAAAAAATTTAACACTATATCTTTTATCACATAGCTGACTAATACTCAAAAGATTATATTTTAAGCCTTTTACAAGTAGCACATTTTCAATGAAAAAATTTTGCAGGTTTTCAATCATATCTGATCAAACCACCTTCCTAGTGGTGTTATCTCCAAGTATAACCCTGCCTCCACTTCTGGCTTCCAGAAATATAAATTGCTTTGTATCTCCAATCATATGCTTTGAGAAACCACTATCTAGGTACCAAATACTCTTACGAGGCCTTGTATGATAGTGTTCCTATAAAAACTATCAAATGTTAGACCTAAGAACCCAAACAGATTTGGGTTCTCTTTTTAGAAAATTAAAAATAGATGCATATATGATATTTCTAGGTTTATGTATCTTAGGTTTTCACACTAAATGAGTTTTTTATCTAAAGTACAGGTGTGTGCTATATGTCCAAATATGCAATAAGAATAACATTTAACTCAAGGAAATGGATTTCTCGGTCTTCTATAATTACTTTGTCTCTTCTTAGGTTGTAAAAATTTTGGATATAAAATAGGATTTGTAAAATCTTCAAGTATTGGTGATTTCCTATTTTCCCCAAAAGCTTTTACTTTCAATTTAAGAAATATGTTTAAATCTTTTAACATATTATTACTATAATTCAAATAATGCTCTTTATTTTTTGATTCATCCTTAAAATTCTTTAATTCTTTTTCCAATTGAGCATAGGATAATTTTAAAATCTCATTCTCCTTATTTAAGTTATCAAATTCATCAAGTAAACTCATATGATTGTTATCTATCATTACATGATCTTTCATAAGGATTTTATATTCTCTATACAGTTCTTATAATTCTATATTCAGACTAGTATACATTTTCTTTAATTTCTTATATGTGTCATGAATCCATTCAGAAACTTCTAACAGTTCAGCATATGTTAAGTCACATACCCCTTCTTGATCTAACTGATCAAGATTATTGGCCATTAAGCATAAGTTAGTGGCTTCCTCCTCCTCTACAGTTTCTGATGAATCCAAAGCCGAGTCTACCTAAAAAGCTCTTTGGAATCTCTTCTTACCCTTTTTCACATTTGGTTTCTCCTCTGTCTTCTCCTTGCTAGGAGTGGCTTTTAGGTTTGGATAGTCTGACTTTATATATCCAGGTTTCCTGCACTCATAGCAAATCACATCATTAATAATCTTAACATTCCTATTGAACTTATTTATGTTCCACTGTATGCGTCTCCTATACTTTCTTTTAAGAAAGCTCCTGAATTTTCTAGTCATTAAAGCTATGTCATCCTCATCCTTAGGTTGCGATAGATCACTCTCCGACTCCTCCACTTTAAGTGTAATGTTCTTCTCCTTTCATTGTTCACTTGCATCAACCTTCCTTTGACTCATTCCATGCTTGTAGGCAATTAGTGAACCAATAAGATTATCAATAGAGTAAACATTCAAATCCTTAGAATCTTTAATTACAGTTATTTTAGCATCATATGAAGTAGGCAAATAACGAAGAATCTTATTAACCATTTCAGCATTTGTTAGTTTTCTACCCAATACATGTAAATAAGTGACAATTTAAGTAAATCTTGTATACATTTTAGAAATGGATTTATTTGGTTTCATGTAAAATAATTCATATTCATGTAATAAGATGTTCAGTCTAGATTGCTTCACTTCATTTGTCCCTTTATAAGTAATATAGAGTCTATCTCATATGTCCTTTCCACTTTTGTAAATGGAAACCCGCATGTAATCTTCTAACTTAATTGCATAAAATAAACTATTTTAACATTTTGCATTTAACGATGCTAAGCCACATTGTTCTACACTCTATTCAGTAAAGGGTGTTTCTACTATAATACCTTCAACTAATCTAGTTAATTTTGTATACCCTTCTTGAACTAAGATCCACATACGATAATCTAGTGATTATAAAAATGTAGACATGCATGTTTTTCAAAAATTAAAAAGGATATTATCAAATAAAGGAGGTATAGTAATCGAATACCCTTCAGATGTATTCCGATTTTCAAAAGTAGCCATACTCGTTTATCAAAAAGTAGTCTAAACTTATGATTTTAAAATAAAGCTCTGATACCACTTGTTGATTCTTATTAAATCTTAATTAGGTTATTAAACCAAAGCTAATGTCCCAAGGCTAACCAAGATGGGGGGTGAATTGATATTTTTAAAAATTCTCTTGGATTTTAAAAGTGAAACCAGTTGATTCACAAAGCAAGTTAATTAAAGTTTTTAAAATGAAAATTTTTAACCACGAAAAAATAACTTGCAGTAAATAAAATACGGAATTTAAATAACATAAAGATTTATAGTGGTTCGGTCAAGCATGACCTACATCCACTCTCTGAAGACTCCCTCTTTGGGTATTGCACTATTATTAAAAGTGTCTCTCCTTTTGCCCCCATAGCAAGGCGAAGAAGCCTTTATAAAAACTCTCTTCCACCAATCCCTGGTGCGGCAGAGAACCATCATCCTTTCACACCCTTCAAGTGTAGGTAGAGAACTTTCATCCTTTCACACTCTACAAGTGTAGGCAGAGTACTGTTGAATGTTCACACTCTCCAAGTGTAGACAGAATCTTCATACTTTTACACTCTCCAAATATAGGCAGAGAACCTTCATCCTTTAACACTTCCTAAGTGTCGGCAGAGAATCGAGTCTTATTTGAAAATCTTCTCATAAGCAATCTAGAAAGATAAGAGAAAGAGTGATAACCATAATTATAAGGAGATCCTTACCTTTGAGTAATCTTTTGAACCCTTCACACTCCACTTGTAAGAAATCTCTCAAACACTACCTCACACTCTCTCCTTTAATTGCTCTTGAAAAATCATGTAGATAAGACTCTTTCATATCAATTTTAGTGGACCTTTTATATAAAAGACATGAAAAATCATCCAGAAAATTAAAATTTTCAATTTAGAGCATACGCAATCGTACAGTATGATCGTATGTTAGTACGTAGAACAGTTCAAATACTATTGCGTACGAACCTATTGTGAATCATTATGAAATCATTTTGTACCCGATCATCATTCGATACGAACTATGTTTGTCTGGGATAAATAGTTAGAAAATTAAATTTTGTCTGTACAAAATGTTAAGATGAAATGAGAGAGAATAGACCTGAGATATTCATCCTTGTATGAAAATGGAATCGTCCCGTACAATCCAGACTTTGAAAAAAAAAATTGTGCGAGAATAAAACAGAGGTGTTCGTCCTTGCACAAAAATTAAAATCATCCCGAATGATCTTTGTTCAAGAATAAAACAGAGGCGTTCGTACCTGTATGAAAATTAAGATTGTCCCTTTTGATCTTCATTCGAGAACAAAACAGAGGAGTTCATCCCTATACAAAAACTGAGATCGTCCCATACGATCAGGACTTAAATTTTTTTTTTTCATGAACGAAACCAAAATGTTCGTCCATGTATGAAGGTTTGATCATCCTGTATGATCAATTCTTGAGAATGAACCCGAGATGTTTGTCCTTATACAAAATTGGGATCGTCTCGTATGAACCATACTTAGAAAAAATAATTTCATTTATGTTCGTTCCATTACTCGTTGGGGAATAATAATTGATCAGATCGTCCTGTATGAAGTGATATCGTACAGTATCATCAGTTTAAAAACATATGAATTTTAAACTCTCCCCCGATGTGTGTGTGTGTGCTCAGTTACTCAATTACAATCACACACTCTCAGACTCAATAAAATGGAAAATACAAATTTCAATTACAATAAATTCTAAATCGATCTTGATTTGAAGTTTTCAACAATCCGGATTATGATTTTCCTGAAATATTAGTACACACAAGAGCAAAACAATTCTTCTAAAATATGTTAGAAGAAATAATAATCAAAGGAATAATATTTAGAAACATAAAAAATATACAAGTTGCAAAAATATCAAACATGAAAAACAAAGAAGTAATTATCTCAACAGAATGCACAATAGTAGTGTTTTTATTTCTTGGGGTATGGCATTCATCTCTTTTTTGTTTCTAGCTCTTTAAAATATCCAATTGTTGTGATCTATGATCCACCTTAAAGGAATAAAAGTCAAACAAGGATATGTCTTCCAACTTTCTTTTCTAGAATTTTCTCTTCCATAGGCTCAAGATCCCCTAGTCTTTTTACCATAAGATTTTTTGACAAGGAATCTGAAGCTCTCTATTTGATGTGGCTTCATTAGCTTCTTATGCCTCAGATTAATGCCAAGATCAATTGTAACATCTCAATTATTGTTTCTATAGGTATTATACATGTTCATTATTAATTATCAGATTTTGATTGTAAGTAGATTTGTATATTCATTTGCATACTGACACCGACTGTTGCATGTAGTTAGTTTCGGACACATATCTCTATCAGTTGTTTGTAGGTATCATATGTACTTGTGTCCACACGGATTCACTATATTCATGATATACCCACCGTTGTTATCCATAACTATCATATTGACTATTATTGCTTACAAGAATGTTCATTGCAATCTCTTAGATGTACTTGTAGGAGAGCCATTTTACTTGCATTATATCCACCTTCATCATTCATAGGTGGTTATTGATTGTGTGCTTGTTTGCAATGATGGGTCGTCTTTCATCAATTGTGTAATTGGCAGTAATACGTGTAGGAGACATCTATGTATTCTATAGTAGGTTGATATTGCTTGAAAATATAGTGCATTTGATCTCGTAGGGACTATTGTAGTGGTTTGTTGAAATCATTAGCATCAGCTGTTATATACCATACATTCACGTGACGACAATTGATATTCGTTTGTGATCATTTAGATTTTATGAATCATGTATTGCTCCTTGTTTGCATGCATCAAGGTCTTGTTAATCATGAGTCCCATACTTATTTTCTTGTATTTTTTTGAATGCATTAAATTAATATTTGCATTTTGATCTTAATTGTGTATTTTGTGATTTAGGGTTCAGTTCCCTGCTGTTCAGTTCAAGTCCTCTGTTTGTTCAGTTCAAGTTTAGCTTCTAGCATAGCTATTTATGTTATGTGTATTTCTATTCAAGTATAGGTCATCTGCGTTGCTGCTCAAGTTAGGTCTTTTTATTATTCAATCTTTATGCACTTTAGTCTGAATTTCGGTAGCATCCCAGCATATTCCTTGTTTGGGAGAGATTTAAGGAGTCATAACTTGCCTGCCACATCAAGAAAGACGTGCATAATCAATGTCTAATGACATTGCAGTTGTAGTCTTCAATCCCACGATGCCAAGAAAGGCACGCATGGGTCTTCAGAGGTACTTATTTAAAAATGCATGGTGATTTCCCTATAGTCATTTATACGCATATGTGTATTTAAAATTATGCCCTGATATGCTAAGTAAAACATGCACCAGGATTACCTGCCTCATCCCAAGCACTGCAAAGAGTTTCCTCCCATTGTGCTAAGATAAGCACACATGGGTGGTTGCTCTCTGCGCAGCAAGTGCTGAGGACAGAGTTTGTATCTTTATAACTAAGTAAGTGTCATCAGTGTTGGTGTCGTTAGTGTTAGCTAATGGATCGAGGCAAGAGAAAGAATCTATTTTTTCTTTTTCTTCTTCTTCTTCTTTTCTTTTCTTTTCTTTTTTTCTTTTTTTTTATCTCTTTTTTTCCTTTTTCTTTTTTTCCTTTCTTTTTTTTTTTTTTTTTTTTTTTTTTACTTTTTTTCTTTTAATTTCTTTTTCTTTTTTTCACTTTTTTTTTCTTTTTTAACTATTAATTATAATCAATCATAATTAACAAAAATGAAATATAATTCATTATAAATAAAATGATTAAATAATTAATTAGAATTAATTTTTTAATTATAATTAATCTATTAATTATAATTAATTTTAAATAAAGATATTTAGTTGTAATTATTTATAAATAATAATGATTATTTATAAATAATTCTAATTTAAAATAATTAAAAAAAATTCATTATAATTATAACTAATTAAATAATCAATTATAAATAATAATAATTAATTTGTTAATTATAATTTGTCTATTAATTATAATTTATGATGTTTAATTATAATTAATAATAACTATTTATAATTAAAAATCAATTATAATAATTCATTATAACTAATTATAATTACCAATTTATTAAAATTAAAATATAATTAATTAATTAATTATAATTAACTAATTAATTAAATAAATCCTCCTCCTTTCTCACTTAGCTCGATGGGTTACGAGACTTAGCCGACGAGAAGTGCTAAATAGAGAAAGTTACCTTCACTGCAAGCGACCTCCCTTTTGTTTCTGATCAAAATGTCATAACTTTCGATCCAGTAGAAAGGGGCAAATTATTACGTCCGGTCTCCGGATCTAGAAATAGGTTCGGACATCCACTACAAATTTGTCGTGTAGATTGTGCTTTGACTCAAAAAAGAGTAGTCAAAAGCACAGGTAAAGCGCAGGTAAAGCACAGTCAAAGCGCATTGAAAATGCACCTAAAGCACAGTCAAAATACAAGATGTCCGAACCTAAAAATAGGTCCGGTGACCGGACCTAATATCGAAGCCCATCAACAATGAAGGAGTCGAAGAAGCACGCAACAGGGAGAATGTTACGTTTACAGCGAGCAATTTCCCGTCGTTGCCTCCGATCAAAATGTTGTAACCTCCACTCCGACAGGAAAGGAATGTCGCAGGAGGCGTCGAATAGGTCAAAGGGAGGCAAGAGCGACTCGGCTTCAGCAGGTTGGGTCGGAGAAGATGGAGGAGATCCGATCAGCTATCGGACAGGTACGTGCTTTGAACAATTTTTTTTCTTTTTTCGTTTGTATACGGCGTCCAGGTCAAAGACAAATGCTATTTTTTCTTAATGATTAAATTGATTGCCATAAATCAATTGATTCATTGCATCAATTATATGAGGAGGATAGATGTCTATAGCTGTATTGCCTTTACAAAATTGGTATTATATTTTTATCTCTAATAAAGTAGGAGAGATAAATAAAAATATCAAAAACATTTTTTTTCATGTATGTTAGGAGGTACATCAGATTTTTTTATTATTATTAAAATGTTAAATGCAAACATCTTTTCTCAATTTTTAATAAATAATTTAGAATGAAAAATTTTTATTTGTTATTGTGTCAAAAAATTTCAAAATTTAATTTATCATAATCAATTTAAAAATACATATTTTTCTATGTTTTTATTCATAATGTATTATTATTATTTTAAATTTATCTTATTTTAAGGATATATAAATGTTTATTATATTTTTCATTAATAAATGAAAATGAATGTCATAATTAATAATAATAAATATTAGATGTAAGTTTAATAAATATTATGTGTTTTTATTCATAATGTATTATTATTATTTCAAATTTATCTTATTTGAAGGAAAATAATATTTTATATAAATATTTATTACATTTTTTCATTAATAAATTAAAATAAATTTCATAATTAATACTAATAAATACTAGATGTAAGTTTAATAAATATAACTTAATTTTTTGTAAAATTTTATTTAAAAAATAAGATAAAGATTTATTTAAAATATTATTTTCTTTAGAATAAGATAAATTTAAAATAATAATAATATATAATGAATAAAAACACAAACAATTTATTCTAAATTATTTATTAAAAAATAAGAAAACATTTATTTGTTTTTAAGATTTCAATAAAAAAAAAAAAAAAAATTGATGTATCTTCTTTCCAACACTAAGAAAAAAAAAATAGTTTGAAATTTTTATTTCTCTCCTATTTTATTTCTCCATCTCCACATTTAGTTTAATTTTTATATCTCTCTCTTATTTTATCTCTCCTGAAAACTTTCAAAAGTTTTTATTGAATGGGCCACTTTGACTATTTCTAAATTTATTTTTTTGTTGAATTAATAGCTAATTAAATTATTAAAGATAATAATACTATCTTCCCCACCCTCTCTCATACGCTTAATGAGTTTTTTTTTTAATTTAATACAATTAGTTATAATGCTAAAACATAGAATTTAAAAAAATATAATATTAATAAAAAAGTAGTTCTTAATTATTTTAAACAGAGTAAAATTATAATTTATTTAATATTTTAACTATGCAAAATAATAGAAACTCAACCTGGAAGGTACGGGAGGATCAGTAAAATAATGAGATCTAAAGCATGGATTTGGTAGAATATTCTCCCTCTCCTCTCATCCAAGTTTTTAATTTATAAATGAGTCTAATGAGACAAAAGTTTGCAATCATGCATTTTATCTAATTTTAAAGGTTCATTTTAATACTTCAGATCTTTTTTCCACTCCAATCATCACGGCAAGTATGAAACCTGAAAATCACAATAAGCAAACATCTCACGCTACAACGACATCTTCATTTATTAATACTTCTGTCATCTATATATCATTACAGTATAAATATAACTGAATTATTTCATGTTGCAATCTAAATTAATCAAAGATGAGAAACTCAATTTTGTTTTCTCTTCTTTTCTGTTTCTTTCTCTTCTCTTTGTGCTATTCCAAGCCTTCTCATGAAGCCACTCAATTGCTGAAATTCAATAGCAGTCCTAAGTCTTTAAAGATATTGAGAGATAATTGGTGGAATCTTATAAGAAATATTCATCAATTTCCAGTTTATGTTAGTTCTCAGGATGGGCAAATGGAAGCTGATAAGATAGAAAAGTTGCCAGGGCAGCCTGAAGATGTGAAATTTGATCAGTATTCTGGATATGTTACTGTTGATCCAACGAAAGGAAGGGCTCTCTTCTACTATTTTGTTGAGGCTCCTCAAGATTCTAGCTCAAAACCCTTAGTCTTGTGGCTAAATGGAGGTAAAGTTCTATACTTGAATAAATTTTTTTTTTACTTTAAACGTAATAACTCTAACTAGATTGAGTCAAACTTGTATTGATTAGTATTTAGTTGAGCCATGAATAAACTCAATAAGTAATCCTATTAATGTGACTAATGCAGGGCCAGGATGTTCTTCTCTTGGAGCTGGAGCAATGCGGGAATTGGGACCATTTAGAGTTAATAGTGATGGAAAAACTCTTTATGCAAATGAGGCAGCGTGGAATAATGGTGAGTACGAACATATAAATTTATTTATGTTGATATATAGGTTTGTTATTTAATCAGGTTTGTTCATTTTTCTTCTGAACTTAAAAATATAACTTTCATGCATGATGTCATGTTAGATTACTACCATATATTAGTTTTTTATGATTGATGATATTTTCAAAATCATTGCTTTAATTGATAGATAAATCCACTAATATGTATGTTACAATCATGTATGATCGTCAAAACTAATGAGAAAAATAAAAAATAAAAAATCCAGGATCATTCATTCTAACATCATAACATACTATAAGCATGTTAGTACTGAATCATGAAATAATACATTTGAGAGGCAACATCATCATCTAATAACATCCTTATATATGTAGCACTACTTAACATAGCAAAGTTGAATCAGACAAACCCCATAGTCTGACTGATTTAGTTGAGACTCAGGTGTAGAAACTATATGATAAGAAATCTCAATAAACAGGTTCCTAAAATTATGTTTACAGATTCATTTTTTTCTTATTCTGACTTATTTCGCATCTATAGCACTACTTTACATACATAGTTTGATCAAGCAAATCCTTCTGTTTTATTTTCGATTCATTAGCAGAAATGGCATGATAACATCATAATTATACATATTATCATTCATTTAATTTTACAAGATACTTAGATGATAACAGAAATTTTGTTCTGTTTTGACTGCGTTTTTGTTTTTCATAAAAGTGGCAAATGTGATCTTTCTGGAATCACCGGCTGGCGTTGGCTTCTCCTACTCAAACACAAGTTCAGATTACCAAAACACTGGTGACAAGAGCACGGCTGAAGACACATACACCTTCTTGATCAATTGGTTAGAGAGATTTCCTCAGTACAAGAACAGAGATTTCTTCATAACGGGTGAGAGCTATGCTGGTCATTACATCCCAGAACTTGCTGCCCTCATTCTGAAAAACAATGCTGCCAATAAGAACAAAATCATCCAACTAAAAGGCATTGCGGTAAGTAAGCTTACTTTGTGTTCTTGTTCGGCTCATTCGAATTTTCATTTGTTTGAAATTGGCTCGTGTTTAAAAATGTTCATGAACATCGTGTTCATGTTTAGCTTGTTTAAATTTAATAATAATAACAAGACAAACACCAACAAAATAATCACTATTTAATAACAAATTAAAAGGTCCAAAAATATATACAAAATTAATAATTTATAATTTTGAGTTATATATATGAATCAGTTGAACATGATCAAAAAGACTCTGCTTGTGTTGGGCTTATTAAGTAAACATGTTCAAAATAATTGTACAATATCTACTCGCTTGTATAAAGAATGAATCGAAACAAGCTTTTTTAATGATTCAAACATGAGCTATTAGAGGTGTAAACGAGTCCAGTGGAGCTTGACTCACCACTAGCTTGAAATTGAGCTTGATTAATTAATCGATCTTGAGCTTAACTCTATAAGATTAAGTCGGTTCACAAACTAGCTTATTTATAATGAAAGAGATAAAATGATTAAGAAAAATTATTATAATAAACTCATAAAAAGAATGATAATTAGTAGGTATATAATAAAAAAGCAATTGATATTAAAAGTGAGATATCATTTTTTAATTTTTAATAGTTTTATACTTGAACTCCTGAATTCTAATATATTTTAAATGTATTTTATATTAATATTTTTTAGATGAGCTAGCTTGCGAGCTAATGAGTCCAGTCAATTTTAGCTTAAGCTAGGCACTTTAGCTCTATTTATCGAGTTGAACTTGTGCTGGCTCATAAGTTAGCTTGACTCACTTACACCCATATGAGCTATTGCAAAACAAGAGCATTTCTTACAGCCCTAATCAGAACACTACTTAGGCTACTAATGGCTGAATTCATAGATGGGGAATGCTTATGTTGATGGAGATACAAATGACAAAGCCACCTACGATTACTTATGGAGCCACGCCTTGATAGCCGATGAAACTTATAGCAATATTCAATCAAATTGCAATTTCTCTTCATCATTCAGTAACGCAGTATGTGAAGAGGCTATTACTGCAGCTCAAAATGAGGTTGGAAATATTGATATGTATGATATTTATGCTCCTCTTTGCAGCACATCTTCAAATATAAAAGCTGTAAGTTCTTCATTACTCTTATAAAATTTTCCAAATTTGATATAACAAAATACAAATTAAATGAGCAAGTTTCATCTCTGGTTATGGCAGTCAGTTCAACCAGATCCTTGTGCTAGTGACTACGTTGACAACTATCTGAATCTTGCAGAGGTGCAGAAAGCACTTCATGCAACTGTTCATTTACCATATCCTTGGACTGCTTGCAGGTAATTTTTTGACCGTTACTATATGTTCAAAATAAGTCTATAAACTCATTCAATCGCATTTAAATTTTCTAAAATTTTTTTACACAGTGATGTTATTGGAAGCTGGAATGACGCACCAGCAACATTGCTTCCAACAATTCAAGAACTAATTGACAATGGCCTGAGAGTGTGGTTTTACAGGTTTTAATCTCATTTACAGTATTCTTCATAGCTGTCAAAAAAGAGATCATTGTTTGTGTTCAATCATATTCAACTCTATAAGTTTGATTAGTTATTATAAGATTTTTTACTGCTTCTTAAAGCAGCTTTCAGTATAAATATTTTAATTTTTGTACTAAAAAACTGTATTAAGAATCAATAAGAAAGCTGTCACAAACGAAGCATTAATGAAAGAGCTAAACAAAAATAAAACCTTATATTGTTCTTATAAGCGCATGAAAGTAGACTTTATGTTTGTAAATAAGCCATGTTCTGCTCAATAAATTGATGGCCCGAACTAAAAACATTTTTTTTTGGCTCATTTACTTAACAAGTCTAGCTGAACAACACTTAAACTCGCTCAAGTTTAGCACATTTACACCCCTAACACTTAATAAGAACTTTTCCTTCATCAATTCCATCAACTTTTTCTTCCGTTATCACAGTGGTGATCAAGATTCAGTTGTGCCGGTGACGTCGACCAGGTATTCGATCGAGATGCTAAAGCTTCCAGTTGAATCACAATGGAAGCCATGGTATATTAATGATCAGGTGAGATCTATGATTTCCTTAATCTACAATATTCATATATGTTGTAAAGATTGGGAAATATTTTTTTTTTTAATTATGTTTATTCTGTATGATGACAGGTTGGAGGATATGTAATTGGCTATAAGGGATTGACATTAGCTACAGTAAGGGGAGCAGGACACTTAGTGCCAAGCTATCAGCCAGAAAGAGCATTAACTATGTTCTCATCTTTTCTTGAAGGAAGATTCTGAGAAGGCTTTGTTTGATCATCATTATGCAAAATCTTTACCCTTAAGCTTCTGTATTGAACATCATGTATTGTACTTTGAAATTTTAGTAAATGCTAAAGAAATATATATATATATATATATATATATATATATATATATATATATATATATATATATATATATATATATATATATATATGTATGTATAATTGAAGCAAAAATAGCAATTTTGTAACCATTTATCTCATGGGGCCATAAGTATAGAGGGAGAGAGAGATTGAACATGAGTGTTTAAATAGTGAAAACAACCTTTAAAAATGAGTATTTGAATCATGAAATTAAGGTTTTGTTTGGGATAGCTTTCTTATTGCTTCTTAAAGCAGTTTTCTAATTCAATAATTAAAATTTCTGTATTAGAAAACAGTTTTAAGAAATAGTAAGAAAGCCATCCCAAACAAAGTCTACGACTTCATTTTGTACGACTTTCTTACTGCTTTTTAAAAGCAACCTACTAGACAAAAATTTCTTGAATCTGAAATTTTTATACTAGAAAGCTGTTTTTATTAAATAATAAAAAATTATCCCAAATGAAACCTAAATCTCATAAAAAAACTTTTAAAAAACAAGTTTTCTAATATATTTTTTAAGTAACAAAACGTGATGATGCATGACAAGTCATGGGATAAAGCTCCAATTTAGTTGAATTGCTAATATTTTGCTATTGTAGAAAACTAAGTGATTGACTCTCTCTTATGTGTTTAAGTTGTGGAGTTTAATATGACTTTGACTGTTGATTTATCCAACTCAATATAACCCATTATTTATTTTACTCTACAATAATAATAATTAAAAAGAAAGCTAATAGTAATGACAATAGCAATAAATCAAATAACGAAATTTAAAACAAGGATAAAAAAATAGGAGTTCCGTGCTTGTTCAAGGGTATTTTTATTGGGTGTGGAGTGCGGACGTAGCTCTATGTATGCAATCCTCTAACAAAATGCCACGTAGAGTCCACCTTGTGATGCTCCAAGGATCTAACTTGGAAGACTTATTCTTTTAATCCATCAACCACTAGAGCAATTTATAGTCATCAATCAGTGAGAAACAATCTAACAAAAATCTATAATTTAAAACATCATGTAAATATTTATATTCATTTCCAAAAGTCATTTACATTACTCGGGATCTACACATTAATCACATATATCCATCCTATCATAAGTACAAAAGAATAGCAAAAATAAAAAGGAATAGAACCTAAAGAACCCTGATTAATCTCATACTCCTGCTCCCTTTTCCTAACCTGAAATTATTAACCATATATAATGAGCTTAAAAAGCCCAACAGGTCACCAAATACCTACAACCGAAATCAAAGCACAGTATGGAAGCAATATGCATGTTAATCAATCAAATCACGACAATCACTTACACATGATTTTTGAATCTATGTAGAAACACATTTGGCCGTGATTTTCAATTCAAATCCCTTTGGAATAAATTTCATGCATTAAAGAGCCTTTAATGTGCCTTAATAGGTCAATTTTAACCCATTAAGACTTGGGTTGACCATGTCAAAGGTTGACTTAGTCAACCCATCCAACTAGACCCAAGGGAGAGAGGATTGAATCCAAGAAGCCATGGGATTGAGTATGATTTAGATTTAGGCTCAATTGTGTCTAAATGTGTCAAATTGACCCAATAAGACTTGGGTTGACCAAGTCAAAGGTTGACTTGGTCAACCTAGTCTATTGAGTCACAAAGAATGGGTTGAGTCCAAAAATAAGGCTTGAAATGCATTTGAAATTGATTTGGGCTAAAGAGAGGTCAAGGAACCTGTGGACCTCCGAAAGGACACCGCTTATGGGGCTCGAATGCAAAGGGTACGACCGCACTATCCT
Organism: Dendrobium huoshanense; assembly: GCA_016618105.1. Taxonomy (NCBI): domain Eukaryota; kingdom Viridiplantae; phylum Streptophyta; class Magnoliopsida; order Asparagales; family Orchidaceae; genus Dendrobium; species Dendrobium huoshanense. The sequence continues at coordinate 5,834,526 of CM028350.1, read as the reverse complement.
ATAGGACAAGATGATCGTAGGCCTTTATACTCGATATAAGAAGGCCAATGGGAGGGAAGATTAGATCGTGTATATAACTAACCATTGAGGATAGCGGCTCTTGCCAGCACACCCCGATGGGTAGTAATATGCATAACATGATCAAAACAACGAGTTTCCCCCACGCGATACATCATCTCGGATGGAGTTTAGTAGATGTGGAATTCAATTCCCACGGGCACAATCCCCCGTGGTTAATTACATTTCAGGTTGGAGCCCAAGAAAACTCTCGATTAAGGATCATACATTATCCTTTTCAAAATGGGATTGGAATCAGGGTAGATACTAAGCAGTCTTACTCAAAGTAAAATAATGGCTCAAGTGGCTCTGTTAACATGCGTGGTTAACACCAGCATTTAGAGGGACTAAGATAGTGATAAGAAATTGGAGAAAAGAAATCATGCAATTGCCATATATGTGATAGAAAAGATGGAGGTGGCTTCATCTTATGACGTAAATAAGTAGGATTTATAGTTCATAAAGAATAGGAAACTTACCCACTATTTAGGCATACTACGAGACTAAATATAGTAGCATTGAATTCTAAATTTAAATTGGATTTATTATTCTAATAATAACATTAAGACCCGTGTCCTAGCTAATGCAGTGCAAAATCTGGACTTACTCAGGCCTGCATTGGAAAGCCAGCTAATCACCTAATCATTTTAAAACCATGCTGTCAGGTCATTTTATGAAAGATGGGTGGGTGGTTCAAATTTTTGGAAGTTAAGGTTGACATCTAGAGGGTTTCCTATTTGGCCTTGAACTTATGTTAGATAAATGCTCCTAACTAATGCAATTAAAATTAATTTAGTTAGTTGCTAATGCAATGCATGCTAGTTGAAGTTTTCAAATCAAATATGCATCAAATTTTAAAAACATGCTTAGTATAAAATAATTTTTAGAAAATATTGGCCTCCCCAGGTTCGACACTTCATCCTCATAGGCTAGATTATCTGGACTCTACCCGTAGGCGGGAAGATGTCTTATTAGATTCATTATGCATGCGACCCCGGAGGATTCCGACAGTTCCCTAAATTATGTTATTTAAACCTTAAAATTTTAAATATTTGTTATGAGTAGAAAAATTTTATAGTCCTTAGAGAGCTTAATGATGTCTAGGTTAAAATAAAAATGACATGTAGATCACAATAAACTAATAAAAGCAAGCAACCCTAGAGGCACACATCATAAATAAAACACATTAGAATTAATCTAACTAATTAAATAAATATTCATAGGCCAACTGCCCTTAATTAGAATCCAGGGTCTGTAGAAAATAAAGTGGGCACCACTGCCAATAATCCAAATTTCTAAGCCTATGACTGACGTAAATGATTTTTGAGTGGTATATTAGGTCTTTAGGTCTTCAACGTTCTTGAACTTCTTCTCCTTGGACACCTTAGATCTCTCCTTCTTGGACTCCTTGGATCTATCCTCCTTGGACTCCTTGGATTGTCATGGCTTGAATATCTAAATAAAGAGATAATTCCCCTTGTAGGGGGGTATTGTCTTTTCTCTTTGGATATCTAAAAGTCATCCAAACTCGATCTTCCAAATGGAAGAAGATTCTCCCCTTTGAGGATGCCTTCTTCTTTTGGAATTCGAGTTGGATAAGAATATCCCAGCTCAAATATCATTTTCACAACTCTCGCCAATATTATAAATAATTACATTAATGGAAAGTAATAAAAAAAATTAAAACTCTTCTGCAAAGTTATCCTAATAGAAATCCCAAATAAATATAATCATCCCAAGTAATTTATATAGAAATAAAAAATACTCATCACAGACACATGCTTGGCCATGGTCTTATTTATAGGGACAAAGCAGTCCACCTATAGCAGTTATTATTATTTTATTTAGCCCTCGTTTATTTATGGGGGCTGAGCAAAATTTGGAGCACCTGCATAAAATATTATTAGAAATCATGATATTTGCTTCCCTTTTATTTAGCACTGCATGAGCATGGCCACCTACAATAAAAATAATATATATATGTATATATCATCCCTAATCTAGGGGTAAATATAACGCACATTCACATCAATTCCTTGAGTGCAGTAAAAGTAAGTAAACACATAAGTAATTTTTCACAACATGCAATAAAATATAAAAAATTCTGGCACACAGCAGAAAAATAAACACCGACCTATTCTAAATCTAGAAGTGGTACCCTAAAAAATAATTCTATGTGTATGTAAGTCTTGTGTGATTTGGATATATTCTAAGTAGGATGATTAATTCAAATTGCCTAATGTTAGAGTTTGTTGAAGGTCAGAAAAGAAAATTTTGATTAAAGTCTAAATATTAGTGAATTATGATCAATTTTAGTTAATTTAGTTTGCTAGTTCATTTTAAATATTTAGGGTAGTGATATTTGAAGTTCAAGTTATGTTATCCAATTTTGGAAAGTCTCGGGTTCTCTTAGGTACTAGGACAAGGGGGTCCAAAAGGTCACTATAGAAAATAGGCTAGATTTGAGGTTTTAAATATTTTAAATAAATATTATAACTTAAGATGAGTAGTTAGGCTTTTAGTTTGCTGGATTTGGAGTTTTCTATGCAAAGTTATGAATTTTCCAAGTTTTGGGCATTTAAGGGAATTATTAAAACTATTTAATTAGGGGTGATTTTATGGTTTGATCAAAAACTGCTCCAAACTGATTGGAATCACCCCTGAAGGTCAGAAATGACCTAAGAAGATGTTTTTAAGTGCTTGGAGAAAATTTGGAATTTCTAATAATTTTTATTTATCTAATAGGGGCAAAAAGGTAATTTTTAATTAAGGTTAAATTAAGGGTCAGATTGAGATCCAACTAAGGGGTAATATTTATATAAGGTTAAGGATTTAATTTGGAACAATTTTAGGTATTATGGGTATTTTTAAAATCTAAAACTTATTTATTATAATTTTTAGAACTTACTAGGCTCTATTTATTGGGTAAAATAGGATTGGTTAATTAAGGGGTCTAAAAGAAACTAAAAATTCCTAGAAAATTCCGAGATGTTTAGAATGTTACTAAGTTTAAATTTTAACATTTTCATGTCAATCAGTGATCTACCCTTCCTCTTAGAAGTTTTCTAAGTTCGCTAGATGAGTCCTTAATTATTGTCCTTAAAGTGTCACTATGTTGAGTATGTTTAAATCAAGTTCTGAACTAACCCTTGGCTTCATAATACGAGGAGTACACAAAAAAAAACACACCTTGTCCTTAAATCTAGGAGAGCCTAAATTAAGAGCTTGTGCATCATATACATGTAAAGTATGATAAAAGAAAAGACTAAACATACTTATTGGTGAGATTAGTGATGATTGAGTCTCAATCATTCATTAATTCACTCACCCATGAATATTATTCACATGTAGAATTTATGCTTAAAATTTCACAAGTAGTGGATCACCCAAAATTATGATTTAATTATAAGAAAGTTAAAAAATAGTTTTAAAATACTTATAAATATATATATTTTTTGAAAATTAATGTAATTAAAAATAAATCAATTCATAATAAATAAATATAGGGGAGATCCACTAACTATCCTAACGAGGCTTAAAAAGGGTTTAAAAATAATTTTTAATTTAAAAATAATTATTATTCTTAATCATTTAAATAATATTTAAATAATAAATAATCATATATCACAAAAATATGCCAGAATAGAAAAAAATAGTTTATGCAAATAATTTAAAAATAAAATTCATAATTTTCTAAAAAATTTAAGTATTATACGCAAAAATTAGATTTAAAATGAATTAGATATAGTTTTTCAAAGTTGTAAAGGTAATAAAAAGGTTTTAAAATAATTTAAAATAATTAATATTTGAAAATAATTATTGGAATAAAATAAAATAGAAGTTTAAAATTTCTAAGATTTAATATTTATTTAATCAAATAATAATAATGATAATAATGATTTTAAAAGAATAATAATAATAATGAATATTGAAAATATTTTTAATTTTAAATAATAATAATAATAATAATAAACTTAATAATAATAATGATAATGATAATAATAATAAAATAACTAAGATTATGAAAATAATTATAATATCAATAATAATAAAAAATAATATTTAAAATAGAAATAATAATAATAATAATTAAAATATTTAAAATAATAATAATAATAATAATAATAATAATAATAATAATAATAATAATAATAATAATAATAATAATAATAGTAACTATATAATAATTATTAAAATAAAATAATAATAGTATTATTAAAATAGTTATTTTACTATTTTTTAAAAATAACTAAATAAATATATGCTATTTTTAAATAAAATTAATTTTAAATTAAAGGAAATTGGATTTTGAAAATTTTGATATATTATATGTAATTTTTTGATGTATAAATAATTTTAAATAATTATTTAAAGTATTCTCATTAAAAAATACACTTAAAACTAATTAATATTAATTAACATCAAATCGGTTGCTTTAGTGGGCCACACGGTAGCTTTTGGCTATCTCCGAGAACCATGGACATGGTTTCCAATTATTGGCGATGATTGGCAGATGACGCGGCGGCTGACTTATTCGAGTCAGCAACTCGCAGCACCGTCAGATCGTCCGTGGTTTAAATGGATGGTCTAGATCATGCAGGATGAAGTGATCTTGCAACGAATCGACCCGCGTGATTGTAGCGAAGCACAAAACAATGTGATCTTAACTGTTGATCAAAAGATCAATGGTCCGGATCACGCTATGTACAGCAAGGGCGTACACCGAGGGCAAAAAGCATTTTTTGTCTCGTTCTCGCAAACGGGACTATCAAACTCGATGAAATTTTAAATATGAAATCCACACACGAAAAGAATTCATGGGTGATAAAAAATGCAGCTTGAAATGCACTGTACGAGAAGCTATTTAAAGCTAGGTATACTGATCTAGGGTTTCAATTTTACCTCAATCCAATGAATGGATTCGGGAGTTCTTTGTATGGTTGAGCTTGTAGACTTTTCTCGTAGAATTGTCCTGTTGAACTCGAGCCTCAAAATGCCTCAGATCGGTTGGAAATCGCAAAGGAAAGGTTTAGCCTTCGGTCTCACTAGAAGATCGCCACCGACAGGGTCTTGGCGGTGGATCTAGGTCGGGAAAGGTATTAGGAGACTAGGGGAGCTCACACATGAGAAGGTTCGGGCTTAGGAGGAATAGAATGCCATATCCCCTCATTGGAACCCTAAAATCGAAATTTAAAGGCTCCAAACCTTTGATTCATGGCTTGGATCAAATCCTCAGCCTATTAGGAGAGAAAAACCAAATAAAATACCATGGTTTTGAATCCCAAGTCATTAAGAGGGCTTTAAATTCCTTAATTAGGTCTTAAATCCACTTAAATAGGTTATTTTCACCCATTAAGAGCTAGGTTTGACCAAGTCAATGCTTAACTTGGTCAAACCAGCCAAATAGACCCAAGGGATGAAGAGTTTGAACAATGAATGGGTTTGACTATATTAGAATTCAATTTGGGCTCTTAAGGGTCAAATGGGTCCACCAGGGTTGACCTGGTCAACTAGGTTGACCCATGACTCAGGTCTGAGCTCAACAAAGTTGATCTGACCCTCTAAGTCCAGGGGTGAGGATAAATTGAGCCAAGAAGGCATAAATTAGATTTGAAATCAAGTAAGAAGGGTCCGAGTCCATTTTGGTCAACCCTAGTTGACCTGGTCAACCAGGTTGACCCTATGAGCTCCAAAAATTCAGCCCTGGTCTCCGCTCGCACTGTTAATTTTTATTCGACAAGGGAGTTTTAATGAATTTTAAGTTTCGGGGTAAATTTTGGAAGGCAGATGAGGTTGTAGATAAGACACTACCCAGAGATTTCACCATCATTTTGTGAGGACTTTATGATCTGAGTTCTCGTTTCATATAGGCGCAGGCCCCTATAGTTAATTGTCCCTCCCAATAATGAGAGAGAACTTTTAATTAAGGCTAGTCATCAATAAGATATGTAAGAAATACGTATTATCTGGCATGTAGTAGTAGCATAGGTTTGGATGTTTGGAATTTGAAAAGTTTGATATTTAAAATAAAACTTTTCACCATCTTGCACTTAAAGAGGAAGGTGGGAGAATGGATGATGGACCTGATTAAGATCCCATGGTTCCATTGTCCCTGGCCATCGTGGTCCCTATTCTACTTAGTTAGAGGGTAGTCGACTCAACTTGGGGCAGCCACGGGTTGCTTAATCTAATGGTACCTTGTAGACTTGGGATGAGTGTTTTTCTAAGGGGACAAATTTGAATCCACCTTAGCTAAAAGAAGGCTTTGTACCCTATCAATTATATCATATTGATTCATATCTCAAGGATTTAATGCCACTAAGGAGCATATTGGCTCTGACCATAACTAGTATTTCATGGTTCCATTTAGCGGTAAAACCACTTAGCTTAGAGGGCCCTGGGTCATAACCTTTTATCTCGTGGTGCCATTTAACGGTATAATCGTCGGTTAGAGGACACGTACCATCCACTTACTACCAAGAGATTATTTGAGAATGGATCTTAATGATATTTTTGACTTGGCATTTGGCTCTTTGTGAGCTGAAATTGTTTTTAATTTGTTCACCCCGACAAACTGTTGCGGAGGGTGGATGTATATTCGCTTTAAATGCTTGAATGCTTGGATTTCAATTTTAAATACTTAGAATTCGGATATTTTTGTGGAGATTGGGTGTTTGGGAGGTATTTTAATTGATTGGAGTTGACCCCTCCGATTGAGATTTGCATTTAATACGGCCATCATCGGGGTGTTAGGGGTTATTTCTTTTTATTGATTGAACCCTGTCAACTCGACCAAGCTGTTGATCAAGTATCGAGTTTCTCATTGGCTTTGTGCTTTTGAGAATGAATTTCTTTTATTATAGACCATGAAGGCCTAATATGAATGTATAAGATAAATATTTTTGTCGAATTCATGACCGCATATTTATCTGAACCCTATCCACTCCTATTTACCTGCTAAGGAGGATCGACCTTCGTAGGATTTGTGCCTTTGCCAGTGAATTCTCTTGATTATAGGGCCATGATGACCTAATATGAATGCAATAAAACAAATATAGTAGTCGTCATGACTGTATACTTATTTGTTTATTCGAACATTGTCGACTCCCATTGATCCGTATAGAAGGATCAAGTTCAAATTTGAATTCACTTATCGACCCTCGCATTATCTCTAGGTGTCATATGTGTACCAATAACACGTTCATTAGGAACCATACGGGCCAAGATTGTATTTATCCATTTTAGTGTACCTATGTGTATACAATCTACCGTGCACATGCAGAGGTATTTTGAAATATTTTAGTTGTCCAAGTAATTGCCATTTGAATACATACAACATTTCATTTGAGAGCTTACACACGCCTTCTGTCCTCTAGTACGAGTGTTGCAGATCTGGTGGCTGTATGATCTGGATGTCATGAGGCATCTCATCATCTTGATGTTGACTCCCCTTTCTTGTTCACCATAGAGGTTCTTTTTGGACTTTAAAATTAGTGACTGCTACTTCGGAAAATCCCTTTTCAAGGTCTTTAACATAGTAGATTTGTTATTTCTGATATTTTTGGATGCCAGAATTATTTTCTTCTTAAGTAAAGGACCATGCAGAAATTTTGAAACACTAGGAGGTTTGGTTTTAATTTGTTTAAACCTCTCTTTCCTTCTGCCAGGGGATATCCTTCTCGGTGCTCTCACAAAAGACCCCATGAGAGCATGTGGTACCTAAATAGTGGCTACTCAAGATATATAACTTAAGACATGAAGAAGTTCATAATTCTAGAAAATAGGATCGAAGGCAAAGTAAAGTTAGGAGATAACATCACCACGAAAGTGGAGGGCTCAGGTATGGTAAGAAATGCTAAAAAAATTCTAATTGAAAATGCGTAATTAGTTGATGATTTAAAGAATAATCTGTTAAGCATTAGTCAATTGTGTGACAATGGTTTTGACATAAAATTTCTTTTTAACAAATGCCTTATTAGTTTAAATGATAAACTTGTATTGGAAAGAAAATTAATAAACAATGTTTACATGTTAGATCTTAATTACGTTGAAAATTCAAATTCACTTTTTTTAATAAACAATAATAGATGACTCGTTTCTATTGCATAGAAGACTTTGCCATGCTAATATGAAAACTCTTAGAAATATCACCCATAAAAACTTGGTCAGAGGCGTACCTAAGGTAGACTTCCCTAAGGATCATCTATGCAACGCCTGCCAACTAGAAAAATAAATAATATCATCATTTCACTCTATCAAGGAAGTTAGTACATCTAGGCCACTAGAAATCTTTCACATGGACCTATTTGGACCCGTTAGCATAGCTAGCCTAGGTGGAAATAATTATGGATTCGTAATTGTAGACGACTTCACAAGATTCACTTGAGTAAGATTCCTAGCATACAAGAATGAGTCATTTGAGGAATTTAAGATTTTCTCCACTTGGATTAAAAAAAAATTAGGAAGTAAAATCTAAATAATCCATAGTGATTATGGTGGAGAGTTTCAAAGTGAAAAATGATCATGGTGGAGAGTTTCAAAGTGAAAAATTTGAATCATTCTGTCAAGAGATATGAATAGAACATAACTTCTCTGCCCCTAGAACTCCTCAGCAAAATGTAATAGCAGAAAGAAAGAATAAAACCTTGGTAGAAGGTGTTAGTGCAATGTTAGCTTAGTATACTCTTCATATATATTTTTTAACAGAAGCGGTAAACATGGCATGTTATGTCTTAAAGAGGGTGAAGATTAGGTCGAAGTTGAATAAAACTCCTTATGAACTCCTTAAGGGTCAAACACCAAATCTTTCACACTTTCATGTGCTTGGTTATAAATTTTTATCTTAATTAATGGAAAACTTTCCTTAGGAAAATTCTATCCCAAGGCTGATGAGGGTATCTTCTTAGGAAATTCATATATAGGTAAGGCCTATAGAATCTTAAATAAAAGAACTCTAGTAGTAGAAGAGTCCACCCATGTAGTGTTTGATGAATCGGATAAGCCCTCTAGACCTAGATTTGAGAAGATGAAGTAGAGGCAATTCAAGGAGTAGAAGACATGACCATAGGAGAAAGGGGAGAACCTTAGGAAGACTTGCCTAAAGAATAAAGATACTCTTCTAGTCATCCTATAGAATTAATTTTAGAAGACCCATCGAAAGGTGTGATAAATAGGAATGGGCTTGGGAAGGATGTTGGTCATTCTGCATTCATCTCTTTGATAGAACCCACAAGTATAGATCAAGCTTTAGGAGATGAATTCTAGATTCTTGCAATGCAAGAAGAATTAAACCAATTTACTAGAAACAAAATCAGTCTTTAAAAATAAGGTGAATAACTCAGGAACCACTATAAGAAATATTATCATATTAGTAGCCAAGGGATATAATAAGATTAAAGGCATTGAATTTGAAGAAACCTTTTCCCCTGTAGCTAGACAAGAAGTGATAAGGGTACTCTTAGCCAATATTTTCTTCAAAGGTTTTAAATTATATCAAATGGACGTAAAGAGTGCTTTTCTAAATGGGGTAATCAAAGAGGATGTTTATGTCGAGCAACCCCTCGGATTTGAAAGTTCATAATTTTCAAACCATGTATTCAAATTAAAAGAGGTACTGTAAGTGTTAAAGCAAGCACCTAGAGTTTGGTACAAAAGACTTAGTTCATTCTTACTAGATAGAGGATTTATTAAGGCTAGCATGGACACCACACGCTTTTTACAAAAGGAAAAAATATGAAATTCTTATTGTTCAGATTTATGTAGATGACATTCTATTCATCAGATAAAACTTTATGTGATGAATTCTCAAAAATATTAAGTAATGAGTTTGAAATGAGCATGATGGAAGGGCTTAATTATTTTCTTATCTTTAGTGTAAAACAAATGGAAAATGAAACATTTTTTAGCCAAATGAAATATATCAAGGATATTCTAAAAAATATGAAATGGACAGTGTTAAGCCCATGAACACTCCAATGAGCACAACGATTCAACTTGACAAAGACCCGAATGGAAAATTAATAGACCAGAAAAAAATATAGAGGAATATTCAGATCTCTCCTCTACTTAATTGCCAGTAGACCGTACAAAATGTTTAGTGTGTGCCTTTGTACCAATTTTCAAGATGTTCCTAAAGATTCTCACTTAACTGTGGTCAAAAGAATCCTTAGAAATCTAGTAGGCACCATAAACTTAGGAATTTGGTATCCTAGGCACATCACTTCCTTTGAAATATTAGGGTATTCAAATTCTGATTTTACTGGAAGTAGGGTAGACAAAAAAAGCACATTTGGGACCTTCCAATTCATATGACAATATTTAGTTTCTTGGTCTAGTAGGTAGAATAATTTTGGTAGCCCTCTCAATGGCCGAGGTAGAATGTATAGCAGTAGGAAGTTGTGTTGTAAAAGTACTATGGTTGAAACAACAACTTCAAGATCTTAGATTATCCGTAGGAACCATCTCAATCATGTGTGACAACACGAGTGCAATCTATATATCTAAAAATCCAATTCAACACTCTCAAACAAAACACATAGATATTAGACATCGCTTTATAAGAGATGTTCTAGCTAAAGGAGACATAGATTTACAACATATAGCTACAGGAGATCAATTGGCAAACATATTAATGAAACCACTAGCCTACGACACCTTTAGCACTTTGTGGACTAGACTTGGTGTCATAGACATTTATGCGTGATCTTAAAAAAATCTTTTATCTAAAGTTTTTCTTGATTGTCACACACTCCCCACACAGAACTTGAAAATTTAGAATTCTATTCCCATCGTACTATATGATTTCTTATCACACTATACGATCTATCAAATCTGCATTAATAATAGTTCTCTGTTAAACAAATAGTCAAGATTTAATTCCTTCTCTACATATCGTACTGTACGATTATAATCATATTGTATGATCTACATGGTTGTCCATTCAAATCATTTGGTATGATATAATTGCACTTTGTAATACAATATATCTTCTTCATATTGTACAATTGACATCAGCAAATGGATTAGGATGACTTAAAGTCAATCAGTATGATATAATTGCATCTTGTACTGTACGATCACTCATTTGCATTGTACAACTCTTCTCGATAAAGGTTGTATCGATAACTTTTGGGAGGATAAAAATTCCTTCAGATCATACTGTACAATACTAAACATAATATACGATTTGCCAAAAACTTTAAAAATTCGAGGGCACCTATGATCACTTCACTTATTTATTAGCCATCGCACTTACTCTTACATGTTCACACTCATTGTCAAACTCTAGCAAGTGCGGTTAACTTGTCCTTGGAAGCTCTTCTTCCTCTCACCGTGTTAATGACCATTTCTTGTCTGCCAAAGATCAAGAAGCTTAGAAAAAATTCAAGGCGTTCAAGATTACCCCATCATGAATGTTGAATCAAGCTGTCTTAAGTTTTGAGCTTATTCGCATTTACTACCTTATAATTTCTCCGTACCCTAGCCTACCCTTACGATGCTGAACTTCTCTTTGAATACTTGGCAAATCTCACTATGAATGTAGAAAACCTAACCCTTACCTCTTTTATCTACCGATAAAATGTCGAAATCACTAAGGCTGACATCGCTCAATACATCTGGCTTTCTTGTGATGGCTCTAGAGCCCACTCATTCCTTACAAATAATTTTGATTGTACTGTTGTTAATCTTGTCCTAAGAAATGTTACTTTCACAAACACTTACCACTTTTTAGTCACTAACTCGAAATGCTAAAATTATTCAACATGTTCTTCGAACTTCAATCGTACCCATTGCTAGGGATGGAATCTGCATGACCCCAATCTTATCCATTCTTACCTACCTCATTAGGTTAAGCACCAAAATTGATCAAGCCAATTTAATTATTGATTACATAAAAAATATGACCTCAGTTTGCCTCCCTACCACTCGTAGAAAACTCAACCTAGCCCTTGGCCACCTTGTAAGTTACATTCTTTAGAATAAATATCATTTAACCTATCTTGTTAAACCCGAAAATCTACCCAAATGCCTCTTTCTATATTTTGTTTCATATGGGGAAAGAATGGGATAAGCTAGATTTTGATAAAAAAGAAGGAGAGGCTGCTCCAGTAGGAGCACCTGTTCTACAAAGATGGCATGTACCACCCCGAGGACCTGCGCTAGCCTATCCTTACGATGACCTAGTTGAACAATTTGACCAACTATAAAGCTGGCTTGACACACAAATTCAAGAACAACATCAATAACATGAGGAGGACATGGGTTGGTTTGGAGAAAATTTTTCCTCAATTGATCAGTAGTTCGGGTCCATCCACCACTACTTTGAACCACCTCCACCACCACCTGATTAGGATCCTACTTTTTACTTGTCACTATCTTATATTTTTTCAATGTTTTGTTTGTTACCCCTCTTTTTGGAGTTGTCAAAAGGGGGAGAAGTTTGTTATAGTATGCTTGGTTTAAATGTCTTGTTTAGCTATTTTTTATTTATGAAATTGGTATAAAGTTTGTTGTAGTTCGCTGTAGTATGCTTAGTTTAGATGTCTTGTTTAACTATTTTTTATTTATGACATGCATTCTTTCTTATCTCTATCCCTATTTTCTCTTCATACTTTTATATTTACTTAAAAAGCAAAAAAAATGCTAATTTGCTTATTGACAACATTATTTGACGTCATAAAAAAGGGGGAGATTGTTGTTGTCCATGACTCCTGAAAGTTCGTTAGGGATGTTAGGCCCTATAAAACTAGCACAAGGCTAACCAAGAGGGGGGGGGGGGGGGGGGGGGGGGGGGTGAATTGGTGTTTTAAAAAATCTTTAAACCAAAGCACACAAATCACAAACCAAACTTACCATAGAAAATAGAGTCCAAAAAATTAAATGCGGTACCAGTAAAAAGAACACAAGGGTTTATAGTGGTTCGGTCAACTTGACCTACGTAAACTCCCTGGAGGTGCCCTCTGAGTATTGCACTACAAATGTGACTCTCCTTTATCCCCCACAACTAGGAGGAGAAGCCCTTACAAACCTCCATTCCACTAACTTAGGTGAGGCAGAGAACCCGACTCCTTTTGCTTCCTCCTGAAGCAGGAAGAGAACCTTGATCGATTGCTGAAGCTTACCTCTCTCAAATCTTCCAAGGATAAGGGACGACGACTGGAGAAGATGACTTGGAGCCTTGCTTAGAGTAACCCTTGTGAATCCCCTCACAAACTCCCCCTTACAAGTTCCTCTCTCTCTCTCCCTCTCTCTCTCCCTCTAAGATTTCTCAGGTCAAGACAGCAGCCAAAGAATGTTCAAAACATTGAACAAGAGCTTTTAAATAGAAGAGCTTCAGAATAGGACATTAATTGCAAGTTGTCAACATTATCATCTAGGATAATACGTATATCATCCTATATGATTAGTACAATTTAAGCCTAACTAGCTGGGATGATCTGGGACAAATATATCAAAAAGGTTTATATCATCCAGGACGATATCATGATCGTCCCAGATGATTAGTTCAAATCAGTGGAAAATAGACTAGAACATCGCCCGGAACATGGTCTGGCCGATGCATATCATCAAGAATATTGCTCAGATTGTGAGCTGGCCGATGTTGATCATTCAGGAGAAACTAAGGTTTTTGAATTGGTCATCTTGGTCGATCTTGAAATCATCCAGGATGATGTGATCATATCAACCAGGCTTTAATTTCTTTCCTTAATCACCATTTGAATTTAGACATATCTGTGTAATATCGTCTAGGCCGATACAATATTGTCTTGGCCAATTTCCAAAAATACAGAATACCTAAATAGATCATGGAGGCTTATTCTTTCTATTTTAAGCCTATCATCCTGGCTGATATATGTATCATCCAGGCCGATCGGCTTAATGTCGACTGCCTTAACCAAGATACCCTGATAAGGGTTTCAAATTTGAACCCTATCGTCCAGGACGATACAAACATACTCTAGGACGATAGGAGTAAAAATTAAAAAAACACTAATTCATACAGAAAAATCACTCAAGTGTGTGTAGGATTACTTAGCACCAAACACCTCAAAGGTTTATAATGACTTAAGAAAGGGAAAAAGAACATTACAAACTGACTCAGACCTAGTCTACCCAATCTTGAACTAATTTTGTTTGTCGTATGATCTTTTAGTCTTGAAATGTTAGTGGTAAGGCAGTCATGGAGAAATAGGGTTGTTTGCTATCATAAAAACCATAATTCATTGAAAATAGATTTGCAACAATCTCTCCATTTTTGATGATGGCAAAACCCATATTTTTATAAGCTTCTCCCCCTTTTATCGTCACAAAAAGGAGGAGGAATGTAAAGCAATAAAAGATCTCTCTCTTTTTTTTTTATGGCATGAAAATGAAATGGTTTCCATGTGATTGATTTTAAAGACTTGTAAGTAAATGAGTTAACAACGTCAAAAATCCAAAAAAGTGGTGAAGTATCCAATCATGTTTACCCTTACCTTAGATTTTCATTTCAGGAATTTTTTTTTTTTTGGAAATCAAAAACCTAATTCAAAAGATTCAATTTATTTATGAAAAAAGAGATCTATTCACTACTTAGTTTCAGAAAAATATCTTATAGACTAATGAAATAAAAGTAATTTTGTCACAATCGCAAAATGTCTAAATCAAGCCTTTAACTTTACCAAGTCATACATGAATTCTTCTTGGTTTTAAAAGTTTTGAAAAGAGAGGAGAGCTTGCTTTTGGTGGGCTCATTTTACACCCTTATCAATTGAATGGCCCTTTGCTCATCTTTTGATTTTTGATACACTTTGTGTATATTTTTTTCAATTTGGCATCATTGCGCATCTTTTGTTTTTGGCATCTTTGGCCACTTTTTATTTTATTTTTGTAAGCTAGACTCTTCTTAAAAAAACTCTTAAATAATCTTAGTTGTGAGTATATCTTCCAGATATTAGAGAAGAAAAACTCACTCTCTAATATAGGGAAGAACAAGGCACAAAATAGAATCACATATCATATGAAGAAATGCAATGACATGATAAAGAGGAATCTTTATATGGCATAAAATTTTTTGATCATTATAAATATAAGATAGATTTGTTGTATCAAGCTAGAAAAGATCTTAATTCCATAATCCATTTGTTAATTTTAGATAGACTATTGATTAGAAAAGAAAACTGTACCACTAAAATAGGTTTGAGAAAGAGACATAATCAACGGAATATCTTTACCTTTTAACAGATTAAGAGATGTAAAACATTGATAATAACTTTTTAAAAGCAAGAATAAGGCTTACGATATCACTCCAGCAATGTTTTAAAAAAAATAATAAAAAAATGAAAGTATTAAAAGAAAAATAAAGTGCAAAAAACAAAACCAAAGAAAAACTAAAGCAATAAAAAGAAGAGAAAAAAAAATGCAGAAAATAGAAATCAAGTTTATGCATTTATGTTAATCACACCAAATTTTGTCCTTAAAGAGCTAAAAGTGTCGAAGGCTGGTGGTTTAGTAAAGATGTCAACTAGTTAATTCTCAGTCATCACATGGTGCACCTCAATATCTCCCTTAGTCACATGGTCTCTAATGAAGTGATGCTTCATATCAATGTGCTTAGTCCTTGAATGTTGGATAGGATATTTAAAAATGCAGATGACACTAGTGTTGTCACAAAAGATTGAGATGGTACCTACATGTAATCCTAAATCTAATACCTGCTATTTTAACCAAAGGACTTGGGCCACTCAACTTCCTAAAGCAATGTACTCAGCTGCAGCAGTGGAAAGTGCAACAGAGTTTTGTTTTCTACTAGACCATGAGACCAAAGATTGTCCTATGAATTGGCAAGTTTCAGAAGTGCTTTTCTATCCACCTTACATCCTGCAAAATCATATTCAGAAAACCTAATAATCTCAAAACAAGTGTTGTTCCTAGGGTACCAGATTCCTAACTTTTGGATCCCTAAAAGGTATCTAAGAATTCTTTTAACTACAATCAGATAGGATTCCTTTGGGTCAGCTTAAAATCTAGCATAAAGTCAAATGCTAAATATTATATCAGGTCGGCTAGCAATCAAGTAATGTAATGATCTAATCATTCCTCTGTACTTCTTGTGAGCAACAGACTTACCATTTGGGTATTTATCCAATGAAATACTAGAGGTCATAGAAGTGTTGATTGGTTTGGCTTTATCCATCTCATACTTCTTTAAATATCCTTTGTGTATTTTGATTGATTTAGAAAGGTTCCATCATCTAATTGTTTTATGCTAAACCTCAAAAAGTAGGACAATTCTCCCATCATACTCATCTCAAACTCTTTACTTATTGTTTTGGAAAACTCATCACAGAGTTTCTTATCAGAAGATCCAAAAAGCATGTCATCCACATAAATTTGAATAATGAGCAAATCATCTCCTATTTTCTTAGAAAAAGGGCGGTGTCTACACTCCCCTTAACAAACTCCCTTTCTAATAAGAATGTGATAAGCCTCTCATACCAAGCTCTAGGTGCCTGCTTTAAACATATAAGGCCTTTTTTAATTTAAAAATATGATTTGGAAATTGGGAACTCTCAAAACCTAGGGGTTGTTATAAAAGCACATCCTCTTTTATTTCCACATTTAAAAGGCACTCTTAACGTCCTTTTGAAAAAGCTTGAATCCCTTATAACAGGCAAAGGCTAATAGCACTTTAATGGCTTCCAATCTAGCTACAGGGGCAAAAGTTTCCTCAAAATCTATATCTTCTATTTGGTTATACCCCTAAGCCACTAATCTTGCTTTATTCCTTTCCACCACTCCAAAATCATTCACCTTATTTTTAAAGACCCACTTGGTTCCAACTACACTTTATTCCTTAAGTCTTTCTACAATCTCCCAAACATCATTCCTAACAAATTGGTTCAACTCCTCTTGCATGGATAAAATCCAAAACTCATCAGAAAGGGCTTAGTTTATATTGGTGGGTTCAATCATTGAGATAAAGGCAGAGTGGTTCACTTCCTTCCTAAGTCCATGTCTAGTCTTAATTCCATTAGATCCTAAGATCAAATCCTTTGGACGACTCGAAGAGTATCTCCAATCTATAGGCAAGGTGTGTGAAGGTTCAACCCTTTTCTCCAGATCTACATTTTCTACTCCTTGGGTAGCATCTCCTACTCCTTTAGTGTTTTGGTGCTGTACTCTCTTCTCCAAAATTTCTACACCATTGGTCACCTCTCCAACATCATCATCATCCTCAATTCTAGGCTTTTTAGGATCATACTCATCAAACACCACATGTGTAGTTTCTTCCACCACCAAAGTCCTTTTATTAAACACCCTAAAAGACTTCTCAACACTAGAATATCCTAAGAACACTCCTTCATCAGATTTTGGGTCAAATTTTCCTAAGTGAGACTTCCCATTGTTGTGAATGAAAACCTTACAACCAAAGACATAAAAGTGGGAAAGATTGGGTGTCCTACCCTTAAGGATCTAATAGGGTGTCTTATCTAATTTGTCTCTAACATTCACCCTATGCAACACATAGCAAGTTGTGTTAAACGCTTCAGCCCAAAAGTATTTTGGAAGTGAATACTCAGCAAGCATGGCTCTAGCGGCTTCCACTAAGGTCTGGTTCTTCCTTTCAACTACCCTGTTCTGCTGAGGTGTCCTAGGAGCTGAGAAGTTGTGGCTAATCACCTTGTCCTCACAAAAATCTACATATATTTCATTTTCAAACTCTCTCCCATAGTCACTATGGATGGTTAAGATCTCACAACCTAGTTTTTTCTTTATGCAAGTAAAAAAGGTTCTAAACTCCTCAAAAGACACATTTTTGTTTGACAAAAATCTAGTCCAAGTAAACCTCGAGTAGTCATCAACAATTACAAAATCATAGACTTTGCCTCCCAAGTTGGCAGTGCTAATGGGTTTAAACAAATCCATGTGAAGGACTTGTAAAGGTCTAGAGGTGCTAATGTCCTTAATGGGGTAAAAGGTGGAATGGACTTGCTTTTCTAATTGATAGGCATCACAAAGGTGCTCTTTAGAAAATTTAAGCTTGGGGACACCTCTAACAAGGTTCTTTTGGGTAACTTTCCTAAGGGTTTTCATACTTGCATGACATAATCTCTTGTGCCACAACCATGACTCATCAGCAATAGTGTTTAATCAAAATAAAGTAGCACATTCAATGTTATTTTAATCAAGTATGTAAACATTATTAATCCTTTTTCCTTGCAAAATAGTGTTGTTACTTAAGCTAATAATGCATGAATTTGCAATGAATTGTATTATGAAGCCCTTATCGCAAAGCTGACTGATGTTGAGCAAGTTGTATTTTAATCCAACTACAAGCAAAACATTTTCAATCATAAGGTTATTGGAATTACAAATTATACCCAACTCTACCACCTTCCTGGTGGTGTTCTCTCCAAGAGTAACCTTGCCTACTGTCCTGGTCTCCAGCAAAACAAATTGATTGGCATCGCCAGTCATATGTCGAGAGCATCTGCTGTCCAGGTACCATATGCTCTCATGAGGTCTTTTGTGAGAGCTTGCCTACAAAATCATCAAATGTCAGATTTAGGAACCTAAACAGATTTGGGTCCCTTCTCATAAAAACTAGAGTGCAATGCATGTTAGGCCTTATAGAACTAGCCCAAGGCTAACCAAGATGGGGGGGGGGGGGGGGTGAATTGGTAATTTAAAAAATCATTAAACCAAAGCACACAAATCACAAACCAAACTCACCACAGAAAATATAGTGCGGAAAATTAAATGCAGTAGCAGTAAAAAGAATACAAGGGTTTATAGTGGTTCGGTCAACTCGACCTACGTCCACTCCCCGGAGGTGTCCTCCGAGTATTGCACTACAAATGTGACTCTCCTTTAGTCGTCATAGCTAGGCGGAGAAGCCCTAACAAACCTACTTTTTTGGCAACCCCAACGAGGCAGAGAACCCGACTCCTTTTGCTTCCTCCTGCAATAGGCAGAGAACCTTGATCGATTGCTGAATTCCCTCTCTCAATCATTCCAAGGATAAGGGATGATGATTAGAGAAGACGACATGGAACCTTGCTTGGAGCAACCATTGTGAATCCCCTCACAAACTCCCTCACAAGTTCCTCTTTCTCTCTCTCTCCCTCTCCTCTAGGTTTTCTCAGGCAAGACATCAGCCAAAGATTATTTAAAATTTAGAACAAGAGCTCTTAAATAGAAGAGCTTCAAAATAGCTCATTAATTGTAAGTTGCCGACATTATCATCCTGTACGATTAGTGAAATTTAAGCCGAACCAGCCGGGATGATCTGGGATGAATAGATCAAAAAGGTTTATATCATCTAGGATGATATCACGATTATCCCGGAGGATTAGTTCAAATCAATGGAAAATCATCCACAACATCACCTGGAACATGGTCTGGCCGATGCATATTATCCAGCACATCACCCATATTATGAGCTGGCTGATATTAATCATCCAGGAGAAACTAAGGTTTTTGAACTGATTGTCCTAGCTTATATTACGATCATCTAGGTCGATGTGATTGTATCAATCAGGCCTTAATTACTTTCCTTAATCACCAGATCAATTTAGGCATAATTATATAATATCATCCTGGTCGATTTCCAAAAATACAGAATAACTAAATTGATCATGGCGGCTTATTCTTTATGTTTTGAGCCTATCATCCGTGCCGATACACATATATCCAGGCCAATCGGCTTAATATCAACTGCCTTAACCAAGATACCCTAATTAGTGTTTTTAATTTGAACCCTATCATCCAAGATGAGACAAACATCATCCAGGATGATAGGAGTAAAAATAAAAAAACCTCTAATTCATACAAAAAAATCACTCAAGTGTGTGTGTGTAGGATTACTTAGCACCAGACACCTAAAAGGTTTACAATGACTCAAGAAAGAGAAAAATAACATTACAAACTGACTCAGACCTAGTCAACCCAATCTTGAACTTATTCTATTTTCCGTCTGATCTTTTGGTCCTGAAATGTTAGTGGTAAGGCAGTCAAGGAGAAATAGGGTTGTTTGCTATCATCAAAACCATAATTAATTAAAAATAGACTTACAACAACCCCTAGCTGAGATTTTGATAATGACAAATAATCTCAATTTTAATTATTTCATTATTCATTTAATATCTTGAATTTTTTTCGTGTCTATGAGTATAAATATTTCAGGGAGAACACATAATTACTCAAGATAACAATAAGACTCAAGATTGGGTAGAGTAGGATGTGAAGTTTGAAATAAAATATATATATATATATATATTTTTTTATTGAGTTTGGATAGAAAGTGTATGCAAACTAAGCAACCAAGCACACACACAGGGGGAGATCTTTATTTTAAGAAAAAAAATTAACTCTTTGTAGAACATATTGAACGAGTTTAAATCATAATGTACAAATTACTGCGAATCAATGGCTACCTGTGAATAAATCATACTGCATGAATCATGTTCGTACGAGATTTTTCATTTTATTAAGTCTGAGAGAGTGTGATTGTAATTGAGTAAATTAGCACATACACACACAAGGGGAGAGTTTAAAATTCAAAATTTTTTAAACTGATCGTACAGTACGAACCATGTTCGTACGGGATGATCTAGTCAGTTATACTCCCAAATGAGCAATGGAACAAATAGAGAGGACAAAAATTGTTCTAAGTATAGATCATCCAGACGAGATTTCTCATTTGTTATAAGATGATTATCTTTGTATGCCTTCGTCCATAAGATATTTATTGTTAATCCTAGGATGATGCTCTTTGGATGCGTTCATTCAATCAATATTTATCGTTCCTCCCAGGACAATGCTCTCTTGATGAGTCCGTCCATATATATTTGTCAATCGTCCCAGGACAATAGTCTCTAGATGTGTTTGTTCAAATGATATTTATCATTCGTCCCAAGATGATGCTCTCTGGATGTGTTCATCCCAGGATGATGGGCTTTGGATTCTCCAAAATCAACTATTTGACTAGATTATATTTATGGTTCATCCCAAGATGATCTTATATGTTCTGGAAACTTAAAATTCATCCTACTTTTTTGTACCAACGAACTTTCAGAATAATTATTTGTATCAAATGAATAGTGTTTGTACATGATGATGATCGAGTATGAAGCCAGTTCATACCAGTTCACATGAAGTTCGTACATAATAGTTTTTACATTGTTCGTATGTACGGGATGATTGTGGGCGGTCAAAAGTTGAAAAATGCAATTTTTGGACGATTTTTTATGTCTTTTCTATAAACGGACCTAGTTTGACTATCTTAAAATCTTTTTGTCATTTTCTCTTCATGCATACTAAAGGGAATTTGAAGGAGACAGTGAGAGAGAGTGTTTAAAAGAGATTTCTTACTACTGGAGTGTGAAGGGATCACTTGGTTACTTAAAAGTTAGGATCATTATTTATAATTTATGATTACTTCACTCTTTTATATTGTCCTTCTAGATTTCTCGTAAAAAGATTCTTCAAGAAGATCTAGTTCTCTACCGACGCTCAAGGAGTGTGAATAGCCGAAGGTTCTCTTCCTACACTTGGAGAGTGCAAACAGCTGACAGTTCTTTGATGATTTTTTGACGGTGTAAAAGGGTGAAGGTTCTCTTCATACACTTGGAGAGTGTGAATAGCTGATGGTTCTCTGCCTACACTTGGAGAGTGTGAATAGCTGACGGTTCTCTACCGACACTTGGAGGGTGTAAAAGGGCGACCGTTCTGTGCCGCACTGGGTAGTGGTGGAAAAGAGTTTTTTTTTTAAGGCTTCTCTGCCTTACTGTGGGGGCTAAAGGAGAGACATTAGTGATAATAGTGCAATACCTAAAGTGGGAGACTTCAGGTAGTGGATGTAGGTCGTGTTTGATCGAACCACTATAAATCTTGTGTCTTTTATTTTTTTTCTTCTTTTTATTTTCTCTATGCTTATTATTATCTGTAGTTGAAAAATGGCTTTTTCAAATATAAAATAAGTGCAAGTTTTTAAAATTACCAATTCACCCCCCCTCTTGGTTAGCCGTTGTGAAAAAATCTTAGGATTAACAACCTAACTCATATTTAACAAGTTTCAATAAGTGGTATCAGAGCTTTATTTCAAAACCAAAAGTTTAAACTACTTTTTGATTAACAATAATGGCTACATTCAAAAACTGAAACACACCTGAAGGATTTTAGATCACTAGACCTCCTTTGTTTGAAAATATCCCTTTTTATTTTTGGAAAACACACATGTCTACATTTTTACAGTCACTTGATTATAGTATGTGGATCTTAGTACAAGAAGGGTATATAAAACCAACTAGACTAGTTGATGACATTAGAGTAGAAACACCCTTTGCGAATTAGACTATAGAAGAATGTGACTTAGCACAACTTAATACTAAATGTTTAAATAGTTTATTTTATACACTTAAGTCAGAGGATTACATGCAGGTTTCCACTTATATGAGTGGAAAAGACATATAGGATAGACTCTGTATAACTTATGAAGGGACTAATAAAGTTAAACAGTCTAGATTAAACATCTTATTGCATGACTATGAATTATTTTGCATGAAACCAAATGAATCTATTTCTGACTACTAATTATTTTAGAGAATTCATCACAAAGATTTTATCAGTAGATCCAAAGATGATGTCATCAACATAAATTTGTACAATGAGTATATCTTCTCCCAATTTCTTTAAATAGAGAGTTGTGTCAACACTTTCTTTTTCAAAAGATCTCTCAAGTAGGAAGGTGCTCAATCTCTAATACCAAGCCCTAGGTGCCTGTTTCAATTTATACAATGCCTTTTTTACCTTAAACACATGGTTTGGGTATTTTGAATTTTCAAAGCCCGGAGGTTGTTCTATAAATACATCCTTTTGAATTAACCCATTTAAAAAGGAACTTTTAACATCCATTTGATACAACTTGAAACCTCTAAAACAGACAAAGGCTAACAAAACCCTATTTGCATCAAGTCTAGCTACAGGGGTAAAGTCTCCTGAAAATTAATTCCTTTAATCTGATTATATCCCTTAGCCATAGTTTTAGACTTATTTCTAATGACTACTCCTAAATCATTCATTTTGTTCTTGAATACCCACTTAGTTCCAACTACACTTTGATCCTTTGGCCTTGCAAATAATTCCTATACTTAATTTCTTACAAATTGATTTAATTCTTCTTGCATTGCAAAAATCCAAAATTCATCCGAAAGTGCTTGATTAATATTTATGGGTTCTATGGTAGAAATAAAGGCTGAATGATTGACTTTTTTGCTCTGTCCATGCCTAGTCCTAGCACCCTCGCTTGGTTCACCTATAATAAATTCCTTTGGGTGATTTTTAGAAAATCTCAAATCTCTAGGCAATGGATTTTCAATCTTCAAATTTTCATCCAAATTTATTTTCTCAATCTTTTGGGAGTCAATTTCTATCTCATCTTCTTCAACAATATGCTCTTCCAAAATGCCAGATTCATTAAATATAACATGTGTGGTCTCTTTAATTATCAAAGTTTTTTTTATTAAATACTCTATAAGATTTTCCTACACTAGAGTATCCTAGAAAAATTCCTTCATCTACTTTTGGATAAAATTTTCCTAAGGCAGATTTTCCATTATTATGTATGAACACCTTACATCCAAAGACAGGCAAATGTGACAAATTAGGTGTTCTCCTCTTAAGTAAGTCATAGGATGTTTTATTCAAACTCGATCTGATGTTCACCCTATTCAGAACATAACATGCATTGATAACTATTTCAGCCCAAATATATTTAGGAAGTGAATATTCTGCCAATATGGCTCGAGCGTATTTTATTAATGTTCTATTTTTCCTTTCGACTATCCCATTCTGTTGAGGGGTTCTAGGTGCAAAAAAATTGCGATCAATCCCTTTCTCTGTATAAAAATCTTCAAAATTTTCATTTTCAAATTCTCCTCTATGATCACTTTGAATTGTTAAGATCTCACATCCTAATTTCCTTTCAATCTAAGTCAAAAAATATCTAAACTCCTCAAATGATTCACTCTTATGATTTAAAAATCTAACCCATGTATATCTACAGAAATCATCCACAATCATAAATCAGTATAACTTCCCTCCTAGACTTACAGTTCCAACTATTCCAAAAAGATCCATATGTAAAATCTCCATTTGTTTAATAGTTCTAAGTTTCTTATTTGAAATAAACCTTAATGAAAGTATGAGAAATTACATCATTACCTGGGGAAGTATTCCCTCCCAATTATTTTAAGACATCTTCTACTTCAACCAGTGATAAATCCGAATCCAGAAGAATCCTGTCCTGATTATTCAAGCAATTGATAGCTGTCGGCCAACCTTCTAGATTACTCCTTATAAATTCCCATTAATTTTGGAAAAACTGAATAAAAACTTCCTCCATTTGCCCTTGATTTCCACCAACATCCCATTTTCAACTTTAACCTTTATTATCTTGTTGGTGTTCCTTCTAGCATATGTATGAAAAAACTTAGAATTACCATCACCTTCATTGAGCCACTTTACTTTGGCCCTTTGCTTCCACCAAGTATTCAATCTTGCCATGGTAGAATTTAGTTCCATTACCTTAGCTTTAAGAATCCAATAGTCCTGTTCAGAGAGACTCCCTAAGGAAGACTCTTTAATTTGAAGTTCCATAATCTCATCCATGAGATCATCTTTGAACTTATTTAGTTCTTTATGCTTAGACTTGCTCCAATAGAATAATGACTTCAGGGCTCTTTTAAATTTTTTGTTGAGTACTTGAGAATAGCTTCCTTGATAATTTCTGCACCATTCCTTCATCACTACCACAAATGAAGCTTGGTATGAGGCCCAACAGTTCTCAAATTTGATAATTTTATTTGAATTAGGATAGAACGTTCGGAATTGTAATAAGATTGGACAATGATCCGAGCCTATTCTAGCCAAATGTCTCTCAACCAATTGAAAAGGAGAGCTTAAAGAAGCCACATTTACAAAGCACTAATCCAATCTTTCAAGGATTTTATCACCACCGACCTTATTGTTACACCATGTAAATCTAGGACCGATAAAGCCAACTTCATGAAGATCATTGTTGAGCTAGCATTCCTCCATCTCCCTTGATCCTTGATGATAAACAAATCTTCTACCACCCAATTTATGTTCTTTACACATTAGAACGTTAAAATTTCCACCAATTGCCATAGAAAGATCACTAATGGAATACTTATCTAACATATTCAATAATTCCCGTCTCTTGTGCACCTCTATACTCCCTTAAATCGTGGTCACCTTCCACCTTTCAATATTAAACATTTTAAGTTCACCAAGCACCATTTGGGAAGAACTATCTTCCACTAAGAAGACAACAGAATTTGTATTCCATAGCATAAGCAAGCCTCCAGATAGCCCAGAAGACGGAACATAGTTGAAGTCCCAACTGCTACCAATCATGCCATCAACTTCACTTCTGTCAATTCCAGTTATTTTAGTTTTAGCCAAACCCACAAATCACACCCCATTATTTTTCACAAACTCCTTAGGGTATAGGGAAGCACTTCTCTTTCTTGCTCCCCTATAATTCAAAAAGGCTAGGGAATTCATTAAAAAGGATTATGGGGATTACTCCCCAAGTTACCTTTTCCTTCAAGCTCCACTCTACAACTTCTTGTAGATGAATTTATTGGTCCAAGTTCTCTAAGCTGTTTTGTTCTCTTCTTCTTAGTAGATTGAACAGATTCCTCTTTCCCATTAATCCCTGCACAGGTCGTTTCAGTGAAATTTTAATCATTTCTTTCCATAACCTTCTAATTATCTTCGATCTCTATGACTTCATTAACTTCTTTTACAGCTTTTCCTTTGCCCAGATTGACATCAGTGGATGGTTCCAATAATTCCCCATCTTCCAAGTCCAAAAGAGCTTTAAGACTATTGTTAACAACCATGTTGGAAACCTTCTCCACTATGCCACCTCCTTTTATCTTATCAGCTTTACCGTTTGAAGTGCTTTGATTTGCTTTACTCTAATCTTCCAAGCCATTATCTTCATTTACTCCTTTCTTAACAACAACATACAGCTTTGGTTGAAAAATTTTGCTGCTTCTATTCAGCTGGGCAGCTGGTCTATAATTCCAATTTTTTCTGAATTTCTTCTTCCCATAGTTAACCAACATCCAAGGTCCATAATCCTCGGTATTGGCCACCTCCTTTCCTGGCTTTTGATTGTCTTCCACGGCTTCTTTCTCAACCATGATTTTTGAATTATTCTCTCCATCAGCAAAGTTTTCTCCTTGTTTATCATTAAACTTTTGGCACACTCAGACTTGCTATGTCCAATATTCCCACATTCAAAGCAAAGGTTAGGCAGCCTCGCGTACTGTATCTTCTAGAAAAATCTGCCTTCTTCTCCCTCTACCCACACACCTGTAGGTAGTTAGCATCCAAATCAATTTAGACACAAACCCGACTGAACTCCCTTCTCGACCATTAGAACAAATTACTATCTACTAAATAAGGCTTCCCCACCATGGAAGCAATACGACAGATGTTTATTTATTCCCAGCAGAATAACAATAAATTTGGTAATATGATCCATATAGGAGCTAATAGCCCTTCAAGAGAATTAGGATTAAACCTTTGAGTCAATCTCTCTATTCCAACAATGTTTCCATTGACAAACCAAGGACTATTAGTGAGAACTACTTCCATATGCTCCATTTCGAAAAAAGAACATAGGATACATCCTTTTCCCAGGACAGTAAGGTGAAATTTACCATATTGTTCCCATTGTTTCCTCAATTCATAGCTAATTGAAAAAAATGGGATATATCCTTAAAAAATTTTGACCACCAGGGCTTTGTTGAGTTTTTTAGAATTTTCACATACTTTCTCCACATGAAGTTTGACAATTCGACCATCTTCAGCAATCCAAGTACCGAAATCTAGATCAGTAACTTTAATGTTTTTATTTTTAGACCATATGTTTTGAAGGATACCAGAATTCTACCTTTTGGGCATTTCCTCAATCACCTCTTTGCACCTCCCGAGCTCTCCAGTAGTGCAAACACGCACTTCTTCCAGATCTAAAATTGAATTCACTTCTTCTACATTATTCTTCTTCACTACAGAACACTCAGGTTCATTAACAGCAATGGTCTTCCTCAATAGGGTATCTAAATTCACCTTCATTTTTGCCTCCTTCCCAGCCTCTTTTGATCTGATCTCCGATGTAGAACTTGAAATCATAACATTTGTCTTATCTCTATGTTTCTTGATCGGCCACCCAGAATTCTCCAGATACTCCATTAATTTACTTTTTTCCTTACCAGGTACTTACAGGGATTGTTTCTTCATCATATGTCCTCGTTCATTAATGTTAAAGGCTTGTTCATCAAAGTAGAAGTTTTTATTCCAGGATAAAAACTTGGCCTTTCATCCGCAAATGCCGGTGGAGAAGACGAAACATCATGTGCTCCTCCAATGATTAGACATCCCTACGAGCGTCTAACCTCTCTTAGACTGATGCCGTGAAATAGGAAATTCAAATAACAGAATTTTGAATTCCTAGAGTCTCTCTCTCTACTTTCTCTCTCCGTGATTCTTGGTGAAATTTTCTTATATCGGGTGTAGTTAATTTAATTAAATGATAAAAAAGAGTGGATGATTTTGAATCCAATTGATTCATTTTTTATTTGAATGATTAAATTAGAAATTTCTAGAATTTTATGTAAATTATTGAATTTCAAAATTTTTGGAAATATTTACTAATGTTAATTAAAGGGTTGAAAGTTTTCTCTTAGAATTAAAGTGATTTGTGAATTTTTAATATATTTTTTTAAATATTAGGACTTAATATGAGTAAATATACTTTGAGTTTACTCAATTTGAAATATGTTATATTAAGTTTTGATTTTTTGAACTTACTAACCATAAACCCAGATTCTAATCTTAAGATAGACACAAGTCAACTTTGAATGAGATACTCTTTGTCTTTAACTATTCATCCTTCTCTTCTTTGGTCTCACTGGATTCATCATCTTTTGATACTCAAATGAAGAAAAAAACTTTCCCTGGTGGGGACGTTATTCTCTTTACTTTAGATACTAAAGTGATCCAATTTTTGGCTTCAAAATGGAGAAGGACGTACCCCTGAGGGATGTCCTTTCCTCTTTGGAATCATAATTTAGACTAATGTATCGAAACTCAAATTTTTAACTTTTACAACTCTTGACATTAAATAAATTACATCTTCTTCTAAAATAAAAAAAAAATTAGACTCTCCTGTAGGGTTATCCTAAGTATTTAAAATCAAATTAATCACAAGTAGTTTATATTTTTGCATTAGAAAGAAAATTACACTTGGAGACTTTCTTTTTTATTTGGAGGCTAACCAGCTGAAACACCTTTAATATATAATAATAATTATTAATTTAGCCTTTTTCATTACTCTACTTAAACCTGGCCACCTACAAAAAAAAAGTGAGCAACCAGATCGGTGTTAACATAAGGGTAAACTATTGCCCATCACTTAAATTTAATATTGCAAATGCTTTCCTCATCTTTATTTCGATCATTGCACTCTTCTCTCCCTTGCTGATTCTTGGGAAATTTAGGGCTTGCGTTCGAAAGCTTGCTTTTATTCCTTTGGTGATATGTTTTTCATTTTCTTTTAACATTTATAATCATTGGATTTTATTCGATACTTTTTTTGGTTTTTGTTTAAGGTTATCTTTCAGATTTTTGGCTTTGAAAGATGATGACTCCATCGTAATCTATCCCCCCGATAACTTCTATCCCTGATGGTCGGTCCCGGCCCTTCAAGGTTGTCATCTCTAGCTCTTCTTCTTATGCTCCTAAGCTCAACTATGTGCATACATCTTTCAAGGGTTATCTGGCCCTTATGCTCAATGAATCAGTTATGGCTCAGTTGGCAGCCCCATTTTCTCTTACATTACATGGAAAATTTATTTTATGTAGGCCTAATATGGATGTTATCTGGAATTTTTTTGTAAGCTTGAAACGTTCGGGTGCTTTACATGTGGGTTTCTTGAATCCTCCTCATGTTGTGATCTAATTGACAAACGATCTTGATTATAGTCACATCTTTGCTAGAATTTCCTACTATATTCTAGCTTGTCAAATGCATCTTCTCAAGTGGATGCAAAACTTTGATGTAAGGGAAGAATCACCTATTGCACCTGTTTGGATTTCATTCCCTTACTTGAGACTTCATTTTTTAATTCCCAAGTCATGTTTGGTCTTGAGTCAATTTTTGGGAGACCTTTACAAAAGGATGAAGCCACTGCTTGTACTTCTAGACCCTTCGTGCCTTATGTTATTGCGGAACTTGATGTTTCTAAGAAACAATCGAGTGAAGTTTGGATAAGTTCTGAACTGAATGGATACTTTTAAATAATGGAATTTAAAAATCTTCATTTTTTCTATTCTCACTATAAAATGCACGGCTATGGTGTTAATGAATATTTTTGGTTTCACCCTCAACTTTAGAAAGAAAAATCTTTGTCCAAACAATCTTAACGAAATGATAAGTCTCTTATTGAGAATGATAATTTGCCTTTGGCTTAGATTGAAGTAATTATTTCCAATAAGGTGATGCTCCTTTACCTGTGCTTTTTGACCCTTCCCTCCTTCATACCTCACTCATTCATACCTCTTTGGATCCTACAATTATGGATGCCCTACCTATGTGCAAGATAATGCTATCAGTACATTGGCCTATTGTCCAAATGTTTGTGACAACTTGGAGAACCAAGGGCTAACTGTCTCACTTCCTCTAAATAATGCTAGTTATGAATTGATGGTCATGTATTATATATTGAACACTAATAAATCCTCTAATGTAGATATTTCTCTATGTAATGTTTAGGATCAGGGAGATGTTTCTGAAAACAAAATAAATAGTAAAGGAAACAATTTAAGGCCTAATGAAAAGGCCTTGGTTGAGAAAGAGAATGTTGAACTTGGCCTGAATAGTAATGCTAATGAGGATGGAGAATTATTGGATGAACGTGAGCTTCCTCAAATTGGTAAGGAAAAGGATTTGATTATTGACTGTAAGTCTCTGTTTACCTCTCATCATAATTTTGACTTGTTTACTGATACTAATGAATTAGAATTTTTTTACTAAATGCTTTGCTAAAGATGACAATGATATTAGTTTTATTAAAGCTCAAAACAAGTTTGGTGTTGTAGTTCATGACCCCTAGCCTGAGATTTTGATGATGACAAATAATGTCAATTTGAATTATTTCATTATTCATTGAATTTCTAGAATTTAGCTCGTGTCTGTGAGTACTAAAATTTCAAGAAAAACACATAATTACCTAAGACAATAAGAAGAATCAAGACTACGTATAGTAGGATGTGAAGTCTATAATGTTGTATTTTTTCATTTATTTCTTTTTTTTTCTTTTCTTGAGTCTGGCCACAAAGTGTATGCAAACTGAGGAACCAAGCACACACACAGGGGAGAGCTTTGTTTTAAGTAATTTTTTTAACTCCATGTAAATGGTACTGTACGAGCTAAAATCTATTGTACAAACTATTGCAACTTGATAGCTTCCTGTCAACAAATCATACTGTACGATGTATTTATAATTGAAAATCCTAGCAACCAAATTAATTTAGGTAAGTTATTAAATCATAAATTTTGAACTGATTGTACTATTTGATCAAATCGTATAGTACAAAAAATTTGAATACTTACTTAAATTAACCTCCATGATTAGTCAGTAAATCAAGGATTAATTTTTGATTGGTTATTGTATTGTACAACATGGTTCATACTATATAATTAACCGAGGGTATTTTCGATCGTCCAGAACATCATACCGAACGATCCCTTGATTTTTGAACTAATCATATTGGATGATGTAAACATTTTATTGGACGACCTTAAGCTTTTAAGATATTGTATTATATGAAGTGGATCGTATAAGACGATGAACAGAGATGAGTTTTGGTCATCCTAGCATTGGTCTTATACAAATAGAAGAAAAATAACATATCATACTAGATGATGTCGTATTGTATTGTACGAAATTGTTGAAAAAAATTTGCATATTCGTATTCCATCATACAAAGATGAAGACTATTTTGAACTGATCATAGTATATGATTGTTGATTGTATTGCATGAACATAATGGCTATAATGAAAATTTAGGGATTCTTGGAGCCTGATTTAAATGGTTGTTACCTTTGTTACTCGACAGAGATATGAAGTTTATTTCACCTTCATTAGGGCTAATTAATAGCCTCAAAGTCTTGAGTTACTAAATAGTAATCGGGATTGATTAAGTTAATTTGATTAGTTGATAAAAAATAGTGGATTATTTTTAATCCAATTGATTCAATTTTTATTTGAATGATTAAATTAAAATTTTTTAGAATTTTATGTATATTATTAAATTTCAAAATTTTTGGAAATATTTAATAATGTTAATTAAAGGGTTGAAAGTTTACTTTTAGAATTAAAGTGATTTGTGAGCTTTTAATATATATTTTTAAATATTAGGACTTTATATGAGTAAATATACTTTGAGTTTAAAAAAATTGAAATAAGTTATATTAAGTTATGATTTTTTGAACTTACTAACCATAAACCCAGATTCCAATCCTAAGATAGACACAAGTCAACTTTTAATGGGATACTTTTTGTCTTCAACTATTCATCCTTCTCTTCTTTGGTCTCACTGGATTCATCATCTTTCGATACCCAAATGAAGAAAAAAAACTTCCCCTAATGGAGAGGTTATTATCTTTACTTTAGATACTAAGATGATCCAATTTTTGGCTTCTAAATGGAAAAGGACCCACCCCTGAGGGATGTCCTTTCGTCTTTGGAATTATATTTTGGACTAATGTATTTAACTTAAATGTTTAACTTTCACAACTCTTGACATCAAACAAATTACGTCATCTTCTAAAATAAAAAAATTTAGACTCTCCTGTAGGGCTATCCTAAGAATTTAAAATCAAATTAATCACAAGTAGTTTATTTATTTGCATTAAAAAAGAAAATTACACTTGGAGACTCTCTTTTTTATTTTGAGGCTAAGCAGCTGAAACACCTATAATATATAATAATAATTATTAATTTAGCCTTTTTCATTACCCTACGCAAGCATGACCACCTGCAAAAAATATAGTGAGCAAGAAGATCAATCCTAACCTAAGGGTAAACTATAACCCATCACTTAAATTGAGAGATTGCAAACCCTTTCCTCATCTTTTTTTTGATCGTTGCACTCTACTCTCCCTTGTCGATTCTTGTGCAATTTAGAGCTTGCGTTCGGAAGCTTTCTTTTGTTCCTTTGGTGATATGGTTTTGATTTTCTTTTAACATTTGTAATCGTTGGATTTTATTCGATCCTTCTATTGTTTTTGTTTAATGTTTTCTTTCAAATTTATTTCTTTGAGAGAAGACCACTCCATCATCATCTATCCCCTCGATAGCTTCTATCCTTGATGGTCTGCCTCGATCATTCAAGGTTGTCATCTCTGGCTCTTTTTCTTCTGCTCCTAAGCTCAAATTTGTGCATACATCTTTCAGGGGTTGTCTGGCTCTTATGTTCGATGAATCAATTGTGGTTCAGGTGGCAGCCCCATTTGCTCTTACACTAGTTGGAAAATTTATTTTATGTAGGCCTAATCCAGATGTTATCTGGAAATTTTTATAAGCGTGAAACTTTCGGGTGCTTTTCATGTGGGTTTGTTGAATTCTCATCATGTTGTGATCTAATTGATGAATGATCTTGATTATGGTCACATCTTTGCTAGAAGGTCCTACTATATTCGAGCTTATCAAATGCATCTTCTTAAGTGGATGCAAAACTTTGATGTAAGGGAAGAATCGCCTATTGCACCTGTTTGGATTTCATTCCCTTAACTTGAGACTTCATCTTTTTAATTCCCAAATCGTGTTTGGTCTTTTGTCAATTTTTGGGAGACCTTTACAAAAGGATCGAGCCACTGCTTCTATTTTTAGAACCTTCGTGGCTCATGTTCTTGTGGAACTTAATGTTTCTAAGAAACACCCAAGTGAAGTTTGGATAGGTTTTGAGTTGAATGGATACTTTTAAAAAATAGAATTTAAAAATGTTCCTTTTTCTATTCTCACTGTAAATTGCATGGCCATGGTGTTAATGAATGTTTTAGGTTGCACGCTCAACTTTGAAAAGAAAAATCTATGTCCAAACAATCTTAACGAAATGATGGGTCTCTTATTGAGAATGATAATTTGCCTTTAGCTGAGATTGAAGGAAATATTTCCAATTTGGTGGTGCTCCTTTACCTGTGCTTATTGACCCTTCCCTCCTTCATACCTCACCCATTCATACCTCTTCAGATCCTAGGATTGTGAATGATCCTCCCTATATGCAAGATAATGCTATCAGTAAATTGGCCTGTTGTCCAAATGATTGTGATAACTTAGAGAACCAAGGGCTAACTGACAAACTTCCTCTAAATAATGCTAGTTATGAATTGATGGTTATGGATTATTTATTGAACACTAATAAATTCTCTAATGTAGATGTTGCTCTGTGTAATGTTCAGGATCAGGGAGATGTTTCTGAAAATAAAATGAATAGTAAAGACAACAATTTGGGACCTAATGAAAAGGCCTTGGTTTTTTTTTTTTTTTGAAAAGAAAATCTAAAGAGCTTTATTAATGAGAAAAAAACAGCCTTACTCTCTACAAGTATCCGACTCCTTTTCAAACAGAGTAATGAAGGAAGGAGGGATATTGCTCAAAGTAACATCATTCCAAATAAAAGAGCTAAAGCAAGCAAATTTAGCAAAAAGATCGGCTAACTTATTGCTTCCTCTATCTAAAAATTTAAAAATAACAAAATCAAAATCTTTAACAAAAGAGAGGTCATTTGAATCATTACCACCTTTCTTCACCATCTCCTTGATGAAATTGATTAGATTCATGTTCTCCCCTTCAATGATAAGCCTTTGTAGTCTAGCATCCATTCTTTAATCACTAGTTTAATAGCCAGGGTGGCTTGAAGATCTACTGCAGCTGCATACCAGTGAGTAAGAGGCATTCCAAAGGCCAACAAAAACCTTCCATAGTGATCTCAAAATACTCCTCCGATACCAGCCTTGTATGAATTGTGAAGAGCAGCATATATGTTTACATTAATCCAATCTGGTTGAGGAGAATTGCAAGAGTTCAGCAACCTCAGAGGTTGATTAGCATCCTCAATACCTGAATTTGAGCAGCTTAAAGACTTTAAAATTGCCGAGCTACAAACTGCATCAGTAGCTGTTATCACCGAACTGTAATTTCTCCCTTCTTGAACATATATATTCCTTGTTTTCTAGGAATGATATATTGCTTTACAAAATAAACTCTTCATCCATGAGTTTTGCTAATCTAGCCATAAGAAACAAGCTTCCAAAGAGTTAAATTCTAGAATGCCAAATCCCCATTTGTTTAAAATAGCCATCACCTCATTTGTCTTCCTACACCCAAATATGATATGATCAATGTTCTCAACTTCTTCACAACCTCTAGGACACTTATCATACCCTTGAAATATCCTATAATAAAGAAAATGATAAGTTGGTATTACATTTTTGATCAATCTCCACTAGAATAATTTGACTCTTGGACTTAACTCAACTTTATTAAACCGAGACCAAGCAAAATCCACTGTTTTTTCAGTTTTCATAGCTTTAACTGCAAGTGCTGTTATGGTTTTACCTGAGAGGTTATACATAAGCTCTAAACTATCTTAACCATTTCATATATCAGTAGAGGTGATCAGATTAATTAAATCATTCCCAAAGAACTCTTTCGACTTGATAGTATCCCAAACTCCATCTTTTAAGAAATTGTCCACCGTTAGGCTGCTACCTTCCATTGCGTTTACAAAAGTATCCAAATTCATTAAGCTTTTATCCAAAACCCAAATATCTTCAAATACATTGATAGTTTTTCCATTACCAACTTTCCACCTGACAATAGGTTTCAAGAATTTGCTCCAATTATAGATAAATTTCCAAGAAACCGATCCACTTCTTCTAGCTGATTCTCCCTCCAGAATTCTCCGGTATTTAGGAAACAAAAAATTATGCATTAGGGACTCTTTCTCTTGAATATATCTCCAATCTAACTTGGCCCTCAAAGGCCCAACTTTCTTTAAACAAGAATTGATGCCTAGACCACCACATTTTCTCGGTTTGCATATAAGGTCCCAACTAACATAGTGAAGACCTGCATTGCCATCACATTTTTTCCAGATGAATTTTCTGCAAAGTTTATCAATTTCGTACAGCACTTGTTTGGGAACCAAATAATTGGAAGAATAAAAAGTTGGGTAAATAATAACACAGATTTAACCAAAGTAATCCTCCCGGCTAGAGAGATAAGCTTACCACCCCAAACTCCAAGCATACTCATTATTTTATCAATAAGAAATTGGTAATAAGCTTTAAACAATCTCTTAAGAATCACCTTGATTCCCAGAGAAATCAATTCTTTAACCTCTCTAAATTTCATTGCTTTACATATTTTCTTCCTCCTTATAGTCTTCACAGATAATCCAAAAGGATACAAGATTTTTTCAAATTAATCTTTTGACTCGTTCATCCATAGAAGTTCAAAAGAATCCCTTTGACAATATTGATTGACTTCAATTGAGCATTAGAGAAAACAATATTGTCATCATCATACAATAGATGAGAAATGTTAGGACCATTAGAAGAAACACCAACTCTTGTAGACCTCCCTCTCTGAAAGAAGGCATTGGAAAGTAGTTGAGCACACATCACAAATAAAAAAGGGGAAAGAGGGCATCCTTCTTGGAATCCACTTTTGTCTTCAATCCCTTTTAAATATGAACCATTAATAAGAAGAGAAAACCTAGAACCTGTGACACATTCAAATATCAAATTAGCATAACTGATAGGAAATTTAAAGTAATCAAAAACTTTAATCAACATTTGCCAACCCATAGAGTCATAAGCTTGCTCCATATCTATTTTAAAGGCAACCATCCCCTTGGAAGATTTGGAATGTCTAAATTTATGAAAAATTTCTTGTGCCACTAGAACATGATCTGAGAGGAATCTACCTTTCATATAGGCCACTTGTTCCACCGAAATAATTCTGGGAATCACCAACAAAAGTCTGTTGAGAAGCATTTTAGCCACTATCTTATAGACCAATTACATAAACTAATGGGTCTATAATTTGAGGGAGAAACAAGAGTTTTGACTTATGGAATCAAAACAATATTAGTAGCTTTAGAACTTTCATTCATCTTTCCACAAATAAAAAAATGATCCACAGCTTTCCAAAGATCAAGTTTGTTGATATTCCAATAATGTTAAAAAAAGAGTAAGACATACCATCTTGACCTGGGGCAGTGTTCTTCTCAAGCTTCTTGATAACTTCCTCCAATTCTTCAAAAGAAAATTCCCTGTTCAGTATTCTTATATCTTCTTCATTCAAAGTTGTTAAATACTCGAACCATCCCTCCAGGTCACAATTTTTCCCAACCAATTTATTGCTAAAATCACTACAGGAAAAACACTGAAAACCGGCGGTTTTTTCCGGCGGTTAGTCTAGATTTACTGGCGGTTTTGAATGTTACCGGCGGTCTAACGGCGGTTAGTAAACCGTCGGAAAAAATGGCGTAGGAAACCATTTCCGACGGCGTGTTACCGGCGGTTTATTTTTGCGGCAGTTTTTCGGTGGCTAATACCGCCGATAACCACCGGAATTTCAACCGTCGGTTTGCCGGTGCTTAGGCCGCCGGTATTGTAACCGCCGGTAAGCCGCCGGTCACGTTACCGGCGGTTTTTCGGCGATTTAAAACTGGCGTCGTCTTGTTCGTAGACCGCCAGACGGCGCCGTTAGACCGCCGGTAATTTACCGGCGGTGGACGGCGGTTATAGCCGTCGGTATTACCGACGGTTTAAACCGTCGGGTGTCCATCGTAGAACCGCCGGTGGCCGTCGGTAAAATATTATAACCGACAGCTTATCTTGTCCGTCCGGTATCGTCGTTTCCGGCGGCCAAACCGCCGGTTAGCCGCCGGTAACCTGTAGCACCTGAAAAAAAAAATTGACAGCATCCCCTCTATTTGAGGGAGGTTCACCCTAAAGTCTAAACATGCAGAAAAAGCAATATATGTTGGGCAACACGCCGCTATATTCATCACAACCAGAAAATACAAACAAAATCAAAAATTCATCATAACATTACAATCACAAATTCACAAGATAGTTCATGATAATGTTACAATCACAAGTTCAGAAGTTCACAAGTTCTAATTAATACATTCATCAAACATAATGAGCGGAGCGAGGCGGCTCGTATTAGGGCTTTTACCGGCGGTTTTCTGGCGGTCTGGACCGCCGGAAAAAAATCACTTATCAACGGCGGTTTAGACCGCCGGTAAACCGCCGGTAAAAGCCCTAATATGATAGTTTACCGGTGGTGTATCGTAGCTAAGCCGCCGGTTTGGCCGTCGTTAGAGTCCGACGGCTAGACCGCCGGCGACGCCGCCGATAATACCGACGGTCCATAAACCGCCGGTTCAAATCGCCGGTATTTGACATTTTTCCTGTAGTGAATACCGAAATAGCACATCCTCAACTTCTTTTTGATCTTCAACCATTGCACCTTGTTCATTCTTTATTTTATGAATGAAGTTAGCATTTCTCCTTCCACTAGCATAAGTTTGGAAGAATTTAGAATTTGTATCTCCATCCACCATCCTCTTAACTTTTGCTCACTGTTTCCACCAAGTTTCAATTTTAGCCATTACAGAATTGAGCTCCTCCATTTTTGCTTTTAAGATCCAATGTACTTCTTCCGGAATGTACCCATCCTCAGTTTCCAACTCTTGCAGCCTCATAACTTCTGATTTCAGTTCTTCTTTAAAAATTCAGAGCCTTGAATTTAGCTTTACTCCAGTAATACAGGTTCTTTAAAGTCCTCTTAAGCTTTTAATTTAAAGCTTAAGAAGGATCTCCCATAGTTTTCCTCTTCCATTATTCTTTCACAACAACAATAGACGCAGGGATAGAAGTCCAGACCTCTTTGAATCTTAATACCTTCCTATTTTGTCATTTAAAATCCAACAAATTTAACAATATTGGACAATGGTCCGAAGCCATTCTTGCCAAATGCCTCACCAATAATCTATGAGTTAAAGGATATTGAATTGACTAGGCATCTATCCATGTTTTCAAGAATTCTCTCTACTGCACTCATGTTATTATACCAAGTATACTTAGGTCCAACACCAGCCACCTCATGCAAGTCATTGCACATGATAAAAGAATTCATCTCTTTTTGGCCTAAGCCAAAAACAAAGTCTCTTCCTCCTTTTTCTTCTTCTTTGGACAAAAGACAGTTAAAGTCTCCCCCTATAACCATAGGGAAATCTTCAATCAAATGACGCTCTAATCTCTCCCATAAATTCCTCCTCTTATACACATATTTGTTCCCATAGATTGTAGCAATTCTCTATGTGCCCCTATTAATCACATTGAGATCTCTAATAAGAATCTGTGTTGAAGCTTCCAGCAAATTAAAAGTGGCCAAATCTTGCCTCCGTATTACTAAGATTCCTCCAGAGAGACCTTCAGATGGAACTTGACAAAAATCCCAACCTTCACCAACCAAAGAACTAACAATCTTCTTATCCACAATAGTAAGCTTAGTTTCCACTAAGCCAAGGAAGAATACTCCAAACTCCTTAATGAAATCCTTTGCATATAGAGAAGCTATAGCCTTTTTAGCTCCTCTACATTTCCAAAAACTAATAGACGACATTAATGATCCAAGGGAAAAGGTTCCCCACCCTTGTCTTAACTTCTCCTTCCAATTTCCTGCTTCTTGGAATTAGCTTGATGGGACCTAAGCCCTTTAATTGCTTAGTCCCTCTCTTCCTCATCTTGCTTGACCCTTTCTCTGCAATGCTGATTTGAGCCTCCATATAATTATTATCTAACACATCTTCATTTTCTCCTCCTTTAGAAATATGTCCTGAAGCTAAATTTACTTCAGGAACCTCACTTTCAACTTCAATAATTTATCCTTCCTCACATATGTTAATCAAAACATCAAACTGATTAGGATAGCATATTCTTTCATTAGCTTTTGAACAACAGATGTTTTTGCTTCCATCAGCTATTATTCCAGGATCATCACCGTAGTTTCTAGGAGGCAGCAAAGCTTCCTCTGAAGTCTTCTTCAGTCTTCTATCATCAAATTTTGTCTGGTCCCCAACTTTCTCAACCTTTGATTGGACTTCTTCTACCACCTTTTTATCTTTCTTAGCTGAATTTGTCTGCTGAGGCCAATTATTTTGGAATCTATAATTTTTTCCTCTCTTCTTCCCATAGTTCACATGTAACCATGGACCATAGTCATCTTTATTAGCCTTGAAGACATCTTTCTCGATAGAATCAACCATTGAATTCTCCCTCATAACAGCTACATCTCCTTCAACAGACCTTGTAGCATCTTCATTAAAAACCTGCACAAGTTCCTCCTTGCTCATCTGGCAGACTTTCTCCAAAGGACCAATCCTTCCACACTTAAAGCAGATAAATGGCATTTTTTCATAACAAACTTTCTAATAAAATTTTTCAAATTCTCCTTCAACCCATAATCCCAAAGGTAGTTTGCCTTCCAACTTGATTCTAACACAAATTCTAGCATATTCACGCCTTCCCCATTGAAACATGCTTTCATCAATAAGAAAAGGAACACCAACCTTTGATGCAATCCTACAGACATTAATCCTGTCCCATCTTTGCAGAGGGAGATTAGGAAGCTTAATCCAAACTAGTACCGTTAACCCCTTATGAGAAGAGGGATTAAAATTAGGGGACTATTTGTACAGACCGATTATGCTGCCACTTACGAACTAGGGACCATTATTTAGAATAGTTTCTATAGCTTCTTGTTCCTCGAAGGCACAGAAGACCCATCCACCTCCAAGTAAAGTCATATGAAATCTACCAAATTGGTTCAATTGTTTCATTAGTTCCAAATCAATGACATGATAAGGAGAAAAATAGCCAAACACCTTTACAACCAGAGCTTTATTCAATCTGTCAGAGTTCCTCCAACTCATTTTGTTGATGAAGTTTACTACACCATTATCAGAAATTCCTTCCCATAATCAAAATTGATTGTTATGAAATTAGGCTTGGAATTCCAGACATTCACCACTACTTTGCCCGGTTGAGGAGGGATGACAGACTCCATTCCTCCCTTAGAGTTGCGGTTTCCCAACAAAGCTGATTCACAAACTCTGACCTTCTCCAGATCGTCATTCTCCTTTTGCACTTCACTAACAACTTCTCCATCTCTGTGACCATATCAACAATTCCATCTAGTATAGCTTCTTCCATAGCCTTAAACTTATTAATTCCTAAAGTTGAGCCTTTAACAGATTCCAATAAATATTCATTTGCCACATCCCCATTATTTTTGCAGAAAGCTGTATTTTCATTCCGATAAGACTCCTTCCAAAAATTGCTCAAATCATCTAACATCACATTTTTCCCTTTACCAATGCATTCCGAAAAGATTTTCGGAGATTGATGTCCGCCTTCATTGATCACAAGAGGTTTATCAGATTTAAAACTCAAATTGGTCTCCTGATCGAACACCTTATTAGCATCACCAAAAGCAGGAGGTGAAACACCTTAGTTATTCCTTGACAGAATTTTGATCACACTCGTTGTCGCGATATGACCGTCTTTAGCACCAGAGGATGCCAGACGTCCTTCCACTAGCATCAGTGGTGAACAAAACTTAAGGGAAATCATAATTTTAAAATTCTGTTAAACTCTCTCTCTAGAAATGTGGAGCTTCTCTCTTTAAAAATTTTAACAACAAGGGTATTTGTTTGGATATATCTGGTGCTTGGATATTTCAAAAAAGGCCTTGGTTGAGAAAGAGAATGTTGGGAATATTGGGAATGAGAAGATTTCTAGAGAGAGAATGTCTAGATTTCTAGATGGAGAAAGCACCATCTTCTTGTTCGAATTTTGGTTTCCAGTGATTTTTCGCTGCCGTTGGAGCAATCGCCTGATGATCATCAGTGTTTCTTTGCTGATGTCATGGATGCTCCACGACCTCCTGGCTCTCTACATATCGTTGGTAAAGGAATGAATGGTGTGGTTATCAAAGAAAGGGCGAGACCTCCGAGCCGTCCTGTTCTGGTGGAAGGGAAGGGGAAGAAGGCGATGGTGGAATGTGTAGCAGCTAAGAGCAATGCAGATTTAAAGAAGAATTCAGGTACGGTGATTACAGCCAATCTTGATTCTTCATTGACGGATGATTTAATTTGGCAAATGATTTGGGGTGAATAAGGGTCGTCATATGGCAAATGATTTGAAAACTGTATAAATTATGAAGATTGATGAGAATACTGAAGTTGGGAAGGATTCTGGGAAGGATCTGGTGAATGATGAAATCTTGATGAACAATTTAGATGGTAACATTAAACAGGGTGGTACTGGAGAGGTTGTTGAAGCAGTCGAAGCCAAAGCACATCAATATTGCTTTTAATAGAGAGAAAATTGATTAAACAGAAGACGGGATTGCAGTTAGGCTTAATCCAGAATTGTAAGCAAAGAATTTTGAAGTGTTAAAGCATTCACTACTGATTAAAGTTTTGGGAAACAATGTTCCTTTCTCAGTTTGCAATGTAGAACTGAGAAGGAAATGGAGTAAGTTCGGTGGATTCCACTTGACATCAATTGGCATAAATTGGATTCTTTGTTCTTTCAAGTCAGATGAGGCTGTGGAAGAAATTCTGAATGGTGGGCCGTGGTATGTTATTGGTTACATTGTCGGCATGTACAGATGGTCCCCTGCTTTTGATCCTTATTCTTTCAAGGGGATTTCCTCTCTTATTTGGATCAGATTCCCGTGCTTGCCATTATACTACTGGGATGAGGATAATTTAGCGAGAATTGCATCTCATTTTGGCTCACCCTCATGATGAACTAATCGAACGATTTGATCAACTATAAAGCTAGCTTAACACGCACATTCAATAACAACATCAACAACATGAGGAGGACATGGGTTGGTTTGGAGAAAAATTTTCCTCGAATGATTAGTAGTTCTCATCCATCCACCACTACTTTCAACCACCTCAACCACCACCAGATCAGGATCCTAATTTTTTACTTGTTAATAGCTTATGGTTTTTCAATGTTTTGTTTGTTACCCCTCTTTCTGGAGATGTCAAAAGGGGGAGAAGATTTTTGTAGTTTGTTATAGTATGCTTGGTTTAGATGTCTTGTTTAGCTATTTTTTATTTATGTAATTGGTATAAAGTTTGTTGTAGTTCGTTGTAGTATGCTTAGTTTAGTTGTCTTATTTAACATTTTTTTATTTTTGAAATGCATGTTTGCTTATCTCTATCCCTATTTTCTCTTCATGATTTTATATTTACTTAAGAAAAATCATAAAAAATGCTAATTTGCTTATTGACAACATTGTTTGACATCATCAAAAAGGGGGAGATTGTTGTTGTCCATGACCCCTACCCTGAGATTTTGATGATGATAAATAATTTCAATTTGAATTATTTCATTATTCATTAAATATCTTGAATTTTTCTCATCTCTGTGAGTACAAATATTTCAGGAAGAACATATAATTACTCAAGATAATAATAAAACTCAGGACTGGGTAGAGTAGGATGTGAAGTTTGTAATATAATTTTTTTTTCTTTTATTGAGTTTGGCCAGAAAGTGTATTCAAACTAAGCAACCAAGCACACACATAGGGGGAGGGCTTTATTTTAAGGAATTTTTTTAAACTCTTTGTAGATCATACTAAACGAGTTTATATCGACTATACAAATTACTGTAGCTCAATGGCTACCTGTGAATAAATCATACTGAATGAATCATATCATACTGTACAATGTGTTTTTAATTAAAAACTCTAGCCGCCAGATTATTTTAAGTTAGTTTTTAAATCATATATTTTGAACTGATCGTACTGTACAATCAAATCATACAGTACAAAATTTTGAATATTTACTTAAATTAACCCCCGTGATTAGTCAGTAAATTAAGGATTAATTTCTTATAGGTTATAGTACAATATGACATGGGTCGTACTGTTCGATCAACTGAGGCAATTTTTTATCATCCTGAACATCGTATCGGATGATCCCTTGATTTTTGAACAAATTGTTCTAGACAATGT
This sequence comes from Dendrobium huoshanense, assembly GCA_016618105.1. Taxonomy (NCBI): domain Eukaryota; kingdom Viridiplantae; phylum Streptophyta; class Magnoliopsida; order Asparagales; family Orchidaceae; genus Dendrobium; species Dendrobium huoshanense. The sequence continues at coordinate 5,791,270 of CM028350.1, read as the reverse complement.
AAACATCATACTGGATGACCTTAAGCTATTAACATATCATACAATACAAAGTGGATTGTACAAAATGATGAACAAAGATGAGTTTTTATCGACCCAATTTTTGTCTAATACAAATAGAAGCAAAATAACATATCTTACTGGACAATGTTGTATCGTACTATATGATATTATTCATAAAAGAATTTCCAGTTTGTATTCCTTCATACCAGGATAAAGGCTATTTTTAACTAATCGTACTATATGATCATGGATCATATTGTACGAACATAATGACTATATATAAAATTTAAGTTTTCTTGGAGCCTGATTTAAATATCTAAATTTCTATCTTTTGAGTAAAGTGTGTAAGAGAGGAATGTGAGTTGAAGGGGATTCCTTGAGAGAGAGCTTTTTAGAAGATTTTTGGATTGTGAGAGGAGGGAGAAGGTGAGGTGTTGAGGGAGTAGAAGTGTGAGGGAGATCACAAAGTTTCTCCTAGCTTGCTTCATGGAACTCCTCCTGTGGTCTGAGAAGAACTTGTGGAAAGCTTTCTAAGGGGAGATCCTTCAAGGTCCATATCCTTTAAAGAACTCTGCCTTCTCTAGGAGGGAGAAAAATGAAAGGTTTGTTATCATCATGGAGAGGGTGACATAGCATTTGGTACTCTGCCACGCCGGGAAGGTGAATGTGAGCTTTGTAAAAGCTTATCTGAATTGCTATGGGGGAAAAAGGATAATTACTGTTTAGTAGTGATTTCTGGAGTGGAGGACTATGGGGAGTGGATGTAGGTCAAGTGACCAAACCATTATAAATCTTCTAGTGTGAATTTTTCCTTACCGTACTTTTTTATGTTTTGCATTTTTACATTTGTTAAAATTGCTTGGTGAAAATCATTGTCTAATTCATTATTGAGCTAGTTAAAATTTCACCACCTATTATGGAAATCATGTTTTAAGAATTCACTTTGGTATCAATTCAATTTCTTGTTTAAAATTTAAAAACACAAAAAAATAAAACTCATGTTTATGATTGTTATTTTATTGCAACAAAATTCCAATTCACCACCCTCTTGGCGCATCTCGTACTATCACGTGATAAGAAGATCAAGAACCTTAGTTTACAATTGAGTAGAAATACCCTTTCAAAAACTATTCATTTGCATTATTTCATATGTTTAAATTGATTATTTAGAATGTTAGGGGTATTGGGTGCTCTTCTTCTCACTTGTGGGTGAATAATTTATATGGTATTTGTGATATTTCTATTCTTATTTTAATTGAACCACTTGTCAATGTTTATAATTTATCTAATACTGCTAGATTTCTTGGTTTTAATCATGCTATTCCAAATTTTACTAATAAAATTTGGGTTTTTTTTGAAAGATTTTGTTCGTATTGATATTCTTGGTTTTTTTTACTCAAGTGCTACATTATAATATTGAAGTTTTAAATCTTATTTATTCTGCATCTTTCATTTATGCAACCTCTTCTTGTGGGACTAGAAAAATTCTTTGGGAGCAGTTATCTACCTTTAATAGCATTTATCAATTTCCTTGGTTGGTTGGTAGGGATTTTAACACCATCTCTAATCCATCAAAATGTATTGGGGGTCATCTCCTATTTTGCATTATATGGAGGATTTTAATAATATTATTATGGATTGTAAGATCATTGGCATTGCTTTTCTGGTAGCATGTTTACTTGGAACAGGGGAAATTATGGCAAAGGCTAGATCATATTTTATTTAATGATAATTGGCTTAACTCCTTTAGTTCTATTTTTGTAGAATATCTTTTTCGCACTCTTTCTTATCATTCTCCTTTACTCCATGCTCTTAATACTTGATATATGAATCTTTTCCTCAATTTAGATTTCAAAATTTGTGGCTTCAGCCTGACTATTTTCTAAGTGTTGTTCAAAATAATTTGAATGCTCATTTGCATCTAGATAAATCTATTATAAGTATGAATAGACTTTGGCTCAAGATGAAAAGTCCTAAACAACTTTTAAATTGGTGGAATCATAATGTTTTTAAAAATATCTTTACTAATATTTTAAATAATGAAGAGAATATTAATAATGTTGAGCTTAACTGTCAAATGTCTCCCTCTGATGCTAATTTTTCTTTACATAGAGAGGCTAAGGCATGTCTCTTCAAATTACATGCCTAGGAGAATACTTATTGGAAATAAGAAGCTGTTGCTAAGCATCTTGTGGATGGAGATAATAATACGAAATATTTTCATGCTTTGGTCAAAAGAAAACATGCCTCAAAATCTATTAATAAAATCAAATGTGAGGATGGTTCTATTACTGAGAATGCTGTGAAAATTTCCTTGTTGGTTGTTCAACATTTCAGGATAGGCTCAACAAGGTTTTTATCCCTTGTAATATTGACAACCCTCCTATTATCCTCAATCTCATCATGTCGAAGGATAATAATTTTCTTTCTAAAATTCCTTCTTTAGACAAATTAAAAGATATTGTTTTTGATATAAATGGTAACTTTGTTGCTGGTTTGGATGGGTTCACTACCAAATTTCTTCAATCTGCTTGGGGTATTATTAAGGATGTTCTCTATGCTTCGGTTATGAATTTTTTTGCTAGTCATAATATGCCTAAATTTTTTTCTTCTACTTCTATAGTTCTTATCCCTAAGAATAAGGATGCTAGTAATTGAAATGACTTTCGACTGGTTAGTATTTACACTTTCTTTAGTAAACTTCTATCAAAACATTTCATGACTTGTTTAACTACTGTTCTTCTTGAGATTATTTCTCCTTTCCAAATGGGTTTTGTTATAGGTCATGCCATCGCTTATAATATTTTTTTGGCCTATGAATTCTGCCATGATTTGGATATTAAGGTTAAGGGTGATAATTTTATCCTCAAGCTTGATATCTCCAAAGTTATGATAATATTAGTTGGCTATTCATTTAGAATATCATGCAGTTATTTGGTTTTAACTTGGTTTTCATTAACCTTACTATAAATTGGATTGAAGGATCTTTTTCATCTATTATTATCAATGGTAAGAGCTCTAAATTCTTTAAATATTCTCATTGCTTATGGCAGGAAGACCCTATGTCTCTAGCACTTTTTATTACTATGAAGGATTATCTTTCTAGAAACATTGCTAGACTTTTTGAAAACCATCCCAATTTTTATTTTAGGACTAGGGGAGGTTTTCCTATATCTCATTTCTATTTTTCTGGTGATTTTATCATTTTTATGAATGCTTCTTGTTATAATATTAATAAGCTTATGGATTTCTTTTACTATTTTCAAACTATTTGTGGCCAATCTTTGAACAATTAGAAATGTTGTTTCATTATTTCTAGCAATATGCATAATGATCGTATCTTGACTATTAAAGCTCTTATTGGGTTTTTACATGGCTAATTACTTATAAAGTACCTTGTTATTCCTCTTTTTTAATGTAGAAAGAAATCTTTTTTGTTTGATGATTTAAATACCTCTATGTAGAATAAACTTCAATCCTGAGATTCTAATTCTTTGAGCTTTGGGGGGTAGGCTTACTCTCATTAGAAGTGTCCTTTATTCTCTCCCTATCTTCTTTTTCCAAACTTTGTAAAATGGTGTGTAATAGAATTGATAAAATCCTTAATAAGTTTTGTTGGAGAGGCACTAGTAATAACACTAAAATTGCTAGGGCTTCTTGGGATAAGTGTTGTGGTGTTTTAAAAGAGGGTAGGCTGGGTTGTAAAACCTTGGTGGATATGGCACATGCTTTTTTACTTCAAATTATGGTTTATTTTTAATGCCAAGTTTTCTCTCCGGCCTAAATTTATGTTTTCCAAATACTGTGTGCGGAAGCATCCTACTACCTGTTCCTTTAATATTGGTGATTCTAAAATTTGGCAAATGCTGTGCAAGGTTAAGTGGGAGGTGGAACCTCATCTTTCTTGGGGTATTGGGGGTGGCAGCATTTTTTTCTGGCAGGATTAATGGTTAAGTACTCACTCTATTGACTCCCTTATTAATTCCACCTCTACTACTCCTGTTAATGCTAATTATTTCATTAATGATAACTATTGCGATTATGATAAGTTTGTTGATGTGATTCATGATTTAATTACAAAAAAAATTTCCATTCTCCCACTGAACATGGAGTCGAGAGATGAGTTATTATGTAAGTTAGCTAGTGATGGGATTTTTAGATTAGAAGATGCTTGGCATGTGTTTAGACCTAAGAATGATGTTACTACAATTTTTTGAAGATTTTACATAGAAGTTTCTTTTCTACTGTTGCTACTTTTATTTGGAGAATTTTACATTTATTCATTCCTACTATTGTCCATTTGATCAAAATAGGTTTTGTTCTTCCGTGCAAGTGCCAATGTTGTTATCATTTTTGAAAGTATGCATCAAGTTTTTATTTTGGGTCATTTTACTGTTAAAATTTGCTGTCATTTTGTTGATATCTTGAAAATAAATTATTTTAATGTGAATTTGACTATTCTTTCTCTTCTTAATGCTTGGTTTGTAAATTCTGAAGACCATAATAGAAATGATACCCTTTCCCTAATTTTGTGGTATCTTTGGATGGAGATGAACAATTCTCTCCTTAATGGCATTAGAATGGAATCTTAAAGGGTTGTTAAGAATGTGAAAGTTAAAATTTTCAGCCTATTTTCTTAAACTTGCCGTCTATTAAAAGTTTTTAAAACTGTTATGATGTTGCTACTGACTTAGGTATCAGCTTGGAGGCCTCCTTTCTTCCCTTACACCATCGTTATGTTTCTTATGTTAAACCAGCTTTGGGTTATTTCAAGCTTAACGTTAGTATTTCTAATGAGATTAATAACATGGGGTGTGGTGGTATCATTAGAGATTGCCATGGTAATGTTACTCTTGACTTTGTGGTCCCTTTGCTTAAAGGTAATCTTCTTATGGCTCTTCTTAGTTTGGTTCTTTATGCATTGAGAATTTTTATGTCCTTGGACATTGTTAACATTGATATTGAGATTGAGTCCTCTTATAATTATCATTGCATTTTTTATGAGGTGGACTAAGTTTGTAATTCTGAGGTAATGCATATGCCAATTGGTTAGCTCATTTTGGTTCTGTGATTGTTTTCTTCATTGACTTCTTGGAAGCCAATGTCCCTACTCCTTTAAAAGGCCTCCTAATACTAAATAAAATTTGCTTACCTTATGTTAGGAGTTCATTTGGTCCCTTCTTGCTTATCTATTTATTGTGGTTTGCCCTCTTCGGCTGGTTATTTTAGGTTTAGGAAAGTTCATGTGATTATTCTTATTAAGCTCCTAAATCCCTATTTATCTAAAATGGTGGTTTTAATCTAGTTTATTTTGGGTTCCTGGGGCTGAACGATGATTGTATGATTTTCTTGATGGGTATTTTGTTGGTTGCTCTCCTTCCTAAGGATCTAGCTTTGCTGTATTCTTCTGGTGGAGGGTCTTTTCGGTTTATGGATATCTAGATGAGGCTGTTACCTGGATTTTTGGATGGTTTTATTTTTTTGAGGCACTATTGGGCAGTTATTTCTATTCAGGCTTCTAGCATTGTCCTCTTTGGTTGTTGTTCCTTTGCATTGGTGTTTTTTGGTTTGGGCACCTAGGTGTGCTATGCTTGTTTAACCACATTTATTGGAATCGCTTGGATTGTTATGGTTGGCTGAATTTTGGGAATAGGTGGTTGCTCCTTTGGTTGGTTTTATCTTGTTTAACCACATTTATTGGGGGGAAGTGGTACTGGTTGGGGTCTTTTGGTTGAAAAAGCGGCATAAGGATTTACCTTATGATGGTTGTTAGATCCATTCGTTCTTGGGCTCTTCTTACCTCAACCCCTCTCGCCTAGACTACACACCCTTTGGTTTGACTGATGTTTTTTTTGTTCCACCCCACTCTTTTTAGGTGTGGACTGGTACTATGTTAAGCTATGGTGCTTTGTGGTTGATCTGGTTTTGCTCCTTCCCGTGGCCTGCTTTCTGGGATTGCTTTATTTATTTGAAGTTTTGGTGGTGGAACTAAAATTATAGCAATATTACTGATTGTTGGGGTTATTTTAATATGCATTCCAAGTGTATTTGTGGCTTTATGTTGTATATCAATTTGGTTTATGATTCTTGCTCTGAGACATATATTAGTTTTTGATAAACTAAGATTTTTTTTCTGTGGGGTTATGACTGATTGTGTCATGAATCACTAGTGGTTTTTCAACTAGTACGTTGTTACATGGTTTGTGTATATAATTTGGTGCCTTATACACTTTTTTCAGGCCCTCTTTTGTGCAGGTTATTGTGCTACTAATTTTTTGGACATAAAGCTTGCTCTGAATGATAAGGGTTGCTGCTTTCCTTCTTTTTGGGAGCCTCTGCTTGTGCACTGTAGATTGTACCTATGGATAATGTAATTTTGCTTAGTAGGGATCTTGAGCTCATATGTTTTTTTTTTTTTTTATCTTATAGCTTTTTTGAGCAGTGGAGTGCTCGAGGTCCCTTAAAGGACCTTGTATTTTTGTACTTTAATTAACGCGTAGGCCCCTCCATGGGTTTCCTCTAAAATAAAAAATAATAAATAATAAATAAAAATTTAATTTAGAGATTGAAGTTAAAGTAAATAAAAACTCACATGAATAAGTTTTCAATCACAACATGCAATAAAAGCTTGAAAAACGTGGCACACAAGGAAAAAAGTAAACACCAGCCTAACCTAGACTAGAGTTGAATGTCCGAGCAAACAATTTAAAGTGTGTGCAAGAAGCTGTAAGGCTGGAGTAGATCCTAAGTTTTGTCTTTTATTTAAATTATATAGTGTTTGGGTTTGTTAAAATCGATAGAAAATTTATGTCTGAGTTTAAATATAAATATATTATGTCTTGTTGTAGACATATTTTAATGGTTAAATAGTTATAAGCTATATTTCTCACTAAAGCCATGAAGTTTATTTCACCTTCGTTAGGGCTAACTTAATAGCCTCGTAAGCCCGGGTTACCCCATAGTAATTGTGATTAATTAAGTTAATTTGATTGGTCGATAATTAATAGTGGAAAATTTTTAATCCAATAAATTTTTTTACTTGAATGATTAAATTAGAAATTTCTAGAATTTTATGTAAATTATTGAATTTCAGAAATATTTGAAATATTTAATAATGTTAATTAAAGGATTAAAAGTTTAATGTTAGAATTAAAGAAATTTGTTAACTTTTAATATATTTTTTCTAATTATTAGGACTTAGGATGAGTAAATATACTTTGAGTTTGCAGAATTTGAAATGTGTTATATTATGTTATGATTTTTTGAAGCTTGGACCTAGTTTTGAATTGAGGTTGATCGAAGAGTTGACTTTTTTGCTTTGACTTAATTTTGAAACTTTGACATTTTTAGAAAATACAAGATTTTAATTAGAGTTGAATAGTTTTGAGTTTGATTAAATTGGATTTTTCTAGAACTATTTGTGATTTTAAAAAAATTGGATATTTTTGGATTTTCTAAAATTGCTTGATTATAGGGATTTTGGATTTTTATCCAAATAACTTCCAAACCTCTTGGAATCACTCCAGAAGGTCAAGAATAACCTAAGGGGATGTTTCAAAGTATTTAGGAATTTTTGAAAATTTTAAATATATTAATTAATTTATTTAATGAATTAATTATCAAATTTTATTAAAATAAAAATTAAAGTTGAATTAAAGGTTATTTGAAGGGGCTTCTATTTTTTTTTAATTAAGAGTTTGAAAGGGTGTAATTTATTGCACTAAACCCCATATCCTAAGCATAATTAAAACACCAAAGCTCAAATCCTAAATCTTTTTGGAAATGTCATTAGAGCAATTGGAAATCAAGAGCCAAACCATGACCATTGATATAAAATTGGCTAAATTGTGTCTTTAAACAATTCAATCAAAGTGGATAAGATTTGTACTTGTCATATACTTGCCCAAATTCAATCTCACATAGACTCAAGAATTGGGGAGTTCATTTCTAAGAGAAATGCCTAATATAGCCCTCAGAAAATTAATGGAATTTACAAAGATTAATGCAAAACCATAGCCTAAGACTATATGTATTTGATAGGTCTCCACAATACCCTTCTAGTGAGTGTAAGATCTACTAAAGAGGCTAAATGTGTGAGGAGATATTATTTTTCAAAGTTTCAAATGGTTTTTCAAACTTTTAAACATGAAATTACAAAGTCAACAACACTTTCACACAAGGGCACACTATAATTGGGTAGAAAATCATTGGTACTCACTATGCAACTATGAGGTTAATCTCATCCATTGGATTATTGATTGGATGGATGCTATTGGATAATATCAAAATAATAGGATCAAATACGGACCGTTGATCCAGATAAATGTTCACTAGTACATCTTAAACATCCTACTATTTCCTGAAGTTGTTAAGTTTATTTGTCATGATTCAAACAATTCCATCATATAATTCTCACTAAACTTCAAGGGAAGGATTAGTACACAATAATTAATTAATCCAATTATTAGACTGTAACATGTTGAAGATTTTTTTTTACACTTGACTTATACTTCCTAGCTAGGAGCTCAAAAGTGGGATCTCTCCATTTAGAAAGCCCCAAGAAATAGGTTTTTCTATCTAGAAGCTTTAAGGGGAGATGACAAACACTTCTCCTTCAGACATCTTAGTCAGAGGATCACCCAAAGTAAGATTTCAATGAGTTTTTTGGTAGCAACAAAAATATCTAACAATAATATTATAGGTTTTTAGAGGGAGAAAACTATGTTTCAAATTTTCAATTGGCGGTTTGAAAGGAGGATTCTGATGACGGCGGATGATCACCGGAGCATCGTCAGCATTCGTTTAATGAGAGATCATTACTCATCGTTTAAAGCTATGGTAGTTCAACAACATTTACTTAGCAATAAATCTCCTTCCGTTTTCAAAGATTTAACAACCAGGATCATGTCTCGATCTGTGAACAATGCTTTTTGAATCTCATCTAATTATGGTAAACCTTTGATTATCAATGAAGGAGGTCTTTTAAATGTTAAGCCTATTGAGGTGATTGGGAAAGGGAAGAATGTTATGATGCAAGAAGATATTCTTAAGAAAGATGAAGCTCCTAAGTTTTTTAATTTCATTCTTGAAGCTGTCTCTGAATTAATTCAGGAAGGTAATGATGAAGGTGGTATTAGAAACAAATGCTCTGGGGAGAACACTGGTAATAATGATAATGTTATTAATGGGAAATAAGGAGTTGGTGACATGAATGTTGTCCAGAACTATGAATCCGGGGAGAGGAATCTTACTATTCCAAGTTCAAATGGAAATAAAGAAGTAATAGTTATAGAATTGTCTAGGAACGACTTGCAGAATGTGTGGCTTAAAAATCATCATAGAAGAATTTCTGATTATGACTGGTATTTTTTATGCTTTCTATTAGAGGATGGACTTATAGTAAAACTGTATGAGGATAAGGTGTTGGAGAAAACTATAAAACTTCATAATGTTCTTGTAGTCAAGGTGCTTGGTGAAAATATCTCATAATATATTGTGAATGCTGAACATAGACGACAATGGTCGCAGATTGGCAAATTGAACCTAAGTTGGTTTGGAAAGGGTTGGAGCTTATGTGATTTTGATGATAAAGTGTCGGTTGAAAAGGTGCTAGCTACTGCTCCTTGGTATTTAAAGGGAAACATTATTGGGGTTGATAAATAGATACAATCTTTCAATCTAAATTCATTGAAGGGTTTGACTACCCTTATATGGATAAGGATGCTTAACCTGTCGTTAAATTGCTGGGATGCTACCAATGTATGCAGAATTTCTTCTAAAGTTTGAAAGCCTTATCTTATCGATGAAAATATGTTTCAGTGGGGTAGAAGGGAATTTGCCAGGAATTGTGTCCATATTCATCTTGAAGATGCTCTACCACTAGGTGTGTGGGTAGAGGGAAATTCAAGAAGGTTTTTCCAAAAGTTGAATATGAGAGGATTCCCTATCTATGCTTTGGTTGGGTACAATTAGACATGAGCAAAAAGGTTGCCCATAGAAGGTGGCTGTAGAGTCTATAAAGGTGTGAAAAGAAGGTTAGTAATAACATGAAGGAACTGGGACCTTATTTGGTTGGTGAAAAGGTGTTATTATCAAATTCAGAAGAGAGTAATGGGTATGGGATGTGGCTTCATGTAAGTTATAAAAAATTCCTTCTTAAGGAGATGTCTTTCTGGGAAAGAAGGTTGGGTGGAAGAGAACCACTAACAAGGATTATGGTAATCAAGTTCAAAGAAAAGAATTCATTGAGGTGAATAAGAATGAAAATAAATTGGCTACTGGAAGTATGGAAGAAATCCCTAAAATCCTGGTTTTCTTAAAATTGGATAAGATTGTTAGTTCAAAGATGGATGATGATGAAGGAATTGTTGATGCTAACAAAACATGGAACAAATTTGTTGCTCTTACAGAAGTGGCAGATGAAGGTTAGTTAATGTGTAATGGTGAAGAAAGAAAGGACAATATTAAACTGAAAGCTATGGAGCAAGGAATAGGTGGTAATTTTGGATTTTTAGAGGAGATGAAAGAAGGAGATAATTCTCCTAGTAGTCAAGATATGGGAAAATTTTGAAGAGACAAAGGATGGTAGCTCTACTACCATCAAAATAAAACTTGCAAAGAAATTAAAAAGTCATGGTCCGATTAAGGCCGAGAGGAAGGAAAATCGAAGGTGAGGTAAAAGAGAAAGCGGGGAACTTTTCCCCTTTTGTTCACTAATAGCTTCAATGGTATTCTGGAATTGTAGAGGAGCAATAAATAGACAAGCTTCTCTATATTTAAAGGAGATAGTAAGAGAGAATATTATGTTTTTATGGGGTTATTGGAAAGCAAAATTTCCAATTCTACTGGATGGAGATTAATGAGCTCATTGGGAGCAAATGGGAATTCTTTCAAGTTCCATCAGAGGGTTTTTATGTAGGAATTCTAGTTCTTTGGAAAAACAAGTTAGCTTCTTTTTCCTTGTTATTTTCTTCTAACCAAGTGGTTATAAGGGAGCTTGATATTGTGAATTAGGGTGTGTAGAAAATTTCAACTTTTTATGATGGCAAAGAAGTGATTCAAAGTAGAATAATTTGGGAGAAGTTAGAATATTTCTGCTCTAATAATAATTCGATGGTTATTAGAGGGGATTTCTACTGCACTTTGTCTGAAGATGAGAAAAGAGGTGGAAGACCATTTATGTTTACTCACGGATCAAGAAAAATGAAATCATTCTTGGTTAATAATGATCTTTATAAGATGGGAGTGATTTGATTGAAGTTTACCTGGTGTAATAACAAGGATGGTGGAGCTCGTATGTTAAAGAGGTTGGATAGGTGTTTTGTTAATCCAGCAGCAAAGGATGAATCTAAATTGGTCTTGAAGCATTTGTCCAGAGTGGCCTTTGACCATTATCCAATCTTTATGAAGTTTATGGATAACATGTTTTATACTGATAGAATTATAAGATTTGAGGAAGTCTGGGCTTCATATCCTGCATCTGTTGGGCTAGTGAGATCAACTTCAAATAAGAAAATTAGTGGAAACTATGTAGAGACTCTTAATCATAAATTTCATAGTTCCTTAAAAGCTCTTTTTTATTTGAGAAAAGAAAAATACAAGGAGTATAACAAACAAAAGGAGACTCTTAAAACCAAAATTATGGAGCTTCAATAAAAATAATATAAAGTCGTATGGCTATCAAAGGATGATATCTCACTTCTCGGATCTTATGTTAATGAGTTGTATTTTATTTTTTCTAGATTAAATACTTGGTGGAAGCAAAGAGACAAGGTAAAATGGATGACAAAGGGAGATACAAACTCAAAATGTATTCATTCTTATGCTTTTGAAAGGAAAAATGCAAAGTGTATTTTCAAAATAAAAGATTATGATAGTTCAGTTATTAAAGATTCTAGTCTAATCTCTGAAGTCTTTCTTAAAATTTTCAATGGCAAATGGAAGGAAAGGAAGAGTTCTATAACTGGTTGGCCAATGGTTAATTGTTCACTGGATGAATATGATAGGGAATTGTTAAGTAAAGAGCTATCTATGGAAGAGTTGGAGACGGTTGTGAACCAAGACGGAGAAATTGTTTCACCAGGTAAAGACGAAATTTCATAATCATTTCTTAAAACATATTGGAGCTTTATCAAAACTGATTACTGGAATGCCATTAAACATTTTTTCCAATCAGGAAAGATGAATATGGATGGGAAAGAAACTTTACTTGTTCTTATTCCAAAGTTTGTAAATCCTAATGTACCAAGCCATTTCATACCTATCAGCCTATGTAAATTAATTTATAAAATTGTAGCTAGAATATTGTTGAACATGATGAAGCTTTTAATTCCAAAGCTAGTTTTAATTGAGCAGAGTGCTACTAGACTTTGCATGTTATAAAGGATTTAAGCTTTTCCAATTGGATGTTAAGAGTGCCTTTTTAAATGGGGTAATAAAAGAGGATGTGTTTGCAGAGAAACCCCCAGGTTTTGAGAGTTTCCAATTTCCAAATCTTATTTTCAAATTATAAAAGGCCTTATATGGATTAAAATAAGCTCCTAGAGCTTGGTATGAGAGGCTTGGGACATTCTTAGTAGAGAGGGAGTTTGTTATGGGGAGTGTAGATGCCACCCTTTTTTGAGGAAAGTAGGAGATGAAATACTCATTATTCAAATATATGTTGATGATATATTTTTTGGATTTTCTGATAAGAGGCTATGTGATGATTTTTTTAAAATAATGAGTATGGAATTTGGGAAGAGTATGATGAGAGAGTTGTCCTACTTTTTGCGGTTTGGCATAAAACAAATGGATGTTGGAACCTTTTTAAATCAATCAAAGTACATAAAGGACATCTTCAAGAAATATGAAATAAATAAAGCTAAGATAATTAATACTCCCATGAACTCTAGTGTTCTGTTAGATAAGGGGCCAAATGGAAAATCTATTGATAAAAAAAAGTACAATGGGATGATTGGATCTTTACTTTACCTGATTGCTAGATGATTGGATCTTTACTTTACTTGACTGCTAGCAGACCTGATATAATATTTAATGTTTATCTCTATACAAGATTTCAAGCTGATCCTAAAGAATCCCACCTGACTGCAGTTAAGGGAATTCTTAAATATCTCTTAGGGACCCAAAACTCCAGAATATAGTATCCTAGGCACAACACTACTTTTGAGATTATTAAATATTTTGATTCTAATTTTGTAGTATATAGGATGGATAGAAAGAGCACTATGTCAGCACTATAAGCTTAGGAGGGAAGGTATATGGTTTAGTGATAGTTGATGACTTTTTAAGATTCACATGGATTAAATTTTTATTTCATAAGAGTGAATCTTTTGAGAAATTTTGAAACTTTTTGAATTAGATTCAAAGGAAACTAGGATGTAAAATTTTAATAATTCAAAGTCATCAAAGAGGTGAATTTGAAAATGAAAAAGATAGAGGAATTTTGTAACAAAAAAAAGGAATTGATCACAATTTTTCTACGTCTAGGACCCCTCATCAAAATAAGGTAGTCAAAAGAAAGAAAAAAAAAATATTTTTTGAAGCAGATAGAGCCTTGTTGGCAGAATATTCACTTTTTAAATATTTTTCGGCTAAGCAGTTATTACATCTTATTATGCTCTGAATAGGTTGAGCATTAGATCAAAATTTAATAAAACACCCTTTGAGCTTCTTAAAGGGAGAAAACCTTTGTCACATTTGTATGTTTTTAGATATAAGGTTTACATAATAATGGAAAGTCTCCTTTAGGAAAATTTGATCCAAAATATGATGACAGAATTTTTCTTGGATAATTTAGTGTTGGAAAATCATATAGAGGGCTTAAAAAAAGATCCTTGGTAGTTGAGGAGATTTTACTTGTTGTATTTGATGAATTTTGGATTTTTGATCAGCCCAAATTTGGAAGAGGATCATATAAAAAATTACTTCCAGGGGATAGAAAAGATAAGTTTGGAAGAAAATGTGGAAAAAGAAAACCCTTTGCCAAGAGAATTAAAATATTCTAAAAATCACCCTAAGGAATTGATTTTAGGTGAACCCAATGAGGGTGTTAGGACTAGGTGTGGACTTAACAAACAGGTTAACCATTCTACCTTTATTTCATCTATTGAACCCACAAATGTTAATCAAACACTTTTGGATGCATTTTGGATTTTGGCCATGAAAAAGTAGGTGAATCAATTTATAAGGTATGATGTTTGGGAATTAATTGAAAAGCCAAAGGATCAAAGTGTAGTTGGAACTAAGTGGGTGTTCAAAAAAAATGAATGATTCAGTTGTTGTCATTAGAACTAATGTTAAATTCGTGGCTAAGGGGTATAATCAAATTAAAGGCATTGATTTTCAAGAAACTTTTTCCCCCATAATAAAACTTGAAGTAATTAGGGTTTATTAACCTTTACGTGTTTTAAAATATTTAAGTTATTTCATATGGGTGTTAAGAGTTCCTTTTTGAATGGGGTGATACAAGAGGATGCTTATGTTGAGAAACCTCTAGGTTTTGAAAATTCTAAATTCTCTAATTATGTATATAAATTAAAAAAACCGTTATATCGATTGAAACAAGAACCTAAGGCTTGGTATGAGAGGTTAAGCACTTTCTTATTAGAGAGTTTCTTGGTAAAAAGCAGTGTGGATACTACTTTCTTTTTGAAGAAATTAGGAGATGAAATACTCATTGTTCTTATATATGTTGATGATATCATTTTTGGATCTATGAATACAAATAATTGTGATGGCTTTATTAAAATAATTGGTAGTGAATTTAAGATGAGTTTAATGGGAGATAAATGTTATTTTATTAGTTTTAGCATTATGCAAAGTGAGGAGGGAAAATTTCTTAATTAGTCAATGTATCTTAAGTATATCCTTAAGAAGTATGAAATGGACAATGTTAAACTTGTAAATACACCAATGAGTTCATCAATTTCGTTAGATAAGTACCCAAAGGGAAAATCTACTGATCAAAATAAATTTAGTGGTATAACTAGACCAGTGCTTTATATTATTGCTGGTATACCAGATATAAGATTTAGTATTTATTTTTGTGCTAGATTTTAATCTAACCCAAATGAATCACGTTTGATAGTAGTAAAAAAGATTTTAAAATATCTTTTACGATATCAAAACTTAGGAATTTTATATCTAAAGTAGTGCTCTTCATTTAAAATTGTTGGATATTCTAATTCAGACTTTATAGGTTGTAGGGTTAATTGAAAGAGTACATCTGGAACAAGTCAATTCATAAGAAGTTCATTTGTTTCTTGGTCCAGTAAAAATTAAAATTTTGTAGCCCTACCTACTACTGAAGCTGAATACATTGCCTTAGGAAGTTGTTTGACACAGGTTTTTAGTTAAAACAACACTTGATTGATTTAGGATTTACAGTAGACACAATTTCAACTTATTGTGATAATACTACTTCCATTTGAATTTCAAAGAATCCTATCCAATATTTTAGAATCAAACATATAGACATAAGGCATCCTTTCATTAGAGATCATATAGCCAAAGGAGAAATTGAATTGAATCATGTTTTTATTGAAAATCAACTTGTAGATATTTTTTACAAAACCACTAGCCTTTATCACATTTAGCATCTTAAGAATGAGGTTTGGCATGATTGATCTTAATGCATAGATAAACTTTTTGCAAACTTAATATATTCTTTACGTGTCTGATTTAGTTTTTATGTTTCTATTTGTTTTTTGGTTTTTTATTTTATGAGTTTTTAGTTTGGACATTTGTCACTTATCAAAGGGTGATGGATTTTGAGAATTTTTTTTTTGATTTTCATGTTTTATTTCTATGGGTTTTGTTCATATTGTACAAAATTTTTTTGTACTGCAAGGATTCTATAGCATGTCTATGATTAGTCTTAGATTTAAACTCAAAAAATTTAGATTTTTTCATAGCTTTGTACTATATTATGACATATCATACATATAATGTATACAGATTTATTTGTATGCATGTGGATGGTTATCCAATTAGAATCAATTATTATAAGCTCTAGTTCTTGTGGGAAGCATCAAATTGAAGTTTGGCTAGGTTCTGAGATAAATGGTTACTTCCAAAAAGTGGATTTTGAAAACATGTCAATCCTTTTATCTCACTGTATAGTGCAAGGCCATGGTTTTAGTGAATGCTTTAGGTTGGATCCCCACATTCACAAAAATAAAGATGTGACCAAACAATCTCAATGAAAAGATGATCCTCTTATTGAGAATGATAATTTGCTTTCTGTTGCGATTAAAGGAAATACTTCAAAGTTGGGTGTTGTACCTATACCTTTGGTTGTTGCCCCTTTACTATTACTAAATGACCCTACCGCCCACTAAAAATATCCCATCCTTTCAGATATGTCAAGTGTGAATGTACCTCTTGTTGTGCAACCTCATGAAATTAGTATAATGGTTTATTGTCCTAGTGATTGTGACAACATGGAAAACTAAGGGTTAACAAATCCTTTTTCTCTAAATGTTTTGAGCTTTGATTTGCCTATTATTGACTGTTTATTAAATACTAACAAATCTACTAATATTTATGATGTTCTTTGTTCTGCTCATAATCAGGAAGATGTTACTAGAAATGGCAGGAATATTTTTGATAAGAATTTGGGGCCTAATGAATGGCCTTCGTTGAAAAGAAAATGTTCAACTCGTATGAATTGTATTGTGACTGAGGATGTTTTTTTTTGCTGGATGAAAGTGAGCTTCCTCATAAGGGTGGGGAAAAATATGTGATTGTTAACTATAAGACTCCTTCTACCTCTCAGCATAATTATGATGCTTTTACTAATACTGAGGAATTATAATTTTCTCCTAAGTGTTTTACTAAAGATGAGAATGACATTAGCTATATTAAAGTTCAAAGTAAACATGGTTGGAAGAGCAAGAACTTTATTTTATATTAGGGTAGAAATACCTGTTCACATACTTAATCAAAATGTTTTAGATTTGAATGGTAATGTGCTTTCTCAAACACTCTCTATTTCCTTGAATGGCCGAGAAATTGATATTAAAGCTAATGTTGCTTTTCAATTGCCTTTTAAAGAAGGTGGAAGGAATGATGTCCCATTAGAGGAAGGTGAATTTGTTTTTATGGAGCATAGCTCTCCTCTTGCCAAATGCATTAAAGATCTTGCGGTGAGGAATAAAGATAATTTGGAGGATAATGGTAAGTTTATGGATGATGAATGTCCTCAACATACTAGTTAATGGGCCAAAAAAAATGATAATAAGACTCGTTCAACTTATAATTATAATAGTTATGCTTTTTACTGATATTGAGGATATACGAATTGTTGCTAAATGTTTTGTTAGGGATGATAATGATACTAGTTTTAATAAAGTTCATTGTAAAAGAGGGAGGAAGAAACAACATATTACTTTGCAAGTTCCTAGAACCACTTGCTCGCATACTTCTTATTAAGTATGTTTTTATATTTAATACTATTATTTGGAATGTGAGGGGCATCGGATGTCCCTCTTATAGTATTCATGTTAGGAATTTATGTCGTGTTCACAATATTTCTATTCTTGTGCTGCTTGAGCCTCTTATTTCTTTTTCTAGGTTGTTAAGAACCTCTCAATTTTTAGGCTTTAATTATGTTATTTTGAATGTGGATAACAAGATTTGAGTCTTTTTGGAAAGAGCTAATTAAAATTGATGTAATTGGTGATTTTACTCAAGTGATGCATTATAAAGTTGAGGTTTTTAATTTTCACTGTTGTGCTTCTTTTGCTCGCTTCATCTCATTACATAAGAAAATTGCTTTGGGATAAACTCATTAATTTTCATAGTATTCGTAATTTTCCCCTGCCTTGTTGGTGGTGATTTCAATGCTATCACTAACCCCTCTGAGAGGATAGGAGGTTCTTCTCCTTCTTATCGCTCTATGGAAAATTTTAGTAATATGATTTTGGATTTCAATTTAATTGATATTGATTTTTCTGGTAATAACTTCACTTGGAATAGGTGTCACTTATGGCAACATTTGGATCGTGTTCTTATTAATAACTCTTGGCTTAATTCTCTTAACTCCACAAATGTGCAACATCTTAATGGAACATTGTCTGACCATTCTCCTTTGCTTATTAGAATTAATTTTAGGAAATTTAATGTTTCGTCTCTATTTAGATTTCAAAATATATTATTACTTCATGATTCTTTTTTCGATGTTGTTCATAACAATTGGCAAGCTCCTTTAAATCCGGATAATTCTAGTTTTGGCAAGAGGAGACTTTTGTTTAGGCTGAAAAGGCTGAATCAAGTTTTAAATTAGTGGAACCATAATGTTCTTAGAAATTTCTTTTCTAACATTTTGGAAGTTGAGCTACTTGTTAATAATATTGAGATTTCTTGTCAAGATGATCCTTTCGATGCTAATTTCACTCTTTTAAAAAATGCTGAAGAGGAGTTTTTTCAATTCTAAGCTATGGAAGAGGTCTTTGGAAGAAAAAAGCTGCTGCTAAGCACTTGATGGAAGGAAATAACAATACTAAATATTTGTATGCATTGGTTAAGAGGAAAAGAGCTAAAAACTGTATTTATAAAATTCATTAGGAGGATGGTTCTATTAATGAGAATACTGTGGAGATTGCTAATCTTGTTGTTCAGCAATTTCATGCCCATCTCAATAAGGATTTTTACTTGGCTCATATTTAGATCATTCTTTTATTCTTAGCCATATATTCCAAGAGGATAATGTGACTCACTCTAAGCCTCCTACTTTCAAGGAGGTTAAAGAGAATGTGCTTTCTATGAATAGTGATTCTATGGCTTGACCTGATGAGTTTACCACTCATTTTTTTCAAAAATACTTGGTACATTATTAATAGTTATATTTTTGCAGTTGTTTTGGATTTCTTTCATGGTAACCCTATTCCTACATTTTTTTACTTCAACTTCTATTATGTTTTTTTTCTAAAAATAACTCTGTTAGCACTTGGAATAAATTTAGAACTATCAACCATTGTACCTTTTTAAATAAATTGGTTTCTAAATTTCTCATTAATCACCTTACTTCTCTTTTACCTAGAACTATTTCCCCTTCTGACTCAAGGTATTTGGAATAGTGTTTATAAGCTTATTAATAAATTTTTTTGGAAAGACACTTCTACTAATTCTAAAATTTTTTTGGCTGCTTTGGAGAAATGTTGTGGTGTTTTAGTTAAAGGTGGTCTTGGTTGAAAGAGTTTGAATGATTTAGCTATGGCTTTTTTCTTTTAAACTTTGGTATAATTTTTACAGTGAAGAAAGCCTTTGGGCTAATTTTATGGTCTCCAAATACTGTGATGGCAAACATCTTACTACTTACTTCTCCAAGCAAGGTGATTCCAGAGTGTGGAAATACTTTATAAGGTTAAATGAGATGTTGAGCCCAACAACTCTTGGGGGCTTGGTGAATGTAATGTTTTCTTCTAGAAATATTGGTGGTTAGGTAAACATTATATTGATTATATTTTGAATTCTTCCTCTATTGATTTAGTTAAGGTTAAATATTTTTTAAATGGTAATTGTTGGGACTATGAGAAGCTTTCTAATTTAATTCCTGACTGAATTCTTCATCAAATTTTAAACTTGCATATCAACTCTACTTCTAAGGACATTATCTTATGTGATTTATCCAAAGATGGTGGTTTTCACTTAAAGAGTGTTTGGCATACTTTTAGATCTAGAAGAAATATTGATAAGAGAATTCCTACTACTGTGTCTATCTTTGTTTGGAGAATTTTGCAAAAATTTATTCCCACGGATAATAATCTCATAAAAAAAGGTTTTATGTTGGCTTCCAATTGTCAATGTTGTTACCATATGGTGAATATGCATCATGTTTTTATCTTTGGTCCTATTGCTGTTAAAATTTGGGCTTATTTTGATGATTTATTTCAGTTAAACTACTTTAATGCTCATCTTTCCCTTAAATCCACCCTTAATTCTTTTTTTATGAAATTTAAATGCCACATCTGTAATGTTATTCCTTTTCTCATATTATGGTTTTTATGGTTGGAGGGGAATAATTCTCTTTTTAACAATGTTCGGATGAACCATCATAATGTTTTTCAGAAGGTGATGGATAAGGTTTTATCTCATGTGGTGGTTAAACTGCTTTCTTTAAAGAATTTTTAAAACTACTCTTTTGTTTGGTATACTTTTGGTCTTAATAGGGGGAGTGATCCCACTGGTTCAAAGACTAATATTATTTACTGGGCCAAACCCCCAAACATTTTTGAAACTACTCTTTTGTTGAATTGAGCTCGATCCAGGTCAGGCCAGACCGTGGGTTTGGTATGGGAGATAGGTCTGGGTCTGGTGCACCCAATGCAGGTGGCAATTGGATCCAATTTGATCTGGGTTGGAAAATGGCTAGGGTCCAAGTGTTTTTGGTTACTTTGGGTTAGCCTAACTCTTGACCCAAGCTAGCCCAAGGCATGGGCTGGCTGGAGGAGGTGTGTTGGACCTAGGGCCACCTATGGGAGGTGTTGGTCAGGTTCAATTGGGCTTAGGTTGGGAGTTGGCTCAATCCCATGTGATTTTGGGCACTTTGGGTTAGCCTAACTCTTGACCCAAGCAAGCCCAAGGGTTGGGCTGGTCAACGAAGGTGTATTGGGTCAATGGGAATCCAAAGACACCTTGATTTGGATTCAATTTGATTAAGATCAAAAGATGGCTCAAGGGAGGCCTCTCTTTGGTCACTTGGGTCAAGCCATATGGTTAATCCAAGTGATCCCAAGGCTTGGGTCTCCAAGAGAGGTCTCTTGGGTACCAAAGGGGTCATCCCATGCATTCAAAGGACTTGGAATGGACTTGGTTCAAAAATTTGAAAGAGGAGGGGTATATGGGTTAATGGGTCAAACTTGGTTGACTTGGTCAACAAAGTTGACCCAAAGTCTGGGTTTGAGTTCAACAAGTTGGGTTTGATATTTGAAATTCATTGAAAGTGGTTTCAAAGAATTTGGAACTGATTTGAGTTGAAATGGGCATTTGAAATCCCATAAGGGTACTTTGGTCAATTTTGACCCATTGGTCAACTGGGGTCAAAGATAGGTCTGGAAAATACAGTTTAGTGCTCAATAGGTTGTAATCAAGAGTTTGGAAGTATTTGGAAGCTTCGACAAGGGCTCCAAGATCAAAATTCTCAAGGAGTTAGGTCCAGTGGCATAGGCTCTAAATATTTAAAGGTTTTACAGCCTTTGGATTTTAATTCAGATTCTGGGGTTAGAGACCTCAGAATGGGCTCAAAATTGGAGGGTAGCCTTTAGAGACATGTCTTACCACTTTGCAAGTGATAGACCCTGCATCAAAAACCAATTGACTGGGTTTTGAAGTATTTGAAAAATCTTTGAAAAGGGTCTTTAAGCCAAGGCCTTAAGACTTTGAATTTGAGTCTGGATTTCTGGATTTGGGATGGATTTCAAATTCAAATGATTTGAGCATCCAACTCATCTACAATCATGTGGTGATTGTTAATGAATGGATATGATCAAGGCTAAATCAAGGGTAGAATCAAAGTCTAGATTTAAATTTGGATTCTCAAGTGGATTGAATCAAAGTTTGGATATGTTTGAAGTTTGACTTAATTGGGATTTGAGTTAAATGAAGTTTGAGATTTAAATTGATCAATGGTAGGAATTAAATTGAAGTTAGAGTTGATCAAAGGTAGGAATTGATTTGAGGTCGAAGTTGACCAAGGGTGGGAATTGATTTGAGTCTAGATTGGTCCTAAGATCTAGAGGGGTTCTAGGATCCAGGATCTAAGGGAATCCTAGGCTCTAGAGTAGGCCCAAAGGTCTGGCTCTAGGAAAGGATCCTAAGGTCTAGAGTGGATCCTGAGGACCTAAAATTAATCAGGGGTTTGGAAGGACCTTAGTGACCTCATACAAAAATGAGGACAACAAATGGACCACCAATGTGTGTGGTAGAAGGAACTTCTGTTGCACACATTGGCATTGACCGAATAGAAGTGGAATCTTAAGGATGGAAGGGAGGTTATCTCCCAACCTCAAGCCTATAGGATGCTAATGGAAGGCTTACACCTATTAAGCAAGGAAAACTGGAGAAACCAAGGTAGGGAATACCTGACCTTGGGTCTAAGGAAGGGCATCACCCAACCTTAGGTCTACAGGATGCTGATAGAAGACTTACTCCTAGTAGACGGGTCAACTGGAAACCAAGGTAGGGAATACCTAGCCTTGGGTCTAAGGAAGGGCATCACCCAACCTTAGGCCTATAGGATGCTGATAGAAGACTTACTCCTAATAGGCAGATTAACTGGAAACCAAAGTAGGGAATACCTAACTCTAGGTCTAAGGAAGGGCATCACCCAACCTAAGGTCTACTGGATGCTGATAGAAGACTTACTCCTAGTAGACGGATCAACTAGAAACCAAGGTAGGGAATACCTAGCCTTGGGTCTAAGGAAGGGCATCACCCAACCTTAGGCCTATAGGATGCTGATAGAAGACTTACTCTTAATAGGCAGATTAACTGGAAACTAAAATAGGGAATACCTAACTCTGGGTCTAAGGAAGGGCATCACCAACCCTTAGGTCTACAGGATGGTGATAGAAGACTTACTCCTAGTAGATGGATCAATTGGAAATCAAGGTAGGGAATACCTAGCCTTGGGTCTAAGGAAGGGCATCACCGAACCTTTGGCCTATAGGATGCTGATAGAAGACTTACTCCTAATAGGCAGATTAACTGGAAACAAAAGTAGGGAATACCTAGCCTTGGGTCTAAGGAAGGGCATCACCCAACCTTAGGCCTACAGGATGCTGATAGAAGACTTACTCCTAATAGGCAGATTAACTGGCAAACTAGGATGGTGCCACGAAGGGCGTACTCCACCACTAGTGAATGGTCATGTAGGGAGGAAACTTGCTCCACACAAAGGGCCGAAACTGGCAAACTAGGATGGTGCCACGAAGGGCGTACTCCACCACTAGCGAATGGTCATGTGGGGAGGAAACTTGCTCCACACAGAGGACCGAGAATGGAAAACTAGGATGGTGCCACGATGGGCGTACTCCACTACTAGCGAATGGGAATCAGGATGGTGCCACGAAGGGCGTACTCCACCACTAATCTCCAGGTCAAATGCCAGGATGGTGCGACGGAGGGCGTACTTCACCACTAGCAGGTGCGATCCTAAGGGAGGGAATGATCCGACCCTAAGGGGAAGGAGAAGAGCGTTTAAAAAGTGAAAGAACTTAAAAAAGGAAAGAGTCGAGTTGCGCATCAAGAAAGGGAAATTTTATTAATTGATAAGATGAGCTACATCAAGCATAGTATTTCTTAAGGAAACGCCCATTGACAGGTAACATTGGGTGGTTTCCTTTACAATCTACTAACTGATATGAGCCTCCTTCGTAGACAGTCTCTATAACGAAGGGTCCTTCCCAAGTAGGTTCAAATTTGCCTCCCAACTTTCGATGGGCTAAGATAGGCCTCCGAAGGACCAACACCAAGTCTCCTGCTTGGAAGGTCCTAGGTCGCACTAGCTTATCATGGGATTGAACCATACGGGACTTATATAACTCTAAACTTTGTTGAGCTTGGAGACGTCGCTCTTCAAGGCCTTCGAGCTCTTCCAATCGCAATTTTGCATTTTGTTCATTCGTGATTTGATTCTGAACTGCAATCCTGTGTGAAGGGATTTGTATTTCCAAGGGTAGAACGGCCTCAGATCCATACACTAGTGCAAACGGGGTGGATTGGGTCGGGGTTCTATAAGTGGTACGATAAAACCATAAATCTTCCACCAACCTCTCATCCCACTGTCGTTTGTTATCATCGAGGGTCTTTTTAACAATTTGCACCAAGGTTTTGTTGAAGGCCTCGGCCAATCCATTTGCCCGAGGGTAATAGATCGTCGAGTACCTCCAGTCAATATTATGGCGTCTTAAAAAACTGTTGATTTTTGTAGACTTGAATGTGGACCCATTATCAGATATGATTCTGTGGGGTACGCCGAATCGATACACGATATGGTCATGAAAGAATTTTAAAACATGGTGTGACGTCACGTTGCGTAGGGGAATTGCTTCCGCCCACTTTGAGAAGTAGTCCGTCGCTGCTAATATGAAACGATGACCTCTCGCTGAGGGAGGGTCAATCAGCCCAATGATGTCTATGCCCCAACTCTCAAAGGGCCACGAGGCTATCATTCGGTGTAACACATTAGGCGGCTGATGTAAAACCACACCATGGACCTGACATTGATGACAGTGCTTTGCAGTATTCATGCAATCGTCAATCATTTTAGGCCAGTAGTATCCAAATCTTTTAATCCTCAATTTTATTTTTGGACCCGATTGATGTGCACCGCATAGTCCTGAATGAACTTCACTAACAATATTCAGGGCTTCTCGCTGGTCCAAACAGCGCAGCCACATGTGATCGAAGGACCGGCGGTACAACAAATTATTGACTAGTGCGTATGATAGGGCACGTTTCTTAATCTGGTTGGAGAGTGATTTATCCTGGGGAAGCTTCCCTTCTTTAAGGTAATCGAATAAGGGTCGTCTCCAATCGCCTTCTTCGTCGATTGTTGAAGAGGCAGAAAGGATCTAAAGGGGAGTCTTACTAATGTGTTCTAAATCTATAAGAGAGAGGGCTTTATGACCCTGAATCTCTATAGGGATAGAATCCTCCTCAGGACATGCAAATTCCTTTGCAAGTTTTGCTAAGGCATCTGCTGCAGAATTGCTTCCACGGGGAACCCTATACAAAGTGGTGACAGGAATTTGTTCCAACAAGTGAAGTGTGTACTGGTGGTATCTTAGGAGATTAGGATTCAAGACTTTATAAGTTCCGGTCACTTGGTTAATCACCAATTGGGAATCTCCAAAGATCTTAATCTCTTCAATTTCAATTAGAATTGCAAGTTCCAAACCGGTTACCAGAGCTTCGTATTCAGCTTCGTTGTTTGTGCAGGGCTCCGATAAATGGTAGGAAAAATGCATCATTCCTTTTTCCGGCGTTATGAAAATTAGACCGACTCCAGCCTTTCCAAAAATTATAGATTGTTGAGTCGCATTCCTACGAGAGGATGCTGCTCCATCAAAATACAATTCCCAGACGGCCTCGCTAGATTCTCTCAAACTCATGATTTGTTCGTCGGGTAGATCATCATTCAAAGGAGAATCTGCCGGCAGCGGGTATGCTGCCAGAAAATTGGCGACGGCTTGTCCTTTCACAGCACGAAGAGGAGTGAAAGTAATCTCAAATTGCAGTAATATCATAGACCAACGGGCTAAACGTCCTGACAACGTAGGTCGGGTCATAAGATATTGCAAAGGATTAACTCTTGAAATCAAGCTAATTGAGTGGGAGAGCATGTAATGCCTCAGTTTCTGAGCTGCAAAAACCAAAGCAAGAAAATGCTTCTCAATTGACGGATATCGAATTTAAGTAGGAAGAAGTCTTCGACTAAGGTAATAGAGAGCATTCTCCTTTCCCTCGTCGTTGACTTGAGCCAACAGTACGCCTAAAGACTCATCTAAGGCTGCAGTGTAGAGAATTAATGGTTTTCCCGGAATTGGAACTACCAAAATTGGTGGATTGGAAAGGTATTGTTTGATATCATCGAAAGCATTTTGGCACTTCTCAGCCCATACGAATTTAGCATCTTTTTTTCGCAAGGACAGAAAAGGGTTGACATCTCCTAGAAAGATTAGAAATAAACCTTCTTATATCGCCAATCTATCTTGTAGAGACCTTAACTGAGTAAGGCTCTTAAGAGATGGCATATTTAAGATGGCTTCAATTTTAGCAGGGTCGATATCGATTCCGCGGTACCTCACTTAATCCTAAGAATTTCCCTGAAGTGATGCCGAAGGCACACTTCAGAGGGTTCATTTTCAAATCGTAGCGGCGCAACCATTTAAAAACAACTCTTAAGTCATACAGGTGAGCCTCTTTGACCTTGCTCTTGACAACTAAGTCGTCAATATAGCATTCAACTTGATTATGAATTAAGTCGTCAAAGATACGGGTCATGGCCCGTTGGTAGGTTGCTCCGGCATTCTTTAAGCCAAATGGCATCACCTTATAACAAAAGATTCCAATATGGGTTCTGAACGTCGTATTTCTCTCATCTTCTGGGGCCATCTTGATTTGGTTATAACCCGACGAGCCATCCATGAATGAGAAAATAGCATGTGAGGAGGCAATGTCCACCATGAGTTCTGGTATTGGTAGAGGGAACTCGTCTTTAGGACATGCCTTATTCAGATCCCTATAATCGACGCAAATCTGAATTTGACCTTTTTTCTTTTGGACCGGCACGACGCTGGCCACCCAAAAGGGGTATTGTTCCTCTCGAATGAACCCAGCTTCGGCCAACTTCTTAACTTCAGAAACAACTTGTTGTTCGATTTCTAAGCGCATGCGTCGAGGAGCTTATTTGACAGGAATGGCATCATGCCGAACTCCAAGTTTATGAATCGATACCTCAGCAGGTAAACCTGGCATTTCGTCGTATGTCCAGGCAAAGCAATCCCTAAACTCAGACAAGAGTTGAATCAAATCTTTGGTTTCACCCTCGCTCAGTAGAGCACTTATAAAGATTGGACGGGGTCATCATCGGTTCCAAGGTTAATCTCTTTTAATTCATCGACTGTCGATTTAATTTCTTCTTCTAATTCCGGGGGTGCATCCCAAACTTGAAGGTCATCGGGATCATCTAAAGTCTCCAAATAGATCCCATCAAGAGCGCAGAAAGGATCTGTAGGGACATTTGGCGATTCAAGATGGTAAGTTATCATTAGGCAATACTCATCGTCATCGAATGAACTAACAGTTCCAAAGCCAATACCACTTTTAGGATTATCCTTAATTTTTATTTGCCAAATATTTTCGTGGCATCTAGCCTGACCCTTAGTCCATCGGTATGGTACAGAACCTTTAGAGAAAGTATTTTTCACATAAACAGGAAAGTAGTCAAAAGGCAATTTCATTAATTCATTAAAATCTGCCTCCTCAAGGGTTACATCACTTTCATCCCTTGCGGAGGAGGAGCCAGGAAAGTATTTCTGGACTTTCTTTACTTCACCATTCAAGTTGGGGGCCACTTTAACTTCTAACCCTACAATCCTGCCAGCTGACAGTGGGGTCAGAGAAAGAGCCTCAATCCTTCTACTGAGCTTTTCGTACATTGTTAATTCGGGCTCGTCACTTTTCACTTTTACAATTTCTTCCTCAATGTCACTATCCTCCTCTAAGGTGAGATCAAATTTTGGAGAAGTATTTGCATTTTTATAATTGAGGGAGAAGGCAACACCTTGTTCCTTGGACTCAATGTCAGAATCTGATTCCAAATCAATATAAATAGGTGCTATTCTCCTTTCTGATGAAGCACGGCCTCGACCTCGTGCCCTTAAGGCCATCCTCCCACCTCTTTGAGGTAATGTGTTTGGAGGCCTAAGGACAACGATGTCGGAGTCATCTTCACTACTTAATTGTATCATTTCTTAATCAACACATTTTTCTTTTTCTTTCTCTTTTTTTTTCTTTTGATTGGAATTTTGCCCAACAACCTTCTCCTCAATTTTGATCTCTAGTTTAGAGCGGGACGAGGACCCTTTTGGAACAAAATATGTAGCATCTTCGTAGATTCTGATTTCTTGAATAGAAAATGGTTGCAGATCACCCTTAATCACAAGTTCGATGCCATCTCGTTGGTACTTGATGCATTAGTGAAGGGTAGATGGAACCATTCTATATTCATGAATCCAAGGTCTACCAAAAAGAGTATTAAAGGACGTCGCCGAATCAATTATATGAAACTTAGCTTCAGTTTTCAAATCTCCTATTTGTAAGAGCAAGGTGATTGAGCCTAAAGCCCTCTCGCCCTTTTCATTGAACCCACGAAGCACCAACCTATCGGTTGAGAGCTTGCTAGTATCAACTCTGAGGTATGCGAGGGTCTTTAAGTTCATTATGTTGACCGATACACCTGGATCAACAAGGACTCTTGATAACTTAAAGTTTCCCACATCTATAGAAATGTAAAGGGGACGATTATGGTCAGCAGTTCTCAAAAGCAAGTCTTCATCTGAAAAGGTAACTCCAGGAACATCTTTGAAGTAAAATTCCTCACCTTTTGAAGTTACAGCCAACTGGGTTAAGCAAATCTCGGGGTCGAGAAGCGCTTTAATTAAAGACTCCCTCATTTCTTTGGAGAGAAGGAGGGCTTCATAGATACTTAATTTCGCTGGCAACTTCCTAAGGTAGGCTAAAACATTGTAATCAACCTTAGGAACGACAGACTCAAAACCCAGGGGAATTAAAGGAAAGTCTGGTTGTTGAGGAGAATTTGGATTTAGATCTTCAAAGGGAATTTGCTTGCCTTTCTCTTGAGGGGGAAGCCTAGGGGGTAAGACCTTACCGCCACGGAGTTGCATCTGCTCGATATCTTCGGGAGGGCAAACTAAGGCAGTGTCTATGCACACCATAGGAGTTGGATCATCACTTTCCGAAAGCGAGTCAGAATCTGAAAGTTCTATCAAGATAGGATTTCCTTGAAAGTTGATTTGAGGGAAATCACTTTCTAACAAAGCTTCACATTCGACCTCTTCTTGAATAGCTAATTCGGGAAGGTCAATTTCTTAGATGTTAAGACTCTCTTCACCAAAATTTTGATTTAAAACAGGAGAGTCGTCAACTTGCATTTCATTTCCATGGTTAATCATCAAGACAGAAGCAGAAGAATGTTTTTTATTCATCTTCTGACCCTTCACCTTTGATGGGGCAAAGTAAAAGTCAAATAACAAAAGAGGGGAGAGGGTTTTAACACCCCCATCCGCCATCCTAATACATCTCTCATCTACACACATCCTCTCTACAAAATCAATTTCCTTTTCTTTTAAGCATTTAATAGTAGTTTCTGTGACTACTGGAGAGGGAAGTGGCTCAACATCCTCCTGCGAAGCGTCCAGGTCAACCTTCCACGTCGGAGCCTGGGCTATCGTAGTCAGCTATTGAGAAAGACGAAATGACTTGTTAATCGACTTTTTTAGTGCCCGGGACAAAGCAATGTCCCAACCATCTTCAACAAGACAGGGAGAGTTAAAGAGGGTTACTTGAAATGGTTTTAATTGAAGCTTTCTCTGGATCAACCAAGTATTTCTTAGGTATTATGATGTTACCTTGGGTGTAGTTCCTCTCAAGCCAGTCTTTGAACACAACACAATCTTCAAGAGGGTGACTAAGCATCCGGTGGTATGGACAATACTTGGGATCATCTTTCTTACTCTCATCCTCAGGCCTCCTGGCCTCTGGCAGTTGAAAATCTGGCTTCTTTAATAGACTCCTAAAAATCTTCTTAACTGATTCCCTTTTAAATGGATATAGTTTTGCCAATCTCTCTCTAAAAGGGATAGAATTAGGATCTCTGGTGTACTAAGGAGTGACCTGGAAGGGCTGTCTCTGAACTGGCTGTGGTGGCGGTGGTGGAGGAACACTAGGCTGACTAGTGTTGACCTCATTTTTGTATGAGGCCACTAAGACCCATCCAGAATCCAGATTTAATCCTAGACCCTAGGATCCACTCTAGACCTTAGGATCCTTCTAGATCCAAGACCTTAGAGCCTATTCTAGAGCCTAGGATTCCCTTAAATCCTAGATCTTAGAATTCTTCTATACCTTAGGATCACTCCAACTTCAAATCAAACTCCACCCTTGATCAACCTCAATTTTAAATCAATTCCTATATTTAATCCACTCCAATTTAAATTTGATTCCTACCTGTGATCAATTTGAATCTCAAACTCCATCCAATTCAAATCCAAATTAATTCAAACTTGAAATCCAATCCAAACCCAGAATTCAGACTCAAATCCAAACTCTAGAGGCCCTGTCCTAAACACCCTTTTCAGAGATTTTTCAAACATTTCAAAACCCAGTCAAATGATCTCTGATTCAGGGTCTATCACTTGCAAAGTGATAAGACATGTCTCTAGAGGTTACCCTCCAACTTTGAGCTCATTCTGAGGTCTCTAACCCCAGAATCTGAATTAAAATCCAAAGGTTGTAAAACCTTCAGATATTTACAGCCTATGCCACTGAGCCTAACCCCTTTGAGATATTGACCTTGGAACCCTTATCCAAGCCTCCAATCACTTCCAGACCCTTGATTTTAACCCATTGAGCAGTAAACTGCATTTTTCAGACCCATTTTTGACCATAGTTGATCAGTAGGTCAAAATTGACCAAAATACCCCTATGGGGCTCAATTGGGGATTTCAAACCAAATGAGCTCCAAATGGGATGCAACCACCTTTGACAAATTTCAAATATCATTTCAAATCTTTTGAACCTATTTCCAACCCTTGAGTCAACCTGGTTGACCAAGTCAACTGGTTTGACCCAAGAGGCCCTTTAAGGGTCCAAACATGTGTTTTGACCCAAATGACCTCTTTAGGCCATCCAACCACTTCCTTTGAACTTAAAATATCATTTCAAACCTGTTGAGCCCAAACCCAGACCCTGGGTCAACCTGGTTGACCAAGTCAACCCAGGTTGACCAAACAGGCCCTTAGGGGCTCAAATAGGGATTTTGATCAAATTGACCTCCCCATACTTGGGTACCACCTCCAATGATTTTCAAATATCATTTCAAATTTATCCAGCCATGACTCACCCCTTGGGTCAACCTGGTTGACCCAGTCAACATGGTTTGACCCAATGGACCCTTATGGTTTCAAATGAACCATTTCAACCTGTTTAACCACGTCAATATCTTCAAACCCTTGAAATCATTCTATTCAAAGCCTTGAACATTTCTAAACCTATTTTTGAGCTCAACCCAACTTGGTTTGACTAAGTCAACCCTCAATCCTTGGTCAAAATTGTTTTGGCATTTGTTCCCATCCTTTCTAGCCTTGACTTTGACCTTTGACCCTTGATTGAACCATTTCAAATATCCCTCTCCCTCCTTAAGTGCCACATCACTAACCTTGACCTGGTTGATTGGTCAAACCAAGTCAACAAAGCCCTAAATCCCTCCTTGAATTGGTCAAACCTTCTATTTAACTTCAAGGAGTGTGAGATTAGGCATGGAAGATCTCCCATTGGCTGCCCCTACTTCCCTTCATGCCACATCACCAGCCTTGACCTGTTGACTGGTCAACCTGGTCAAACTCAAGCCTAAAACCCTTCTAGAAAGCTTTATCACATGCTAAGCCCCTTTCCCTTGATTTAAGCTGCTTTAGGCCGATCTATTAGTGCCCTAAAGCTCCCTAATAGGCTCCCTAACCGAGCTCCACCCCTTGTTTAGCCATAAGTGGCAATGTTCCCCTCCACTCATCCCAAGTCCACCCAATGGGAATGAGGCACGTCCAGCCCTTTCCGTAGCCTTCCAGCTTTCCCAGGGACAGGTGGCATCATCTGGAGAGTCCAGGAGTCGATCCCAGCCATCCAATCCAGCCCAGGCCGCTTGAATAGGGAAAAAGGGAATTTTTGAAGCATTGGATCAAAGCATCTTCTCTCACTAACCCTAGCCTCCCAGAGCGAGTTCTCAATTCGTTTTGGATCTCTATAGCCTCCTCTACCTCCCCACTACAAAATCCAAGTGGTTGCACGTCACCGGCGGCGAGTTCTCCGGCGAGCCCACCACCTAGACCGTCCCAAGCCTATAGCAGTCGATCCAGACGTGTTCGAGCTTGGGTTCGTGCTGGGGATCTTCACTTGGACAGTCTACAAGCTCATCCATCCAGAAATTTCAAAGATCTAACGGTATAACTCCTTAAAACCCTAGATCTAGTTCACATTAGTTAGATCTAAATAGCTTTATGTTCTTAGGGTTTTGGCTGAAACAAATCCTTCCCCATTATTTCTGTTCATGCCTACTCTCTGTGTTTAAAATTTCAAGTGATTTGGTCCACCCGATTGAAAGAACGAACCAAAAAACGGATCCTAGGGCGTCATTCGCAGTTCGCTGCAGATGTACGTTTTCTAGACCGTTGATCATGCGATCAACGGTCTAGATCTTGCCGTTCCGCGCTTTGGTTCGACCGTGTATTCGGTTTAGTGTTCGATCGATCGACCGGCGAGATCAGGGCCGTCCATTCGGAACAGCGGGATCAAATCTCCGCCGTTTGATCTTCTCCTGGTGAGATCGAACCGCGGGATCTGATCTCAGCCGTTAGATCGAACCCGCGGTTAATCCAACGGCTGCCATGAGCCGCTGAAGTGGTTAAGTGGAAACCGCGTGAAGCGGCCCGCGGCCGACGCGTGTCCCCGCCGTCACGCGGTTTCGATCCCGCCAATCCGAGCGTGCCGCGTGTCTGACCGCCGCCGTTTAATTAAGGAAAATGTGTTTTAATTAGTTTTAATTACAGAAACTTTAAAAAATCATAGTAAATTAAATACAAAATCAAAAAATGACTATAATATATCAAAATTTTCATAATTTCATCTAGTTTATTTTAAAAATAAAATCAAACTCTTTTGGTTATTATTTTATTAGTAATTTAAAAAATACAGAAATATGTATTTTATTTTTAATTAATTATATATAAATTATTTTTATCTAAAATTTGACATGCATGTTTTTGAGTGCATGGCTGATCTCCAAAAAAATTTTCATTATTATTTGACTGGATTTTGATATTATTTAGAACTATTGAAGCATATTAACCCTTTTTATATTTAATTAAATATTAAATATTTTGAAAATTAAAAAAAATCTTTTTTTTATTATTATTATTATCAAACTTCTCTGGAGATCAGTGGATCTTTCAACTCATCAAAATGTATTTTAATAATATATTTAATTATTTTATAATATATATTTATATATATATATATTTATCCATTTATATTTATATATTTTAAAATATATTTTTAGACTATATATATGTAAATCTTTAAGTGTTTAAGGAGTCACTTGAGATTTTAAATGTTGGATGACCATGTTTGAATAGAAATAAAGGGGAAGATTAGTGGATAATCATTCCTTGATTATTCACTAATTTTGTCTTAATTATGTTAATTAGTTAATTGCATGCTTAAGGTGCACACACCACCTAGCCTAGGTTCTCCTAGATCTAAGGACTTGTTTGCTTGCTATTTGTATATGCATGCCATGCTTACTCAAAGGGTTAGAGGAACTTTGATTTAAACCTATTCAAAACTAGTGACACAATTAAGGACAATAATTAGGAACTTTGAGTAGAAAACTTAGAAAATTTATTGTGCTTAGAATTGATGTCCATTTGACTTGAAATTTGAACCATTCAAACTTAGTGACATTCTTAGCCTTAGACAATTTATTTTACTGATTTTTGAAATCATTAAGACCACTAATTAATTTTCTAAGTTTTAAACCCTTAATTAAGCCTTTAAAACTTCTAAAAATGTAATAAATCCAATTTAAATCCAAAAATTACATATAAACCCTCAAACTGACCAGAATCTGGTCCTTAATCCATGATAATTGAAAGCCCCTTGATTTGACATCAATTTGAACCCTAATTTAATTTTAAGTGAAAATCAATATTTAATTAAGATAATTAATTAATAATAATTAAAAAATCCCAAAATCTCCCAAACACTTGGGGATCCCTCCTTAGGTTATTTCTGACCTTTGGAGGTGTTTTCAAGAGATTGGGAATTTGTTTGAAGCAAAATCACAAAAGAGGCCCTCTAATTAAGAAATTCCCAAAATTCATTAAAATGCCCAAACTTCGATAATCCATAACTAATTCTAAAAAAATCCAAATCACCCAAACTCACTTGCATTCAATTCCTAATAAGGTCTAATATTTATTAAAAATATTAAATTCCAGAAATTTGCAATATTTTAAAAAGTCAACAAATCGGTCAACTTTAAGTCAAAACTAGTTCAAAACTTCAAACCTTTGTAATAAAATGTAGAAAATTCCAATTTCAATGTACTTACCTTCTAACTGATTGTAGTAAGGTCTAGTGTTTTAATAAAATACAAACATCCCATAATTTGGGCTTAATCAAAAAGTCAATTTTCAACCCTTTAATTAAATCATTAAAATATTCAAAAATTCATAAAACTCAAAGTTATTCTAAAATTCCAGAAAATGTTAACTTAATGTTTAAAACATTCAACAAACCTTTTAAAACACAACAACCATCCTATAGATGAAGTTTATTGGCTGGACTACTCCGGGCTGCGGGGCTAAGTGTCCTAAGGAGGCTGGTTCCTCGAGCCTGGTGGCACAACGCCACGAATGGATTCTAAGGGGTGTTAAACTTTAAAATAGATTAATCATTAATTATGTAACCTTTTAAAACCTCTAATTCAATTACATTAGTTTGGTTTATCGGCTGGACTACTCCGGGCTGCGGGGCTAAGTGTCCTAAGGAGGCTGGTTCCTCGAGCCTGGTGGCACAACGCCACGAATCAATTAATGGCAAACTTAAATTAATCAAGCTTTTAAAATCAGTAACCAACTCCCTTTAATATCAAGCCACTCTTTTAATTCCAACCAATTTAAATAACTTAATCAACCCCGATTGCTACTGGGTAACCCAGGCCTACGAGGCTATTAGCTTAGCCCCAAGGAAGGTGAAATAAACTTCACGGCCTCGGTGTGAAACAAAGGTAGCAATCAATTAACTTTTAAAATATGTTTAATTAAAATTCTTAATTCATTAATATTTAAATTTTAATTTAAATCCCCTTCTAAGCCTTAACAAATCCAAACTTTTAGACAACTTTAACTAATCACCCACTTTAGGATCTATCCCAGCCACACGACCTTTCTCACACACTTTAGATGATGTGCTAGGACAACCAACTTTAGATCTAGGATAAGCCGGTGTTTACTTTACTGCTGTGTGCCGGATTTTTCGTAGTTTTCACTGCATGTTGTGGATGAAATTGCTTTGCTGTGTCTGCTTACTTTTTCTATTCTCTGTGGATGGATTGATGTGTTTGGCGACTAGATTACCCTTAGGTTAGGTACGATCTGGATGTTGACACAGTTTTCTGCAGGTGGCCACGCTCATGCAGGGCAATATAAAAAAAGGGGGCAAATTAAAAATGCATAAATATTATAAACTCTTTGCACAGGTGCTTCAGCTGCTAAAGCCCCCAAATAAAAAGAGCGTGGCCAGTGTGTTTACTTTCTTTTCTGCTCATATACAACTGCTTGGAAATAAATGCTTTTTACATATTAATTGCTTAGGATAACCCTGCAGGCGAGTCTAGATTTTTATTTTGATATCAATGTAATTTATGTAAGTGTCAAGTGTTGTGAAAGTTTATTTTGAGTTGGGATACATAGATCCAAAGCTTCGATTCCAAAGAGGAAAGGATACCCCTTTGGGGAACATTCCTTTTCCATTTGGAAATCCAAATTTGGATCATACCTCTTCCTTACCCAAAGAGGAAAGAGTGGCCTTCCCCTTTAGAGGAGAGTGCCCTCTTATCCATTTGGGTAATCCACTACGAAGATTCCAAGAAGATTGAAGAAAAGGAGTCCAAAGAAGAATGAAATTGAAGATTTGAAGACTTGAAGATTGAGAGTATCCCACTCAAAATAACTTGCGTCATTACTAGGCTTAGAATCCGGGTTGTTGTCAGTGGTGCCCGGCCACTTTACTTTCTGTAATATTCTGGTTTGTAATAAGCAAGGCAATTCTGCCTATGGACATTTATTAATTAATTTGTATTTGATTTGATGATTTGATTGCCTTTAGGATTACTTGTTTTTACTAGTTTTTTGGCGATTGCATGCCGCTCTTTGTTTTCGCCTGGATACGTGAGGCTCGTGAGGGTGCGAAAGTTTTATACTCATAATCTTAAAAGTCTAAAATTTTAGTGAGTCTAAATAACATAGAAAGATAACAAATCTAGGGAATTAGCCGGGGATCGACCCCGGGGTCGCATGCATATTTCTGCATTACTCTTTCCTTGCTTTAGACCCTTCCCCGCCTGCGGGTAGAGTCTGGATAGTCTGACCTATGAGGACGAGGTGCCGGACCTGGGGAAGTCCAGTCTTCTAAAAAATTATTTTATAAGCCTGTTTTTAAAATTTTCAAGCATATTTGATTTGAGGTTGTTAACCAGCACGCATTGCATTAGATACAAATTAAATAGTCAAAATTTTAATTTCATAGTCCTTAGCATTTTAGCACCCAACATAAGTCAAAGGGGCCAATTAGAAAAATCTCTAGATGTCGGCCCCGCCTCCCCAAAACTTTAATTATAACGTCCCTACCACTCTTTCATAAAAGACCAGATTCATCTCTTTTAAATCGGTTAGGTGGTTAGCTGGCTCCCCAATCCAAGCCGGGGTAAGTCCAGGTTTTGCACTGCATTAGTTAGGATCGGACGACTGTGGTCCAGTGTCCAAAATAGATTTAGGATCCGGGGCAGATCTTTGATTATAAGACCCCAAACTTTGGGAATCTAATCCCAAATTTCTAATAAAATTCTCAACTCTAATTAAATATCATTTCAAGTCCAAAACATAAAGCCCAACACTTAGATTAAGTTGGGACATTTCCGGATGGTTCTGGAATCTCAAAGTGTCCCCTACCTCTCATCCTTTAACTCCGTTAATAACTGCTCAATTTTGATCCATTCCCTTTTGATTTTCCAATAATTCTATTCATACTTTGATATCACTCCTAGAAACTCTAAACAAAATTCTGCCATTATTTTAATCGAGAGTTTTCATAGGAGATTTTATCTCCCTACGATGTAATTAACTACGAGGGCTTGAGCTCGTAGGAGATTTAGAACCACACACGCACCTGGTTTTAAAAATCAATTTTTCAAAGTTCAATTGGATTTCTTTGGGAAAACTTAAAATACTAGTGATCGTTATTATAACAATCAAAGAATTGTCATCGAATAGTATTTTCTCCCTACGGGGAGATATACTTTTCTTTGATAAGGCTTTGGATGTGAAATCAACGATCACACTTCTTGAATATTGTGGTTGGATATTCAGTAGAATCGCATTTTGACCCTTCGGGGCCATATGAAGTTCTCTTTAGCATCCGATCACGATATTCAAGATGAATTTCATAATTCTAAGTCTGAAGAGCGTTATGAAATTTTATTTTCACCTCTCGAGGTGAAATACTTTTTCTAACGAGACAATTCGATTTTAGAATTCAATTTTAAGTCCTAAAGAAAACTAATATTTTTAAAATATATTTTCAAAATTCCACCAACAAAAAATGGCACGCCCGGTGGGACAAATCTCTCTCTCCATCTTTAATAATGGCAAAATTTTGTTTCATCGGTAGTTTTAACTATCATTTCTTCCGTTGGTCCCTTTGCTCATTTCTTCCTTGGGTGAGTGTGGCCAACATCTAAAATAATAACAAAATACTAAAAGAGAGGTTCCACCTCTAAATTTGGCTTTTCGTTCTGATTTTGACCTTCTGCCCCAGCACAGCTTGTGAGGCGACAGTGTCAAATCAGATCTCTGGATATCCTTTTTAATTTTATGGATTTATGGTCGATAAATTTCTCGTTCAACATATAAATCCTTAAAATTGAAAAGAATTCAAATTTTTGATTTCATTCCAAACCTTTTTAGTTTTAACCCCCTCATTTCCCCTTTGACTTCTAAGGGTGAGGAGGGTTAAACTATTCCTTTTTATTTGGGCTTTCTCACAATTCCATAAGCCTTCGGGCAAGGGGAAACTCTGTCCGTTGTGTTTTGGAACCTGTAAGAAAACCCCTTTCAAATTCTCAAAATTTTCAAAAAAAATTTATTTCTCAAACTCCAAGTTGGCATGTGTTACCCCATACGATTCCTTCGTGGGCCAACATATGTCATACTTTCAAAAACATAACAATAAAATCCCTTTTTACCACTCTTTTCAAAAAGATCTAATTTCAATCATTTTCTTTAACTTTCAAAAAATTTCAAATGGCTGGCCAACTGATTTTCTCTTTTGACCGAGAGTTGTCCTCAACTGTTAATGACCAAGGGAGCACTATCATTTTTGGAATGGGATTCAGTACTCTTGAGCTCTCCATGGATGGACATCAAATTGTTAGCCTGGATGCCAGTAAGGAAACTCCCCCAGTAGTTGAGTTAATTGTGGGATCTGCACCCACCTTGCCAGTAGTCAGTGATGATCAGAAACAATCTGAACCAGTTGTTGAGCCTCCCACTGAAATTAAGTCTGTTTTTGAAGAAGGGTCTAGTTCTGGACTTAGATTCACCACTAAGAATCAGAAGAAGAACTATTTGAGAAGACTTAGAAAGAAAATCTCTAAGGCTAAGAGAGTTCTACCCTTTAAGACCTTGGCCCAAGTAGAACCTGAGGCTGTTGAGGAGCTACCTATTCCTGCTTCCTCTCCCCTCCTAAAGGGAAGTCGCTTTTACCCCCTGGCTTCAGCTCAAGGGGAGGAGAGGATAGCTAGGATAGCCCGTTCTCCACCATGCCCGGTCGACTACTCGACCAAGAAAACTCAGAAAGAAAGACATCTCCAAAAGACAAGGACTCTGAGAAATATAATTCATACCTGCGCTGCACAGACTGGTCAGACTAAAGAAGAATATGTGAAACAATTGAAGGGAGTGATCTCACATCGCTTCCAAAAAGAAGTGTTGAAGGAAGAAGTATCTGAAGCAAAGAATTTAACCCCTCAATTCGTTAGAAAGAATAAGAAGTATGCTAGACAGCCCGCTACTTCAGTACTGGTTGATGGATATCTCTGGGTGCCACGCCCTCTGTCCTCTCAAACAGAGGGTATTGTGTTGACTGGGTCCGAGAGAGGCCGCCACTCTACTGGTAGACCCCCGGTACCCCCACATAAACCTGTAAGATTGGCCTCTGTGATTGTCAAACCAAAGGGGGTTGAAGTTCAAAAGTCTGTGGACTTTAAAGGAAAAAGACCTAAATCTCCTGAAAGGAGATATGTGCCAAAGAGAACTAAGTTGGAGAATCTGCCACCACCTCCTAGAACTTCTAAGTTCATTCTGCAGCTCCAACGAGTTTCAGCCAATCCTACTCCGAGTTCAGTTGAATTGATGGATGTTCAGGCTAGTACTCCAGTTGTTACAGTTGACAGTCCTGCCACAGCCAGTCTGACTCCGGATCCAATAGTCACCGTTCCTGCTACCCCAGTTGATGATCCCCAAAGTTCGAGTGTCATTCCTAGGCCCCTTAGTCAGGTGTCTGAGGACCTTACCTTACCAGATGTGGGAACTATCACTCTACAAGCTCCTACTTCTCCTGAGGAATATGTCCCTCTCCCTGTAGAGGATGCCACTCTTCTGACTACCAGCTCTGGGATAGTCGAAGAGGAGAGAATTGACCAGGATTTAGAAATGGAAGATGAACCGGATACAAAGTCTCAACCAGATCCTAATCCAAAACTTACAGAAATCATCGCCCTTATGGATTCTGAAGAGTTGTTTGATATGGCTGAGTATAAAGGATACTTACCCCTTGACCCTAAATCAATTGGGGATAGACCGGTCGAGGAGGTAGTCCAGGAAATAAGAAACATCTTGTTGAACAAAGAGGGAATGGCTTCTTTTGACCCTGATACGGATGATCTCCTTGGAGATGAAGATGATTATGTTGGGGGCATTCATGTGGTTGAAACTAGAGGATCTAATAAAGAAGCTGAGCCCAGCAAGCGCCGATTTGTTAAGGATGATGATCCGCATGCTGTCGAGTCAGAGTCAGATGAGTCTGTGAAAGATAGAGATGAAGAACATATAAAAAACTTGGAGACTCAGCTTGCTAGCATGATGTCACAAGTTAGAGAAATGCAAGAGAAGTTGGACAAATCACAGCGAGAGTCTTTTATGATCCACCAGTCAGCTCGAGAGCTCACAGAAAAGGCCAAAAGGGCAGAACTTAATTCCAGACCTCTCGAGTCACCACCTATGACTCTCCCTTGTCCAGTAGAGACACCTCCAGTTCACCCTGCAGTTTCCACCATTCCATGCTCAAGGAACTGTGTCTATTTCAAAGGGTAGACCCTACCCCAAGGAATATGACTTAGTTCCTTACCCAAAGGGCTTTGTGCCACCAACTTTTAAAGTTTTCACTGGAATCGAAAACCCGAGACAGCATCTGGCCCACTTCCGAGCAAGCTGTTGCAACGTAGGAGGGTCAGATGCTCTACTATTTCGCCAATTTGTAAGTAGTCTGTCCGGCATCGCTTTTGAATGGTACGCCGATCTGCCCAACGGTTCAGTAAGAACCTTTAGCGACCTAGAAAACCTCTTTCTTAAGAGATTTTCTGGAGCGCAACAATGCACCACCGTGGGCGATCTCGTGGTTGAAAAGCAAAAGCCTTGAGAGTCTCTAGTTGAGTACATCTTGAGGTGGCGAAACCTCTCGATGAAGTGTGAACCCCAGTTGCAAGAACAACATGCTGTGGAGATTCTTTTGAAGAATATCCACGGTCCTGTTGCTTTTCTCCTGAAGGGTTTCACTATTAAAACTTTTGAGAAACTTCTTAATAAGGCTAGCAATTTACAGGAAGAGGCTCCTAGGATGCCATTCTTACGAGAGCAGTCTGAAGAAAGGAAGGGTCCAAAACTGGTGAAGACATTTGAAAAGAAAGCTGTGGTGTCAGTAGTAGATAAAGGAAAGAGGCCAGTGATTAGTCAGACTAGCATTCCACTTCCACCACAGCCGCCTCAGAAGCAGCCCTTTCAGATAGTTCCTCAACATACTAGAGATCCCTCCTCCATCCCTTTTAGAGAGAGATTGGCAAAGCCTTATCCATTTAAAAGGGAGTCAGTTAAGAAGATCTTCAGAAGTCTGTTAAAGAAACCAGATTTCCAGTTGCCAGAGGCTAGGAGGCCTGAGGATGAGAGCAAGAAAGATGACCCCAAGTATTGCCCGTACCACAAGATGCTTAGTCACCCTCTTGAGGACTGCGTTGTGTTCAAAGATTGGCTTGAGAGGAACTACACCCAAGGTAACATCATAATACCTAAGGAATACTTGGTCGATCCAGAAAAGGCTTCAATTAAGACCATTTCAGGTAATCCTTTTAACTCTTCTTGTTTTGTTGAAGATGGTTGGGACATTGCTTTGTCCCGGGCACTTAAAAAGTCGATTAACAAGTCTTTTCGTCTTTCTCAACAGCTGACTACGATAGCCCAGGCCCCGGTGTGGAAAGTTGACCTGGACGCTTCACAGAAGGATGTTGAGCCACTTCCCTCTCCAGTAGTCTTAGGAACTACTGAGAAAAATGTGAAAGAAGAGAAATCTGATTTTGTAGAGAGGAAGTGTGTAGATGAGAGATGTATTAGAATGGCGGATGGTGGTGTTAAAACCCTTTCCCCTCTTTTGTTATCTGACTTTTACTTTGCCCCATCAAAGGCGAAGGGTCAAAAGATGAATAAAAAACATCCTTCTACTTCTATCTTGATGATTAACCATGAATCTCAAATGCAAATTGATGACTCTCCTGTTTCAAATCAAACTCCTAATGAACCAAATATCGAGGTTAGTCAAACCAACCTCACTGAATCGACTATTCAAGAAGAGGTCGAATGTGAAGCTTTATCAGAAAGTGATTTCCCTCAGATTAATTTCCAAGGAAATCCTATCTTGATAGAACTTTCAGATTCTGACTCACTTTCAGAAAATGATGATCCAACACCTATGGTGTGTGTAGACACTGCCCTAGTTTGCCCGCCCGAAGACATCGAGCAGGTGCAACTCCGTGGAGGTAAAGTCTTACCCCCTAGGTTGCCCCCTCAGGATAAAGGCAAGCAACCTTCATTCGAAAATCTAAGTCCGGATTCCCCTCAACAACCAGAATTTCCTTTAATTCCTCCGGGTTTCGAGTCTGTCGTTCCTAAGGTTGATTACAATGTTTTAGCCCACCTTAGGAAGTTGCCAGCAAAATTGAGTATTTATGACGCCCTCCTTCTTTCCAAAGAAATGAGGGAGTCTCTAATTAAAGCACTTCTTGATCCAGAGATTTGCTTAACACAGTTGGCTGCAACTTCAGAAGGTGAGGCTCTCTACTTCAAAGAGGTCCCTGGGGTTACCTTTTCAGACGAAGATTTACTCTTGGGAACTGCTGACCACAATCGTCCCCTCTACATTACTGTAGATGTGGGAAATTTCAAGTTATCAAGAGTTCTTGTTGATCCGGGTGCATCGGTCAACGTGATGAACATAAAGACCCTTGCTTATCTCAGGGTTGATACTAGCAAGCTTTCAACCGACAGGT
The DNA here is from genome assembly GCA_016618105.1 of Dendrobium huoshanense. Classification (NCBI taxonomy): domain Eukaryota; kingdom Viridiplantae; phylum Streptophyta; class Magnoliopsida; order Asparagales; family Orchidaceae; genus Dendrobium; species Dendrobium huoshanense. Next base: position 5,749,098 of record CM028350.1, on the reverse strand, counting down.
TGGTGCTTCGTGGGTTCAACGAGAAGGGCGAGAGAGCTTTAGGTTCAATCACTCTACTCCTGGAGATAGGAGGTTTAAAAACTGAAGCTAAATTTCATATAATTGATTCGACTACGTCCTTTAACGTACTTCTAGGTAGACCTTGGATTCACGAATATAGAATGGTTCCATCTAGCCTGCACCAATGCGTTAAGTATCAACGAGACGGCATTGAACATGTGATTAAGGGTGATTTGCAACCATTCTCGATTCAAGAAATTGGGATCTACGAAGATGCTGCATATTTCATACCAAAAGGGTCCTCGTCCCGTTCTAAATTAGAGATCAAATTTGAGGAGAAAATGGTTGGACAAAAATTCAATCAAAAGAAAGAAAAAGATAAGGATATCAATCAAGAAATGATTCAATCGAGTAGTGAAGACGACTCTGATATCGTTGTCCTTAGACCTCCAAGCACATTACCTCAAAGAGGTGGGAGGATGGCTTTAAGGGCACGAGGTCGAGGCCGCGCTTCATTAGACAGGAGAGCAGCACCCGTATACATTGATTTGGAATCAGATTCCGATGGTGAACTAGAAAGTCAAGGTGCTGCCCTCTCTCTCGATTATCAAAACATAAATACTCCTCCAAAATTTGATCTCACCTTAGACCAGGACAGTGACCCTGAGGTAGATATTTCAAAAGTTAAAAGTGATGAGCCCGAATTAACAATGTATGAAAAACTCACTAGAAGGATTGAGGCCCTTTCTCTGACCCCACTGTCGGCAGGCAGGGTTGTAGGGTTGGAAGTTAAAGTGGCCCCCAACTTGGATGGTGAAGTTAAGAAAGTCCAGAAATTCTTTCCTGGCTCCTCCTCCGCAAGGGACGAAGGTGATGTAACCCTTGAGGAGGCAGATTTTAATGAATTAATGGAATTACCTTTCGGCTACTTCCCTGTTTGTGTAAAAAATACTTTTTCTAAAGGTTCTATACCATACCGATGGACTAAGTGTCAAGCTAGATACCACGAGAATATTTGGCGAACAAAAATAAATAAAAATCCAACAAGTGGTATTGGCTTTGGAACAGTTAGTTCATTCGATGATGATGAGTATTGCCTAATGATAACTTACCATCTCGATTCTCCAAATGTCCTTACAGATCCTTTTTGTCCTTTGGATGGACTCTGTTTGGAGACTTTAGACGATCCTGATGATCTTCAAGTTCGGGATGCACCCCCTGAATTTGAAGAGGAAATTAAGTCGACAGTCGATGAGTTGAGAGAAATTAACTTGGGAAATGATGATGACCCCCGTCCGATTTTCATAAGTACTTTATTGAGCGAGGGTGAAACCCAAGATTTAATCCAGTTGTTATTCGAGTTCAGGGATTTCTTTGCCTTGACATATGACGAAATGCCAGGTTTGCCTGCTGAGGTAGCAGTTCACAAACTTGGGGTTCGGCATGATGCCATCCCTGTTAAACAAGCTCCTCGACGCATGCGCTTAGAGATTGAGCAACAAGTCGTTTCTGAAGTTAAGAAATTGGCAGAAGCTGGATTCATTCGAGAGGAACAATACCCCTCTTGGGTGGCCAGCGTCGTGCCAGTTCGAAAGAAAAATGGCCAGATTCAGATTTGTGTCGACTATAGGGATCTGAATAAGGCATGCCCTAAGGATGAGTTCCCCCTACCAATACCAGAACTCATGGTGGACATTGCCTCCTCACATGCTATTTTCTCCTTCATGGATGGCTCGTCGGGTTATAACCAAATCAAGATGGCCCCTGAAGATGAGAGAAATACGGCGTTCAGAACCCCTATTGGAATCTTTTGTTATAAGGTAATGCCATTCGGCTTAAAGAATGCCGGAGCAACCTACCAACGGGCCATGACCCGTATCTTTGACGACTTAATTCATAATCAAGTTGAATGTTATATTGATGATTTAGTTGTCAAGAGCAAGGTTAAAGAGGCTCACCTGTATGACTTAAGAGTTGTTTTCGAGCGGTTGCGCCACTACAATTTGAAAATGAACCCCTTGAAGTGCGCCTTCGGCGTCGCTTCGGGAAAATTCTTAGGATTCGTAGTAAGGCACCGCAGAATTGAGATAGATCCTGCTAAAATTGAAGCCATCTTAGATATGCCGTCCCCTAAGAGCCTTACTCAGTTAAGGTCTCTACAAGGTAGATTGGCATATATAAGGAGGTTTATTTCTAATCTTTCCGGGAGATGTCAACCCTTTTCTGTCCTTGCGAAAAAGGATACTAAATTCGTATGGGGCGAGAAGTGTCAGAATGCTTTTGACGATATCAAACAATACCTTTCTAACCCGCCAGTCTTGGCAGCTCCGATTCCCGGAAAGCCATTAATCCTCTACACCGCAGCTCTAGATGAGTCTTTAGGTGCCCTGTTAGCTCAAGTTAACGACGAAGGAAAAGAGAATGCTCTCTACTACCTTAGTCGAAGACTCCTTCCTACTGAAATTCGATACCCGTCAATTGAGAAGCATTGTCTTGCCTTAGTTTTTGCAGCTCAGAAACTGAGGCATTACATGCTCTCTCACTCAATCAGTCTGATTTCGAGAGTTAATCCTTTGCAATATCTTATGACCCGACCTACGTTGTCAGGACGTTTAGCCCGTTGGTCTATGATATTGTTGCAATTTGAGATTACTTTCACTCCTCTTCGTGCTGTGAAAGGACAGGCTGTTGCCGACTTTCTGGCAGCACACCCGCTGTCAGTAGATTCTCCTCTGAATGATGACTTACCCGACGAACAAATCATGAGTTTGGGGGAATCTAGCGAGGCTATCTGGGAATTATATTTTAATGGGGCAGCATCCTCCCGTAGGATTGCGACTCAACAATCTGTAATTCCTGGAAAGGCTGGAGTCGGTCTAATCTTTATTACACCAGAAAAAGGAATGATGCATTTTTCCTACCACTTGTCGGAGCCTTGCACAAACAACGAAGCTGAATACGAAGCTCTGATAACTGGTTTGGAACTTGCAATTCTAATGGAGATTAAAGAGATTAAAATCTTTGGAGATTCCCAACTGGTTATTAACCAAGTCGCCGGAACTTATAAAGTCTTGAATCCGAATCTCCTAAGATATCACCAGTACACGCTTCACTTGTTGGAACAAATCCCTATTGCTACTTTGTATAGGGTTCCCCGTGGAAGCAATTCTGCGGCGGATGCCTTAGCGAAACTTGCAAAGGAATTTGCATGTCCTGAGGAGGATTCCATCCCTATAGAGATACAGGGTCGTAAGACCCTCTCCCTTATAGATTTGGAACACATTAGTAAGACCCCCCTTCAGATCCTTTCTGCCTCTTCGACAACTGACAAAGAAGGCGATTGGAGACGACCCTTAGTCGATTACCTTAAAGAAGGGAAGCTTCCCCAGGATAAATCACTCTCCAACCAGATTAAGAAACGTGCCCTATCATATGCACTAGTTAACGATCTGTTGTACCGTCGGTCCTTCGATCACATGTGGCTGCGCTGTTTGAACAAGCGAGAAGCCCAGAAAATTGTTAATGAAGTTCATTCAGGACTGTGCGGTGCACATCAATCGGGTCCAAAAATGAAATTAAAGATTAAAAGACTTGGATATTATTGGCCTACAATGATTGACGATTGCATGAATACTGCAAAGCACTGTCATCAATGTCAGGTCCATGGTGTGGTTTTACATCAGCCGCCTAATGTGTTACACCCTACGATAGCCTCGTGGCCCTTCGAGAGTTGGGGCACGGATATCATTGGGCCGATTGACCCTCCCTCTGCGAGAGGTCATCATTTCATATTAGCAGCGACTGATTACTTTTCAAAATGGGCGGAAGCAATTCCCCTACGAAACGTAACATCACACCATGTCTTAAAATTCTTTCGTGACCATATTATATATCGATTCGGCGTACCTCGCAGAATCATATCCGATAATGGGTCCGCATTCAAGTCTACAAAAATCAATAGTTTTGTAAGGCGCCATAATATTGATTGGAGATATTCGACGATCTATTACCCTCGGGCGAATTAATTGGCCGAGGCCTTCAACAAAACCTTGGTGCAAATTGTCAAAAAGACCCTTGATGATAACAAACGGCAGTGGGATGAGCGGTTGGTGGAAGCTCTGTGGGCTTATCGTACCACTTATAGAACCCCGACCCAATCCACCCCGTTTGCACTAGTGTATGGATCTGAGGCTGTTCTACCCTTGGAAATACAAATCCCTTCGCTTAGAATTGCAGTTCAGAATCAAATTACCAATGAACAAAATGCAAAACTACGATTGGAAGAACTCGAAGGCCTTGAAGAGCGACGTCTCCAAGCTCAACAAAGTTTAGAGTTGTATAAATCCCGTATGGTTCAAGCCCATGATAAGTTAGTGCGACCTAGGACCTTCCAAGCGGGAGACTTGGTATTGGTCCTTCGGAGGCCTATCTTGGCCCATCGGAAGCTGGGAGGCAAATTTGAACCTACGTGGGAAGGACCCTTCGTTATAGAGACTGTCTACGAAGGAGGCTCGTATCAGTTAGTAGATTGTAAAGGGAATCACCCGATGCTACCTGTCAATGGGCGTTTCCTTAAGAAATACTATGCTTGATGTAGCTCATTTTATCAATTAATAAAACTTACTTTTCTTGATTTACAAATTGATTCTACCCTTTCTTTTTAAGTTTGTTTGTTTTTTTAACGCTCTTCGCCTTTTTCTTAAGGCTAGGTCTTTCCTTCCCTTAGGATTATACCCGCTAGTGGTGGAGTACGCCCTCTGTGGCACCACCCTGGCATTTCACCTGGGGATTAGTAGTGGAGTACGCCCTTCGTGGCACCATCCTGACCCCCATTCGTTAGTGGTGGAGTACGCCCTTCGTGGCACCATCCTGACCCCCATTCGCTAGTGGTGGAGTACGCCCTTCGTGGCACCATCCTAGTTTGCCAGTTGAGGTCCTCTGTGTGGAGCAAGTTTCCTCCCCACATGACCATTCGCTAGTGGTGGAGTACGCCCTTCGTGGCACCATCCTAGTTTGCCAGTTGAGGTTTTCTGTGTGGAGCAAGTTTCCTCCCCACATGACCATTCGCTAGTGGTGGAGTACGCCCTTCGTGGCACCATCCTAGTTTGCCAGTTGAGGTCCTCTGTGTGGAGCAAGTTTCCTCCCCACATGACCATTCGCTAGTGGTGGAGTACGCCCTTCGTGGCACCATCCTAGTTTGCCAGTTAATCTGCCTATTAGGAGTAAGTCTTCTATCAGCATCCTATAGGCCTAAGGTTGGGTGATGCCCTTCCTTAGACCCAAGGTTAGGTATTCCCTACCTTGGTTTTACCAGTTTTCCTTATCCAATAGGTGTAAGCCTTCCATTAGCATCCTATAGGCTTGAGGTTGGGAGATGATCTCCCCTTCACTTTCAGAATTCTACTTCCATTCGGTCAACGCCAATGCGCGCAGCAGAAGTTCCTTCTACTACACACATTGGGGGTCCATTTGTTGACCTCATTTTTTGTATGAGGCCACTAAGACCCATCCAGAATCCAGATTTAATCCTAGACCCTAGGATCCACTCTAGACCTTAGGATCCTTCTAGATCCAAGACCTTAGAGCCTATTCTAGAGCCTAGGATTCCCTTAAATCCTAGATCTTAGAATTCTTCTATACCTTAGGATCACTCCAACTTCAAATCAAACTCCACCCTTGATCAACCTCAATTTTAAATCAATTCCTATATTTAATCCACTCCAATTTCAATTTGATTCATACCTGTGATCAATTTGAATCTCAAACTCCATCAATTCAAATCCAAATTAATTTAAACTTGAAATCCAATCCAAACCCAGAATTCAGACTCAAATCCAAACTCTAGAGGCCCTGTCCTAAACACCCTTTTCAGAGATTTTTCAAACATTTCAAAACCCAGTCAAATGATCTCTGATTCAGGGTCTATCACTTGCAAAGTGATAAGACATGTCTCTAGAGGTTACCCTCCAACTTTGAGCTCATTCTGAGGTCTCTAACCCCAGAATCTGAATTAAAATCCAAAGGTTGTAAAACCTTCTAATATTTACAGCCTATGCCACTGAGCCTAACCCCTTTGAGATATTGACCTTGGAACCCTTATCCAAGCCTCCAATCACTTCCAGACCCTTGATTTTAACCCATTGAGCAGTAAACTGCATTTTTTAGACCCATTTTTGACCATAGTTGATTAGTAGGTCAAAATTGACCAAAATACCCCTATGGGGCTCAATTGGGGATTTCAAACCAAATGAGCTCCAAATGGGATGCAACCACCTTTGACAAATTTCAAATATCATTTCAAATCTTTTGAACCTATTTCCAACCTTTGAGTCAACTGGTTTGACCCAAGAGGCCCTTTAAGGGTCCAAACATGTGTTTTGACCCAAATGACCTCTTTAGGCCATCCAACCACTTCCTTTGAACTTAAAATATCATTTCAAACCTGTTGAGCCCAAACCCAGACCCTGGGTCAACCTGGTTGACCAAGTCAACCCAGGTTGACCAAACAAGCCCTTAGGGGCTCAAATAGGGATTTTGATCAAATTGACCTCCCCATACTTGGGTACCACCTCCAATGATTTTCAAATATCATTTCAAATTTATCCAGCCATGACTCACCCCTTGGGTCAACCTGGTTGACCCAGTCAACATGGTTTGACCCAATGGACCCTTATGGTTTCAAATGAACCATTTCAACCTGTTTAACCACGTCAATATCTTCAAACCCTTGAAATCATTCTATTCAAAGCCTTGAACATTTCTAAACCTATTTTTGAGCTCCACCCAACTTGGTTTGACTAAGTCAACCCTCAATCCTTGGTCAAAATTGTGGTGGCATTTGTTCCCATCCTTTCTAGCCTTGACTTTGACCTTTGACCCTTGATTGAACCATTTCAAATATCCCTCTCCCTCCTTAAGTGCCACATCACTAACCTTGACCTGGTTGACTGGTCAAACCAAGTCAACAAAGCCCTAAATCCCTCCTTGAATTGGTCAAACCTTCTATTTAACTTCAAGGAGTGTGAGATTAGGCATGGAAGATCTCCCATTGGCTGCCCCTACTTCCCTTCATGCCATATCACCAGCCTTGACCTGTTGACTGGTCAACCTGGTCAAACTCAAGCCTAAAACCCTTCTAGAAAGCTTTATCACATGCTAAGCCCCTTTCCCTTGATTTAAGCTGCTTTAGGCCGACCTATTAGTGCCCTAAAGCTCCCTAATAGGCTCCCTAACCGAGCTCCACCCCTTGTTTAGCCATAAGTGGCAATGTTCCCCTCCACTCATCCCAAGTCCACCCAATGGGAATGAGGCATGTCCAGCCCTTTCCGCAGCCTTCCAGCTTTCCCAGGGACAGGTGGCATCATCTGGAGAGTCCAGGAGTCGATCCCAGCCATCCAATCCAGCCCAGGCCGCTTGAATAGGGAAAAAGGGAATTTTTGAAGCATTGGATCAAAGCATCTTCTCTCACTAACCCTAGCCTCCCAGAGCAAGTTCTCAATTTGTTTTGGATCTCCATAGCCTCCTCTACCTCCCCACTAAAAAATCCAAGTGGTTGCACGTCACCGGCGGCGAGTTCTCCGGCGAGCCCACCACCTAGACCGTCCCAAGCCTATAGCAGTCGATCCAGACGTGTTCGAGCTCGGGTTCGTGCTGGGGATCTTCACTTGGATAGTCTACAAGCTCATCCATCCAGAAATTTCGAAGATCTAACGGTATAACTCCTTAAAACCCTAGATCTAGTTCACATTAGTTAGATCTAAATAGCTTTATGTTCTTAGGGTTTTGGCTGAAACAAATCCTTCCCCATTATTTCTGTTCATGCCTACTCTCTGTGTTTAAAATTTCAAGTGATTTGGTCCACCCGATCGAAAGAACAAACCAAAAAACGGATCCTAGGGCGTCATTTGCAGTTCGCTGCAGATATACGTTTTCTAGACCGTTGATCACGCGATCAACGGTCTAGATCTTGCCGTTCCGCGCTTTGGTTTGACCGTGTATTCGGTTTAGTGTTTGATCGATCGACCGGCGAGATCAGGGCCGTCCATTCGGAACAGCGGGATCAAATCTCCGCCGTTTGATCTTCTCCTGGTGAGATCGAACCGCGGGATCTGATCTCAGCCGTTAGATCGAACCCGCGGTTAATCCAACGGCTGCCATGAGCCGCTGACGTGGTTAAGTGGAAACCGCGTGAAGCGGCCCGCGGCCGACGCGTGTCCCCGCCGTCACGCGGTTTTGATCCCGCCAATCCGAGCGTGCCGCGTGTCTGACCGCCGCCGTTTAATTAAGGAAAATGTGTTTAAATTAGTTTTAATTACAGAAACTTTAAAAAATCATAGTAAATTAAATACAAAACCAAAAAATGAGTATAATATATCAAAATTTACGTAATTTCATCTAGTTTATTTTAAAAATAAAATCAAACTCTTTTGGTTATTATTTTATTAGTAATTTAAAAAATACAGAAATATGTATTTTATTTTTAATTAATTATATATAAATTATTTTTATCTAAAATTTGACATGCATGTTTTTGAGTGCATGGCTGATCTCCAGAAAAATTTTCAATATTATTTGATTGGATTTTGATAGTATTTAGAACTATTGAAGCATATTAACCCTTTTTATATTTAATTAAATATTAAATATTTTGAAAATTAAAAAAAATCTTTTTTTTATTATTATTATTATCAAACTTCTCTGGAGATCAGTGGATCTTTCAACTCATCAAAATGTATTTTAATAATATTTTTAATTATTTTATAATATATATTTATATATATATATATATTTATCCATTTATATTTATATATTTTAAAATATATTTTTAGACTATATATATGTAAATCTTTAAGTGTTTAAGGAGTCACTTGAGATTTTAAATGTTGGATGACCATGTTTGAATAGAAATAAAGGGGAAGATTAGTGGATAATCATTCCTTGATTATTCACTAATTTTGTCTTAATTATGTTAATTAGTTAATAGCATGCTTAAGGTGCACACACCACCTAGCCTAGGTTCTCCTAGATCTAAGGACTTGTTTCCTTGCTATTTGTATATGCATGCCATGCTTACTCAAAGGGTTAGAGGAACTTTGATTTAAACCTATTCAAAACTAATGACACAATTAAGGACAATAATTAGGAACTTTGAGTAGAAAACTTAGAAAATTTATTGTGCTTAGAATTGATGTCCATTTGACTTGAAATTTGAACCATTCAAACTTAGTGACATTCTTAGCCTTAGACAATTTATTTTACTGATTTTTGAAATCATTAAGACCACTAATTAATTTTCTAAGTCTTAAACCCTTAATTAAGCCTTTAAAACTTCTAAAAATGTAATAAATCCAATTTAAATCCAAAAATTACATATAAACCCTCAAACTGACTAGAATCTGGTCCTTAATCCATGATAATTGAAAGCCCATTGATTTGACATCAATTTGAACCCTAATTTAATTTTAAGTGAAAATCAATATTTAATTAAGATAATTAATTAATAATAATTAAAAAATCCCAAAATCTCCCAAACACTTGGGGATCCCTCCTTAGGTTATTTCTGACCTTTGGAGGTGTTTTCAAGAGATTGGGAATTTGTTTGAAGCAAAATCACAAAAGAGGCCCTCTAATTAAGAAATTCCCAAAATTCATTAAAATGCCCAAACTTCGATAATCCATAACTAATTCTAAAAAAATCCAAATCACCCAAACTCACTTGCATTCAATTCCTAAAAAGGTCTAATATTTATTAAAAATATTAAATTCCAGAAATTTGCAATATTTTAAAAAGTCAACAAATCGGTCAACTTTAAGTCAAAACTAGTTCAAAACTTCAAACCTTTGTAATAAAATGTAGAAAATTCCAATTTCAACGTACTTACCTTCTAACTGATTGTAGTAAGGTCTAGTGTTTTAATAAAATACAAACATCCCATAATTTGATCTTAATCAAAAAGTCAATTTTCAACCCTTTAATTAAATCATTAAAATATTCAAAAATTCATAAAACTCAAAGTTATTCTAAAATTCCAGAAAATGTTAACTTAATGTTTAAAACATTCAACAAACCTTTTAAAACACAACAACCATCGTATAGATGAAGTTTATTGGCTGGACTACTCCGGGCTGCGGGGCTAAGTGTCCTAAGGAGGCTGGTTCCTCGAGCCTGGTGGCACAACGCCACGAATGGATTCTAAGGGGTGTTAAACTTTAAAATAGATTAATCATTAATTATGTAACCTTTTAAAACCTCTAATTCAATTACATTAGTTTGGTTTATCGGCTGGACTACTCCGGGCTGCGGGGCTAAGTGTCTTAAGGAGGCTGGTTCCTCGAGCATGGTGGCACAACGCCACGAATCAATTAATGGAAAACTTAAATTAATCAAGCTTTTAAAATCAGTAACCAACTCCCTTTAATATCAAGCCACTCTTTTAATTCCAACCAATTTAAATAACTTAATCAACCCCGATTGCTACTGGGTAACCCAGGCCTACGAGGCTATTAGCTTAGCCCCAAGGAAGGTGAAATAAACTTCACGGCCTCGGTGTGAAACAAAGGTAGCAATCAATTAACTTTTAAAATATGTTTAATTAAAATTCTTAATTCATTAATATTTAAATTTTAATTTAAATCCCCTTCTAAGCCTTAACAAATCCAAACTTTTAGACAACTTTAACTAATCACCCACTTTAGGATCTATCCCAGCCACACGACCTTTCTCACACACTTTAGATGATGTGCTAGGACAACCAACTTTAGATCTAGGATAAGCCGGTGTTTACTTTACTGCTGTGTGCCGGATTTTTCGTAGTTTTCACTGCATGTTGTGGATGAAATTGCTTTGCTGTGTCTGCTTACTTTTTCTGTACTCTGTGGATGGATTGATGTGTTTGGCGACTAGATTACCCTTAGGTTAGGTACGATCTGGATGTTGACACAGTTTTCTGCAGGTGGCCACGCTCATGCAGGGCAATATAAAAAAAGGGGGCAAATTAAAAATGCATAAATATTATAAACTCTTTGCACAGGTGCTTCAGCTGCTAAAGCCCCCAAATAAAAAGAGCGTGGCCAGTGTGTTTACTTTCTTTTCTGCTCATATACAACTGCTTGGGAATAACTGCTTTTTACATATTAATTGCTTAGGATAACCCTGCAGGCGAGTCTAGATTTTTATTTTGATATCAATGTAATTTATGTAAGTGTCAAGTGTTGTGAAAGTTTATTTTGAGTTGGGATACATAGATCCAAAGCTTGGATTCCAAAGAGGAAAGGATACCCCTTTGGGGAACATTCCTTTTTCATTTGGAAATCCAAATTTGGATCATACCTCTTCCTTACCCAAAGAGGAAAGAGTGGCCTTCCCCTTTAGAGGAGAGTGCCCTCTTTTCCATTTGGGTAATCCACTACGAAGATTCCAAGAAGATTGAAGAAAAGGAGTCCAAAGAAGAATGAAATTGAAGATTTGAAGACTTGAAGATTGAGAGTATCCCACTCAAAATAACTTGCGTCATTACTAGGCTTAGAATCCGGGTTGTTGTCAGTGGTGCCCGGCCACTTTACTTTCTGTAATATTCTGGTTTGTAATAAGCAAGGCAATTCTGCCTATGGACATTTATTAATTAATTTGTATTTGATTTGATGATTTGATTGCCTTTAGGATTACTTGTTTTTACTAGTTTTTTGGCGATTGCATGCCGCTCTTTGTTTTCGCCTGGATACGTGAGGCTCGTGAAGGTGCGAAAGTTTTATACTCATAATCTCAAAAGTCTAAAATTTTAGTGAGTCTAAATAACATAGAAAGATAACGAATCTAGGGAATTAGCCGGGGATCGACCCCGGGGTCGCATGCATATTTCTGCATTACTCTTTCCTTGCTTTAGACCCTTCCCCGCCTGCGGGTAGAGTCCGGATAGTCTGACCTATGAGGACGAGGTGCCGAACCTGGGGAAGTCCAGTCTTCTAAAAAATTATTTTATAAGCCTGTTTTTAAAAATTTCAAGCATATTTGATTTGAGGTTGTTAACCAGCACGCATTGCATTAGATACAAATTAAAGAGTCAAAATTTTAATTTCATAGTCCTTAGCATTTTAGCACCCAACATAAGTCTGAAAGTTCAATGGGGATGTTAAGCCCTATGAACTTAGTCCCAAACTAACCAAGAGGGGGGGTGAATTGGTATTTTAAAAACTTCGTTTTTAAACAAAGAAATAAAGTAACATAAAACCAAATCACACCACGAAAATAATGCGGAATTAAACGTGCGGAAGCAAGAAAAGAAACACAGAGATTTATAGTGGTTCGGTCGACTCGACCTACGTCCACTCCTTGGAGGCACCCTCCAAGTATTGCACTACACAAAAAGTGACTCTCCTTTAGCCCCCCACGGCTAGGTGGAGAAACCCTCACAAGAACCTCCTTTTTGCCACCCCGGCAAGGCAGAGAACCTATCTCCTTTTGCTTCCTCCTGAAGCCGGCAGAGAACCAGAACCAACGGCACAACTCCTTACCTCTACCGACCCTTCCACGGACGAGAAACTCTAGACGAAGACGACGCAGAGAGATCCTTGAAGCAACCCTTATGAAACCCCTCACAAGCTCCCCCTCACAAGATCCTCTCTCTCTCTTCTCTCTCTCTTTCTCTCCTCAAGGTCTTCTCAGGTCAAGGCAGCAGCCAAAGGTCTTTTAAAAACGTTGAACAAGAGCTCTTTAAATAGAAGAGCTTCAAAAGAGCTCATTAATTGCAAGTTGCCGACTTTATCGTCCAGGCCGATCTGGACATCGGCCTGGCCGATCAGTACAAATCAATGAAGATCGGCCAGAGCATAGCCCTGGATGCCAGATTGGACGATTGAAAATTAGCTTGATCGTCCAGGCCGATCTCACGATCGTCCTGGCCGATCAGTTCAAATCAGACGAAAATCGTCCTGACAATAGCCCTGAATATGGGCTGGCCGATATTGATCGTCCTGAAGTAACTTAAGGTTTTGACTAGATCGGCCTGGCCGATCTTGCGATCGTCCAGGACGATATGATCGTATCAATCATCCTTAATTACTTCCTTGATTTCCTGAACAATTATGGCATAATCTGTTAATATCGTCCAGGCCGATCCGAGGATCGTCCTGGCCGATAATTTAAAGATATGCTATACCATACTTGTCTATGGCGGCTACTTCTTTCTGTTTTGAGCTTATCGTCCTGGCCGATACACGTATCGTCCAGGCCGATCGGTTAACGTTGGCTGCCTTAATCAAGAATCCTTAATTAGACTTTCTGTTTTAAACTGATCGTCCAGGCCGATCAAAGATATCGGCCTGGCCGATATGAGTAAAAACAGAATTTCTAATTCTCTCAAGTGTGTGTGTGAAGGGTTACAAAGTATCAGTCTTTTTGGCTATTACAAGTGGACTCAAAAGGTAAAAATAAAAGTACAGACTGACTCAACCCTAAACCTACGCATTCCTGAACTTGGCTCCTTTTTGATTGTCCGATCGTCGATTCCTGAAAAGTTAGAAGCAACAAGCTATCCAAGAAAAGCAGTGTTTGTCAATCATCAAAACATAAGACATGAAAAATAGATTTGCAACAATCTCCCCCTTTTTGATGATGGCAAAACACATTAAAGGGATTTAATCACAACCATGAAAAAAATAACCTCATAAACTTCTCCCCCTTTTGACATATCAAAAAGGAGGGTTCATTAAAGCATAGTAAAAGAAATTCCCTCTTTTTTTTTTTTTTTTTTTTTTTTTTTTTTTTTTTTTTTTTTTTTTTTTTTTTTTTGTAGGCACATCAATGATATAGTATTCCATGTGATTGTTTTTTAAAAATTTGTGAGTTAATGTGTTACCAATCTCATTTAATCCATAGAATAGGAGAATATCCGTTCATGGTTTACCCTTAGCCAAAACATTGTCTTAGGGTAGAATCGTCTTTTGAAATCAATAACCTAACTCAAATAATTTATTGAATATGAGAAAAAGAATCTACCCACCACTTGGCATAAGGAAAATATCTCCATAAAACAATGAGGTAGATTTGTCACAATCGAACGATAATCGAGATCAAGCCTTTGAGAATCAAAACTTCTAAGTTCTAAAAGATATAAAAAGAGAGAATAGCTTGCTTTTGAGTGGGCTCATTTTATGCCTCTTGTCAATGTTGTGGCGCTTTGCGCTTCCTTTTATAGATTTTTCAATTTTTTGGCGTCTTTGCGCTTCTTTTGTTGGCATCATTGGCCAAATTTTTTTTTTATTTTTGCAAGCTAGATTCCCTTTTAGACTCTTTTAAAAAACTTAGTTGTGAATATATCTTCTCAGATATTAGAGAATAGGAGCTCTCTCTCTAACATAGGGAAGAATTACCACAAGCAGGATTAATAATTGAAGACAAGAATAACGAGGGATCATGAGGTGACAAAAAAAACTTTTAATCATTGTAAATATAAGATAGATTTGCCTAAGCAAGCTTTAGAAGGAATCTTAGTTTCATAAGCAATCTTTTATTTTGAGATAGACTTTTGATTAGAAAAGAAAATTATGCCACTAATACTAAGTTAGGTAAAGAGACACAATCACAAGATATTCATACTATCTAGGGATTAAATGGATGAAAACATATTAACTACAAATTGTTAAAGACAAGACAAGAGATATCATATCAGTGAAGATCTAAAACTAAGGTACATGAAAAGAAAAACAAAAGACAACAAGAAGAATAAAAGAAAAAAAAAGTTTTCATGCATTTATGTCAATCACACCCAATCTGGTCCTTAAAGAGCTGAAAGTGTCGAAGGCCAGTGGTTTAGTAAAAATGTCTGCCAGTTGGTTTTCAGTTGTCACATGGTGTAACTCAATGTCTCCCTTAGTCACATGATCTCTAATAAAGTGATGCCTAATGTCAATGTGTTTAGTTCTTGAATGTTGGATAGGATTTTTAGAGATGCATATGGCACTAGTGTTGTCACAAAAAATTGAGATGGTGCTTACATGTATTCCTAGATCCAATACCTGTTGTTTCAACCAAAGAACTTGGGCCACACAACTTCCAAGAGCAATGTATTCAGCTTCAGCAGTGGACAGTGCAACAGAATTTTGCTTTCTACTAGACCAAGAGACCAAGGATTGTCCAATGAATTGACAAGTTCCAGAGGTGCTCTTTCTATCCACCTTGCATCCTGCAAAATCAGAGTCAGAAAAACCAATAATCTCAAAAGAAGTGCTATGTCTAGGGTACCAAATCCCTAATCCTTGTGTCCCCAAAAGGTATCTAAAAATCCTTTTAATAGCAGTCATGTGGGATTCCTTAGGGTCGGCTTGAAACCTAGCACAAAGACAAACACTAAACATAATGTCAGGTCGGCTTGCAGTTAAGTAAAGTAAAGATCCAATCATGCCTCTATACTTCTTTTGATCAACAGACTTACCACTTGGGTCCTTATCCAACGGAGCACTAGAAGTCATGGGAGTGTTAATTGGCTTGGCTTTGTCCATCTCATATTTCTTCAAAATGTCTTTTATGTATTTTGTTTGATTTAGAAA
The DNA here is from genome assembly GCA_016618105.1 of Dendrobium huoshanense. Lineage (NCBI taxonomy): Eukaryota > Viridiplantae > Streptophyta > Magnoliopsida > Asparagales > Orchidaceae > Dendrobium > Dendrobium huoshanense. Next base: position 5,733,555 of record CM028350.1, on the reverse strand, counting down.
AGTGCCATCTTCCAATTGTTTTATGCTAAACCCCAAAAAGTAAGACAATTCTCCCATTAAACTCATTTCAAACTCTCTACTCATTGTTTTAGAAAAGTCATCACACAAATTTTTATTTGAAGATCCAAAGAGTATATCATCAACATAAATCTGAACAATGAGTAAATCATCTCCAACTTTTTTAAGAAAAAGGGTGGTGTCTACGCTCCCCTTGACAAACTCCCTCTTTAGTAAGAATGTGCTAAGCCTCTCATACCAAGCTCTAGGTGCTTGTTTTAAACCATACAAAGCCTTTTTTAATTTAAACACATGATTTGGAAATTGAGAACTCTCAAAACCTGGAGGTTGTTCTACAAACACATCTTCTTTTATCTCCCCATTTAAAAAGGCACTCTTGACATCCATTTGAAAAAGCTTAAATCCTTTATAACAAGCAAAGGCTAATAGCACTCTAATGGCTTCCAATCTAGCTACAGGGGCAAAAGTCTCCTCAAAGTCTATCCCTTCTATTTGATTGTACCCCTTAGCCACTAATCTTGCTTTATTCCTTACCACCACTCCTGAATCATTCACTTTGTTCTTAAATACCCACTTTGTTCCAACTACACTTTGTTCCTTAGGTCTTTCCACAAGTTCCCAAACATCATTCCTTACAAATTGATTCAACTCTTCTTGCATTGCTAACATCCAAAACTCATCAGATAGGGCTTGGTTAATGGTGGTGGGTTCAGTCATAGAGATAAAGGCAGAGTGGTTCACTTCCTTCCTAAGTCCATGTCTAGTCTTAACTCCACTAGAAAGGTCTCCTAAGATCAAATCCTTGGGTGACTAGTAGAGTATCTCCAATCCTTAGGCAAAGTGTGTGAAATTTCTCCCCTTTCATCAAAAGTTTCTATTCCTTGGGTGACTCCTTCTACTCCTCCATTACTTAGGTGCTCATTCCCCTTCCCCAAATTTTCTACTCCACTTGTAATCTCTCCAACATCATCATCATCTACTTCATGCTTCTTATGATCAGACTCATCAAAAACTACATGGGTTGTCTCTTCCACCATCAAGGTTCTCTTGTTAAACACTCTAAAAGATTTCCCAACACTAGAATATCCTAAGAAAACTCCTTCATCAGATTTAGGATCAAATTTTCCCAAGTGAGACTTTCCATTATTGTGAATGAAAACTTTACAACCAAAGACATGAAGGTGGGAAAGATTAGGTGTTCTACCCTTAAGGATCTCATAGGGTGTCTTTTCTAACTTGACTCTAACATTCACCCTATTCAACACATAACAAGCTGTGTTAACCGCTTCAGCCCAAAAGTATTTTGGAAGTGAATACTCAGCAAGCATGGCTCTAGCGGCTTCCACTAAGGTCCGGTTCTTCCTTTCAGCTACTCCATTCTGCTGAGGAGTCCTAGGAGCTGAAAAATTGTGGCTAATCCCCTTCTCCTCACAAAAATCTCCAAATCTTTCATTTTCAAACTCTCCCCCATGATCACTATGGATGGTCAAAATCTCACATCCTAGTTTCTTCTGAATCCAAGTAGAAAAGGTTTTAAACTCCTCAAAAGACTCATTTTTATGAGAAAGAAATCTAGTCCAAGTGAACCTCGAGTAGTCATCAACAATCACAAAACCATAGACTTTCCCTCCCAAACTTGCTATGCTAATGGGTCCAAACAAATCCATGTGAAGGACTTCTAAAGGTCTAGAGGTGCTAATGTCCTTTATGGGGTGAAAAGAGGAGTGAATTTGCTTTCCTAGTTGACAGGCATCACAAAGGTGGTCTTTTGTAAACTTAAGTTTGGGGACACCTCTAACTAGGTCCTTTTGGGTCACTTTCCTAAGGGTTTTCATACTTGCATGACAAAGCCTCCTGTGCCACAACCAAGAATCATCAATGACAGTTTTTAAGCAAAAAGAAGCAGCACATTCAATGCTATTTAAATCAAGCATATAGACGTTGTTTACCCTCTTTCCCTGCAAAATGGTGTTATTGCTTAAACTTACAATGCATGAATTTGTGAAGAATTGTACGATGAAGCCTTTGTCACAGAATTGACTGATGCTGAGCAAGTTGTGCTTCAATCCATCTACAAGCAAAACATTTTCAATCATAAGGTTCTTGGAATTACCGATTATACCTGCTCCTACCACCTTCCGGGTGGTGTTGTCTCCAAGAGTAACCTTGCCTCCAGTCCTGGATTCTAGTACAACAAACTGGCTAGCATCACCAGTCATATGTCGAGAGCATCCACTGTCCAGGTACCACATACTCTCACGAGGTCTTTTGTGAGAGGCTTCCTGCAAAATTATCAAATGTTAGTTTTAGGAACCCAAGCAGGTTTGGGTTCCTTCTTATGAAGAGAGGAATGCAATGCATGTGTGGTATGCTGTGGAACATGCATCTTAGGTCTCCACACCCAATGTGAACTATTATGAATTGTGCAAGTGTGTGAGATATGTCCTAGCATGCCACAAGAAAAACATCTAACTCCAGGAAAGGGATTTCTTAAGTGATTTGAGTTATAATGCCTCTCTCTAGGTTTTGGCAATTGATTAAAAGTAGATGTCATCCTAGATTCTTTACATGCTTCTAAATCATTTTGAATCTTCAAGTTTGTGTTTTCTAAAGCTTTATTTTCAATCCTCAAATCTTTTTCTATTTCTTTTGACTTCTTAAAATCAGATTTAAGAGATGTGTGTGATATTTTCAATGCATCATGCTCTTCAACTAACTTGCCATAATTTTTATTTAACTCATCAAATTCATCAAGTAAAGTCATGTGATTTGAATCAATTGTTTGATGGTCCTTAATCAAAATTTCATGCTCTTTTTGTAGATTTAAGAATTCTATTTTCAAGCTAGCATGAGTTTTCTTTAATTTCCTATATGATGCATGGATTTTTTCTGAAACTTCAAGAAGTTGATCGTATGAAAGTTCACATACCTCTTCTTGATCACTTTGATCTTTTCCCATGAAACACAAGTTTGTAGTTTCTTCCTCTGGTTCAGTCTCAGAGGAATCAGTACCAGATTCTGCCCAAAAGCTCCTTTGATTTTTCTTTTTGTCCTTCCTAGACTTTGCTTTCTCATCACCTTTTCCTTTGCTCGATTGATCTTGAAGTGTAGGACAATCAGATCTTACATGTCCAGGTTTCCTGCATTCAAAACAAACAACATCAGAAGATCCTTTAGTATGTTTATGATCCTTACCTTTTCTCCAACTTTGATGATGCTTTTGTTTCTTCCTTAGAAAGCTTTTGAATTGCCTTGTGATGAAGGCAACTCCATCGCTTTCAGACCCGGAAGATTCAGAATCTGATTTGTGTGCCTTCAATGCAATGGTTTTCTCCTTTTTCTTTTCACCTACATCAAGATTTCTTTGATTCACCCCTTGCTCGTAAGCAATGAGTGAGCCAAGCAAGTTATCAATAGAATAGGTGTTTAAATCTTTAGATTCAGTAATTGCAGTAATTTTTGCATCATAGGATGAAGGCAAGCATCTCAAAATCTTGTTAACTTTTTCATAGTTTGAAAGTTCTTTTCCTAGTGCATGCAATGAGGTAGCAATCTGAGTAAACCTAGTGTACATGTCAGAAATTGATTCATGAGGTTTCATACGAAAAAGTTCGTAGTCATGCAAGAGAATGTTTAAACGGGATTGTTTAACTTCATTAGTGCCTTCATAAGTAATGCATAGTTTATCCCAAATTTCTTTACCAGTTTTGCAAGTTGAAACACGCATGTAATCCTCAGATTTTAATGCACAGAAAAAACAATTCAAACATTTAGCATTTAGTTGAGCTAAATCTCGTTCATCAAAAGTCCATTCGGTAAAAGCAACTTCCGTTTTAAAACCGTTAATTTCACGAGAAGGTGGAGAATAACCTTCTTGAATAAGCATCCACATGCGATAATCAGTAGATTGTAAAAAAGTTGACATGCGAGTTTTCCAGAAATCAAAAGGTAGGTTATCGAACAGAGGAGGTCGGGTAATAGAATACCCTTCCGTAGTGTTGCGATTCCCAAAGTTAGACATGGATCAAATTCAAAAAGTTTTTAAACTTTAATTTTCGAAACAGGCTCTGATACCACTTGAAAGTTCGATGGGGATGTTAAGCCCTATGAACTTAGTCCCAAACTAACCAAGAGGGGGGGTGAATTGGTATTTTAAAAACTTCGTTTTTAAACAAAGAAATAAAGTAACATAAAACCAAATCACACCACGAAAATAATGCGGAATTAAACGTGCGGAAGCAAGAAAAGAAACACAGAGATTTATAGTGGTTCGGTCGACTCGACCTACGTCCACTCCTTGGAGGCACCCTCCAAGTATTGCACTACACAAAAAGTGACTCTCCTTTAGCCCCCCACGGCTAGGTGGAGAAACCCTCACAAGAACCTCCTTTTTGCCACCCCGGCAAGGCAGAGAACCTATCTCCTTTTGCTTCCTCCTGAAGCCGGCAGAGAACCAGAACCAACGGCACAACTCCTTACCTCTACCGACCCTTCCACGGACGAGAAACTCTAGACGAAGACGACGCAGAGAGATCCTTGAAGCAACCCTTGTGAAACCCCTCACAAGCTCCCCCTCACAAGATCCTCTCTCTCTCTTCTCTCTCTCTTTCTCTCCTCAAGGTCTTCTCAGGTCAAGGCAGCAGCCAAAGGTCTTTTAAAAACGTTGAACAAGAGCTCTTTAAATAGAAGAGCTTCAAAAGAGCTCATTAATTGCAAGTTGCCGACTTTATCGTCCAGGCCGATCTGGACATCGGCCTGGCCGATCAGTACAAATCAATGAAGATCGGCCAGAGCATAGCCCTGGATGCCAGATTGGACGATTGAAAATTAGCTTGATCGTCCAGGCCGATCTCACGATCGTCCTGGCCGATCAGTTCAAATCAGACGAAAATCGTCCTGACAATAGCCCTGAATATGGGCTGGCCGATATTGATCGTCCTGAAGTAACTTAAGGTTTTGACTAGATCGGCCTGGCCGATCTTGCGATCGTCCAGGACGATATGATCGTATCAATCATCCTTAATTACTTCCTTGATTTCCTGAACAATTATGGCATAATCTGTTAATATCGTCCAGGCCGATCCGAGGATCGTCCTGGCCGATAATTTAAAGATATGCTATACCATACTTGTCTATGGCGGCTACTTCTTTCTGTTTTGAGCTTATCGTCCTGGCCGATACACGTATCGTCCAGGCCGATCGGTTAACGTTGGCTGCCTTAATCAAGAATCCTTAATTAGACTTTCTGTTTTAAACTGATCGTCCAGGCCGATCAAAGATATCGGCCTGGCCGATATGAGTAAAAACAGAATTTCTAATTCTCTCAAGTGTGTGTGTGAAGGGTTACAAAGTATCAGTCTTTTTGGCTATTACAAGTGGACTCAAAAGGTAAAAGTAAAAGTACAGACTGACTCAACCCTAAACCTACGCATTCCTGAACTTGGCTCCTTTTTGATTGTCCGATCGTCGATTCCTGAAAAGTTAGAAGCAACAAGCTATCCAAGAAAAGCAGTGTTTGTCAATCATCAAAACATAAGACATGAAAAATAGATTTGCAACAAAGTCAAAGGGGCCAATTAGGAAAATCTCTAGATGTCGGCCCCGCCTCCCCAAAACTTTAATTATAACGTCCCTACCACTCTTTCATAAAAGACTGGATTCATCTCTTTTAAATCGGTTAGGTGGTTAGCTGGCTCCCCAATCCAGGCCGGGGTAAGTCCAGGTTTTGCACTGCATTAGTTAGGATCGGACAACTGTGGTCCAGTGTCCAAAATAGATTTAGGATCCGGGGCAGATCTTTGATTATAAGACCCCAAACTTTGGAAATCTAATCCCAAATTTCTAATAAAATGCTCAACTCTAATTAAATATCATTTCAAGTCCAAAACATAAAGCCCAACACTTAGATTAAGTTGGGACATTTCCGGATGGTTCTGGAATCTCAAAGTGTCCCATACCTCTCATCCTTTAACTCCGTTAATAACTGCTCAATTTTGATCCATTCCCTTTTGATTTTCCAATAATTTTATTCATACTTTGATATCACTCCTAGAAACTCTAAACAAAATTTTGCCATTATTTTAATCGAGAGTTTTCGTAGGAGATTTTATCTCCCTACGATGTAATTAACTACGAGGGCTTGCGCTCGTAGGAGATTTAGAACCACACATGCACCTGATTTTAAAAATCAGTTTTTCAAAGTTCAATTGGATTTCTTTGGGAAAACTTAAAATACTAGTGATCGTTATTATAACAATCAAAGAATTGTCATCGAATAGTATTTTCTCCCTACGGGGAGATATACTTTTCTTTGATAAGGCTTTGGATGTGAAATCAACGATCACATTTCTTGAATATTGTGGTTGGATATTCAGTAGAATCGCATTTTGACCCTTCGGGGCCATATGAAGTTCTCTTTAGCATCCGATCACGATATTCAAGATGAATTTCATAATTCTAAGTCTGAATAGCGTTATGAAATTTTATTTTTACCTCTCGAGGTGAAATACTTTTTCTAACGAGACAATTCGATTTTAGAATTCAATTTTAAGTCCTAAAGAAAACTAATATTTTTAAAATATATTTTCAAAATTCCACCAACAACTAGTCATTGGCCTTTTCCCTTTGTCGACTGCCGACACTACTGCCTTTTTCTCAAAAGTCTTAACCAATCTGGGACCCTTCTTGTCTTCAGACTACTCTCATAGGAATGGCATCTTATGAGCCTCTTCCTGCAAATTGCTAGTCTTATTAAGAAGTTTTTCAAAAGTTTTAATGGTGAAACCCTTCAAGAGAAAAGCAACAGAGCCGTGGATATTCTTAAGAAGGATCTCCACCGCATGTTGCTCTTGCAACTGGGGTTCACACTTCATCGAGAGTTTTTGCCACCTCAAGATGTACTCAACGAGAGACTCTCCCGGCTTTTGTTTCTCAATAACAAGATCGCCCACAATAGTTCGTTGTTGCGCTCCAGAAAATCTTTTAAGAAAAAGGTTTTCTAGATCGTTAAAAGTTTTTACTAAACCATTGGGCAGATCGGCGTACCATTCAAAAGCGATTCCGGAAAGACTACTTACAAATTAGCGAAATAGTAGAGCATCTGACCCTCCCGCATTGCAACAACTCGCTCTGAAGCGGGCTAGATGCTGTCTCGAGTTTTCTATTCCAGTGAAAATTTTAAAAGTTGGTGGCACGAAGCCTTTTGAGTAAGGATCTGAATCATATTCTTTGGGGTAGGGTCTACCCTTTGGAATAGATGCGGTTCCTTGAGAAAAGGCTAGGGCCTCCTTTACCTGGTCCTCAATCAGTTGCTTAATGTCCTTCTGGGGCAGAGTTGAAGGAACAGGGGGAACTGTAGGTGCTACTGGAGATGCCTCTGATAGGAAAGGAGGAATCACTGGTGTCGACTCAAGAGGCTTGGGACCAGATTCTGTCTTTCTAACTTTTTCCACAATCTCTCGAGCCGTCTGTTGAATCTTAAGTGAATCATGCTCTGACTTATCAAATCTTTCTTGCATTTTTTTTACTTGTGACATCATAGTTGTCAATTGGTTTTCCAAATCTTTAATATGTTCTTCACCTCTAGCCCTTACGGACTCATCTGAATCGGACCCAACAACCTGTGGGTCATCGTCTCTAGCAAGCCGGTGTCTACCAAGTTCGGCCTCCTTGTTGGAACCTCTAGTTTTGACCATGGAGACTCTACCAACACAGTCATCTTCATCTCCAAGGAGGTCATCCAGGTCTGGATCAAAAGAAGCCATTCCCTCTTTGTTTAACAGAATGTTTCTTATCTCTTGCACTACCTCCTCGACTGGTCTATCCCCAATTGACTTAGGATCGAGAGGTAAGTATCCCTTATATTCAGCCATATCAAACAACTCTTCAGAATCTAGGAGAGCAATGATTTCTGTAAGTTTTGGGTTAGGATCTGAATGAGACTCTGTAACTAACTCTTATTCTATCTCGAGATCTAGGTCAATTCCTTCCTTCTCAACTGTCCCAAGATCGGTAGTCGGAGAAGTGGCATTCTCTATAGGGAGAGGGACATATACCTAATGAGGTGAAGGAGGAGCCTGTAGGGAAATAGTTCCTACATCAGGTAGGGTAAGGTCCTCAGACTCTTGTGTAGGAGGCCTAGGAATGACACAGGGATCTAAGCTGTCAACAACTGGATCATCAACTGAATCATCACTAAATCAGGAACTGGACTGACTGCAAGAGAACTATATACTGTAGCAGCTGGAGTACTGGATTGAACATCCGTCGACCCAATCAAAACTGGAGGAGGTCTAGCTGGGACTCGTTGGAGTTGGATAATGAACTTAGAGGTCCTTGGAGGTGGTGGTAAATCCTCTAACTTAGTCCTTTTTGGAACAAACTTCTTCTCAGGGGATTTGGACCTCTTGCCCTAGATGTCTGGATGTTTTAAAGTCTCATTCCCCTTTGGCTTGACAACTATTGAGGCCAACCTCACAGCTTTGGAAAGGGGTACCAGGGGTCTATCAACAAAATGATGGCCTCTCTCAGACCCAGTCAACATAATGCCCTCCGTCTTGGAAGAAGGAGGGCGTGGCGCCCAGTGGTATCCATCAACTAGTACTGAAGTGGCGGGATGCCTAACATACTTCTTGTTTCTCCTAATAGGTTCTGGAGTCAAATTCTTTGCTTCAGATGCCTCTTCTTTCAATACTTCTTTTTGGAAGCGATGAGAGACCACTCCCTTTAACTGTTTCAGGTACGGCTCTTTTGTTTGCCCAGATTATGCAGCACAGGTATGAATTATGTTTCTCAACGCCCTTGTTTTCTGTAGATGATTTTCTTTTGGAGTCTTTTTAGTCGAGTAGTCGACCAGGCATGGTGGGGAACGGGCTATCCTAGCTATCCTCTCCTCCCCTTGAGCAGAAGCTAAGGGGTAGAAATGGCTCCCTTTCAGAAGGTGAGAGGAAGCAGGAATAGGTAGCTCCTCATCAGCCTCAGGCTCTACTTGAGCTAAAGTCTTAAAAGGCACGATTCTCTTTGCCTTGGAAATTTTCTTTCTAAGTCTCATCAAGTAATTCTTCTTTTGATTCTTAGTGGAAACGTTAATGCCAGAGCTAGATCCTTCCTCAAAAATAGACTTAACTTCAGTGGGAGGCTCAACGACTGACTCAGATTGCTTCTGGTCATCACTAATTACTGGCAAGGTGGGTGCAGATCCCACAATCAACTCAACCATTGGAGGAACTTCCTTACTGGCATCCAAACTAACAATTTGGTGTCCATCCATAGAAAACTCAAGGGTACTGAATCCCATTCCAAAGATGATAGTGCTTCCTTGGTCATTAACAGTTGAGGACAACGCTCGGTCGAAAGAGAAGATCAATTGGCCAGCCATTTGAATTTTCTGAAAGTTAAAGAGAGGATTGAAATAAGATTTCTTTTTAAAAGGAGAGGAAAAGAAATTGTTATTTTGAAACTTAAGGCTTGTAGACTAATCTCAATCTTCCAACACATGTTGAGTGGTAGAAGAAAACACACCCAACACATGTCAGGAAGATAAAGTGACAAAACACATGCCGAAAGGAAAGTTTTGTCAAAAGGTCAACATATGTTAGCCCATAAGATGATTGTATGGGGTAACATATATAGGTTTGAAATTTTGAGAAAATTGTTATTATCTTTCTTTCCACATTTTGAAAGGGAATTTGAACTTCAAATGACCTAAGATGGGGTTCTTCTATGGAATCCAAAACACAACGAACAGAGTTTCCCCTTGCCTGAAGGCTTATGAAATTGTAAGAAAACCCAAGTAAATAGTCTAACCCTCCTTACTCCTAAAGGTTCAAAGAGAGTAAAGGGGTTAAGAATAAAATACTCCAAAACTTTCTTAAGGTCAAAAAAAAAAAAGTTAAACTCCTTTCAATTTGAAAAGAAAAGATATATCGAATGTGACATTGACTAATCAAAATTTTAAAAAAATATTTGGGGACCTGATTTGACACTGTCGCCTCATAGGAAATCCCAAGGCAGAAGGTCAAAATCAGGACAATCAAATTAACAAATGACAAAATTTGGGAGGTAGAACATCTCCTTTAATGTTTTAAAATTGTTTTTTAGACGTTGGCCACACTCCCCCAAGGAAAAAATGGGTTGAGGGACCAACAGAAGAAATGTAGTTAAGACTATCGATGAAACAAAATTTCATTCTTATTAAAGATGGAGAGAGAGATTTGTCCCACCGGGCATGCCATTTTTTTGTTGGTGGAATTTTGAAAACATGTTTTGAAAAATATTAGTTTTCTTTGGGAATTTTAGAATTGAGATTGAATCCTAATTCTAGAAGTCGAATCCACTCGTTCGGAAAAGTATATCACCCCGAAAGACGAAAATAAAATTCCATAACGGCATTCAGACTTAGAATTATGTGATTCGCCTTGAATATCATGACTAGATTCTAAATAGAACTCGACACGACCCCGAAGGGACGAAGCAGAATTCAACTAAATAATCTAGTTATAATATTCAAGGAGTATGATTGTCGAATTCATATCCAAAGCCTTACCAAAGAAGGGTGTATCTCACCAAAGGGAGATAACACCTTTCAATGATAATTCTTCTAATATGATAACGACAATCATTTTTATTTTCCCAAAGAAATCTAAAAGGGTTTTAAAAAGATTAATTTTAAAATCAGGTGTGTGGGGTTCCAAATCTCCTACGAGCGCAAGCCCTCATAGTTAATTACATCGGAGGGAGACAGAGTCCCCTACGAAAACTCTCGATTAAAATAAGAACGAAATTTTGTTAGATTTTCTAGGAGTGATATCAAAAAGAGATGAATTTTAGGAACTCAAAAGGGAATGGATCAAAATTGAGCAGTTATTAACAGAGTCAAAGGAGGAGAGGTGGGGGACACTTTGAGATTCCAGAACCATCCAAAAGTGCCCCAACTTAATCTAAGTGTTAGGATTTATGTTTTGGATTGAAATGAGATTTAATTTGAGTTAAGCATTTTATTAGAAATTTGGGATTATATTCCTGAAATTTGGGATCTTATAATCAGAGATCTGCCCCGGATCCTAAATCTAATTTGGACGCTGGACCACAATCGTCCGAACCTAACTAATGCAGTGCAGAACCTAGACTTAAAGTTTTGGAGAGTCGAGGCTGACATCTAGAAATTTTCCTAATTGGCCCCTTTAACTTATGTTGGGTGCTAAAATGCTAAACTAATGCAATTAAAATTCTTTGACTCTTTTAAATTTGTATCTAATGCAATGCATGCTGGTCGACATCTTCCAAATCAAGTATGCTTGAAATTTTAAAAACAGGCTTAGAAAATAATTTTTTAGAAGATTGGGCTTCCCCAGGTCCGGCACCTCGTCCTCATAGATCAGACTATCCGGACTCTACCCGCAGGCGGGAAAGGGTCTAAAACAAGGGAAGAAGAAGTGCAGAAATATGCATGCGACCCTGGGGTCGATCCCCGGCTAATTCCCTAGATTCGTTATCTTTCTATGTTATTTAGACTCACTAAAATTTTAAACTTTTAAGGTTATGAGTAGAAAACTTTCACACTGTTGATGGAATTTTGAAAAAAAAGGTTTTTTTTTTTTGAAAAAAAAATATTAGTTTTCTTTGGAAATTTTAAGATTAAGGTTGAGTTCTAATTCTAAGATCGAATCAACTCGTTAGAAGGAGTATATCACCCCGAAGGACGAAAATAAACTTTCATAGCGGTGTTCAGACTTAGAATTATGTAAACTCATCTTGAATGTTATGATCGGGTTCTAAGGAGAACTTTATATGGCCCCGAGGGGACAAAGTATAGTTCAACTAAGTACCCAATTACAACATTCAAGAAACATGATCGTCGCATTCACATCCAAAGCCTTATCGAAGAAGGGTGTATCTCCCCAAGGGGAAATGAGACCATTCTACGATAATCCTTCTAATGAGACTATGACGATCATTACTTAACTTTTCCCAAGGAAATCTAATAAAATTTTGGAAATTAATTTTTTTTTTAAATCAGGTGTATGTGGTTCCAAATCTCCTACGAGCGCAAGCCCTAGTAGTTAATTACATCGTAAGGAGATAAAAATCTCCTACGAAAACTCCCGATTAAAATGGTGGCAGAATTTTGTTAGAGTTTCTAGGAGTAATATCAAAGTATGAATAGAGTTATTGGAAAATCAAAAGGGAATGGATCAAAGTTGAGCAGTTATTAACGGAGTTAAAGGAGGAGAGGTAGGAGACACCTTGAGATTCCAGAACCATCCGGAAGTGTCCCAACTTAATCTAAGTGTTGGGCTTTATGTTTTAGGATTGAAATGAAGCTTTAATTAGAGTTAAGTATTTTATTAGAAATTTGGGACTATATTCCCGAAGTTTGGGGTCTTATAATCAAAGATCTGCCCCAGAACCTAAATCTATTTTGGACACTGGACCACAGTCGTCCGATCCTAGCTAATGCAGTGCAAGGTCTGGACTTACCCCGGCCTGGATTGGGGAGCCAGCTAACCACCTAATCGATTTAAAATACATGAATCCGGTCTTTTTATGAAGGAATGGTAGGGACGTTGTAATTAAAGTTTTGGAGAGTTGGGGCCGACATCTAGAGATTCTCCTAATTGGCCCCTTTTGACTTATGTTGAGTGCTAAAATGCTAAGGACTATAAAATTAAAATTTTGACTCTTTAATTTGTATCTAATTTAATGCATGCTGGTTAACAACCTCAAATCGAATATGCTTGAAATTTTAAAAATAGGCTTAGAAAAATAATTTTTTTAGAAGACTGGACTTCCCCAGGTCCGGCACCTCGTCCTCATAGGTCAGACTATCCAGACTCTACCCGCAGGCGGGGAAGGGTCTAAAACAAGGGAAGAAGAATGCAAAAATATGCATGCAACCCTGGGGGCGATCCCCGGCTAATTCCCTAGATTCGTTATCTTTCTATGTTATTTAAACTCATTAAAATTTTAAACTTTTAAAATTATGAGTAGAAGACTTTCACACCCTCACGAGCCTCACGTATCCAGGCAAAAACAAAAAGCGGCTTGCAATCGCTAAAAAAATAGTAAAAACAAGTAATCCTAAAGGCAATCAAATTATTACATCAAATATAAATTAATTAATAAATGTCCATAGGCAGAATTGCCTTGCTTATTACAAACCAGAATATTACAGAAAGTAAAGTGGCCTGGCACCACTGACAATAACCCGGATTCTAAACCTAGTAATGACGCAAGCTATTTTGAGTGGGATATTCTCAATTTTCAAATCTTCAAACCTTCAATCTCATTCTTCTTTGGACTCCTTTTCTTCAATCTTCTTGGAATCTTCATAGTGGATTACCCAAATGGACCAGAGGGCACTTCCCTCTAAGGGGGAGGCCACTCTTTCCTCTTTGGGTAAGGAAGAGGTATGATCCAAATTTGGATTTCCAAATGGAAAGGGAGTGTTTCCCAAAGGGGTATCCTTTCCTCTTTGGAATCCACACTTTGGGTCTATGTATCCCAACTTAAAATCAACTTTCACAACACTTGACACTTACACAAATTACATTAATATCAAAATGAAAATCTAGACTCACCTGCAGGGTTATCCTAAGCAATTAGTATATAAAAAGCAGTTATTTTCAAGCAGTTGTATATGAGCAGAAAAGAAAGTAAACACACTGGCCACGCTCTTTTAAATGATTTGGGGGCTTTAGCAGCTGAAGCACCTGTGCAAAGAATTTATAATATTTATGCATTTTTTTTGATTTGCCCCCTTTTTATATTGCCCTGCATGAGCGTGGCCACCTGCAGAAAACTATGTCAACATCCATATCGTACCTAACCTAAGGGTAATCTAGTCTCCAAACACATCAATCCATCCACAGAGTACAGAAAAAAGTAAGCAGACACAGCAAAGTAATTTCATCCACAACATGCAGTGAAAACTATAAAAAATCCGGCACACAGCAGTAAAGTAAACACCGGCCTAACCTAGATCTAGAGTTGGTCGTCCTAGCACATCATCTAAAGTGTGTGAGAAAAGTCGTGTGGCTGGGATAGATCCTAAAGTAGGTTATTAATTGAAGTTGTCTAAAAGTTTGGATTCGTTAAGGCTTAGAAGGGGATTTAGATTAAAATTTAAATATTAATGAATTAAGAATTTTAATTAGACATATTTTAGAAGTTAATTGATTGCTACCTTTGTTTCACACCGAGGCCGTGAAGTTTATTTCACCTTCCTTGGGGCTAAACTAATAGCCTCGTAGGCCTGGGTTACCCAGTAGCAATCGGGGTTGATTAAGTTATTTAAATTGGTTGGAATTAAAAAAGTGGATTAATATTAAAGGGAGTTGGTTGCTGATTTTTAAAGTTGATTAATTTAAGTTTTCCATTAATTGATTCGTGGCGTTGTGCCACCAGGCTCGAGGAACCAGCCTCCTTAGGACACTTAGCCCCGCAGCCCGGAGTAGTCCAGCCGATAAACCAGATTAATGTAATTGAATAAGAAATTTTTAAAATTTTAAATAATTAAAGATTAATCTATTTTAAGATTTAACACCCCTTAGAATCCATTCGTGGCGTTGTGCCACAAGGCTCGAGGAACCAGCCTCCTTATGACACTTAGCCCCGCAGCCCGGAGTAGTCCAGCCAATAAACTTCATCTTTGGGGTGGTTGTTGTGTTTTAAAGGGTTTGTTAAGTGTTTTAAACATTAAGCCAATATTTTCTGAGTTTTAGAACGATTTTGGGTTTTAAGAATATTTTAGAATATTTTAATCATTTAATTAAGGGGTTGAAAATTTACTTTTTGATTAAGCCCAAATTCTGGAATGTTTGTATTTTATTAAAATACTAGACCTAATTATGAGTTGTTAGAAGGTAAGTACGTTGAAATCGGATTTTTCTACATTTTATTACGAAGGTTTGATGTTTTGAACTAGTTTTGACTTAGAGTTGACCGATTTGTTGACTTTTTAAAATATTACAGATTTCTAGAATTTAATATTTTTAATAAATATTAGAGCTTATTAGGAGTTGAATGCAAGTGAGTTTGGGTGATTTGGATTTTTCTAGAATTAGTTATGAATTTTGAAGTTTGGGTAATTTAATGAATTTTGGGAATTTCTTAATTAGAAGGCCTCTTTTGTGATTTTGCTTCAAACAAATTCTCAATCTCTTGAAAACACCTCCAAAGGTCAGAAATAACCTAAGGAGGGATCCCCAAGTGTTTGGGAGATTTTTGGATTTCTTAATTATTATTAATTAATTATATTAATTAAATATTGATTTTCACTTAAAATTAAATTAGGGTTTAAATAGCTATCAAATCAAGGGGCTTTACATTATCATGGATTAAGGACTGGATTCTGGTCAGTTTGAGGGTTTATATATAATTTTTGGATTTAAAATGGATTTATTACAATTTTGGAAGTTTGGAGGCTCAATTAAGGGTTTAAGACTTAGAAAATTAATTAGTGGTCTTAATGATTTCAAAAATCAGTAAAATAAATTGTCTAAGGCTAAGAATGTCACTAAGTTTAAATGGTTCAAATTCCAATTCAAAAGAATATCAATTCTAAGCACAATAAATTTTCTAAGTTTTCTACTCAAAGTTCCTAATTATTGTCCTTAATTGTGTCACTAATTTTGAATAGGTTCAAATCAAAGTTCCTCTAACCCTTTGAGTAAACATGGCATACATACACAAATAGCAAGCAAACAAGTCCTTAGATCTAGGAGAGCCTAGGCTATGTGGTGTGTGCACCTTAAGCATGCAATTAACTAATTAACATAATTAAGACAAAATTAGTGAATAATCAAGAAATGATTATCCACTAATCATCCTCTTTATTTCTATTCAAACATGGTCATCCTACATTTAAGATCTCAAGTGACTTCTTAAACATTTAAAGATTTGCATATATATAGTCTAAAAATAGGTTTTAAAATATATATATAAATGGATATATATATATATATATATATATATATATATATATATATATATATATATATATATATATATATATATATATATATATATATATATATATATATATATATATATATATATATATATATATATATATATATATATATATATATATATATATATATATATATATATATATATATATACATATATATATATATATAAATATATATTATAAAATAATTAAAAATATTATTAAAATATATTTTGATGAGTTGAAAGGACCACTGATCTTCAGGGAAATTTGAATAATAACAAAAGATTTTCCTTATAATTTTCAAAATATTTAATATCTAATTAAATATAAAAAATTAATATACTCCAATAATTCTAAATACTATCAAAATCTACTCAAATAATGTTGAAAATTTTTTTGGAGATCAGCCATGCACTCAAAGACATGCATGCCAAATTTCAGATAAAAATAATTTGTAAACAAATTAATTAAAAATATAATACCCTTTTCTGTATTTCTCAAATTACCAGTAAAATAATAGGTAAAAAGGTTTGATTTTATTTTTAAAATAAACTAGACAGAATTCTGAAGAGAATGATATATTATACACATTTTTTGACCTTATATTCGATTTACTATGATTTTTTGAAGTTTCAGTAATTAAAACAAATTAAAAATACATTTTCCCTAATTAAACGGCGGCGGTCAGACACGCGGCACGCGCGGATTCGCGGGATCGAAACCGCGTGACGGCAGGGACACGCGTCGGCCGCGGGCCACTTCACGCGGTTTCCACTTAACCACGTCAGCGGCTCGTGGCAGCCGTTGGATTAACCGCGTATTCGATCTAACGGCTGAGATCGGATCCCGCGGTTTAATCTCAGCAGAAGAAGATCAAACGGCGGAGGTTTGATCCCGCTGTTCTGAATGGACGGCCCTGATCTCGCCGGTGGATCGATCGAATGCTAAACCGAATACACGGTCGAACCAAGGCGCGGAACGGCAAGATCTAGACCGTTGATCGCGTGATCAACGGCCTAGAAAATGTACATCTGCAGTGAACTGCGAATGACGCCCTAGAATCCGTTTTTTGGTTCGTTCTCCTGATCGGGTGGACCAAATCACTTGAAATTTTAAACTTAGGGAGTAGGAATGAACAGAAATAATGGGGAAAAATTGGTTTCAGCCAAAGCCCTAAAAACATAAAGCTATTTAAATCTAACTAATGTGAACTAGATCTAAGGTTTTAAGGGATTATACCGTTGGATCTTCAAAATTTCTGGATGGATGAGCTTGTAGACTGTCCAAGTGTAGATTCCCAGCGCAAAATCGAGCTCGAACACGCCTGGATCGGCTGCTGCAAGCCTGGGACAGACTAGGTGGTGGACTCGCCGGAGAACTCGCCGCCGGTGACGTGCAACCACTTGGCTTTTGTAGTGGGGAGGTAGAGAAGGCTCTGGAGATCCAAACTGAACTAAGAACTCGCTCTGGGAGGCTAGGGTTAGTGAGAGAAGGTGCTTTGATCCAATGCTTCAAAAGTCACCTTTTTCCCTATTCAAGCGGCCTGGGCTGGATTAGATGGCTGGGATCAACTCCTGGACTCTCCAGATGATGCCACCTGTCCCTGGGAAACCTGGAAGGCTGCCGCAAGGGCTGGACATGCCTTATTCCCATTGGGTGGACTTTGGGATGAGTGGGAGGGAACATTGCCTAAATAGCCTAAGCCAAACCTTTGGAGCGGCTTAAGCAAGGATTAGTTAGGGAAATAAAGCAAAAGGAGGCTTTTAAGCATGTGATATAGGGAGGAAATAGGGCTTTGACCATGGAAAATAAGGTTTTAGGGGGGGATTGACCATTTTGACCGGTCAACTAGTCAATGGTTGCTGATGTGGCATAGGAGGGGTCAAGGCTACAGGTTGGAGAGGTTCCAAGCCTAGACCCATACTCTTTGAGGTCAAAATGGGGGGTTTGACCAATTCAAAGAGGTGCTTAAGGCATTGTTGACTTGGTTTGACCAGTCAACCTAATCAAGGGTTTATGGAATTGCATCTAGGTAATTTAAATGGGCTGATTGGGTGGATTGGAAGGTGATTCCAAGAGTCATGTATGTCAATTGAATCAAGAATGCTTAATGGGCCCTTAATGGGCTTTTAGACCAAAACTGGTTGACTTGGTCAACCAGTTGGGTTCAGGGGCTTGAAATGGATTCAAGACATTCAGACTGTAGTCCTGAGTCTATTGGATGTGGTCCCAGGGTTTGGAGGGGTCAATTTGGTCCAAATCACTATTTGAACCCTTGAGGGCTTGTTTGGTCAACCTAGGATGACCTGGTCAACCAGGTTGACCCAGGGTCTGGGTTTGGGCTTAACAGGTTTGAAAAGGCATTTGGAGACCATTGAGGGTGGTTCCTAGGTCTGGGGAGGTCAAATTGATCAAAATCCCTATTTGAGCCCCTAAGGGCCTGTTTGGTCAACCTGGGTTGACTTGGTCAACCAGGTTGACCCAGGGTCTGGGTTTGGGCTCAACAGGTTTGAAATGATATTTTAAGTCCAAAGGAAGTGGTTGGATGGTCTAAAGAGGTCATTTGGGTCAAAACACATGTTTGGACCCTTAGAGGGCCTCTTGGGTCAAACCAGTTGACTTGGTCAACCAGGTTGACCCAAGGGTTGGAAATAGGTTCAAAAGATTTGAAATGACATTTGAAATTTGTTAAAGGTGGTTGCATTCAACTTGGAGCTCATTTGGTTTGAAATCCCTAATTGAGCCCCATAGGGGTATTTTGGTCAATTTTGACCTATTGATCAACTATGGTCAAAAATGGGTCTGGAAAATGCAGTTTACTGCTCAATGGGTTAAAATCAAAGGTCTGGAGGTGATTGGAGGGTTTGATGAGGATTCCAGGGTCAAGATCTCAAAGGGGTTAGGTTCAGTGGCATAGGCTGTAAATATTTGAAGGTTTTACAGCCTTTGGATTTTAATTCAAATTCTGGGGTTAGAGACCTCAAAATGAGCTAAAAGTTGGAGGGTAACCTTTAGAGACATGTCTTATCACTTTACAAGTGATAGACCTTGAGTCAGAGACCATTTGAGTGGGTTTTGAAATGTTTGAAAAATCTCTAAAAAGGGTCTTTAGGACAAGGCCTTGAGACTTAGGATTTGAGTCTGGATTTCTGGATTCTGAAATGAATTTCAGGTTTGAATAATTAAAATTGAAATATCCAAACCATTTACAATCATGTTGTGATTGTTAATGGATGGATAGGGTCAAGGCTAGATTAAGGATAGGATCAAAGTCTAGGTTGAAATTTGGATTCTCAAGTGGATTGAGTCAAAGTTTGGATATGTTTGAAATTTGAATTAACTTAAATTTGAATTGGATGGAGTTTGAGATTTAAATTGATCACAGGTAGGAATCAAATTGAAATTGGAGTGGATCAAATATAGGAATTGATTTGAGGTTGAGGTTGATCAAGGGTGGAGATTGATTTGAAGTTGGAGTGATCCTAAGATCTAGAAGAATTCTAAGATCTAGGATTTAAGGGAATCCTAGGCTCTAGAGTAGGCTCTAAGGTCTTGGATCTAGAAGGATCCTAAGGTCTAGAGTGGATCCTAGGGTCTAGGATTAAATCTGGATTCTGGAAGGGTCTTAGTGACCTCATACAAAAATGAGGTCAACAAATGGACCCCCAATGTGTGTAGTAGAAGGAACTTCTGCTGCACATATTGGCGTTGACCGAATGGAAGTAGAATTTTGAGAATAAAAGGGAGATCATCTCCCAACCTCAAGCCTATAGGATGCTAATGGAAGGCTTACACCTATTAGATAAGGAAAACTGGTGAAACCAAGGTAGGGAATACCTAACCTTGGGTCTAAGGAAGGGAATCACCCAACCTTAGGTTTACAGGATGCTGATAAAAGACTTACTCCTAGTAGACAGATCAACTGGAAACCAAGGTAGGGAATACCTAACCTTGGGTCTAAGGAAGGGCATCACCCAACCTTAAGCCTATAGGATGCTGATAGAAGACTTACTCCAAATAGGCAGATTAACTGGAAACCAAAGTAGGGAATACCTAACCTTGGGTCTAAGGAAGGGCATCACCCAACCTTAGGCCTATAGGATGCTGATAGAAGACTTACTCCAAATAGGCAGATTAACTGGAAACCAAAGTAGGGAATACCTAACCTTGGGTCTAAGGAAGGGCATCACCCAACCTTAGGCCTATAGGATGCTGATAGAAGACTTACTCCAAATAGGCAGATTAACTGGAAACCAAAGTAGGGAATACCTAACTTTGGGTCTAAGGAAGGGCATCACCCAACCTTAGGTCTACAGGATGCTGATAGAAGACTTACTCTAAATAGGCAGATTAACTGGAAACCAAGGTAGGGAATACCTAACCTTGGGTCTAAGGAAGGGCATCACCCAACCTTAGGCCTATAGGATGCTGATAGAAGACTTACTCCAAATAGGCAGATTAACTGGAAACCAAAGTAGGGAATACCTAACTTTGGGTCTAAGGAAGGGCATCACCCAACCTTAGGTCTACAGGATGCTGATAGAAGACTTACTCCTAATAGACGGATCAACTGGAAACCAAGGTAGGGAATACCTAACCTTGGGTCTAAGGAAGGGCATCACCCAACCTTAGGCCTATAGGATGCTTGTTGCAAATCTATTTTTCATGTCTTATGTTTTGATGATTGACAAACACTGCTTTTCTTGGACAGCTTGTTGCTTCTAACTTTTCAGGAATCGACGATCGGACAATCAAAAAGAAGCCAAGTTCAGGAATGCGTAGGTTTAGGGTTGAGTCAGTCTGTACTTTTGTTTTTTATCTTTTGAGTCCACTTGTAATAGTCAAAGAGGCTGATGCTTTGTAACCCTTCACACACACACTTGAGAGAATTAGATTTTCTGTTTTTACTCATATCGGCCAGGACGATTTCTTTGATCGGCCTGGACGATCAGCTTAAAACAGAAAGTCTAATTAAGGATTCTTAATTAAGGCAGCCGATGTTAACAGATCGTCCTGGACGATACGTGTATCGGCCAGGACGATAAGCTCAAAACAGAAAGAAGTAGCCGCCATAGACAAGTATGGTATACCATATCTTTAAATTATCGGTCAGGACGATCCTCGGATCGGCCTGGACGATATTAACAAATTATGCCATAATTGTTCAGGAAATCAAGGAAGTTATTAAGGATGATTGATACGATCATATCGTCCTGGACGATCGCAAGATCGGCCAGGCCGATCTAGTCAAAAACCTTAAGTTACTTCTGGACGATCAATATCGGCCAGCCCGTATTCAGGGCTATTGTCAGGACGATTTTCCTCTGATTTGAACTGATCGGCCAGGACGATCGTGATATCGGCCTGGACGATCAAGCTATTTTTCAATCGTCCAGCTCTGCATCCAGGGCTATGCTCTGGCCGATCTTCATTGATTTGTACTGGTCGGCCAGGCCGATGTCCATATCGGCCTGGACGATATTGTCGGCAACTTGCAATTAATGAGCTCTTTTGAAGCTCTTCTATTTAAGAGCTCTTGTTCAACGTTTTTAAAAACCTTTGGCTGCTGCCTTGACCTAAGAAGGCCTTGAGGAGAGAAAGAGAGAGAGAAGGGAGAGAGAGGATCTTGTGAGGGGGAGCTTGTGAGGGGTTTCACAAGGGTTGCTTCAAGGATCTCTCTGAGTCGTCTTCGTCTAGAGTTTCTCGTCCGTGGAAGGGTCGGTAGAGGTAAGGAGTTTTGCTTTTGGTTCTGGTTCTCTGCCAGCTTCAGGAGGAAGCAAAAGGAGATAGGTTCTCTGCCTTACCGGGGTGGCAAAAAGGAGGTTCTTGTGAGGGTTTCTCCACCTAGCCGTGGGGGCTAAAGGAGAGTCACTTTTTGTAGTGCAATACTTGGAGGGTGCCTCCAAGGAGTGGACGTAGGTCGAGTCGACCGAACCACTATAAATTTCTGTGTTCTTTTTCTTGCTTCCGCACTTTTAAATTCTGTATTATTTTGTGGTGTGATTTGGTTTATGTGATTTTATTTCTTTGTTTAAAAAGAAGTTTTTAAAATACCAATTCACCCCCCCCCCCCCCCTCTTGGTTAGTTTGGGACTAAGTTCATAGGGCTTAACATCCCCATCGAACTTTCAATGCTGATAGAAGACTTACTCCAAATAGGCAGATTAACTGGAAACCAAGGTAGGGAATACCTAACCTTGGGTCTAAGGAAGGGCATCACCCAACCTTAGGCCTATAGGATGCTGATAGAAGACTTACTCCAAATAGGCAGATTAACTGGAAACCAAAGTAGGGAATACCTAACTTTGGGTCTAAGGAAGAGCATCACCCAACCTTAGGTCTACAAGATGCTGATAGAAGACTTACTCCTAGTAGACGGATCAACTAGAAACCAAGGTAGGGAATACCTAACCTTAGGTCTAAGGAAGGGCATCACCCAACCTTAGGCCTATAGGATGCTGATAGAAGACTTACTCCAAATAGGCAGATTAACTGGAAACCAAGGTAGGGAATACCTAACCTTGGGTCTAAGGAAGGGCATCACCCAACCTTAGGCCTATAGGATGCTGATAGAAGACTTACTCCAAATAGGCAGATTAACTGGCAAACTAGGATGGTGCCACAAAGGGCGTACTCCACCACTAGCGAATGGGAATCAGGATGGTGCCACGGAGGGCGTACTCCACCACTAATCCCTGGGTGAAATGCCAGGGTGGTGCCACGAAGGGCGTACTCCACCACTAGCGGGTCTAATCCTAAGGGAAGGAAAGACCTAACCTTAAGGAGAAGGCTAAGAGTGATAAAAAAAAACCTTAGAAAAAATATGATAGAATCAAGTTGCAAATCAAGAAAAGGAAGTTTTATTAATTGATAAAATGAGCTACATCAAGCATAGTATTTCTTAAGGAAACGCCCGTTGACAGGTAGCATTGGGTGGTTCCCTTTACAATCTACTAACTGATACGAGCCTCCTTCGTAGACAGTCTCTACAACGAAGGGTCCTTCCCATGTAGGTTCAAAATTGCCTCCCAGCTTCCGATGGGCCAAGATAGGCCTCCGAAGGACCAATACCAAGTCTCCCGCTTGGAAGGTCCTAGGTCGCACTAACTTGTCATGGGCTTGAATCATACGGGATTTATATAACTTAAAACTTTGTTGAGCTTGGAGACGTCGCTCTTCAAGGCCTTCGAGTTCTCCCAATCGTAGTTTTGCATTTTGTTCATTTGTAATTTGATTCTGAACTGCAATTCTGAGCGAAGGGATTTGTATTTCCAAAGGTAGAACGGCCTCGGATCCATACACTAGTGCAAACGGGGTGGATTGGGTCGGGGTTCTATAAGTGGTACGATAAGCCCACAAAGCTTCCACCATCCGCTCATCCCACTGCCGTTTGTTATCATCAAGGGTCTTTTTAACAATTTGCACCAAGGTTTTATTGAAGGCCTCGGCCAATCCATTTGCCCGAGGGTAATAGATCGTCAAATATCTCCAATCAATATTATGGCGCCTTACAAAATTATTGATTTTCGTAGACTTGAATGCGGACCCATTATCGGATATGATTCTGCGAGGTACGCCGAATCGATATACAATATGGTCACGAAAGAATTTTAAGACATGGTGTGATGTTACGTTTCGTAGGGGAATTGCTTCCGCCCACTTTGAAAAGTAATCAGTCGCTGCTAATATGAAACGATGACCTCTCGCGGAGGGAGGGTCAATCGGCCCAATGATATCCGTGCCCCAACTCTCGAAGGGCCACGAGGCTATCGTAGGGTGTAACACATTAGGCGGTTGATGTAAAACCACACCATGGACCTGACATTGATGACAGTGCTTTGTAGTATTCATGCAATCATCAATCATTGTAGGCCAATAGTATCCAAGTCTTTTAATCTTTAATTTCATTTTTGGACCCGATTGATGTGCACCGCACAGTCCTGAATGAACTTCATTAACAATTTTCTGGGCTTCTCGCTTGTTCAAACAGCGCAGCCACATGTGATCGAAGGACCGACGGTACAACAGATCGTTAACTAGTGCATATGATAGGGCACGTTTCTTAATCTGGTTGGAGAGTGATTTATCCTGGGGAAGCTTCCCTTCTTTAAGGTAATCGACTAAGGGTCGTCTCCAATCGCCTTCTTCGTCAGTTGTCGAAGAGGCAGAAATGATCTGAAGGGGAGTCTTACTAATGTGTTCCAAATCTATAAGGGAGAGGGTCTTACGACCCTGAATCTCTATAGAGATGGAATCCTCCTCAGGACATGCAAATTTCTTTGCAAGTTTTGCTAAGACATCCGCCGCAGAATTGCTTCCACGGGGAACCCTATACAAAGTAGCAATGGGGATTTATTCCAATAAGTGAAGTGTGTACTGGTGATATCTTAGGAGATTCGGATTCAAGACTTTATAAGTTCCGGCGACTTGGTTAATAACCAGTTGGGAATCTCCAAAGATCTTAATCTCTTTAATTCCCATTAGAATTGCAAGTTCCAAACCAGTTATCAGAGCTTCGTATTCAGCTTCGTTGTTTGTGCAAGGCTCCGATAAGTGGTAGGAAAAATGCATCATTCCTTTTTCTGGTGTAATAAAAATTAGACCGACTCCAGCCTTTCCAGGAACTACAGATTGTTGGGTCGCAATCCTACTAGAGGATGCTGCCCCATCAAAATATAATTCCCAGATGGCCTCGCCAGATTCCCCCAAACTCATGATTTGTTCGTCGGGCAGGTCATCATTCAGAGGAGAATCTGCCGGCAGCAGGTGTGCTGCCAGAAAATCGGCGACAGCCTGTCCCTTCACAGCACGAAGGGGAGTGAAAGTAATCTCAAATTGCAACAATATCATAGACCAGTGAGCTAAACGTCCTGAAAACGTAGGTCGGGTCATAAGATATTGCAAAGGATTAAATCTTGAAATCAAACTGATTGAGTGGGAGAGCATGTAATGCCTCAGTTTCTGAGCTGCAAAAACCAGAGCAAGACAATGCTTCTCAATTGACGGGTATCCAATTTCAGTAGAAAGGAGTCTTCGAATAAGGTAGTAGAGGGCATTCTCTTTTCCATCGTCGTTAACTTGAGCCAACAGGGCACCTAAAGACTCATCTAGAGCTGCGGTGTAGAGGATTAATGGCTTTTCCGGAATCGGAGCTGCCAAGACTGGCGGGTTAGAAAGGTATTGTTTGATATCGTCAAAAGCATTCTGACACTTCTCGCCCCATACGAATTTAGTATCCTTTTTCTCAAGGACAGAAAAGGGTTGATATCTCCCGGAAAGATTAGAAATAAACCTCCTTATATATGTCAATCTACCTTGTAGAGACCTTAACTGAGTAAGGCTCTTAGGGGATGGCATATCTAAGATGGCTTCAATTTTAGCAGGATCTATCTCGATTCTGCGGTGCCTCACTACGAATCCTAAGAATTTTCCCGAGGCGACGCCGAAGGCGCACTTCAAGGGGTTCATTTTTAAATCGTAGCGGCGCAATCGTTCGAAAATAACTCTTAAGTCATACAGGTGAGCCTCTTTAACCTTGCTCTTGACAACTAAATCGTCAATATAATATTCAACTTGATTATGAATTAAGTCGTCAAAGATACGGGTCATGGCCCGTTGGTAGGTTGCTCCGGCATTCTTTAAGCCGAATTGCATTACCTTATAACAAAAGATTCCAATAGGGGTTCTGAACGCCGTATTTCTCTCATCTTCAGGGGCCATCTTGATTTGGTTATAACCCGACGAGCCGTCCATGAATGAGAAAATAGCATGTGAGGAGGAAATGTCCACCCTGGTATTGGTAAAGGGAACTCATCTTTAGGACATGCCTTATTCAGATCCCTATAGTCGACACAAATCCGAATTTGACCATTTTTCTTTCGAACTGGCACGACGCTGGCCACCCAAGAGGGATATTGCTCCTCTCGAATGAATCTGGCTTCTGCCAATTTCTTAACTTCAGAAACGACTTGTTGCTCAATCTCTAAGCACATGCGTCGAGGAGCTTGTTTAACAGGAATGGCATCATGCCGAACCCCAAGTTTGTGAACTGCTACCTCAGCAGGCAAACCTGGCATTTCGTCGTATGTCCAGGCAAAGCAATCCCTGAACTCGAATAACAACTGGATTAAGTCTTGGGTTTCACCCTCGCTCAACAAAGTACTTATGAAAATCGGACGGGGGTCATCATCGTTTCCCAGGTTAATTTCTCTCAACTCATCGACTGTCGACTTAATTTCCTCTTCAAATTCAGGGGGTGCATCCCGAACTTGAAGATCATCGGGATCGTCTAAAGTCTCCAAACAGAGTCCATCTAGAGGACAAGGAGGATCTGTAGGGACATTTGGAGAATCGAGATGGTAAGTTATCATTAGGCAATACTCATCATCATCGAATGAACTAACTGTTCCAAAGCCAATACCACTTGTTGGATTTTTATTTATTTTTGTTCGCCAAATATTCTCGTGGTATCTAGCTTGACCCTTGTCCATCGGTATGGTATAGAACCTTTAGAAAAATTATTTTTTACACAAACAGGGAAGTAGCCGAAAGGTAATTCCATTAATTCATTAAAATCTGCCTCCTCAAGGGTTACATCACCTTCGTCCCTTGCGGAGGAGGAGCCAGGAAAGAATTTCTGAACTTTCTTAACTTCACCATCCAAGTTGGGGGCCACTTTGACTTCCAACCCTACAACCCTGCCTGCCGACAGTGGGGTCAGAGAAAGGGCCTCAATCCTTCTAGTGAGCTTTTCATACATTGTTAATTCAGGCTCGTCACTTTTAACTTTTGAAATATCTACCTCAGGGTCACTGTCCTGGTCTAAGGTGAGATCAAATTTTGGAGGAGCATTTATGTTTTGATAATCGAGAGAGAGGGCAGTACCTTGATTTTCTAGTTCACCATCAGAATCTGATTCCAAATCAATATACACAGGTGCTGCTCTCCTATCTAATGAAGCACGGCCTCGTCCTCGTGCCCTTAAAGCCATCCTCCCACCTCTTTGAGGTAATGTGCTTGGAGGCCTGAGGACAACAATATCAGAGTCGTCTTCACTACTCGATTGCGTCATTTCTTGATTAATATTTTTATCTTTTTCTTTCTTTTGGTCGAATTTTTGTCCAACCATTTTCTCCTCAAATTTGATCTCCAATTTAGAACGGGACGATGACCCTTTTGGTACGAAATATGCAGCATCTTCGTAGATCCCAATTTCTTGAATCGAGAATGGTTGCAAATCACCCTTAATCACATGTTCAATGCCGTCTCGTTGATACTTAACGCATTGGTGCAGGGTAGATGGAATCATTCTATATTCGTGAATCCAAGGTCTACCTAGAAGTGCGTTAAAGGACGTAGTCGAATCAATTATATGAAATTTAGCTTCAGTTTTTAACCCTCCTATTTCCAGGAGTAGAGTGATTGAACCTAAAGCTCTTTCGCCCTTCTCATTGAACCCACGAAGCACCAACCTGTCGGTTGAAAGCTTGCTAGTATCAACTCTGAGATAAGCAAGAGTCTTTATGTTCATCACGTTGACCGATGCATCCGGATCAACAAGGACTCTTGATAACTTGAAATTTCCCACATCTACAGTAATATAGAGGGGACGATTGTGGTCAGCAGTTCCCAAGAGTAAATCTTCGTCTGAAAAGGTAACCCTAGGGACCTCTTTGAAGTAGAGAGCCTCACCTTCTGAAGTTGTAGCCAACTGTGTTAAACAAATCTCGGGATCGAGAAGTGCCTTAATTAGAGACTCCCTCATTTCTTTGGAGAGAAGGAGGGCGTCGTAAATACTTAATTTTGCTGGCAACTTCCTAAGGTGGGCTAGAATATTATAATCAACCTTAGGAACGGCAGACTCGAAACCCGGAGGAATTAAAGGGAATTCTGGTTGTTGAGGGGAATCTGGATTTAAATTTTCGAATGAGGATTGCTTGCCTTTGTCCTGAGGGGGCAACCTAGGAGGTAAGACTTTACCGCCACGGAGTTGCACCTGCTCGATGTCTTCGGGCGGGCAAACTAGAGCGGTGTCTACACTCACTGTAGGCATTGGATCGTCGTTTCCCGAAAGAGAGTCAGAATCTGAAAACTCTATCTCGATAGGACTCCCCTGAAAATCACACTGGGGGAAATCACTTTCTGATAAGGCTTCACATTCGACATCTTCTTGAATAGTCGATTCGGGGAGATCGGTTTGATTAACCTCAATATTTATTTCATTAGGAGTTTGATTCAGAACAGGGGAGTCATCAATTTGCATTTGAGATTCATGGTTAAACATCAAGACAGAAGTAGAAGGATGTTTTTTATTCATCTTTTGACCCTTCGCCTTTGATGGGGCAAAGTAAAAGTCAGATAACAAAAGAGGGGAAAGGGTTTTAACACCGCCATCCGCCATTCTAATACATCTCTCATCTACACACTTCCTCTCTACAAAATCAAATTTCTCTTCTTTTACATTTTTCTCAGTAGTTCCTAAGACTACTGGAGAGGGAAGTGGCTCAACATCCTTCTGCAAAGCGTCCAGGTCAACCTTCCACACCGGGGCCTGGGCTATCATAGTCAGCTGTTGAGAAAGATGAAAAGACTTGTTAATCGACTTTTTAAGTGCCCGGGACAAAGCAATATCCCAACCATCTTCAACAAGACAAGAAGAGTTAAGAGGATTACCTGAAATGGTCTTAATTGAAGCCTTTTCTGGATCGACCAAGTATTCCTTAGGTATTATGATGTTACCTTGGGTGTAGTTCCTCTCAAGCCAGTCTTTGAACACAACGCAGTCCTCAAGAGGGTGACTAATCATCCTGTGGTACGGGCAATACTTGGGATCATCTTTCTTGCTCTCATCCTCAGGCCTCCTGGCCTCTGGCAACTGAAAATCTGGTTTCTTTAACAGACTCCTGAAGATCTTCTTAATTGACTCCCTTTTAAATGGATAAGGCTTTGCCAATCTCTCTCTAAAAGGGATGAAGGCGGGATCTCTAGTATATTGAGGAACTATCTGAAAGGGTTGCTTCTGAGGCGGCTGTGGTGGAAGTGGAGTGCTAGGCTGACTAATCACTGGCCTCTTTCCTTTATCTACTGCTGAGACCACAGCTTTCTTTTCAAATGTTTTCACCAATTTTGGACCCTTCCTTTCTTCAGGCTATTCTCATAAGAATGGCATCCTAGGAGCCTCTTCCTGCAAATTGCTAGCCTTATTAAGAAGTTTCTCAAAAGTTTTAATAGTGAAACCCTTCAGGAGAAAAGCAACAGGGCCGTGGATATTCTTCAAAAGAATCTCCACAGCATGTTGTTCTTGCAACTGGGGTTCACACTTCATCGAGAGGTTTCACCACCTCAAGATGTACTCAACCAGAGACTCTCCCGGCTTTTGCTTTTCAACCACGAGATCGCCCACGGTGGTGCGTTGTTGCGCTCCAGAAAATCTCTTAAGAAAGAGGTTTTCTAGGTCGCCAAAAGTCCTAACTAAACCGTTGGGCAGATCGGCGTACCATTCAAAAGCAATGCCGGATAGACTACTTACAAATTGGCGAAACAGTAGAGCATCTGACCCTCCTGCATTGCAACAGCTTGCTCAGAAGTGGGCCAGATGCTGTCTCGGATTTTCAATTCCAGTGAAAACTTTAAAAGTTGGTGGCACAAAGCCCTTCGGATAAGGAACTAAGTCATATTCCTCGGGGTAGGGTCTACCCTTTGAAATAGACACATTTCCTTGAGAAAGGGCTAAGGCCTCCCTTACCTGGTCCTCAATTAACTGTTTGATATCCTTCTGAGGTAGGATCGGAGGAATGGTGGAAACTGCAGAGTGAACTGGAGGTGTCTCTACTGGACAAGGAAAGGTCACAGGTGGTGACTCGGGAGGTCTGGAACTAAATTCTGCCCTTTTGGCCTTTTCTGTGAACTCTCGAGCTGACTGGTGGATCTTAAAAGACTCTTGCTGTGACTTATCCAATTTTTCTTGCATCTCCTTAACTTGTGACATCATGCTAGCAAGCTGAGTCTCCAAGTTTTTTATGTGTTCTTCATCTCTATCTTTCACAGACTCATCTGAATCTGACTCAACAGCATGTGGATCATCATCTTTAGCAAATCGGCGCTTGCTGGGCTCAGCTTCTTTATTAGACCCTTTAGTTTCGACCACATGAATGCCCCCAACATAATCATCTTCATCTCCAAGGAGATCATCCATATCAGGGTCAAAAGAAGCCATTCCTTCTTTGTTCAACAAAATGTTTCTTATTTCATGGACTACCTCCTCGACCGGTCTATCCCCAATTGACTTAGGATCAAGGGGTAAGTATCCTTTGTACTCAGCCATATCGAATAATTCTTCAGAATCCATAAGGGCAATGATTTCTGTGAGTTTTGGATTAGGATCTGGTTGAGACTTTATATCCGATTCATCTTCCATTTCTAGATCCTGGTCAATTCTCTCCTCTTCGACTATCCCAGAGCTGGTAGTCAGAAGAGTGGCATCCTCTACAGGAAGAGGGACATATTTCTCAGGAGAAGCAGGAGCTTGTAAAGTGATAGTTCCCACATCTGGTAAGGTAAGGTCCTCAGACACCTGACTAAGGGGCCTAGGAATGACACTCAGACTTTGGGGATCATCAACTGGGGTAGCAGGAATGGTAACTATTGGATCCGGAGTTAGACTGGCTGTGGTAGGACTGTCAACTGTAACAACTGGAGTACTAGCCTGGACATCCATCAATTCAACTGAACTCGGAGTAGGGTTGGCTGAAACTCGCTGGAGCTGCAGAATGAACTTAGAAGTTCTAGGAGGTGGTGGCGGATTCTCCAACTTAGCTCTCTTTAGCACATATCTCTTTTCAGGAGATTTAGGTCTTTTCCCTTTAAGGTCCACAGACTTTTGAACTTCAACCACCTTTGGTTCGACAATCACTGAGGCCAATCTTACAGGTTTATGTGGGGGTACCGGGGGTCTACCAGTAGAATGGCGGCCTCTCTCGGACCCAGTCAACACAATACCCTCTGTTTGAGAGGACGGAGGGCGTGGCACCCAGTGATATCCATCAACCAGTACTGAAGTAGCAGGCTGCCTAGCATACTTCTTATTCTTCTAACGAATTGTGGGGTTAAATTCTTTGCTTCAGACACTTCTTCCTTCAACACTTCTTTTTGGAAGCGATGTGAGATCACTCCCTTCAATTGTTTCACATATTCCTCTTTAGTCTGTCCAGACTGTGCAACGCAGGTGTGAATTATATTTCTCAAAGTCCTTGTCTTTTGGAGATGTCTTTCTTTCTGAGTTTTCTTAGTCGAGTAGTCGATCGGGCATGGTGGAGAACGAGCTATCCTAGCTATCCTCTCCTCCCCTTGAGCTGAAGCCAGGGGGTAAAAGCGACTCCCCTTTAGGAGGGGAGAGGAAGCAGGAATAGGTAGCTCCTTAACAGCCTCAGGTTCTACTTGAGTCAAGGTCTTAAAGGGTAGAACTCTCTTAGCCTTAGAGATTTTCTTTCTAAGTCTCCTCAAATAGTTCTTCTTCTGATTCTTAGTGGTAAATCTAAGTCCAGAACTAGACCCTTCTTCAAAAACAGACTTAATTTCAGTGGGAGGCTCAACAACTGGTTCAGACTGTTTTTGAGCATCACTGACTACTGGCAAGGTGGGTGCAGATCCCACAATCAACTCAACCACTGGGGGAATTTCCTTACTGGCATCCAAACTAACAATCTGGTGTCCATCCATAGAGAGCTCTAGAGTACTAAATCCCATTCCAAAAATAACAGTGCTCCCTTGGTCATTAACAGTTGAGGACAACTCTCGGTCAAAGGAGAAAATCAATTGGCCAGCCATTTGAAATTTTCTGAAAGTTAAAGAAAATGATTGAAATTAGATCTTCTTGAAAAGAGTGGTAAAAAGTTTTTTATTATTATTTTTTTTGAAAATATGACATATGTTGGCCCACGAGGAAATCGTATGGGGTAACATATGACAACTTGGAATTTAAGAAAATTTTTTGAAGAAATTTTGAGAATTTGAAAGGAGTTTCCTTACAGGTTCCAAAACACAACGGACAGAGTTTCCCCTTGCCCGAAGGCTTATGGAATTGTGAGAAAGCCCAAGTAAAAAGGAATAGTTTAACCCTCCCCACCCTTAGAAGTCAAAGTGGGAGTGAGGGGGGGTTAAAACTAAAATAGTTTGGAATGAAATCAAAAATTTTGAATTCTTTTCAATTTTAAGGATTTATATGTTGAATGAGAAATTTATCGACCATAAATCCATAAGATTAAAAAGGATATCCAGAGATCTGATTTGACACTGTCGCCTCACAGGCTATGCTGGGGCAGAAGGTCAAAATCAGAACAAAAATCTGATACAGCCAAATTTGGAGGTGGAACCTCTCTTTTAATATTTTGTTATTATTTTAGATGTTGGCCACACTCACCCAAGGAAGAAATGAGCAAAGGGACCAACGGAAGAAATGATAGTTGAAACTACCGATGAAACAAAATTCTGCCACTATTGAAGATGGGAAGAGAAATTTGGTCCCACCGGGCGTGCCATTTTTGTTGATGGAATTTTGAAAAAAAAGGTTTTTTTAAAAAAAAATATTAGTTTTCTTTTGGAATTTTAAGATTAAGGTTGAGTTCTAATTCTAAGATCGAATCAACTCGTTAGAAGGAGTATATCACCCCGAAGGATGAAAATAAACTTTCATAGCGGTGTTCAGAGTTAGAATTATGTAAACTCATCTTGAATGTTATGATCGGGTTCTAAGGAGAACTTTATATGGCCCCGAGGGGACAAAGTATAGTTCAACTAAGTACCCAATTACAACATTCAAGAAACATGATCGTCGCATTCACATCCAAAGCCTTATCGAAGAAGGGTGTATCTCCCCAAGGGGAAATGAGACCATTCTACGATAATCCTTCTAATGCAACTATGACGATCATTACTTAACTTTTCCCAAGGAAATCTAATAAAATTTTGGAAATTAATTTTTTTTTTAAAATCAGGTGTATGTGGTTCCAAATCTCCTACGAGCGCAAGCCCTCGTAGTTAATTACATCGTAAGGAGACAAAAATCTCCTACGAAAACTCCCGATTAAAATGGTGGCAGAATTTTGTTAGAGTTTTTAGGAGTGATATCAAAGTATGAATAGAGTTATTAGAAAATCAAAAGGGAATGGATCAAAGTTGAGCAGTTATTAACGGAGTTAAAGGAGGAGAGGTAGGAGACACCTTGAGATTCCAGAACCATCCGAAAGTGTCCCAACTTAATCTAAGTGTTAGGCTTTATGTTTTAGGATTGAAATGAAGCTTTAATTAGAGTTAAGTATTTTATTTGAAATTTGGGACTATATTCTCAAAGTTTGGGGTCTTATAATCAAAGATCTGCCCCGGAACCTAAATCTATTTTTGACACTGGACCACAGTCGTCCGATCCTAGCTAATGCAGTGCAAGGTCTGGACTTACCCCGGCCTGGATTGGGGTGCCAGCTAACCACCTAATCGATTTAAAATACATGAATCCGGTCTTTTTATGAAAGAATGGTAGGGACGTTGTAATTAAAGTTTTGGAGAGTTGGGGCCGACATCTAGAGATTCTCCTAATTGGCCCCTTTTGACTTATGTTGGGTGCTAAAATTCTAAGGACTATGAAATTAAAATTTTGACTCTTTAAGTTGTATCTAATGCAATGCATGCTGGTTAACAACCTCAAATCGAATATGCTTGAAATTTTAAAAACAGGCTTAGAAAAATAATTTTTTTTAGAAGACTGGACTTCCCCAGGTCCGGCACCTCGTCCTCATAGGTCAGACTATCCGGACTCTACCCGCAGGCGGGGAAGGGTCTAAAACAAGGGAAGAAGAATGCAAAAATATGCATGCGACCCCGGGGGAGATCCCCGGCTAATTCCCTAGATTCGTTATCTTTCTATGTTATTTAGACTCATTAAAATTTTAGACTTTTAAAATTATGAGTAGAAGACTTTCACACCCTCACGAGCCTCACGTATCCAGGCAAAAACAAAGAGCGGCATGCAATCGCCAAAAAACTAGTAAAAACAAGTAATCCTAAAGGAAATCAAATCATTACATCAAATATAAATTAATTAATAAATGTCCATAGGCAGAATTGCCTTGCTTATTACAAACCAGAATATTACAGAAAGTAAAGTGGCCGGGCACCACTGACAACAACCCGGATTCTAAACCTAGTAATGACGCAAGCTATTTTGAGTGGGATATTCTCAATCTTCAAATCTTCAAACCTTCAATCTCATTCTTCTTTGGACTCCTTTTCTTCAATCTTCTTGAAATCTTCGTTGTGGATTACCCAAATGGACAAGAGGGCACTTCCCTCTAAGGGGGAGGCCACTCTTTCCTCTTTGGGTAAGGAAGAGGTATGATCCAAATTTGGATTTCCAAATGAAAAGGGAGTGTTTCCCAAAGGGGTATCCTTTCCTCTTTGGAATCCAAACTTTGGGTCTATGTATCCCAACTCAAAATCAACTTTCACAACACTTGACACTTACACAAATTACATTAATATCAAAATGAAAATCTAGACTCACCTGCAGGGTTATCCTAAGCAATTAATATATAAAAAGCAGTTATTCCCAAGCAGTTGTAAATGAGCAGAAAAGAAAGTAAACACACTGGCCACGCTCTTTTAAATGATTTGGGGGCTTTAGCAGTTGAAGCACCTGTGCAAAGAATTTATAATATTTATGCATTTTTTTGATTTGCCCCCTTTTTATATTGCCCTGCATGAGCGTGGCCACCTGCAGAAAACTGTGTCAACATCCAGATCGTACCTAACCTAAGGGTAATCTAGTCGCCAAACACATCAATCCATCCACAGAGTACAGAAAAAAGTAAGCAGACACAGCAAAGTAATTTCATCCACAACATGCAGTGAAAACTACAAATAATCCGGCACACAACAGTAAAGTAAACACCGGCCTAACCTAGATCTAGAGTTGGTCGTCCTAGCACATCATCTAAAGTGTGTGAGAAAAGTCGTGTGGCTGGGATAGATCCTAAAGTAGGTTATTAATTGAAGTTGTCTAAAAGTTTGGATTCGTTAAGGCTTAGAAGGGGATTTAGATTAAAATTTAAATATTAATGAATTAAGAATTTTAATTAGACATATTTTAGAAGTTAATTGATTGCTACCTTTGTTTCACACCGAGGCCGTGAAGTTTATTTCACCTTCATTGGGGCTAAACTAATAGCCTCGTAGGCCTGGGTTACCCAGTAGCAATCGGGGTTAATTAAGTTATTTAAATTGGTTGGAATTAAAAAAGTGGATTAATATTAAAGGGAGTTGGTTGCTGATTTTTAAAGTTGATTAATTTAAGTTTTCCATTAATTGATTCGTGGCGTTGTGCCACCAGGCTCGAGGAACCAGCCTCCTTAGGACACTTAGCCCCGCAGCCCAGAGTAGTCCAGCCGATAAACCAAATTAATGTAATTGAATAAGAAATTTTTAAAATGTTAAAAAATTAAAGATTAATCTATTTTAAGATTTAACACCCCTTAGAATCCATTCGTGGCGTTGTGCCACCAGGCTCGAGGAACCAGCCTCCTTAGGACACTTAGCCCCGCAGCCCGGAGTAGTCCAGCCAATAAACTTCATCTTTGAGGTGGTTGTTGTGTTTTAAAGGGTTTGTTAAGTGTTTTAAACATTAAGCCAATATTTTCTGAGTTTTAGAATGATTTTGGGTTTTAAGAATATTTTAGAATATTTTAATCATTTAATTAAGTGGTTGAAAATTTACTTTTTGATTAAGCCCAAATTCTGGAATGTTTGTATTTTATTAAAATACTAGACCTAATTATGAGTTGTTAGAAGGTAAGTACGTTGAAATCGGATTTTTCTACATTTTATTACGAAGGTTTGAAGTTTTGAACTAGTTTTGACTTAGAGTTGACCGATTTGTTGACTTTTTGAAATATTATGGATTTCTGGAATTTAATATTTTTAATAAATATTAGAGCTTATTAGGAGTTGAATGCAAGTGAGTTTGGGTGATTTGGATTTTTCTAGAATTAGTTATGAATTTTGAAGTTTGGGTATTTTAATGAATTTTGGGAATTTCTTAATTAGAAGGCCTCTTTTGTGATTTTGCTTCAAAAAAATTCCCAATCTCTTGAAAACGCTTCCAAAGGTCAGAAATAACCTAAGGAGGGATCCCCAAGTGTTTGGGAGATTTTGGGATTTCTTAATTATTATTAATTAATTATCTTAATTAAATATTGATTTTCACTTAAAATTAAATTAGATTTTAAATTGCTGTCAAATCAGAGGGCTTTACATTATCATGGATTAAGGACTGGATTCTGATCAGTTTGAGGGTTTATATGTAATTTTTGGATTTAAAATGGATTTATTACAATTTTGGAAGTTTGGAGGCTCAATTAAGGGTTTAAGACTTAGAAAATTAATTAGTGGTCTTAATGATTTCAAAAATCAGAAAAATAAATTGTCTAAGGCTAAGAATGTCACTAAGTTTAAATGGTTCAAATTCCAATTCAAAAGGATATCAATTCTAAGCACAATAAATTTTCTAAGTTTTCTACTCAAAGTTCCTAATTATTGTCCTTAATTGTGTAACTAATTTTGAATAGGTTCAAATCAAAGTTCCTCTAACCCTTTGAGTAAACATGGCATACATACACAAATAGCAAGCAAACAAGTCCTTAGATCTAGGAGAGCCTAGGCTATGTGGTGTGTGCACCTTAAGCATGCAATTAACTAATTAACATAATTAAGACAAAAGTAGTGAATAATCAAGAAATGATTATCCACTAATCATCCCCTTTATTTCTATTCAAACATGGTCATCCTACATTTAAGATCTCAAGTGACTTCTTAAACATTTAAAGATTTGCATATATATAGTCTAAAAATAGGTTTTAAAATATATATATAAATGGATATATATATATATATATATATATATATATATATATATATATATATATATATAAAATAATTAAAAATATTATTAAAATATATTTTGATGAGTTGAAAGGACCACTGATCTTCAGGGAAATTTGATAATAACAAAAGATTTTCCATATAATTTTAAAAATATTTAATATTTAATTAAATATAAAAAATTAATATACTCCAATAATTCTAAATACTATCAAAATCTACTCAAATAATGTTGAAAATTTTTCTGGAGATCAGCCATGCACTCAAAGACATTCATGCCAAATTTCAGATAAAAATAATTTGTAAATAATTAATTAAAAATATAATACCCTTTTCTGTATTTCTCAAATTACCAGTAAAATAATAGGTAAAAAGGTTTGATTTTATTTTTAAAATAAACTAGACAGAATTCTGAAGAGAATGATATATTATACTCATTTTTTGACCTTATATTCAATTTACTATGATTTTTTGAAGTTTCAGTAATTAAAACAAATTAAAAATACATTTTCCCTAATTAAACGGCGGCGGTCAGACACGCGGCACGCGCGGATTCGCGAGATCGAAACCGCGTGACGGCGGGGACACGCGTCGGCCGCGGGCCGCTTCACGCGGTTTCCACTTAACCACGTAAGCGGCTCGTGGCAGCCTTTGTATTAACCGCGGATTCGATCTAACGGCTGAGATCGGATCCCGCGGTTTAATCTCAACAGAAGAAGATCAAACGGCGGAGGTTCGATCCCGCTGTTCCGAATGGACGGCCCTGATCTCGCCGGTCGATCGATCGAATGCTAAACCGAATACACGGTCGAACCAAGGCGCGGAACGGCAAGATCTAGACCGTTGATCGCGTGATCAACGGCCTAGAAAACGTACATCTGCAGCGAACTGCGAATGACGCCCTAGAATCCGTTTTTTGGTTCGTTCTCCCGATCGGGTGGACCAAATCACTTGAAATTTTAAACTTAGGGAGTAGGAATGAACAGAAATAATGGGGAAAAATTGGTTTCAGCCAAAGCCCTAAAAACATGAAGCTATTTAAATCTAACTAATGTGAACTAGATCTAAGGTTTTAAGGGATTATACCGTTGGATCTTCGAAATTTCTGGATGGATGAGCTTGTAGACTGTCCAAGTGTAGATTCCCAGCACAAAATCGAGCTTGAACACGCCTGGATCGGCTGCTGCAAGCCTGGGACGGACTAGGTGGTGGACTCGCCGGAGAACTCGCCGCCGGTGATGTGCAACCACTTGGCTTTTGTAGTGGGGAGGTAGAGAAGGCTCTGGAGATCCAAACCAAACTAAGAACTCGCTCTGGGAGGCTAGGGTTAGTGAGAGAAGGTGCTTTGATCCAATGCTTAAAAAGTCACCTTTTTCCCTATTCAAGCGGCCTGGGCTGGATTGGATGGCTGGGATCAACTCCTAGACTCTCCAGATGATGCCACCTGTCCCTGGGAAAGCTGGAAGGATGCCGCAATGGATGGACATGCCTTATTCCCATTGGGTGGACTTTGGGATGAGTGGGAGGGAACATTGCCTAAATAGCCTAAGCCAAACCTTTGGAGCGGCTTAAGCAAGGATTAGTTAGGGAAATAAAGCAAAAGGAGGCTTTTAGGCATGTGATATAGGGGGGAAATAGGGCTTTGACCATGGAAAATAGGGTTTAAGGGGGGGATTGACCATTTTGACCGGTCAACTGGTCAATGGTTGCTGATGTGGCATAGGAGGGGTCAAGGCTACAGGTTGGAGAGGTTCCAAGCCTAGACCCATACTCTTTGAGGTCAAAATGGGGGGTTTGACCAATTCAAAGAGGTGCTTAAGGCATTGTTGACTTGGTTTGACCAGTCAACCCAATCAAGGGTTTATGGAATTGCATCTAGGTAATTTAAATGGGCTGATTGGGTGGATTGGAAGGTGATTCCAAGAGTCATGTATGTCAATTGAATCAAGAATGCTTAATGGGCCCTTAATGGGCTTTTAGACCAAAACTGGTTGACTTGGTCAACCAGTTGGGTTCAGGGGCTTGAAATGGATTCAAGACATTCAGACTGTAGTCCTGAGTCTATTGGATGTGGTCCCAGGGTTTGGAGGGGTCAATTTGGTCCAAATCACTATTTGAACCCTTGAGGGCTTGTTTGGTCAACCTAGGTTGACCTGGTCAACCAGGTTGACCCAGGGTCTGGGTTTGGGCTTAACAGGTTTGAAAAGGCATTTGGAGACTATTGAGGGTGGTTCCTAGGCCTGGGGAGGTCAAATTGATCAAAATCCCTATTTGAGCCGCTGAGGGCCTGTTTGGTCAACCTAGGTTGACTTGGTCAACCAGGTTGACCCAGGATCTGGGTTTGGGCTCAACAGGTTTGAAATGATATTTTAAGTCCAAAGGAAGTGGTTGGATGGTCTAAAGAGGTCATTTGGGTCAAAACACATGTTTGTACCCTTAGAGGGCCTCTTGGGTCAAACCAGTTGACTTGGTCAACCAGGTTGACCCAAGGGTTGGAAATAGGTTCAAAAGATTTGAAATGACATTTGAAATTTGTTAAAGGTGGTTGCATTCAACTTGGAGCTCATTTAGTTTGAAATCCCTAATTGAGCCCCATAGGGGTATTTTGGTCAATTTTGACCTATTGATCAACTATGGTAAAAAATGGGTCTGGAAAATACAGTTTACTGCTCAATGGGTTAAAATCAAAGGTCTGGAGGTGATTGGAGGGTTTGATGAGGATTCCAGGGTCAAGATCTCAAAGGGGTTAGGTTCAGTGGCATAGGCTGTAAATATTTGAAGGTTTTACAGCCTTTGGATTTTAATTCAAATTCTGGGGTTAGAGACCTCAAAATGAGCTAAACGTTGGAGGGTAACCTCTAGAGACATGTCTTATCACTTTACAAGTGATAGACCTTGAATCAGAGATCATTTGAGTGGGTTTTGAAATGTTTGAAAAATCTCTAAAAAGGGTCTTTAGGACAAGGCCTTGAGACTTAGGATTTGAGTCTGGATTTCTGGATTCTGAAATGAATTTCAGGTTTGAATAATTAAAATTGAAATATCCAAACCATTTACAATCATGTTGTGATTGTTAATGGATGGATAGGGTCAAGGCTAGATTAAGGATAGGATCAAAGTCTAGGTTGAAATTTGGATTCTCAAGTGGATTGAGTCAAAGTTTGGATATGTTTGAAATTTGAATTAACTTGAATTTGAATTGGATGGAGCTTGAGATTTAAATTGATCATAGGTAGGAATCAAATTGAAATTGGATTGGATCAAATATAGGAATTGATTTGAGGTTGAGGTTGATCAAGGGTGGAGATTGATTTGAAGTTGGAGTGATCCTAAGATCTAGAAGAATTCTAAGATCTAGGATTTAAGGGAATCCTAGGCTCTAGAGTAGGCTCTAAGGTCTTGGATCTAGAAGGATCCTAAGGTCTAGAGTGGATCCTAGGGTCTAGGATTAAATCTGGATTCTGGAAGGGTCTTAGTGACCTCATACAAAAATGAGGTCAACACACACCCTCACGAGTCTCACGTATCCAGGCGAAAACAAAAGCGGCACACAATCGCCAAAAAACTAAGAAAAGCAAGCAATCCTAAGGGCAATCAACTCATCACACCAAATATTAACTAATTAATAAATTTCCATAGGCAAAGTTGCCTTTCTTATTACAAACCAGAGTTTTGCAGAAAGTAAAGTGGTCGGGCACCACTAACAACAATCCGGATTCTAAGCCTAATAATGACGCAAGTTATTTTGAGTGGGATACTCTCAATCTTCAAGTCTTCAACCTTGTTCTTCTTTGGGCTCCTTTTCTTCAAGCTCCTTGGATTCTTCATAGTGAACCACCCAAAGGGATAAGAGGGCACTTCCCTTTAAAGGGGAAGGCCACTCTTTCCTCTTTGGGTATAAGAGAAGTGGGATCCAAATTTGGATTCTCAAATGGAGAAGGAATAGTTCCCAAGAGGGCATCCTTTCCTCTTCGAAATCCAAGCTTTGGACCTATGTATCCCAACTCAAAATTGACTTTCACAACACTTGACAATTATACAAATTACATTTATATCAAATAAAAAATCTAGACTCACCTGCAGGGTTATCCTAAGCAGTTAATAAATAAGAAAGCAGTTATTCCCAAGCAGTTATATATATATATATATATATATATATATATATATATATATATATATATATATATATATATATATATATATATATATATATATATATATATATATATATATATATATATATATATATATATATATGCAGAAAAAGAAAGTAAAACACACTGGCCACGCTCTTTTTATTTGGGGGCTTTAGCAGCTGAAGCACCTGTGCAAGCATGTATGACAATTAACATTTATTATTAACATAGCCCCCCTTTTTATTGCCCTACATGAGCATGGCCACCTACAGAAAATTATGTGAACATCCAGATCGTACCTAACCTAAGGGTAATATAGTAGCCAACTATATCAATCCATCCACAGAGTGCAGAAAAGTAAGCAGACATAGCAAAGCAATTTCATCAATAATATGCAGTGAAAACTATGAAAAATTTGGCACACAGTAGTGAAGTAAACATCGACCTAACCTAAATCTAGAGTTTGTTATCCTAGCACATCATCTAAAGTGTGTGTAAAAGGTCGTGTGGCTGGGGTAAATCCTAAGTTGGATGATTAATTAATGTCGTCTAGAGTTCTGGGTATGTTAAGGCTTAAAAAGGGGATTTAAGTTAAACTTTAGATATTAATCAATTAGGAATTTTAATTAAATGTATTTTAAAAGTTAATTGATCACTACATTTGATTCACACCGAGCCTGTGAAGTTTATTTCACCTTCCTTGGGGCTAAGCTAATAGCCTCGTAGGCCTGGGTTACCCAGTAGCAATCGGGGTTAATTAAATTATTTTAGATTTGTTGGAATTAAGAGGCATAAATTAATATTAAGGAAAGTTGTTTATTGATTTTAAAGGGTTGGTTAAAAATTTTATCAACCTATTAGAAAAATTCTGGAGTTTAGGGGAGTTAATAAGTTTTGGAGGCTATCCAGATATGTTAATTAAGGGGTTAAAATTTGACTTTTAAAATTGGGATTAATCTTAAGGATTTCAGATTTTTAATAAACACTAGACCTAATTATGAGTTGTTAGACAGGTAGCATACTCAATTTGGGGTTTTCTACGGAAGGTTATGATTTTTAGAAGTTCTGGCCCATTTTGACCTAAGGTCACCTAAGATGTTGAATCCTTGGTTTTAGCTAGATTATGGAGGTTTAATGTTTCTAGGAAGTAATGGAATCTAATTGAAGTCACTATCCACTAAGTTGATTAATCAAATTTTTTTTATAATTAACAGTGAATTCTAGGAATCTTACACATTCGTAGGGATTATCAAATTACTACGACTAAGGGGTCTACTTAAGGATTTGGACCCAAATGAGCCCCAAACTCC
Organism: Dendrobium huoshanense; assembly: GCA_016618105.1. Lineage (NCBI taxonomy): Eukaryota > Viridiplantae > Streptophyta > Magnoliopsida > Asparagales > Orchidaceae > Dendrobium > Dendrobium huoshanense. The sequence continues at coordinate 5,691,214 of CM028350.1, read as the reverse complement.
TTGAGATCAATTTAGAAGGCCATAAATGACCTAAGGATAGATCAACAAGTGTTTAGAACCCTTTTGGGATTTTTAAGATTTAATTAAAGTTGGTTAGACCCTAATTAACTAAGGATCAAGCTAAGGCAAGTCTAGAGATCAATTTGAGAGGGTTTCAATTTCTACTGATTAGGGGATTAATTAGGGACAATTAAGGACATTTCAATGGATTTTAGAAGTTAAGAAAAGTTCCTTATCAATTGATTAGGGTTAACAGGCCATTTCTAAGAAGGAGTTTTGGGTATCCTACTTGGGGAACCAAATGAACTCCAAATTTGATGAAATTTGAACCATAGGATCACCTGACCCTAAGGACTAAACCCACCAAATTTGAGCTCAAATGGAGTACTCTAAGGTGGTTAACCAAACAACCCAAGGTGAGCTCTAAGTCACCTTCAAATCACTATAGGGGTCTATCCTAGGCTTGGATTGGGGCAAAATCAGTGGTTCTACACTCCACATCCTACACATCATCAACACACCAAAAATCACACCCTAAATCTCATTGGATAGGTCTATATCCCCTTTTGAATTTAGGGGTCAAACCATGACCCTTAAACTTAAAAATTAGAGAAAATGCCCTTGAACAACTTAAAATGGGGAGATAAAATTTGTACATGTAAGAAACATGTCCAATTTCAATCTCCCAAAATTCCAGACCTGGTGGACATGTATTTAAAAATTAATTAAAGAAATTCATAAAATGCTCAAATTGAAATTAAGCCTAAGACTGATCTAACTAGGGTCTGGAACCATAAGGCTTTTGTAGAGCTCTCTGAGACCTTTCCAATGAGCCTAAGAACACCTAATTTGGACAAGTGTGCAGGGAGTTATGAATTTTTGAAATTCCATTGAATTTCTAGATTTATTAATCCGGCAATTACACGGTCAGCAGCCGTTACCACGCGTCGCGCGTCGATTCGCCAGGCAATGATTGGCGCTAACGATTAACGGCCTGGTTAACCATAGCCGTTGGATGGCGGATCGAGCGACTGGGATTAACGGCGCTCCGATACCACGGGATTTAATCCAAGCCGTTGATCGAGATCAACGACTGAGATTTCATCTTCAACCTCCCGCTCGTATCCGAGACCGCAGAGCTTCTCAGGCTTGATCCGGGTGATCCCGCCGGTGAACTCCGATGAAATTTTATAGGGAGGATCAGGACGGTGGAAACCTTCAATCCAACGGTGGAGATCTATTGGGGTGAAGGTTTCCTTCACACTTGACCAAACTACCTAACTAGGGAGCTCGGGATGACGAAATTACCCCAAAGAAGGCCTCAACGAATGAGCTTCTCTATCAGGAAGCTTCATGGGGCGGTGGCGAACAGTTCTCCTTCAGGCGTCGGGATCGGAGGACGGCCGGAGGTGCAACTTCGAGCTGGATGCCGAAGGCTTTCACAAGCACTTGCTCGAATGGAAGGAGGGATTGGTCTCTGCGCTCGAAGGAAGCTTCTGGGGGATTTGAAGTTGCTCTGGGAATCGAATGAGAGCGAATTCCATTGCTTCTGGCGGTCTGGTGAGCTCAAGGGTATTCGACTACCTTTCGGGAGCTTGGAGGGCCGGGATTGAGCTGGAGAAGGCTCGGATTGCTGCCAAGTGGATGATGGCGACGTCCAGGGGAGATCGTGGAGATCAAACCGGTGGGCAGCAGCCTTGAGCCAGGAAATTGTCTGGGGGGACCACCAGAGCTCGTCTCCCATTAGTTCCGACCACCGCCGGCCATGGTCTGGGTCGGGTTGACCGGGGGAGGCCGATGGGGACGTGCTGGAGCCAAGGGTGGAGTCAATTTGACCTGGGGAGGCCTGGATTGAACTGGTGGCCAGATTGGACCCAAACCTGCTCGGTTCGAGTCGAATTGAGCTCGATCCAGGTCAGATCAGACCCTGGGTTTGGTATGGGAGATAGGTCTGGGTCTGGTTCACCCAATGCAGGTGGCAATTGGATCCAATTTGATCTGGGTTAGAAAATGGCTCGGGTCCAAGTGTTTTTGGCTACTTTGGGTTAGCCTAAATCTTGACCCAAGCTAGCCCAAGGCATGGGCTGGCTGGAGGAGGTGTGTTGGACCTAGGGCCACCTATGGGAGGTGTTGGTCAGGTACAATTGGGCTTAGGTTTGGAGTTGCCTCAATCCCATGTGATTTTGGGCACTTTGGGTTAGCCTAATTCTTGACCCAAGTAAACCCAAGGGTTGGGCTGGTCAAGGAAGGTGTATTGGGTCAATGGGAATCCAATGACACCTTAATTTGGATTCAATTTGATTAAGATCAAAAAACGGCTCAAGGGAGGCCTCTCTTTGGTCACTTGGGTCAAGCCATCTGGCTAACCCAAGTGAGCCCAAGGCTTGGGTCTCCAAGTGGGGCCTCTTGGGTACCCAAGGGGTCATCCCATGCATTCAAAGGACTTGGAATGGACTTGGTTCAAAAATTTGAAAGAGGAGGGGTACATGGGTTAATGGGTCAAACCTGGTTGACTTGGTCAACCAAGTTGACCCAAGGTCTGGGTTTGAGTTCAACAAGTTAGGTTTGATATTTGAAATTCATTGAAAGTGGTTTCAAAGAATTTGGAATTGATTTGAGTTGAAATGGGCATTTGAAATCCCATAAGGGTACTTTGGTCAATTTTGACCCATTGGTCAACTGGGATCAAAGATAGGTCTGGAAAATGCAGTTTACTGCTCAATAGGTTGTAATCAAGAGTTTGGAAGTATTTTGAAGCTTCGACAAGGGCTCCAAGATCAAAATCTTCAAGGAGTTAGGTCCAGTGGCATAGGCTCTAAATATTTAAAGGTTTTATAGCCTTTGGATTTTAATTCAGATTTTGGGGTTAGAGACCTCAGAATGGGCTCAAAATTGGAGGGTAGCCTCTAGAGACATGTCTTACCACTTTTCAAGTGATAGATCCTGAATCAGAGGCCAATTGACTTGGTTTTGAAGTATTTGAAAAATCTTTGAAAAGGGTCTTTAGGCCAAGGCCTTAAGACTTTGGATTTGAGTCTGGATTTCTGGATTTGGGATGGATTTTAAATTCAAATGATTGGAGCATCCAACTCATCTACAATCATGTGGTGATTGTTAATGAATGGATAGGATCAAGGCTAGATCAAGGGTAGAATCAAAGTCTAGATTGAAATTTGGATTCTTAAGTGGATTGAATCAAAGTTTGGATATGTTTGAAGTTTGACTTAATTGGGATTTGAGTTGAATGAAGTTTGAGATTTAAATTGATCAAGGGTAGGAATTAAATTTATGTTAGAGTTGATCAAAGGTAGGAATTGATTTGAGGTTGAAGTTGATCAAAGGTGGGAATTGATTTGAGTCTAGATTGGTCCTAAGATCTAGAGGGGTTCTAGGATCCAGGATCTAAGGGAATCCTAGGCTCTAGAGTAGGCCCTAAGGTCTGGCTCTAGGAAAGGATCCTAAGGTCTAGAGTGGATCCTGAGGACCTAGAATTAATCAGGGGTTTGGAAGGACCTTAGTGATCTCATACAAAAATGAGGTCAACAGTGTGCAACGACTCTCTAGCACTCTGGCAATTCTTAGGTGATCTTAGGGCTCTTTTGTTTCCGCTTCTTCTCTTCGCTCCAGGTTTTTTTGGAGTTATTTTTTCATGCTTTTTTTCTTCCCTTCTCTTATTTCGGTTTTTTTTTAGCTCTGTTTTGAGGATTTTTTAGTCTTTAAGGTGGTGGGAGATGATGTCCCTGACATTATCTATCCAAGCTTTCTCTTGATTCCTTTAAGGATGTTTTGGTGGGTGCCTCTTCACCTTCTACTATGGTTCTTTTTGTGCATACTTCCTTTAAGGGTTGTCCTGCCTTAATGTTTGATGATACTGTTGTGTCACAGCTTGCTGCGCCTTTTGCTCTCACCTTAGTTTTTAATTTTGTTATTTGTCATCCTAATTTAGATGTAATTTGATAGTTTTTCATGAACCTTAAATTTTATTGTTCCTTTCACATTGGTTTGTTGTTTCTACATCATAATGCGATACAACTTACCAACGATCTTGATTACAGTTGCATTTTCTTAAGCAAATTGTATTATATAAAAGCTTGTCAAATGAGATTACTTAAATGAACACTAAATTTTTATTTTCGTAAGGAATCTACTATAGTGCATATGTAGATTTCTTTCTCAAATTTACGACTTTATTTTTTTAACTCATAAATATTATTTGGCTTGGCTTCAATTTTTGGTAGACCTTTACAAACCGACCAAGCTACTACGCCTATTTGTAGGCCTTTAGTGGATCATGTTTTAGTTGAGTTGGATGTTTCTAAGAAACACCCAAATTAGATTTGGATAGGTTTGAAATTGAATTACTATTTCTAAAACGTGGAAATTGAAAACCTACCCATTTTTTGTTCTCATTGTAAGATGCATGGTCATTAGGTTAATGAGTTTTTTTAGGTTGCATCAACATCTCCGTAAGGAGAATGTTTCAGCAAATTTTATGAAAGGAAATGATGGCCATTCGGTTGATGCTGATAATGTGGCTCCTAAATTAATGGTTGTGGGAAATGTTATTAATATTACATAAGTGATAAAGGGACCTGCTACAAAGGAGCAGGAGACTACTGACAAATCTATACACTATTTAACTCATAAGGAACTTTTTACTCTTGAATCTAATTGTGAACAGGGAGATAACTCTATCTCTTCTTTACATGTTGAGGGTAAATATGTGGATGAGCAAAGGCCGGATAGTACTATTAATCATAATATTATTTCCTCTTCAGATACTATTCATTATGTTTATAACAATAACTTGACTAATATGGATTCTATAATAGTTAAAAATATTTCTACTAATATGGCTCCTAATTATTCTATTATTTTTTCATAGGATGAAGGACAAGATGATATGCGGGAAGGTGATGTTGGCAAAGGTAAATCGGTTGTTGAGGATGACTATATCTTAAAGCAAGAGGTTTGACAGGAAGGTTTGACTAATGATAGTAAGCTTCTTTTAAAATTACACTCTCATAGCGATGCTTTTACTAATACTGAGGATATGGATATTGTAGCTAAATGCTTTGCTAATGATGACAATAATACTAGTTACATTATGTTTCATAGTAAAAGAAGCATGAAGAAATAAAATATCATATTACAACCTCCTAGAACCACCCACTCACATACTCCTCATTAATTTTGCTTTTTTTTTATTAATCGAATTATTTGGAATGTTAGTGCCATTAGTTGTCCCTCTTCTAGATTAAGAGTTAAGAACTTTTGTCATGTTTATAAAGTTTCTATTCTTGTTTTGCTAGGCCTTTTATTTTTTCTAATAAGTTGATTAGTACCTCTCAATTTTTGGGTTTTAAATATGCTATTTCAAATGTGGATACTAAAATATGGGTTTTATGGAAATATCCTATTAAAATTGACATTATGAGTGAATTTACTGAAGTGATGCATTATAAGGTGGAGGTCTTTAATTTCCATTGCTATTTTTCTTTTGTGTATGCTACTTCTACTCATTATATTTGGAAAATTCTTTGGGATTAGCTCAATAAATTTTCATAGCATTTGTAATTTACCTTGGCTTGTTGGTGTTAATTTTAATGTTATTGCTAATACTTCTGAGGGGATAGGATGCTCTTTCCCTTCCAATCGGTCTATAAAGGATTTTAGTAACAGGATTTTATACTGTAATTTAATTAATATTGGTTTTTCTGGTAACAATTTCACTTGGAATAGGGGACATTTATGGCCAAATTTGGATCATGTTCTCTTTAATGATTCTTGGCTTTATTATCTTAATGCTATTACTTTTGAGCATCTTAGTAGGGCTCTTTTTGACCACTACCCTTTATAAGTTAGCCTGGATTTTAGTCAATTGTTTTGGCATGAGGAGATTTTGGTTTAAGCTGAAAAGGCTTAAGTAGGTTCTAAATTGGTAGAAACATAACATTTTTAAAACCTATTTAACAATATTTTCAAAATTGACCAGTAAGTGAACACTTTTGAATCTAATTTTATTAAGAAATCCTACAGATTGCCTTTATAAATTATAAGCGCATGAGGTCTTTTTGAAACAAAAAGTTGTTTCTAAGCATTTGGTTAAAGATGACAATAACACTAAATATTTCCTTGCCTTAATTAAGAGGAAAAGGTCTAAAAATTATGTTAATAAAATTCTTTGGGAAGATGATATAGCAATTTAGCGATTCATTATAAATTTCGTATAGGTTTTTAAACCTATGCAAAAGTCTCAAGGGTAACCAACAGGGGGGGTGTTGGTGGAAATTTGAAAACATGTTTTGAAAGTATTGGTTTTCTTTGGGAGTTAAAGTCAAATTCTAATTCTAAAATTGAATCATCCTGTTAGAAAGAATATATCACCTCGAAAGATGAAAATAAAATTTTGTAACGGCGTTCAGATTTAGAATTATGAAATTCATCTTGAATATTGTGAGCGGATGCTAAAGAGAAATTCATATGATCCCGAAGGGTCAAAATGAGGTTCAACTAAATATCCAGCTATAATATTCAAGAAGTGTGATCGTTATGTTCACATCCAAAGCCTTATCAAAGAAAGATGTATCTCCCCGAAGGGAGAAAATATCATTCGATGATAATTCTTTGAATATGATAACAATGATCACTAGTATTTAAGTTTTCCCAAAGAAATCCAATTGAGTTTTGAAAAATCAATTTTTAAAATCAGGTGCGTGTGTGGTTCTAAATCTCCTACGAGCGCAAGTCCTCGTAGTTAATTACATCGTAGGGAGATAAAATCCCCTACGAAAACTCTCGATTAAAATAACGGCAAAATTTTGTTAGAATTTCTAGGAGTGATATCAAAAAGAGAAGTGAATTTTGGAAACTCAAAAGGAAATGGATAAAAATTGAGTAGTTATTAACGGAGTTAAAGGAGGAGAGGTAGGGGACACTTTGAGATTCCAGAACCATCCGGAAGTGTCCCAACTTAATCTAAGTGTTGGGCTTTATGTTTTAGGATTAAAATGAAGCTTTAATTAGAGTTAAGTATTTTATTAGAAATTTGGGACTATATTCCCGAAGTTTGGGGTCTTATAATCAAAGATCTGCCCCAGATCCTAAATCTATTTTGGACACTGGACCACAGTCGTCCGATCCTAACTAATGCAGTGCAAGATCTGGACTTACCCCGGCCTGGATTGGGGAGCCAGCTAACCACCTAATCGATTTAAAATACATGAATCCGGTCTTTTTATGAAAGAGTGGTAGGGACGTTATAATTAAAGTTTTGGTGAGGCGGGGCCGACATCTAGAGATTTTCCTAATTGGCCCCTTTGACTTATGTTGGGTGCTAAGATGCTAAGGACTATGAAATTAAAATTTTGACTCTTTAATTTGTATCTAATGCAATGCGTGCTGGTTAACAACCTCAAATCAAATATGCTTGAAATTTTTAAAAACAGGCTTATAAAATAATTTTTTTAGAAGACTGGACTTCCCCAGGTCCGGCACCTCGTCCTCATAGGTCAGACTATCCGGACTCTACCCGCAGGCGGGGAAGGGTCTAAAGCAAGGAAAGAGTAATACAGAAATATGCATGCGACCCCGGGGTCGATCCCCGGCTAATTCCCTAGATTCGTTATCTTTCTATATTATTTAGACTCACTAAAATTTTAGACTTTTAAAATTATGAGTAGAAAACTTTCACACCCTCACGAGCCTCGCGTATCCAGGCGAAAACAAAGAGCGGCATGCAATCGCCAAAAAACTAGTAAAAACAAGTAATCCTAAAGGCAATCAATTCATCACATCAAATATTAACTAATTAATAAATGTCCATAGGCAAAGTTGCCTTGCTTATTACAAACCAGAATATTACAGAAAGTAAAGTGGCCGGGCACCACTGACAACAACCCGGATTCTAAACCTAGTAATGACGCAAGTTCTTTTGAGCGGGATACTTTCAATCTTCAAATCTTCAAGTCTTCAATTTCATTCTTCTTTGGACTCCTTTTCTTCAATCTTCTTGGAATCTTCATAGTGGATTACCCAAATGGACAAGAGGGCACTTCCCTCTAAGGGGGAAGACCACTCTTTCCTCTTTGGGTAAGGAAGAGGTATGATCCAAATTTGGATTTCCAAATGGAAAAGGAGTGTTCCCTAAAGGGGTATCCTTTCCTCTTTGGAATCCAAGCTTTGGATCTATGTATCCCAACTCAAAATGAACTTTCACAACACTTGACATTTACACAAATTACATTGATATCAAAATAAAAATCTAGACTCACCTGCAGGGTTATCCTAAGCAATTAATATAAATAAAGCAGTTATTCCCAAGCAATTATATATAAGCAGAAAAGAAAGTAAACACACTGGACACGCTCTTTTTATTTGGGGGCTTTAGCAGCTGAAGCACCTGTGCAAAGAGTTTATAATATTTATGCATTTTTTTGATTTGCCCCCTTTTTTATATTGCCCTGCATGAGCGTGGCCACCTGCAGAAAACTGTGTCAACATCCAGATCATACCTAACCTAAGGGTAATCTAGTCGCCAAACACATCAATCCATCCACAGAGTACAGAAAAAGTAAGCAGACACAGCAAAGCAATTTCATCCACATCATGCAATAAAAACTACGAAAAATCCGGCACACAGCAGTAAAGTAAACACCGGCCTAACCTAGATCTAGAGTTGGTTGTCCTAGCACATCATCTAAAGTATGTGAGAAAGGTCGTGTGGCTGGGATAGATCCTAATGTAGGTGATTAATTAATGTTGTCTAAAAGTTTGGATTTGTTAAAGCTTAAGAGGGAATTTAGGTTAAAATTTAAGTATTAATGAATTAAGAGTTTTAATTAGACATATTTTAAAAATTAAATGATTACTACCTTTGTTTCACACCGAGGCCGTGAAGTTTATTTCACCTTCCTTGGGGCTAAGCTAATAGCCTCGTAGGCCTGGGTTACCCAGTAGCAATCGGGGTTGATTAAGTTGATTTAAATTGGTTAGAATTAAAAGAGTGGATTAATATTAAAATGAGTTAGTTACTGATTTTTAAAGCTTGATTAATTTAAGTTTGCCATTAATTGATTCGTGGCGTTGTGCCACCAGGCTCGAGGAACCAGCCTCCTTAGGACACTTAGCCCCGCAGCCCGGAGTAGTCCAGCCGATAAACCAAATTAATATAATTGAATTAGAGATTTTTAAAACGTTAAATAATTAAGAATTAATCCATTTTAAGGTTTGACACCCTTTAGAATTCATTCGTGGCGTTGTGCCACCAGGCTCGAGGAACCAGCCTCCTTAGGACACTTAGCCCCGCAGCCCGGAGTAGTCCAGCCAATAAACTTCAACTTTGGGGTGGTTGTTGTGTTTTAAAGGATTTGTTAAGTGTTTTAAGCATTAAATCAATATTTTCTGAGTTTTAGAATGATTTGAGCTTTAAGAATATTTTAGAATATTTTAATCATTTAATTAAAGGGGTTGAAGGTTGAATTTTGATTAAGTTCAAATTCTGGAATGTTTGTATTTTATTAAAATATTAGACCTTACTACGATCAGTTTGAAGGTAAGTACGTTGAAATTGGATTTTTCTACATTTTATTACAAAGGTTTGAAGTTTTGAACTAGTTTTAACTACGGTTTGACCAATTTGTTGACCTTTTGACTTTGACCAGATTTTGGGGGTTTGAAATTTTTAGAAAATACTATATTTTAATTAGAGTCATTAGCAACTGAGTTTGATTGATTTGGAATTTTCTATAATTAATGGTGAATTTTAAAAGTTTGGATATTTATGATACTTTTTAATTATTTCAATTAAAGGCTATTCTAGTGATTTGGGCCTAAATGGATCTCAAACTCCTTGAAATCTCTCCCAAAGATCAGAGGTGATCTAAGGGGAGATTATCAAGCATTAAATTAATTCTTGGGATTTTTTAATGATTATTAATTAATTAATATTAATTAAACATTGAATTTTACTTAAAATTAAATTAAGGCTTAATTTGATGTCCAATCAAGGGGCTTTTAATTCTCATGAGTTAAGGGTTCAACACTAATTAATTTGGAGTATTAAACTTAAATTTTGGATTTAAAATGGATTTATTGAGATTTAATTAAGGCTAAGGGGCAATTCTAGCAAGGGCAAGCTATGGCTCCTAATTGGTGAACCAAATGAACTCCAAATCTGATGAAATTTGGACCATGGGGTCACCTGATCCCAAGGCCTAAACACACCAAATTTGGGCTCAATTGGAATACTCTAAGGTGGATAACTAAGCCACCTAAGGTGAGCTCTAAGTCACCTTCAAAAAATCCTAGGGAGCTATCCTAAGGTTGGATTGAGGCAAAGTCAGTGGCCCTAAACTCCATATCCTAAGCATAATCAACACACAAAAAACCAGATCCTAATTCTCATTGGATAGGCTTAAATCCCAATTTGAATTTAAGGGTCAACCCATGACCCTTAAACTCAAAAGTGGGGGAAAGTGCCCTTAGACTTTTAAAACAGGGGAGAAAAAATTTGGACATGTCAAAGACATGCCCAAATTCAATCTCCCAAAGTTCCATGCCCTGGAGACTTAACTACAAACAATAATTGCATAAATTGAAATAATACCATTAATGAAATTAAGCTTAACACACATGCAATTAGGGCCTGGAACCATAGGGCTTTTGAAGGTCTCCCTGAGACCTTTCCAATGAGCCTAAGAACACCTAATTTGGTCAAGTGTGCAGGGAGATATGGATTTTTGAAGTTCTCTTGAATTTCTGGATTTAATAATCCAGCCATTACACAGTCAGCCGCTCTTTACACGCGGCGCATCCCGATTGGCTGGGCAATCATTGGCGCTGACTGGGTAACGGTCGGATTAACCACAGCCGTCGGATGGCGGATCGAACGGCTGGGATTAAACGCGCTCCGGGACCGCGGGATCTAATCCGAGCCGTTGATCGAAATCAACGGCTGAGATTTTGTCTTCAACCTCCGCCTTCGCCCGAAGCCGTGAACTTTCTCTGGCGTGATCCGGTTGATCCCGCAGGCAAACTTCGACAAAATTTCACAGGGAGGATCAGGGGGGTGGAAACCTTCAATCCAACGGTGGAAATCCGTTGGGGTGAAGGTTTCCTTCACACTTGACCGGACTACCTAGCTAGGGAGCTCGGGATGAAGGAATTACCGTAGAGAAAGTCTCAACGAATGAGCTTCTCTATCTGGAAGCTTCAGGAGACGAAGGCGAGCAGGTTTCCTTCAGAGGCCGCGATTGGAGGACTGCTGGAAGTATGACTTCGAGCGGGACGCCGAAGCCTTTCGCCGGAGTTCACTCGAAGCGATAGAAGGGACGGTCTGAGAGCTCGAAGGAAGGTGCTGGGAGATCGAGGGAGCTCTGGGGAACCGTTCGAAAACTCTGGGATCGTCTGGCGAGCCTTGGGGAGCACCACCCTATTCAGCCTCCTACCGCTAGCTCGGACGGCCAGGATTGAATCGGAGGAGGTCTCGGATTGATGCCAAGTGGAAAGGGGCACCATTCCAGAGAGCTCGTGAGCCTCAAGCCGGCGAGCCACAGCCTTTGGAAGGCTTTCGGTCTGGGGGGACCACCGGAACTTGCTCTCCATTGGTTCCGACCGCCGCCGGCCATGGTCTGGGTCGGATTGACCAGGGAAGGCCGATGGGGACATGCTGGAGCTAAATGTGGAGCCAATTTGGCCTGGGGAAGCTGGAGTCAATCTGGTGGCTCGGTTGGGCTCGAACCTGCTTGATTCGAGTTGAAGTGAGCCCGATTCAGGTCAGACCAGACCCTGGGTTTGGTATGGGAAGCAGGTCTGGGTCTGGTGCACCCAATGCAAGTGGCAATTGGGTTGAATTCGATCTGGATTAAAAGATGGCTCGGGTTGGTCCAAACCTGCTCAGTTCGGGTCGATTTGGGCTCAACCCAGGTCAGGCCAGACCCTGGGCATGAGGTGGGAAGTGGGTCTGGCTCTGGTGCACCCAATGCAAGTGGCAATTGGGTCTAATTTGATCTGGACGGGGAGATGGCTCGATCCCAAGTGTTTTTGGGCAGTTTGGGCTAGCCTAACTCTTGACCCAAGCTAGCCCAAGGCATGGGCTTGCTGGAGAAGGGGCATTGAACCTAGGGCCACCTATGGGAGGTGTTGGTCAAGCTCAATTGGGCTTAGGTTGAGATTTAGCTCAATCCCAAGTGTTTTTGGGCACTTTGGGCTAGCCTAACTCTTGACCCAAGCTAGCCCAAGGCATGGGCTAATCAAGGAAAGTGTGTTGGGTCCATGGGAACTCAATGACACTTTGATTTGGATTCAATTTGGATAAGATCAAAAGATGGCTCAAGGGAGACCTCTTCTTGGTTACTTGGGTCAAGCCATGTGACTAACCCAAGTGAGCCCAAGGCTTGGGTCACCAAGAGGGGTCTCTTGGGTACCCAAGGGGTCTTCCCATACATTCAAAGAACTTGGAATGGACTTGATTCAAAAATTTGAAAAAAAAAAGGAAGGGTGGGTGGATCCATGGGTCAAACTTGGTTGACTTGGTCAACCAAGTTGACCCAAGGTTTGGGTTTGAGTTCAACAAGTTGAGTTTAACATTTAAAATTCATTGGAAGTGGTTTCAAAGAGTTTGGAATTGATTTGAATTGAAATGGGCATTTGAAATCCTATAAGGGTATTTTGGTCAATTTTGACCTATTGGTCAACTAGGGTCAAAAATGGTTCTGAAAAATGCAGTTTACTGCTCAATGGGTTAAAATCAAGAGTCTGGAAGTGATTGGAGGCTTTGATAAGGATTCCAAGATCAATATCTCAAAGGGGTTAGGCTCAATGGCATAGGCTGTAAATATTTGAAGGTTTTACAGCCTTTGAATTTTAATTCAGATTCTGGGGTTAGAGACCTCAGAATGAGCTCAAAGTTGGGGGGTAACCTCTAGAGACATGTCTTATCACTTTGCAAGTGATAGACCTTGAATCAGAGGTCATTTGACGGGGTTTTGGAATGTTTGAAAAATCTCTGAAAAGGGTGTTTAGGACAGGGCCTCTAGAATTTGGATTTGAGTCTGAATTCTGGGTTTGGATTTGATTTGAAGTTTGAATGATTAATATTGAAGTATCCAAACCATTTACAATCATGTGATGATTGTTAATGGGTGGATATGGTCACAACTAGATTGAAGTTTGGATCAAAATCTAGATTGAGGTTTGGATTGTCAAATTGATTGGATCAAGGTTTAGATATGTTTGAAATTTGAATTAATTTAGATTTGAGTTGGATGGAGTTTGAGATTCAAATTGATCACAGGTAGGAATCAAATTGAAATTGGAGTGGATCAAATATAGGAATTTATTTTTTTAAAAAAATGAAGTTGATCAAGGGTGGAGATTGATTTGAAGTTGGAGTGATCCTAAGATCTAGAAGAATTCTAAGATCTAGGATTTAAGGGAATCTTAGGCTCTAGAATAGGCTCTATGGTCTGGCTCTAGGAAAGAATTCTAAGTTCTAGAGTGGATCCTAGGGTCTAGGATTAAATCTGGATTCTGGATGTGTCTTAGTGACCTCATACAAAAATGAGGTCAACAGGGGGGGGGGTGAATTAGTATTTTAAAAATTCTCTTTGAAATTAAAGAAAACTATTTATTTAAATTTCATGCAAAAATAATTTTTCAACCACAAAATGTAAAATGCTAAAAAATAAAAGTGCGGAAAAAAATGAACACAAAGATTAATACTGGTTCGGTCAAATAAGACCTACGTCACTCCCTGAAGACTCCCTCTTCAGGTATTTCACTATTACCAAAAGTACTCTCATTTTGCCCCCACAGCAAGGCGGAGAAGCCTTTACAATTTTCATCTCTTCCACCAATCCACAATGCGGCAGAGTACCGTCCTTTCTCACCCACTAAGTGTAGACTGAATATCGTTGTCCTTTCACACCCTCCAAGCGTTGGCAGAGTACTGTCATCCCTTAATACCATCCAAGTATTGGCAGAGTACCGTCATCTTTTCATGACCTCCAAGTTTTGGTAGAGTACAGTTCTTCTTCAAAGATCTTCTCTCGAGCAACTAGAAAGAAGAGTGGAAGAGAACTAATAAAAACACAAAAGCGATTCTTACCTTTGAGTAACCTTGTGAACCCTTCACACTCTACTTATAACAACTCTCTCTCAAACACTCTCCCAGAATACTCTTTTACTCACTCTTTAAGAAATCATGAAGAACAAACACTTCAAGTCAGTTTTTAAGGACTTTTTATATGAAAGACATGAAAAATGGTCCAAAGAATTGAAAATTGCAATTTTGAGCGTATACAGTTGTATAGTATAATCATAAATCGTATGTTTGAATAGTTCAAAAAACACTATAATTATCTAGTACAAACCATGTTCATTTTGTACAAACTATTAAGAAAATGTTTTTAGTTCGTCGGGATGAAAAGATACTCCATATTTATCTACGCTGGATGTCTTATGTATGAATAATTGATTGTAAAGTACGATCATTTTAGAAAAAATTGGTGTTCATCAAAATGAAAAGGGACCCATTCTTTTCAGACTCAAGACGTCGCTATTTGAAGGTCACTTCGTACAGTACAATCAGTTCAAAAAATTCAGAAATCATTAGGACGAACAAGGATGTATCTATTTCATACTCTAAACATTGTTTGTATGAAGAACTCTTCACACAGTATGATCAGTACTTTGAAAATTTCTTTCCACTATTCATTTAAGTGCTCGTATGAGGAAATAACTAAACAAATCAACCTGCACAAAATGAAATCATACAGTACAAATAGTTTTAAAAATTACAAATTTTTTACACTCCCCTAGTGTATGTGTGCACTATTACTCAATTATAATCACACTCCCTAAGACTCAAGATAAAAATAAAAAATATATACTCTATTTATAATGAACCCTAATATAATATGATTTGAAGTCTTCTATAGGGGTGTGTTGACCTCATTTTTGTATGAGGTCACTAAGGCCCTTCCAAACTCCAGATTAATTTTAGATCCTAGGATCCACTCTAGACCTTAGGATTCTTTCTTAGAGCCAGACCTTAGAGCCTACTCTAGAGCCTAAGATTCCCTTAAATCCTAGATCTTAGAACTCCTCTAGATCTTAGGACCATTCCAACTTCAAATCAATCCCCACCCTTGATCAACCTCAACCTCAAATCAATTCCTACATTTGATCAACTCCAACTTCAATTTGATTCCTAATTTTGATCAATTTAAATCTCAAACTCCATTCAACTCAAATTCAAATTAATTCAAGTTTCAAACATATCCAAACCTTGATCCAATCAATTTGACAATCCAACCTTCAACTTAGACTTTGATCCAAACTTCAATCTAGCTTTGACCTCATCCATTCATTAACAATCACCACATTATTGTAAATGATTTAGATACTTCAATACTAAACATTCAAACTTAAAATCCATTCCAAATCCAGAAGTCTAAACTCAAATTCAAAGTCTTAAGGTCTTGTCCTAAAGACCCTTTTCAAAGAATTTTCAAACATTTCAAAACCCAGTCAAATGGTCTCTGATTCAGGGTCTATCAATTTCATATTGATGTGACATGACTCTAGAGGCAACCCTCCAAATATGAGCTCATTTGGAGGATTCTAACCCTTTAAACTTAATCCAACTCCAAATGTTGCAAAACCTTTGAATATTTACAATCCATGCCACTAGGCCTTTCACCTAGTGGAATTTGACTTTGGATCCCCCTTCAAATCATTTGATCCCTCTTAATACCTTGATATTAAATTATTAAGCAATGATCTACATCTTTTTATATTCAATTTGATCCAAAATTGACTTGAGTCCAAAATGACCAAAATGCCCTTAAATGGAGATTTTTGGACTTTTGGCCTAAACTCAACTTGATTTGACTTATCAACCTTTGAAATCTTCTTCAAATATCATTCCAATGGATCCTAAATGACATTAGGAACACATAGAATCCAAACTTGACTCATGATTTGACCAGGTTGACCAAGTCAATCATGGTTGACCAAATCAACCTTTAACCTACACACTTGTCAAATTCAATTATTCAACCCATTTGAATCAAATCAACCTTTCAAAATCATTCAATTGGACACTCATGACATGTCCAAAGACTTTCAAGTCAATCCTCATATTAGGTTGACTTGGTTAACTCATTTGAAGAGGTCAAAACCCTCTTTAACTTCATGTATTTACTTAAAAATTCAAATCTTTGATCTCAAACTCTTGGCCACATCATCAAGCCACCTTGGCAATCCATGGATTAGTCTAGAACCTGCTCAAACATGATGTGATGTGACACATTTCATCCCCTAATAGAGCTTAAACCACCCCCCTTTAACAAGGCTTGGCATTGGTTCATCCAAATGGGGAAAAAGGTGTGGTCCCTCTTCACATGGACCAAGAGATGTCACTCTCAACCACCAACCCTATTCCATAACTTTGGGCAGCATAGGGGACACTTGGAACTCATCCAAAACCACTCCAAATTAAATCTCAACCATCCAATCCAAAAGCCAAAGGTAAAGTGAGGGAAAACTTGACCTAAAGGTGGCTTCTTCATCATTCCCTTGGATATGATCAAAATCTCCAAACTCCAGCAGCCCTCAACCTTCCAAGAGCTCCTCCCATACACTCCAACACATTCCAAGGCCTTACCAAGCTTTTCCCAACCATTTCCAAGCCTCAAATCACTATTTTAGTGAGGAGAGAGCATTCTAGAGAGAGAAAGAGGACTTTCCAATATAACTTTCTATCCAGCAAGATCCGGCTTTTGGCGTCTTCTTCAAAGTTGTAGAAGATTGCTGTAGCTTTCCAACAAGCTAAAGATCTCAAAAATCCGACGGTTGGATCGTACGTTATGCTCATTTTAAGTTTAAATTTTATTTTGAAACTGTAGCGATTTTACAATGAATGGAGCCTCCAAACTCCAAGCATTGTAAGATCATATTTCCCTCTAGCTACAGTTCAAATTTCGTGCCATTTCGTCAAGTATTTTGAAAGATATGAGCGTTTAAAGATTTCTATTCAAAATGAACTAGAGCAGATCTGGACCGTCCGATCGACGATCAGACGGCTCAGATCTGGGTATACCGTGCGGCTTCCTCCATGTTTGAACGTGGGTCATCCCGTGGTATGGGAGGGTTACGTGGCGTCACGCCATGCCGCCACGTCACCGTCAGCTGATTTGACCCAAATTTGAATAAAAAATGCTTTAAATGCTTTAAATCTTCAAAAATTCACAGAAAATCGAGTTCTCCACCAAATGGTTCGTTCTTGGGCTCGTTGGAAAGATAAACTAATGTAGTATTTATTAAAATTAAATATATATTGATTTGATTTCTGTATTGTGAGATATTTGAGTTTATGTTAATTTTATTTATTTCTATTTTCTCACAATCCAGTGATCAAATGAAGCCCAAATTTGGGTGGATAGTTATTGAGTATCTTAGGAATGTTCAACAATTTTTCTAGGTTCATATGCTCAATAGTTTTCTGTGATATAAATTTTTAAGGTAAACGGTCTATTTTGTACCCTAAACTTTGAAAATTCATAACTCTTTAGGGTTTTAGTATTTTGTTGTGATATTTCTGTGGTATGATTAAATGTATGTCAGGGTTAGACACACCATGTTTCATGCCTATTTAAATAGCAGAGACACCTAGGAAAAATAATTAAGAAAATGTCTAGAAAACTTAGAAAATTCATAGGGGATTATACACATACCCAATAGAAATGAAACTTGAACATAGTAAACTTAGTGACATCAGGTACCTTAGGTTCAAATTTTACTCAATTTGAAGGTCATTAGGTTAGAAAATTGAGCATGTCAAATTTCATCCCCTTTAAGAACTTAAAAACTTCAATAAATCATTATAAATTTATATTTATTCAAAAAAATACCCATAATACCTCTAATTAACCATATTTAAACTCTTAATCATTGAAAATTTAAATTACATTAATTTGACCTTAAAATCCACTTTAATTTAATTTTAATCAAAATCAATATTTAATCAATTTTAATTAATTAAAAATTATTAAAAATCCTAAAAAATCTTTAAACACTTGCTGATCTCTCCTTAGATCATTTATGATCTTTGGAGTTGATTTCAAGAAGTTTGGGACTCATTTGGGATCAAATCACTAAAATGACCCTTAATTGAAACAATTTAATAATTTCAATAAATATCCAAACTTTCAAAATTCATAACTAATTGTAGAAAATTCTAAATCAATCAAACTCAGTGGCTAATGACTCTAATTAAAATCTAGTATTTTCCAAAAATTTCAAACCCCCAAAATCTAGTCAAAGTAAAAAAGTCAACATTTTGGTCAACCCTAGGTCAAAATCGGGTCAAAACTTGTAAAAATCATAACTTTTGATAGAAAACTCCAAATTGAATGTACCACCTGTCTAACAACTCATAATTAGGTCTAGTATTTGTTACAAATCTGAAACCCTTAAGATTAATCTTAATTTTAAAAATCAAATTTTGACCCCTTAATTTGCATATCCGGATGACCTCCAAAACTTATTAACTCTTCCAAATTTCAGAATTTTCTTAATAGGTTAATAAAATTCCCAACTAATCTATTAAAATTAGTAACTATCTCCCTTTAATATCAATCCACTCCTTTAATTCCAACCAATTTAAATAACTTAATCAACCCCGATTGCTACTGGGTAACCCAGGACTACGAGGCTATTAGCTTAGCCCCAAGGAAGGTGAAATAAACTTCACGGCCTCGGTGTGAAACAAAGGTAGTAATCAATTAACTTTTAAAATATGTTTAATTAAAATTCTTAATCTATTAATACTTAAATTTTAATCTAAATCCATTTTAAACCTTAACAAACCCAGACTTTTAGACAACTTCAATTAATAACCTACTTTAGGATCTATCCCAGCCACACGACCTTTCTCACACACTTTAGATGATGTGCTAGGACAACCAACTCTAGATCTAGGTTAGGCCGTTGTTTACTTTACTGCTGTGTGCCGGATTTTTTGTAGTTTTCACTGCATGTTGTGGATGAAATTATTTAGTTGTGTTTGCTTACATTTTATGTACTCTGTGGATGGATTGATGTGTTTGGCGACTAGATTACCCTTAGGTTAGGTACGATCTGGATGTTGACACAATTTTCTGTAGGTGGCCACGCTCATGCAGGGCAATATAAAAAGGGGGAAAATCAAAAAATGCATAAATATTATAAACTCTTTGCACAGGTGCTTCAGCTGCTAAAGCCCCCAAATCATAAAAAGAGCGTGGCCAGTGTGTTTACTTTCTTTTCTGCTCATATACAACTGCTTGGGAATAACTGCTTTTTATATATTAATTGCTTAGGATAACCCTGCAGGTGAGTCTAGATTTTTATTTTGGTATTAATGTAATTTGTGTAAGTGTCAAGTGTTGTGAAAGTTGATTTCGAGTTGGGATACATAGACCCAAAGCTTGGATTCCAAAGAGGAAAGGATACCCCTTTAGGGAACACTCCTTTTCCATTTGGAAATCCAAATTTGGATCATACCTTTTCCTTACCCAAAGAGGAAAGAGTGGCCTTCCCCTTAAAGGAAGTGCCCTCTTATCCATTTGGGTAATCCACTACGAAGATTCCATGAAGATTGAAGAAAAGGAGTCCAAAGAAGAATGAGATTGAAGATTTGAAGATTTGAAGATTGAGAGTATCTCACTCAAAATAACTTGCGTCATTACTAGGTTTAGAATCCGTGTTGTTGTCAGTGGTGCCCGGCCACTTTACTTTCTGTAATATTCTAGTTTGTAATAAGCAAGGCAATTCTGCCTATGGACATTTATTAATTAATTTATATTTGATGTGATGATTTGATTGCCTTTAGGATTACTTATTTTTACTAGTTTTTTGGTGATTGCATGCCGCTTTTTTGTTTTCGCATGGATACGTGAGACTCGTGAGGGTGTGAAAGTTTTCTACTCATAACCTTAAAAGTCTAAAATTTTAGTGAGTCTAAATAACATAGAAAGATAATGAATCTAGAGAATTAGCCGGGGATCGACCCCGGGGTCGCATACATATTTCTGCATTACTCTTTCCTTGTTTTAGACCCTTCCCCTCCTGCGGGTAGAGTCCGGATAGTCTGACCTATGAGGACGAGGTGCCGGACCTGGGGAAGTCCTATCTTCTAAAAAATTATTTTCTAAGCCTGTTTTTAAAATTTCAAGCATATTTGATTTGAGGTTGTTAACTAGCATGCGTTGCATTAGAAATGAATTAAAAGAGTCAAAATTTTAATTTCATCAGTTTTAGCATTTTAGCACCCAACATAAGTCAAAGGGGGCCAAATAGGAGAATCTCTAGATGTCGGCCCCAACTTTCCAAAACTTTAATTACAACGTCCCTATCACTCTTTCATAAAAGACCGGATTCATCTCTTTTAAATCGATTAGGTGGTTAGCTGGCTCCCCAATCCAGGCCGGGGTAAGTCCAGATCTTGCACTGCATTAGTTAGGATCGGACGACTGTGGTCCAGTGTCCAAAATAGATTTAGGATCCGGGGCAGATCTTTGATTATAAGACCCCAAACTTTGGGAATCTAATCCCAAATTTCTAATAAAATGCTCAACTCTAATTAAATATCATTTCAAGTCCAAAACATAAAGCCCAACACTTAGATTAAGTTGGGACATTTCCGGATGGTTCTGGAATCTCAAAGTGTCCCCTACCTCTCATCCTTTAACTCCGTTAATAACTGCTCAATTTTGATCCATTCCCTTTTGAGTTTCCAAAATTCATCTCTTTTTGATATCACTCCTAGAAAATCTGGCAAAATTTTGCCACTATTTTAATCGAGAGTTTTTGTAGGGGATTTTGTCTCCCTTCGATGTAATTAACTACGAGGGCTTGCGCTCGTAGGAGATTTAGAACCACACACACCTGATTTTAAAATTGATTTTTTCAAAGTTCAATTAGATTTCATTGGGAAAACTTAAAATACTAGTGATCGTTATTATAACAATCAAAGAATTATCATCGAATAGTATTTTCTCCCTACGAGGAGATACACTTTTCTTTGATAAGGCTTTGGATGTGAAATCAACGATCACACTTCTTAAATATTATGGTTGGATATTCAGTAGAATTGCATTTTGACCCTTCGGGGCCATATGAAGTTCTCTTTAACATCCGATCATGATATTCAAGATGAATTTCATAATTCTAAATCTGAATAGCGTTATGAAATTTTATTTTCACCTCTCGAGGTGAAATACTTTTTCTAACGAGACAATTCGATTTTAGAATTCAATTTTAAGCCCTAAAGAAAACTAATATTTTTAAAATATGTCTTTCAAAATTCCACCAACAGGGTGTCAATATTTGACACGACCAAATAATTTGACTCGAACCCAACCCAATAATTTTGGGTTATGCTCAACCAAAACTCGCAATGTTTTGGGTTTTTGTTAAACATTTTGACTCATTTCAAAAATTGGGACTGGTCCGAGTTAACCCTTTGACCTAAACATGACCCAAAATTGACCCATTTTCATCAAAAATTTTGATTTTGACCCCACAACTTGAGATTGACCTATTTTTTACATGAAAAGAGGAGGTTGACCCATTTTCGACCCAAAATTTAGCAATTTTTTTATTGGAAATGGGTCATTTCAGTCATGTTAGGTTGACTTAGACTGGAAGCGTGTTGGGTTAGGGTCCAGAAAATTTACCCATTTTCAAATGCTGGTCGGGTTCGGGTTGACCCGAATAGTGCTAGGTCAGTTTTGGGTTCGAGCCAAACCCGACCCATGACCCAAAATTGGGACCCCTATTCTTCAACAGTTTTGAGTATGATTTTCCTGAAATGTTAGTACACACAAACAACAAAAGAAATATATCCAATATATGTTAGGAGAAATAGTAATCAAAATAATAATATTTAGAATTATAAAAAATACACATGTTGCAATAATCTTAACAAACAAAAAATTAAGTAGCAACAATCACAACAATATCTCCTTTTTAATGATGGCAAAATAATTATTATTTGAGTTAATATTTATACCCTAAATTTCTCCTTAGCTCCCCCTAAATAAATAAACATATTTGAATATAGAGATTTTCCATGAAGATCAGAACTCAAAAAACAATTTTGTTTTAAATAAAAGACATCACACAAGAAATATAAAAATAATTACAAAAACACACAAACACAAAACAAAAACAATAGCAAAAACACAAATATAAAAAACAAACAATAATATTATTCCCCCTTTTTACAACAACAAAAAGAGAAGAAGAACTTGAAATGATAGATGTCAAACGATAAACATAAATAATTGACCTTGAAAATTATTTCAAAATAATTGAAATTACAATATCCATTTCATAAGGAAAAAAAAAGAAGGATTCAAAAATTTTAAATCAAATAACAACTAAAAAAAGATAAGTTAATCAAATCATGATGCATCTTAGATATATTAAATAAAGATAATTACAGAAAAAATTACAAAATGAAGATTAGTTAATTTCAATTTCAATATAGATTATAATTGAAAATTATATTGTTTTGAATTAAAGATTAAATGATAGTGCGAAGAAAACAATAAAAAAATTGGCGATATTGCTTATCTTTTCAAATATTTATTGGAAACTTTGTGCATCTTTCTCTATTTGGTCTAATTTTGTGCCTCTTTTCACTTTGCGAATTATTGCGCATACTTTCAATTTTTGCACTCATTGTGCATTTCTTTTGATATACTTTTTGAGTCTTTCCAAAATCAATAATCTAAAATCAAATTTCTCTAATAACAAAAATAATCGTATTGAAAAAGAAAAAAAAATAATAAGACATCAATATTGCAATAATGATATTCAAAATATATTTCCCTAAAAGAACATGAAATTGATCTTCACAACTTAATCTAGTTATAATTAAATTTAAATTTTTTGAAAAATTATATTTTGTAATGCAGGTTAATTTATAACATATTTTTTAGATCAATTATAAAAGGCTTTTTGTATAGATATACTAACATTTAAAAATAAGAAACAAAAATACGTTTATAAAATAGGACATTTTTTATTAATATCAAAAATATCACATATATTCAGAACATTGATATCAATATCAAAACAACGAAACATCAATATATAGACATCTCAATAGAAAATAAGTACTACAAATATGAAATACAAAAATGTCATCATAACACGAGAAAAGGACTAAAAAAGGAACAAAGAGAAATACATCTAAAAGTCATAGGGGCCCCAATCTGGAGAAGATGGTTGGCTAAACACTAAAAAATATATATTCATCATAGCTACATTTGTATTTATCGTGTCAAACTGATCACGGATCCACCCCATGTCCTCCTTGTACCTTGTAACCTATTGATTTAAAGGCTTATCAATTTGATCAAAATGTTAATCAAACTGAGTTTCTATATAATCAAAATGCTAGACCAACTACTAAAAATAGTTTTGATCAGGTCCACGTGCAGGTCTAGGTGCTCCTCATTTTCTTTAGAATTACCACTCGAGCTCTGGTCTGTCCCGAACAAAGATGAAAATGAAGCATCAGTGAAAAAGATAGGATTTTCTATAGGAGGAACAGGATGAAGAATGTGGTACTTCTTGTCTAAGATGTATGTCACTAAGTGTCCTAGAGCAATATGTTTCTTCCTAGTATGATGAGGAAGCCCAATTTTAGAAAGAATATAAATGTAATCTACGATGAGCTGGGCCACATCAAAAGGATTTTTTGTCATGATTAATTATGTGATGGTGGACAAAATAGGTGTCATATTTATATGATCACTAGCCTTAGAAATAATTGAAGTTCTTAAGACTTGTTGTATGATCCAGGCCTTTTAGTTCAATATGTAGGTTCTCACTAAGTGACCTACTTAAGATGCACCTTTAAGACTTTTATTAATCTCAGTCCATTCTTAATTAGATTTAGAGGTCAAGGTGTGAGCTCTAGTGCCATGAGTCCATAAATGAAGTAAAGTTTCTAAATCTCCTTTGTGATTTTGACTTGCTGTTTGTGAACATAAGAAGTTATCCTAATTTGATCATCATTAAACCTCATGTTCACTTAGAAGTAACGAAAGGTCTTTTTACGGTAGGTGTAGAGTAAGATAAGAATAAAAGAGAAATGAGTCAAAGCAAAGAGAGGCATGAAAAAAAAGTGGATGTCATCCTAAATGAGAAGTCTAAAAGGTGTGATTTTGACTACTACATATAGAAAGAATGCATCCACATTATCCATAGACAAAAATTTGTCATCCCCATAAGTTCTAGAAGAGGACCCCTTAGAAACATGTGAATCCTTACTCTAATTGGCCATTCTTGAAATGAGGGCTCTAAAAGGTTTAGAAGTGAAAATAAAAGTGAATGAAAACCAATTCAAAAATCCTTATATATATAGAAAAAATTACCTTTCGTACAATAAAAAATTGGGTTTGTACTTACAATCTTGAGATCGTACGAGACTAAATTATTTTCATACATACAAATGGAAATAGCCAAAATGAAACAACTTTTTTGTAAAACACCATTTATGAGACATCCTTTAATACAAGTTTTTTGACCACGCATTCGCCCAGACAAACAAGTATTCATCAGGGATGACTAAAATATTAAAGATCATTTTAAAGCCTATTAAGTTCATCCCGCATAGAAATTGACAATTGGATCATACGGACGAAAGATAATTTCATACGTACGATCAGTACGGAGGGATGAGATATGGAAGCAGTTGCCTGATCTATTTGTAATGGTCTCCCAAAATTTGAAGCAAGGCCAAACAATATTTGTGAATTAAAAAAATGCAATCTCAAATTAGTGAAAGAAATCCAAACAGGCGCAATAGGCAATTCTTCACTCACATCAAAGTTAGGCATCCATTTGAGAAGAAGCATTTGAGAAGCTTGAATATAGTAGGACCTTCTCGCAAAGATACAAATAAAAGAATGAAAGCTCAAACTTTCTGCAAAAAATTGTTGATGATGACCTGAATCATCTACACCTGCAAAACAAAATGGCTACAGAGTAAAAGGGTAAAGCACAAAATTTTATAGTTATCCCAATACAAATTGCAAAACTTTAATCTAAAGAGGAGAAAAAAATGATAAAAACCACTAAAACATAATTGATCTAAAGGCAAACACCAATTAAAGAAAAAAAGGGGATCAAGACTGATACAGCTCAGGATTAAACTAGTAAAAGAAGTCTCATCAAGGTTATCCACAAGCCACTCAATCCAACCCTCAGGTACAAACACCATCCAGCCTTCTAATAAACTCGAGCACCAGGGGATAACACCAACATCACACCAGCACACCAACTCAAAGTTACCACAAGCATGCAACCCAAAGGAACACCAACATAAGGTCAGATAACCAAAAAAAAAAAAAAAAAAATAGAATCGTGTAAGGCTACCCACAATAAGGCTCAAATCCTCCAAAAAATGATAAGAAACTAGCCCAAAGACACTCCAATTGTTGACATGATACAAAATTCAAGGCAAAATCCCAGGTAAATAAAGATCATAGGAAAAATGGCCCAAAACCCCATCCAAATGTCTATGAAAACCCCGAACAATCCAGACAATAGCTTCATTGAGGAATACTGAGAGATGTAGACATAAAACTAAATTCAGCACCCAGAAAAGCTCAACAAAGTAATAGGTCAAAATGCCATACCAGCAAATAGAAGGCCCAGACAATAAGAAACAAAATAAATAAGTCAACCCGAAGAATAAATTAGGAGAAAGTAGCAAACCAAGGCAACCAGGCCAAAATAACATAATATCCCCACTAAAAATTAGATGCCAAAGAAGATGCCTCTAGCAACCAACAATAGAAGCCACCAGATAGGTACCCAGAATCTCACGGAAGACCTAATAACCAAAGGTGGAACCATAAATAAAAGAGAAAATAAAATTCCACCACAAAACCACAACCAGACCCAGAGGTACCAGCTAGAATTAACCATAGGGAGGAACAATTTCATCCAAACACTCTTAGTTAACTAGGATATCCTAATTATGGTTTCTATTTTTAATTGATCATCTGGTATGATTTAAAATCATTTTGTATGATTAGGGTAAAAATAGAGAATTCTCTAACTCACCAAAATTCTCCCCATAAGTGTGTTTGTAGGGTTACTTAGCTTGGGGTCCACAAGATTTATTACATGACTCAAAGAAAGTAAAAAGTATTTTGAAAATGAAATTACATACATGCTCTATCTTAGTTTGCCTTATCTTGAGCTAATTTACATTGCAATTGATTGTGTGGACTTAAGAACTTATTTAGTAGGGAAAAAAATAGATATGTAAGGATAGTAGTAGTAAAGAAATAAAAAATATTTATTATAATAAAAATCATTGTACTTGGGCCCTGATCTACAATAAGGGTGACAAAGTTTCTTGTCCATTACCATCACCAAGAGGGTGAAAAGAGCTTCTAAGGTTCACTACCTTTACCAGGAGGGTGAAATGAGCTTCCATTATTCTCTACCTCCTAAGGAGGGTGAACCAAATTTTGATTCATTGCCACATTAGATTGTTAGAAGTGATCCTTATATGGGCTTCTCCACCTTGCTGTAGAGGATAAAGATTTAGTGCAATCACTGGAGAGGACTCCGTGGAGAGGACGTATGTTATGGTTGACCGAATCACTATAGATTTTTGGTGTGCTCATTATTTTTCATCTTATATTTCTTATTTTTATTTCCATTAAATTTACATTACTATACATTTATGATGAAATTGACTTAAGTTTCCTTGAAAAGAAAATTAAAAAAAAATTAAAAGATAAAAATGAAAAAAACTATTTTGTATATTCTCTTATGCTTATATATATATATATATATATATATATATATATATATATATATATATATATATATATATATATATATATATATATATATATATATATATATATATATATATATATATATATATATATATATATATATATATATATATATATATATATTACATTATTTAAATAATAATAATTTTTGTTAATTGGTAAATTTTTAAAGTGCCGATTCAGGCCCGTGCTTGTTGTGCTTAGGGATATTTCAATGAAGTTTAACATACTCCATTAAATGACACATTTTAGTATTAGGAATATTGAAAAGGTCACTCTACAACATCTCCACCTTTGTTTGATAGTATACCACTTGAATTTTTGGAAAATTTTCAAGTTTACTTTATTGCAATCTATTTATATTCGCATGTGGTATATGAACTAGGAGGGTTATCCTTAATGTTTTAATTTTTTTATTCGATTTAAAGTATAAACACTGTTCTCCTCATTTTTTTATGAGGTTACCTTATTCTACAATCATTATCAACAATAATATAACTAGCGATCGACCCAAATTTAAATAGAATTGATGTCAATTTACATGAATTAATCTAGTTAAATAATTTCAAACCCATATCTTAAAAAATTTGGCCAATTGAGTTAGCAATTTAGCACTTCACATTGATTTAAAATACAACTTTTATCATAGCCATTGATTTTAAAGGGCAAGATATATATATATATATATATATATATATATATATATATATATATATATATATATATATATATATATATATATATATATATATATATATATATATATATATATATATATATATATATAACCCAAAAAAAAGATATATAACAAAAAAAAAGATATTCCATTAGAACAAAAAGAGGGGTACAAAAAAGTATGAAAAGGAAACAAAATACTAAGCCTGCCTAACGCAAAATAGGAGGTATACAAAGAAAAATGAAGAGAAGAATAACAAAAAGAAAAGAGCTAATAAAAACCCCTCATCTGAAAATGAAGGATCTGAATGGTATTGTACAAGCACAATGCACCCAAGAAGACCTCAAAAATGATCATTTGAGGGTCTTAAATCCTTGCCCAAGATCTTTTTAGTTACTTTTTTCCTCATTTAACGGGCAGTGGAGACAGGCCCCAACTACTACAATTCTTTTTAAGGACTCTATGTCTTTATTTGGAGAGGTTCAGTTTGTCATTAGAGATATCCTACTACAGAGATTTTAGGGCTGGCTACCTAATTCATTATAGGTTTTGTCCTTCCATAATCTCATTCCCACAAGCAGCCACTCCCTTGGTGAGGAGAAATTATTCAGTGCAAAATATGGATGGATGAAAATAAAATTAAGACCCATGGATAGCATATGTGGAAATTGTTGACATGGATTGCTTAGTGGAATTCTGATGTGGCTTAAACACTTAAAACTCGATAAAGGTTAAAAGTGAAAATGACGAATGAATTCCATATATTGATAGGCACGTTTTTGGTTTTCAATATTCATTATTCCTTCTATAAAGAAAAATCACTCAGAAGCTCCAACATTTTCTTCTTGCAATCCGACATTCTTCTCTGATGTTCCTACATTCTCTCCGATGGTGTCACCTTCTCGACCTAAAAAAAGAAAGGTAATTTTCATGCATATTTTATGCTCATGCTATGCGTATTTAATTCTCATGCTATGCATATTTTTTGCTTATGCTATGTTTATTTCATATTTGATAATTGCATAAATATTTAATGATAGCTATGGCTTTATCATATTTTTACTGCTTTTGGGGTTTATGCTGAAACCTAAACCCTAACAAACTTTTAAAAATTTAACTCTTTGGAGCTTAAAAATAACAAAAAAGTAAATATATAAATATTTTATGCATAGGTTTCAAGTAATTTGTGTGTAGGTTGTGCATTATCACTATGTATTTTAGCTTATGCTAAGTGTATGTGTTCCTTCACAAAACATTTTAAATTATTGATGCTAGTTATTGCTCATATTATTTTTTCTATAGTTTGGGTTTATGTTGAAACCTAAACCCTAATAAAATTTTAACAATTAAATTCTTTGGATCTTAAAAATAAAATTAAAAGAGTAGTTTGTGCCAATATTGTGTGTAGGATGAGCGTAACCACTATGTATATTGTGTGTATATTGTGTGTCATCTCCTTATGGTTCTTTGTGATGTTCTTTCAAATAATGGAATACATTTGGATGATGTTAATTGATTACATCTTGAGAGTAATTTCATGTTAGGAATCTATGACATTTGTTTGATGGCCTTCTAAGAATGCAGCTAGAAAGATTGTTGAATCACATAATTTAGCATTTTCTCTATGTATACTATGCATACTCTATGTGTATACTTTGCGTATGTTGTGTGTATTTTGTAAGTATGTTGTGCATTTTATTGACTATCTTTTTTACTTATTTTATTAGTTTTTTATCCTTGATGTTTTAGATATATTTTTGTCCTATTAGCTATCCATGATATGTTTCAACATTTCGAAAAATTTATG
The DNA here is from genome assembly GCA_016618105.1 of Dendrobium huoshanense. Classification (NCBI taxonomy): domain Eukaryota; kingdom Viridiplantae; phylum Streptophyta; class Magnoliopsida; order Asparagales; family Orchidaceae; genus Dendrobium; species Dendrobium huoshanense. The sequence continues at coordinate 5,661,852 of CM028350.1, read as the reverse complement.
AAAAATTTGCTCCTGAAGTTATGGATAGCTTGAAGATTTTAAATATCATATAATTTATACATTTTCCTAGATTCGAGCAAAATGTCCCACTTATTTATTAGCTAATCTCAAAGTGGAAAATTATAAAGTAATATTTTATTTTAAAGGGGCATGCTATTCCATTCAAAGTTGATGAATTGGGGCAGTTCTTACTGGTCTGCCAAATGAAGGTAAAAAAAATTCCTGGCTTTTCTTGGCACCTAAAATAGTTACATCATTGGAAATTAAGGCGGATATAATGGAGTTGAACAAGAAACCCCCCCTAAAGACTATGCTGAGAATGTTTATTATGTATTTATGTCAAATATGTTTTTTTCAACTTAATAAATTTAAAATTACTCAATAACTTCACCGAATAGAAAACAATGTAGATGAGTTTTAGTCAGTAAACTAGTTGGGGTCGATTAAGGAATTTTTAGTTGGAGAGTATAATAAGGCCTCCACCAATATTTTTAATACGAAGCTAGTAGTTTTCATCAATGGTTTTGTGCCTTTGCTAATTGTATGTACTAAATTCATTCAATTTTTTTTTTTAATTTCAATAATTCTATTCCTAAAATTTCCTTTGATCTAATATATATTTGGTTCTTGGATCACACATATGCATGCTCATATATGCAGAAATAAAAGACCCAATTTCTTATGATGGGCTGATGATATTATATATACTACTAAGATGATCACTAATTTATTTAGTAATTTGAGGAAAATTCAAGTATATATTGTAATATTTTTCAATTAAGACCTCGATAAAGAATAAGAATTTACTAACATATAAATTTTTAACAGATTTTTTATGTTCTCTAGGGAGTTACCTAGGTTAAAATTATTATGGTTAACATCAAGAAATATTCATCAAACAGACTCCATCCCATCATGAAATATCCGCACATCAAACCCCCCTCACCATTCTCCCCATCATACTCCATATCCCTAGAAAAACATCCACTAATCTCTGCATCATACCCCACCTCATCAGCAAGGACCCCACCATTCCCCTCAACAGCTACTTTATTTTTTCTATTGAAGAACTAGATTTTATCTAAGAAAAAAAAATCAAATTCTGCTAAGAAACTCGCGTAAAACACTTTCTTGAATTTGTAGGTTGGTTGAGTAAAATGTTTTAACAACCAGTTGAAAGTATAAAAGTTATTAATGTAAAGTTCAATAATTACATTACTCAAAACAAATTATTTCATGAGAAATAATCTATTAGCTACTCCTCATCCTCCAATAAGAAACAAAAATATTCCTAGGCCCCAAAGAAATTAGATATCCCTCCCCCAAAAAATCAGATATCCCTGATAGGATCCATGCCATAGAAAAATAAGAATTCCTAACCATAGATGAACCAGATAGGATCCATGAACCATGATAGGAAAATGACCCAGTAAAAGACATTGTAAAATTTAATAGGAAGATTAAACTGAAGAAATAGAAATCGATCCAATCCAAAAATGTACCAAACCCATCCCAAAATGAGCCAATCTAATCACAAAGTGTACCAATCCCATCCCAAAATGAGCCAATCCTAACCCAAAATGAGCTTGACATCCATAACTTCAAAAATGAAGCAATCCTTACCCAAATGTAATTATTTTCATTACTAAATGAACCAATGTCAGTCGATGATGTTCTAGTAACTCCTGATCATGCAAATCCAATATTTCATTATAAAGGCATTATCAATCTGATTTTGGAGATGATAAATTTTATGTATGAAATCTTGAAAAAGTGGAATCAGAGGTAAAAACATCAATTATTATTAACTTTTTTTTTGGTTTTTTGTATGTTATATATATGCTATGTATATGGTCTGTGTATGGTCTGCTTATGGTATGCATATGTTATGCTTATGGTCAACAAGTGGTATGCGTATGATCTGCATATGATGTCTATATTTTATGCATATGGTCTACACATGTTATGTATATTCTATGCTTATTTTAAGCATATTTTATTTTTTATTTTATTTTTTGTAAGAACTATACAAACTTTCAATGTGGGAATATTGTTATTTCTAGAGCTAACTTTGTTGAATTATTAAGCAATATTTATTTAGGTAATGATCATGTAGATGTGTTGCCCATTTTATTAGATGAGAAGTATAAATTTATTCTTTTCAAGCCCCATAAGTTTCTAAACATCTTGCCAGTGTATTGGGTTAGTATTCAGTTTTAACACCAATTATAATATTTGTTTTCCATTCCTTGTATTTACTTCTTGTAAACTTATAAAGAATGGACAAAATGTCTAAATTTTATATCGACCATATTACAAAACTGGCTGCTACTTCATTGAGTCTTTGCACTAGATCATTTTTGTTGGGTTGCTGAATGAACATAGAGGGAATTTTTATGAGTCATTGTCAAACTATGAAAATGAGACTCCAAAATCTCATTGTTGTCAAAGGACCCGACAGCTCCTTCGCTCCAGGGAAGGTGAAAGGGATTCATGGTTTTCTTCTATCTCTTGGAGGGATAAAAAGGAAACAAGGTTCTTTGCCTTTGAAAGAAGTTTTTGTCCTCTACTGCACTAAGTTGGTGGAAGGGATTTTTTAAGGACTTTTGTCCCTAGCTGTGGGGGCTAAAGAAGAGTCACTAAAGATTTTAGTGCAATACTTGAAATGGAAGGTTATTAGGAGTTGATGTTGGTCAAGTTGACCGAACAACTAAAAAATCTCAAGTGTTTGTTCTTTGTTTTATTTTTATGAACTTTATTTTTTTATTTATTTTATGCTATAAATGCGTGGCTAAAATCTCTTTTTTTATTATTGTGAAATTACTTTTCTTTCACATTAAGCGATAAAACTATTCGTTTTCATATGTTGAAAATGCTTTAAAAAGGGTGATTTTTCTTTGTGAATTTTTAAATCACCAACTCCCCCCCCCCCCTCTCTCGGTTATCCCTGGGAATAGTTCTCCAAGGTCTAACAACCCTCACGAACATACATGAGATTATTTCCAACTTTAGCACTTCTTTTTGTAAGCTAATGGATGAAGAGTATGAGGCATTTTAAGATTCTGAAACAATTAAGAAATGCCCCAATCTATCTTACATTGGGCTTTAAGTATTAGATAACAAGAATTTTATGTTTCTATTAAATTTTATTAGAAATTTTGGATTATATTATTGATTGTGAGGACTTAAGATTTAAAGTATGCTTTAAAACCTATATCTAAGTTGAACACTACATGGTAGTAACTTGAACCTATATTAATGCATTTTATACTTATGCTATCTTAAATTACCAAGCTAGCTAAACCATCTAAAAGCTTGAAAATCATGATTATAGTCTCATGAAACATGGGTATGTTGTTATTTAGGTTTTTAAGAATTTGTTGTTAATATCTAGAGAATTTTTTAAATGACCTTTTGACTTATGAGTGGTATAATTATGCTTGATGTAATTAATATTTAATTATGTTTATTTGATTATAATTATGCAAATTGACTCTTTATGCCAAAATAATAAGTTTAAACTATAGAACCAGGAATAGAAAAATAGATTTTTTTCCTAAAGAGAATAATATCCCCTGAGATAAAACTACAACTTTATAGGCTAGTTTGCCTACCATTACTCGCAGGCGAGGAGGATCCTAGCAAGGAGAGAAGAATGGTATGAATACATGTATACTCTAGATGATCTATATGCTTTCTAGCTTACTTCTATGAAATGTTTATTTTATTATGTGAATCTGATATCTTTTATTTAGTTTTATGTAGAAAAATGTTTTTTATCCTTAGGAGCAATGTTGAGTCTAGGCTAAAATAGAGCATGCAAGAAACAAACCTAAAACAAACAAGCAATGTTAATTGCATAAGTAAAATAAAGAAAGAATTTGTAAAGCCATATCAAAGTGTATAATAATAAAGTCCATATGATAAGCACCACTTAATTACAAATTAGGTTCTACAGGAAAATAAATATGGTTAGGATCCTTCGATAAAAACTTAGCTTCAAGTTAATTTTAGAATAAAGAATTCCTTTTTTCTTTAAATTTCATTGGCTTCTTTCTCAGGGTTCCTTGTATTCAACGAGTTTAGATATCCAAATGGAAAGAACTCTTTGCTAGAGGATGATTCTTTCATCCTTAGAGCCCAAATCTCTAAGGGCATGCATTTCCTTATCAAATTTCACAACTCTTAAATTAAGATACATATTTAAATTTAAAATATAATTAATTCTTCTTTCATGTTAGCCAAAAGGAATAATTTGTATAGAAAATCATTCATTAATTCCCAAGCATGAAAATCACTAGCTCATTTTGATTAAATATATCAACTTGGCCACACATTTAATCTTTAGGGGGCTACAAAATAAAGCACACCTATAGAAACTTTATTAATTTAAATTTAAATCATGATTAGCCACCCTTTTAATAAGCTTATATAAGTATGGCTTCATATAGAAAATCTATTAATATCCAGATCATTTCTAACCTAGGAAAATCTAAATCACTGATCACAATAAAGTCACATCAAATTATATGAAAAGAAAACAAATGAAAACTATATCAATCCATCATTAAAAACAAAAGTAGATTTCACATTCAAAATAGAACTCATAAAAGAACAGTGATATAGCATATTGCTAAAGAGTGTGAAAAGGTTGTGTGGTTTGGATATTTTCTGAGTTTAATATTTGTTAAATTTCTCTAGCAATTTAATTTTATTAGTTAAATGTTGAAGTGATTTAATTTAAATTTTGAGTTTGAATGATTTAACATTTATCATTTTTTAGATGAAATTAAAGTATTAAGAATTATTAATGTGTGAGTCATTAAGCTCTTATATATTAATTATTCATTAGTCTTTAAAGCCTTCTGATTTTAATATGCTCATACCCTCCAAATGAAGTTTAACATATGGTATGAAGACTCATTTTTCTTATCAATTTATTATTAACTATTTAAGTTGAACAAAAATTACCTTTATTTATGCTAGGGTCATGAGTTTTATTTCACCATTATTGGGAATAACTTAGTAGCCTCATAAGCCCAGGTTACCTAGTAATTATTTTATTACCTAATTAATATTTTATTTTTAATTATTGATATATTGATTTTAATTATTTCATTACAAAATTTAGAGTTGGTTATTATTTTATTATTTACTTATCATCAATTAGTTTGTGGTGTTGTCAAAATGGGCATAAGGGCATGGCCACCTTAGGACACTTAGCCTCGTAGTTTGAGGCAACCTATAAAACTTATCAAAGAAGTGTATTATTTTTTTAAAATATTTTTTCTATTATCGGAGTTCATCAATTTAATTAAATTTTGAACTTTTTTTTTTAAAAAAAAATTGGTTTGTTAAGTATTTGATTATTACTATTAAGCTTTAATTTATTTTTAATACTTAAAATTTAATATTTTTTTTTTATAAATAATATATTTAATTTATGATAAAATTCAAATAAGACCATGCCATTAGGAGTTTTATCGAATTGGTTATACATTTTATAAATTCAACCTCATTTAATGAATTATTTAATTTGTGGTAATTGGGGAAATTTCATTTGGTTCAAAATAAATTCCAAACATCTTAAAACTTTCTACATATGTCAATAATGACGCTTTTAATTTATTATTTTAAGTATTTTTAATTATTTTATTTAAATAATTAAAAGTTTCTTTAATTTTTAAATTGCTTTTAATTTATTTGAGATGATATGGTGCTTTTAATTTTTAAGTGTTTTGTATTTAATTCAAAGAAATATGAGCTTTAAAAAATATATTTAACATTTTTTTAATTTATTATGAATTATTTAAAAACCTATGTCAATTATGCATGTGAAGGTTGAGATCACTAATTGATGGACCAAATCATTTTAAATTGAAATGAAATTTGGTAGATAAGTTCATTTGAACTTATGCTTCAAGCCCACTCAATTTGGCTTGATGTTGGACTTCCTAGGGTTCTCACTTTGATCACCTTAGGTAAATTTAGATATTCACTTAAGGATTTAATTAGGGATAACTAAACATGGGATTGGTATAAAATTAGAGATTTTCTAACCCATACATTAAGCACATTAAATCCATGAAAACCCAAAACCTAAACCTCATTTGAATAGGAGTTAGCTCAATTTAAATTCATGGACCCATGAATTTAAATTGGCATGTTAAAGCTCTTAAGCACTTCAAGCAAAGGTAATTAATTTTGGACGTGTTAAAAACATGCCAAAAAAGTAATTCCCCAAGTTTTAAGTCATGATGAGTTGATTAATGTTTGTAATTTCCTAAATACACTATAGAGTATTTCTAAAACTACCTTAATTACAATATGAATTTTAATTCTATACTTAAGGCATTCATAGAGCTCCTCAAGACCTTTCTGATGAGCTTAAAAATAATATAAATTGATAAATGTGTGATCAGCTATAAATGTTGCAAACCTAATCAAACCACTATGAATTTGATGATAACAAACATTATTGTGTAAGTTTCTACTTTCTCGTATTTTGTGATATTTTATTTTGTTTTATGTGTACCAACATTTCAGGAAACTAGTCCATTATTCACTTGTAATTTTGATTAGTTTAAGGTAGGGTAGACTATGTTTATAGAAAATTTTTATTTTGTTATGTATATTTTTCTTTCTTTAGTCATATTATATAATTGGGAGGATATCCTTGTTGAGTAGCATTACTCACACACAGAGGGAGAGAGAAAAATATTTTTAATAGAGTTTTTTAAAAAGTAATTTGAATTATATAATTTGGGGTCATACTGTATGAATTTGATTCATACTATATGATTTTTATTTATATGGTACGATCTATTGTGATATGTCAAAACTCTAACCGCTATAGGTCAAGAAAGATACTAATTATGTATTGATTGCAAAGTAGAACTTTTTTAATACTATACACCCTAATTAAAATCTTGCTTAATTGGCCCCTTGTTATCAGGCAATTAAATCATTGATAATTTTTATGACCAATTATACACTAGGATACAATTCATACAATATGATTGATAATTTATAAAATTAATTATCTCAAATATAGTACTAAATGAAATCCATGATTTTTGAATTGATCTTATTGTACGATGTCCACACTGTTGGATGATCAATATAATGACTTTTTGTGAGGGAGAAGTTGTGAGGGGATTTACAAGGTTGCTCCAACCAACAATCTCGCCTAAAATCTATAAGCGTCTACATGTATTCTTTGTGGCTCTAGAGAAGAGGTTTTTAAAAAAAGATTATAGTTATGTGACCATCAATTTGAGTTTTGGTTCTCTAACCATCCCTGGGAGGGGGAAAATAAAGTTGTGAATCTCTAACCATCACCTGGATGGTTAGAATAGAGTTGAGGTTCTCTTCATGTAAAAGAGTCATAGTTTTTTGCCATAATGGGGTGGTTAAGAGCACTTTTACAGGCTTATACGCTTTGATGTAGGAACAAAAGGAGAGTCACTACTTTTTAGTGCAATACTATAAGAGTAAGTCTCCAAGGAGTGGATGTAAGTCTGGTTGACCGAACAACTTTAAATTCAAGTGTGTTCATTTTGATTATTTTTTGCATTTTATTTTTTACAATTATATGTTTGGTTAAAAAATTTGATTTATTTTGTTATAATGAAATTTTTTTTCTGTTATACAGATTATCTTCTATGGGATTTAAAAGGTTTTGGAGAATTTATTTTTCAATAATTTGTTTTTTAAATATCAAATTCAACCTCCCTCTTGGTTGGCCTCAACCTAGTTCTCAAAGGTTTAACAACCTTCTTGAACTTTTAAGTTGTATTAGAGCAGGATTCAAAAATTAAGTTTTAAGTAGCTTTTGAAAAATGATCAATGGCTAACTTTGGAAATCAAAATACTATGAAAGGACATTCAATCACACAAACACACTTAGTTGAAAATATTTCTTTTAATTCTTTTAAAAAATTTTATGTCTACTTTCTTGCAATGAATTGATTATTGCATGTGGATTTTAATTTAGGAAGAATATTTTACACCTTAATGTTTAGTTAATGGCATGAAAATTAAAGTTCCTTTTTCTGAATGGAGTTTAGAGGATAAAAACTTAACTTAACTTAGTACTAATTTCTTAAATTGTTTCTTTAATGTTCTGAAATATGAAGGTTACATACATGCATCTACTTGCACAATTGGAAAAGAAATATGGGATATAGTCTATATAACATATGAAGGAACAATAGAAGTGAAACAATCTATGTTAAATATTCTACATCATAATTATGAACTCTTTCACATGAAATCTAGTGAATCAGTATATGAAATGTATTCCACATTTACACAAATAATCACATCCCTATATGCTTTAGGTAAAGAATTATCAAAATATAAAAAGAAAAAAAGATACCACATAGTTTACCTCATTCCTATGATGCAAAAATTACTGCTATTACATAATCTAAAGATCTAAATGCTTACTCTATTAATAACTTACTTGGATCACTCATTGCCTATGAGAAAGCAATGAGTCAAAGACAACTTGATATAACTCATTGCCTATGAGAAAGCAATGAGTCAAAGACAGCTTGATATAAGAGAAAGAAAGAAGGAGAAAACTGTAGCCTTAAAGGCAAAAGATTTAGACAGTTCAACTAATGGATTAGAGGAAGATATCACACAAATGACTTGACATTTCAGAAATTTCTCAAGAAAAAGTAAATGAATCATCAACAGTGTAGCAAAGGTAAGAATTATGAAAATTCTAATACTTCTTTTGATATTATCTATTATGAATGTAAAAGACCATGACAAGTTAAATAATATTGCCCAGATCTTAAAAAACACCAAAGCAAGGAGTAGGATGATGAAAAAGTTAAGTTCTATAAAGGCAAGCAAAGATCTAAAAAAACCTTCTTAGCAGACTCCACTTCAGATTCATTTTGAATAGAAGTATAAGAGGAAGTGAATAGTTTGTTCTTATTAGAAAATAGCTATCTTGATCACTCTATTCAAGATGAGGTATACTAACTTTCATATAATAAATTACTTTTTGTTTGAGAAAAAAATTAATGATTATTTCAAGAATTTGATAAAGAAGCACACTAGCTTGAAAATTGAATGTTTAGTTCTTCAAAAAGAAAATGAAATGCTAAAAAAATATGGTTCTAATTTAGATAAGGATCATACAACTTTACTATATGAGTTTGATGAATTGAAAAAGAAATATGCAGTTTTATATGAAACATATGATTCTTTGAAAGAATTACATCTTAATTAAGAAAAATCATTTAAATAGTTAGATCCATGTGTTAACATCTTTGATCTTAGTGAGCACTCTATAAAAATTGAAATATCTGCTCTTAAAAGTGCAAATGAAATTATGTTAGTAAAAGTAAAGTCTTTTCAAAGAAATTTGCTCTCAAGCAGTCATCATATAATGTATCTCATAAAACTAGAAAAAGGAATCATAACTACAATAGATTAGTTAACCCTTTTTAAGAAAAGTGATTCATCATCATTCGATCATTGCACTCTCATTCTGTCAAGCAATTTTGTGGAAATCTAAGGTTTCTCCTTTCATGCTTCTATCTCAGCACAACTAGCAGAAAGTTTATTTGGGATGTCAATCCCTAATAAACTAGTCCAAGGATAGCTAAGGAGTGGGTGGGTAGGGGGGGGGGGGGGGGGGGGGGGGGGGGGGGGGGGGGGGGGTAAATTGGTTTTTTAAAAAATTTCTTAATCGAAAACATTATCTTAAATAAAACTAAAATGCACCATAAGAAAAACAAAGTGCAAAAACTAAATACAGAAAACATAGTAATAAAGAACATAGATATTTATAGTGATTCGATCAACTTGACCTACATCCACTCCTTGAAGGCACCCTTTGAGTATTGCACTAGACTTAGTGACTCTACTTTTGCTCCCACTGCAAAGCGGAGAAGCCTGTACAAATCTCCTTTCCACCAACATTAGTGAGGCAGACAACCCCACATGACTCCTTTTGCTTCTTCTTGAAGCATGTAGAGAACCCAACTCCTTTTGCTTCCTCCTGAAGTACGTTGATAACCTTGACCAGTTACTGAATTAGACCTCTCTTAAACCTCTAAGGAACCAGGGATGACAACTAGAGAAGATGACTCAAATCCTTGCTTGGAGCAACCTTTAAGAAACCCCTCACAAACTCCCCCTCACAAGATCCTCTATCTCTCCCTTACTCTCCCTCTCCTTTTGGCTCTCTCAAGTCAATATAGCAACAAAAGATACAATCTTGTGTAAATAAGAGGTATTATATAGAAGAGCTTAAGATTTTCTATTAATTGCAACAAACCGACATCATTATCTAGAATGATTGGCTGATCGTCATGTATAATCAATACAAATTTAGCATAATCTGTCAGGATAATCTGGAAGAGTATGGAGGATTAATGTCTTATTTGTTCTGATTGTCCAGGACACTAAAATATCATCCTACATAATTAATTCAAGTTGTCGAGTATCATCCAGCACATCGACCTGGATAGATATAAAGACCTTGAAAAATAGATTGATTGTCAAGGATAATCTTACGATCGTCCGGGCTGATTATAATAAAACATCACATATTGTCCAGAACATTGCCTTAGATGGATGTCTAGATGATAAAATAATAACTTGATCATCCAGGATAATTTTGGATTGTCTCGGACAATTAGTTCGAATCAATACATATCTTCCAGAGTATTGTTGAGGTTGTTGAGGATGAACTAAGGATTGTTTAACTGATCATCCTGGATGATCATGTTATTGTCCAAGATGATATGATTGAGCAATCAACCTTAATTGCTTTCCTTAATTATCAAACTAATTTAGGCATAATTATAATGCATCGTCCAGGATGATGTCTTAGATGATGTCCAAAAATAAAATATGCCTAAAAGTTCATTGCGGCTGATTACTTTTAATTTCAACCTATCACCCCGGACCATGATAATATCGTCAAGGACAATTTACTTTATTATGGCTGCCTTAACCAAGATGCCTTAATTAGGGCTTTTTTTTGACTTATTCTCCAAGATGATTTTGGATCATCCCAGACACTGAGATCAAAAATAAAAAAACACTAAAAATAGATATAATTTTTCCCACGAGTGTGTGTGTGAAAGGTTACATAGCATCAGGACCCACATTGTTTTAATGGACTCAAGAAAAGGTAAAAGATACATGACATACATCACAAGCTGACCCAGTCCTAGTTTACTGAATCTTGAGCTGGTTTGATTTGTAATTTGACCTTGTGGACCTAAAACATTAGTAGGAGAGGTAGTTGTAGAAAAATATAAGTAACAAAAATATTTGTTATCATCAAAATTATAATTCATAAATCTATATTCATAACAATCTCCCCCTTTTTTATGATGGAAAATAGTCAAAACTAAATAAAACATGAATAGAAGTAAAAATGTATAATGAAACAACTCACTACTCTCCCTTTTGACATCACAAAAAGGAGGGGGAAACCAGAAAAGAAAATAGAACAAAAGATGAAAATGAAGAACGAAAGCAATTTTTTTCAAAGCACGAATATGATAAATTTGCAATGTAATTGAATTAAACATTTATGAGAACAATGAGTTAACATCATCAAAATAAAAAAACAATGGTTCTAGCCGATCCTATTATCCCTAGCTCAGACTTCTCTTAGAGAAAATCATCTTTTGAAAATGAAAGACTTAACTAAAAAAACCCAATTGAATAAGAAAAAGAGGTTTGTTCAAAACTTGATTCCAAAAATATATCTTATAGAATAGTATACAAAAGTAATTTGCCACCATCATGAATTTAAAATACTAGTCCTTACAATTATCAAGTTACACATGAATTCTTCTAAGTTTTAAAAGTTTGAAATAGAAGAAAACTTGCTTTTGGTCGGCTCATTTTATGTCTCTTGTTACTTGATTGACGCAATTTGTGCATCTTTTGATTTTTTATAGACTTTTTGTATCTTTCAATTTTTTTTGGCGGTCATTACGCATCTTTTCATATTCTTTTTCTTTTTGGGCTCATTTTATGCCCTTGACATTTTTTGCAAGCTATATCTCTTTCAAAACTCTTAAATACTCTCACTTGTGAGTATATTCTCCAGATATTAGAGAAGAAAAACCCTTCTCTAATATAAGGAAGAATAAACCACAAAATAGAATCAAATTCATATGATAAATGCAACAACAAGACTACAAAGGCATGAAAGTGATTTAATAACTTTGAATATTATTTGTATAAGATAGATTACTATAGCATGATAGAAAGATCTCAATCGCAAAGTCCAGTTGTTAATATGAGATAGATTTTGTTTAGAAAAGAAGATTACACCACTAAAAGATGTTAGAGGAAGGGAAAAAAATCAATGGTGTTTCCCCCTTTAACTGATTTAGAGATGTCAGACATTGACTTCAAATTTTCAAAAAGAAAAATAAGGCATAAAATATAATTTTAGATATAACCAAAAAGAAAAATAAAAAAAAAGAACATCAGAGTGAAAACACTATAAAATAATAGTAAATAAATAATCAACACTCAAACCTAAAAAAAAAATAATATAACAATGAGCAATAGATCAGAAAACATACAAATAAGAATTTATTAAGCAACAAATTTATGAAATTATATACCGTGAGCCTCTAGTATCAAGGTACCATATGCTCTCACGAGGCCTTTTGTGATAGCAAGCCTATAAAATCATTAAATGTCATATTTAAGAACCCAAATAAGTTTGAGTCTCTTCTTATCGAAAGAAGAATGTAATACATGTGTGTTATGTTGTGAATCATACAATTTGGATCTTCATACCCAATATGTACTATGGTAAATAGTGCAAGTGTGTGAAATGTATCCTAGTATGCAACTTGAAAAATATCTAACATCAAGAAAAGGATTTACTAATCTATTCAGATTGTAGTGTCTCTTCCTAGGTTTAAAAACTTTTAGATCAAGTCAGAGTGTAGTCCCAATTTCCTCAAATGCTTTCAATTTAGCTTTAAACCTTAAGTTAGAACTTTCTAAAATGGCGTTATCAACTTTCAAATAGTGCTCCCTATTCTCATATTCATCAATATATGTTTTAAAATCATTTTCAAGTGTAGTATGGGATGCTTTCAATGAATCATGCTCAATGATCAACCTATGGTACATTTTATTTAACTCATCAAACTCATCAAGTAATGTCATGTGATTGCTATAAATTTGAGCATGATATTTACGTCAAACTTTATGCCTTTTTTATAAATTTAAGAACTCCAATTTCAAACTAGCATGTAATTTTTTAAGTTTTCTATATGATGCATGAATTTTCTCACAAACTTCAAATAATTGTTCATAGCTTAGTTCGTATACGACTTCTTGTTCAGATTGACTAAGATGATCATTCTCTATCAAGCATAAGTTTGTAGTTTCCTCTTCAGCTTCAGTCTTAGAAGAGTCAGATGTAAAGTCCACCCATAACGCTTTTTGGAACAACTATTTTTCCTTCATGAACATGGGTTTCTTGTCACCCTTCTCCTTGCTTGGGTGAGTCTTAAGTGTAGGCCAATTAGCTTTAATATGTCCCAGCTTCTTGCATTCAAAACAAACAATATCAGAAAAACTTTTTAAATTTTTGCTTTCCTTACCTTTTTTCTACTTCTAATGGTGATGGTGATTTTTCCCTAGAAAGATTTTGAATTGCCTAGTGATTAAGGCAACACCATCGCTTTTAGACCTGGAAGAGTTAGTATCTATTTCGTTAGCTTTCAACGCCATATTTTTCTTCTTCTTCATCTCACCTATATCAAGTTGTCTTTGGTTCACCTCTTACTCATAAGAAATGTATGATCCAAGTAAGTTATCAATAGAATAAGTATTCAAATCCTTAGATTTAATAATTGCAGTGCTCTTAACATCAAAGGAAGAAGGAAAACAATCTCAAAATTCAAATTTTATTAACTCTTTGATAGTTAGTTAGACCTCTTCCTAAGGCATGCATTAAGGTTACTTTTTGAGTAAACCTAATATACATGTCATAAATTTATTTTGTAAGTTTAATACGAAAAAGTTCATAGTCATAAAATAAAATATTTAACCTAGGTTTCTTAACTTCCTTTGTTCCATCATAAGTAATACACAATCTATCCCAAATTTCTTTACCAGTTTCACAACTTAAAACTTGTATATAATCTTCTAAATACAAAGCAATGAAAAAATAGTTCATGCATTTTGCATTAAGTTGTGCTAAATCCCTATCATTAAAAGTCCATTCAGTAAAAGGAAGTTTAGTTTTAATGCCATTAATTTCACATGACAGAGGTGAATAACCCTCTTTAACAAGCATCCATATACGATAGTCAATCGATTGTAAAGCCATAGACATGCAAATTTTCTAAAAATTAAAAGGAATATTATCAAACAAAGATGGTCGGGTAATATAATATCGTTCTACAGTATTTTGATTACCAAAGTTAGCCATGGTTCGAAATTAAAATATTTTAAAAAACATAATGTATGAATCCCGCTTTAATACCACATGAAAGTTCGTTAGAAATGTTAAGCCCTTGTGAACTAGACCAATGCTAACCAAGAGGGGGGATGAATTGGTATTTTAAAAAATTTGTTAATCAAAAACAAAATCTTAAACCAAACTAAAATTCCTCACAAGGAAAAGAGTATGAAAATTAAATACGGAAATAGCAGTAATAAAGAGCACATAATAATTTATAATGGTTCGGTTAACTTGATCTATGTCCACTGCTCAGAGGATCCCTCTAAGTATTACATTAGACTTAGTAACTCTCCTTTTGCTCCAACAATAAGGCAGAGAAGCATATATAAACTTACTTTCCACCGACACCGATGAGGCAGAGAACCCAACTCCTTTTGTTTGTCCTGAATCCGGTAGAGAACCTGACTCATTTCACTTTCTCCTTAAGCAGGCAGAGAACCCAACTCCTTTTACATCCTTTTGAAGTAGGCAAGGAACCTTGATCTATTGCTAAAGTAGACCTCTCTTGAATCTCCAAGGAATTAGAGACGACAATCGGAGAAGACGACTTAGATCCTTGCTTGAAGCAATCTTTGTGAAACCCCTCATAAACTCCCCCCGCACAAGATCCTCTCTCTCTCTCTCTATCTCTCTCTCTTACTCTCCATCTCATTCTGGCTCTCTCATGTCAAGACAGTAGTAAAAGATATAATCTTGGGTAAAAAATAAGTCTTATATAGAAGAGTTTTGGATTTTCTCTTAATTGCAACAAAGCAACATTATCGTCTAGGAAAATCGGTCAATCATCCTATATGATCAATATAAATTTTGCTCAATTAGTCATGATAATCTGGAAGAGTCTGGATGATTATGGGTCTTATTTAATCTGATCGTCCAGGATTATAATATAGTATCCTGTATGATTAGTTCAAGTTATCAAGTATCATCCAACACATCTCCCTGGATGGATGTCTAGATGATGAAAAATAGATTGATCGTCTAGGACAATCTCATGATCATCCGAGCTGATTAGCACAAAACATCACATATAATCCAGGACATCACCTGGGATGGATGTTTGGATGATGAAAAAATAACTTGATCATACATTATGATTTTGGCTCATCCCGAATGATTAGTTCAAATCTATATATATCATCTAGAGCATCGTTTTGGTCATCCAGTTAGAATTAAAGTTTATTTAACTGATTGTCTTGGATTATCCTGCAATTGTCTAGGATTATATGATCAAGCAATCAAATCTTAATTTCTTTCCTTAATTACTAAACTAATTTAGGCATAATTGAAGTGCATCCTTCAGGTTGATGTCTTGGACGATGTCTAAAAATAAAACATGTCTAAAGGGTTATGGCGACTATTCTTTCTGATTTGATCCTATCATCACGGACAATTATAATATCTTCCAGGACAATTTGCTTATTTATGGCTACTTTAACCAAGATGCCCTAATTAGGGTTTCTATTTTTACTGATTATCTAGGATGATTTTAAATTTTCTCGAACGATGTGATAAAAATAGAAATTCCTAAAAATAGATATAATTATTTCCCCAAGTGTGTGTGTGCAAGATTACTTACCATCAGAACCCACATTATTCCAATGGACTAAACAAAAGGTAAAAGACACTTGACGTACATTACAAGCTGACTTAGTCCTAGTCTACCCAATCTTGAGCTAGTTTGATTTGCAATTTGATCATGTGGACCTAAAACGTTAGTAGGCAAGGAAGTCTTAGAAAATAGAAGTAACAAAAATATTTACTATCATCAAATTATATTTCCTGAATCCAGATTCGTAACACTGGCATGGTTCCTTTGGCTTATTTTTCTAGTTCTTCTGCTCTGTAGTTTTTTTGGCTACTTTTGAGTTTTATTTCGTGGTTTTTTCAATTTTTATGCTTGGAAGATGATTAATTTGTTGTCATCTATCCCTCTTAATGTGTTGTTCTTTTTGGCAAGTCTAGATTCTTTAAGGATATTCTTGCATGTTCTTCTTTATCTTATATGTCTAAGCTTCATTTTGTGCATACCACTTTTAAAGGTTGTCTAGGTTTGATGATTGAAAATTCGGTGTAGTTGTAACTGGCTGTTCCTTTTAATCTTACCTTAGTTGGCAAATTCCTTCTTATGCGCTAAATTTGGATATGATTCACAAGTCTTTCCAAAATCTAAAATTCTTGGGCTCTTTTCTTATTGGTTTATTGAATCTGAGACATATTTCAATTCAATTAAGTAATGACTTAGATTATAGTCATATTTTTTTTTTCTAAGAGATCCTACTATATTCAAGCTTACCAAATGAGATTACTCAAGTGCTCATCTGATTTTGATGTATGTGAGGAATCTCTGATTGCACCTACGTGGATCTCCTTACCAAATCTGCTTACTGTAGTTTTTTAGCTCACAAATCATATTTGGATTAGCTTCTATTCTTTGTAGGCCCTTACATATGGATCTAGCTACAGTGTCCATTACTTGTCCATCTGTGGCCCATGTTTTAGTTGAGCTGGATAATTCTTAAAAGTATTCTAATGAGTTTTATATTGGTTTTGAGGGGTGTTTCAAAAAAGTTGAATTTGTGAATTTACCCTATATTTTTCTCTCATTTTAACATGCATGTTCATGGCTTAAATGAGCTTTTTAGGATGCACCTCCATCTTCAAAAGGAAAAGGATTTTTCTAAGCAATTCAACGGAAAGGACATTCTTGTGGTTGAGAATGATCCTTACATCTAAATTCCTAATGGTAATGAAGGAATTTCTCCTAAAGGGCAGGATAATGTTGAAGAAGATACATAAGTTACCTTACCTCAAAATGATTTGCTTTATCAAATGGTGCTCTTTAGGAAGATAATCTCATCCCTACCTCATGTTTATATCATGATTCTCAAAATATGGAAGATCAAACGATGGCTCTCACTACTAATCTAAATAATTTCCCTTCTACTTCTACTAATCTTTGTGCTATTAACCAAAACTTGTCGAATGTGGACGTAGTTTTATCAAATGTTTCTACTTCTACTAATCTCCGTGCTATTAACCAAAAATTGATGGATATGGAGGTAACTTTCTTAAATGTCAGTGGTACTAAAAAAATGCCTTCTCAATCTTGTGTGAATGAAAAGGTGGATGGGTATAACCTTTTGGTGGAGGCTAATGTTAGTAATGATTTAAGTAATAAAACTTAAGAGGAACAGGGTGCTCTCTTTGAGGAGGGTGAACTGCCTGTGATGAGAGGTAGGCTGGCATATAAAATAATAGTAAGTTTTTTTTAAACTCTCACAATCACAATGATGCCTTTACTGATACTGATGATATAGATATTATGGTTGAATGTTTTGCTAAAGATGACTATGACACTAGTTATATTAAATTTTAGAGTAGGAGAGTTAGGAAAAAGAAACTTTTCATTTTGCAATCTCCTAGAACTACCCGTTCACATACTAGTGATTAACCCCATTTTTTATATTTAACTATATTATTTGGAATGTTCAGGGAATTAGGTGTCCCTCCTCTACGCTTCATGTTAAGAATTTTTGTCTCATTCATAATATTTATATTCTTATTTTATTATAACCTCTTATCTCTTCTTCTATGTTAATTGACAAGTCTAGATATTTGTGTTTTAACTATGTCATGTCTAATGTTGCTAATAAGATTTGGTTTTTTGGAAGAACCTTGTCCATATTGATGTTTTGGAGATTTAATTCAAGTTTTTCATTATAATATAGAGTTCTCAATTTAAATTGATGTGCTTGTTTTGATTATGTTTAATCTTCTCATTATACTAGGAAAGTCTTATGGGAGAAACTTACTCGTTTTCATTGTTATTATAATTTTCCTTGGCTGGTTGGAGGGAATTTTAATACTATCTATAACACCTCTGAGCATATTGGGGTCTCCTCTCCTATATATCAATCTGTGGAGGATTTTAATAACATGATTATGGATTATAATTTAATGGATATTGGTTTCTTTGGCAATAACTTCACTTGGAGTTGTGACTATTTATGGCAAAGGTTGGACTGGGTGTTTAATGACTGTTTGCTTAACTCCTTTAATTAAATTTTTATTGAGCATCTTTGCAGGACTTTATTTTATCATTATACATTAATCATTTCCCTTAAGTTTAGGCATGTGGACCCTCCTACTCAATTTAGTTTTTAAAACATGTAGTTGCTTTATGATACTTTTCGTGACTTGTTTAAGGAAAATTGGCAGGCCCCTTTACATCCTGATAATTCTATCTTTACTATGAGGAGACTTTTGTTTAAACTGAAAATACTTAAGCAATTTTTAAATTGGTGGAATCATAATATTACTAAAATCTTTTCCCTAATATTTTAAATGCCGAGGAGAATATTAATATTATTGAATCTCATTGTCAACTCACTCTTTGTGATGTTAACTTCAATCTTTTGAGAGATGCTAAAGGGAAACTTTTTAAATTACAAGCCCCGGAGGAAACCTTTTGGAAAAAAAAGTAGCGGCTAAACAATTTATTGAAGGTGATAATAATACCAAGTATTTTCATGCTTTTGTAATGAGGAAACATGACAAAATTTTTTTTATTAAAATTGACTGTGATGATGGTTTTTTTTCTGAGGATGTTCTTGAGATTGCTAATGTTATGGTTAGTCACTTTCAAAAGCATCTTAATAAAGATTTTACCTCTTCCCTTATTGATAACCCTAATATTAGCCCTAATCTAATTTTTAAAGAGGATAATACTCTTCTTTCCAAGCCTCCTTCTATCTAGAAAATAAAAGATGAAAGTTTGTTAGGGTTGTTAATCCCTTATGAACTAGTCCTGAGG
Source organism: Dendrobium huoshanense (assembly GCA_016618105.1). Taxonomy (NCBI): domain Eukaryota; kingdom Viridiplantae; phylum Streptophyta; class Magnoliopsida; order Asparagales; family Orchidaceae; genus Dendrobium; species Dendrobium huoshanense. The sequence goes on along the minus strand of CM028350.1, from coordinate 5,642,554 downwards.
CTAACCAATACAGGGGTGAATTTGATATTTTAAAAAATATTTAACTAAAAGAACAAGTTTTTCATATCTTGCAGCAAAAACCATTTAAATAAATAATAAAGGATTAATTGTTACAAACCTATTTTTGATTATGATTTTGATGATAGCAAACAACTCTTGTTTCCCTACGACTGCCTTTTACTACTGACTTTTCAGGAATCAATGATCAGACGGAAAAATGGAGTCAGCTCAAGAATGGGTAGATTAAGATTGGGTCAGTCTGTAATTTTATTTTTTTTCCCACTTGAGTCAATTGTAATCCTTATGTGACTAATGTAAAGTAACCCTACACACACACACTTGAGAGGACTTAGAATTTCTATTTTTACTCATATCGGCTAGGACAATATTTACATCATCTTGGACGATCTGGCTTTAAACAAAAAATCTAATCAGTGGTTCTTAATTAATGCAGCCGTGATTAGGTAATCGGCTTGGATGATACTTGTGTCGGCCAGGACGATAGCCTCAAAATAGAAAGAATTTGCCGACATAATCAATTAAGGCATTCTGTATTTTTGGTAATCGGCCAGGACAATCTTGGATCGACCTAGATGATATTTACAATTATGCCTTAATTAATCAGATAATTAAGGATGATTGATATAATCATATCATCCTGGATGATTGCAGGATCAACCAGGATGATCTATTCAAAATCCATTAGTTACTCCTGGACGATAAAAATTATCCAGCACAAATTCAGGGCGATGCTCAGGACGATTTTCCTCTATTTGAACTGATCGGCCTAGACGATCGTGAGATCATCCTGGATGATAAAGTCTATTTTTAATCATCTAGATCATCTTTAGGGCGGCGCTCTGGCCGATATTCTTAGATTTATACTGATCGGCTAGGATGATGTCCATATCATCCTGGACGATATTGTCGGTAACTTGCAATTAATGAGCTCCTTTAAAGCTCTTCTATTTAAATAACTCTTGTTCAACATTTTTTAAAATCCTTGGCTACTTACTTGACCTGAGAAAACCTAAAGGAGAGAGAGAGAGAGAGGGAGAGAGAGAGAGAGGACCTTATGAGGGGGAGCTTATGAGGGGATTCACAAGGGGTTGCTCCAAGCATTGTTTCACTTATTCATCCCTAGAGTCTCTTGTCCTTGGAAGGGTTGGGAGAGGTAAGTTTCAACAAGTGATCGTGGTTATCTGCCAGCTTCAGGAGGAAGAAAAAGGAGTTGGGTTCTCTGCCTTGCCGAGGAGGCAAAAAGGAGGTGTATTTGTAAGGGCTTCTCTGCCTAGCTGTGGGGCTAAAGGAGAGTCACGTTGGTAGTGCAATACTCGGAGGGTGGCTCCGGGGAGTGGACGTAAGTCGAGTTGACCGAACCACTATAAATCTTTGTGTTCTTATTTTTACTACTTCTGCACTTATATTTCTGCATTGTTTGTTTTGTGGTGATTTGGTTTGAGAATTTTATTAATCTTTGTTTAAAGTTTTTAAAATACCAATTTACCCCCCTCTTGGTTAGCTTTGGGACTAAGTTATTAGGGATTAACATCCCCAATGAACTTTTAAGTGGTATCAGAGCTACTTTCATGAAATAAGTTTTTAAAAGCTTTTGAATTTGATCTATGGCTAACTTTGGGAATCGTAACACTACTGAAGGATATTCGATTACATGACCTCCCTTGTTTGATAACATACCTTTTAACTTTTGGAAAACTTGTTTGGCAACATTTTTATAATTTACTGATTATCGCATGTGGATGCTTGTTAAAGAAGGATATTCTCCACCTTCTCATGAAATTAACATAATTAAAACTAAAGTTACTTTTACTGAATGAACTTTTGATGAAAGAGATTTAGCTCAATTGAATGTAAAATGTTTGAACTATTTTTTCTGTGATTTGAAATCTGAGGATTACATGCGTATTTCCACTTGCTCAATTGGTAAGAAAATTTTGGATAGGTTATGCATTACTTATGAAGGAACCAATGAAGTAAAACAATCTCAATTGAATATTCTCTTGCATGACTACTAACTTTTTCATATGAAACCTTCTGAATCTATTTCTGACATGTATGCTAGGTTAACTCAGATTTTTACTTCATTGCATGTATTAGGAAGAGAACTTTCAAATTTTGAAAAAGTAAACAAAGTTTTAAGATGCTTGCCTTCGTCGTTTGATGCTAAAATCACGGCTATAACTGAATCTAAGGATTTAAACATCTATTCGATTGACAATTTGCTTGGCTCATAAATTGCTTACGAGCATGGAGTGAATCAAAGAAATATTGATGCAGGTGAGAAGAAGAAGGAAAAAATAGTGGCACTGAAGGCGCACAAGTCAGATTCTGACTCTTCCGGGTCTGAAAGTGATGAATTTGCCTTAATCACAAGGAAATTCAAAAGCTTTCTAAGGAAGAAGCACAAGAATCATCATAATTGGAGAAAAGGTAAGGATAACAAATATTCTAAAGGACCTTCTAAAGTTTTTTTTTTTGAATGCAGGAAGCCTGGACATATTAGAGTTGATTGTCCTAAACTTCAAGATCAATCAAGCAAAGGAAAGGGTGAGGAGAAACCAAGTTCAGGAAGGAAAAGAAGAGACTTCAAAAAGCTTTTTGGCTGGGTTGTGCATCAAATTCATCAGAAACGGAACCAGAAGATGAAACAACTAACTTGTGCATAATGGGAGAAGATCATCTTGATCAGAGTGATGAAGAAGAGGTATGTAAGCAACCCTATGATCAATTATTTGAAACATGCATTATACAAAAAACTCAAAAAGACTCATACTAGTATGAAAATAGAACTTTTGAATTTACAAAAAGAGCATGAAGATATTCTCAAAGATCATGCTACGATTGATTCAAATCACATGGCTCTACTTGATGAATTTGATGATTTAAACAAAAAGTATGCAAAATTAATTGATGAACATGATACATTAAAAGTTTCACACACTTCACTTAAATATGATTTTAAGAAATCTAAAGATATAGAGAGCAACTTGAGGATTGATAATAATGTTTTGAAAAATACTAATTTGAGGCTTAAAAATGAATTGGATTTTCTTAAGGGAAATTGTATGATACCCACTCTTGATCTAAAGCCAAAAGCTAGGAAGATGCATTATAACTCAAACCACTTAAGAAATCCTTTTCCTGGAATTAGATGTTTCTCATGTGGCATGCTAGGACACATCTCACACACTTGCACTGTTCACCATAGTACACATTGGGTGTGGAGACTAAAATTGCATGATTCACAATATAGCACACATGCATTACACTCTACTGCTTATTAGAAGGGACCCAAACCTATTTGGGTTCCTAAATCTGACAGCTGTTGATTCTTGTAGGATTTCTTTCACCATAGACCTCGTGAGAAGTGCAAGATACCTGGACAAACAGAGGCTCACAGCTCATAACTGCTTAAATTTGCTTCTTAAACAAACTCATGAATTGCATTTTTTTAATTTATTATGTTGTGTTTTTATGATAGATTTTGTTTTAGCCGTTGTAACTTTTTTCTCTCTTTATGATGATTTTACCTTATTCTTAAAATTTGGAGATTTATGGCCAATGATTAGCAATTCTAAATCGGTTAAAGGGAGAAAACTCCGCTGATGGTTACCCTCCCTCTAACCTCTTTTGGTGATATAGTTTCTTTTCTAAAATAAAAAGCCTATCTCATTTTAAATGGTTTTTTGAAATTAAGATCTTTTTTGCTTACTACAATAGTCTATCTTATATATATGATCCAAAGTTCTTATATATCTTTTAAGTTAATTGAAATCTTGTCGTTGCACTTATCATATGATTTTTATTTTCATTTTGTGACTTGTTCTTCTCTATGTTAGAAAGAGAGCCCCTCTTCTCTAATATCTAGAAGATATAATCACAACTTAGAATTTTTTTAAAGGGTTTGGTAAAAAGTTTTTAGCTTGCAAAAATAAATAAGGGAAGAGGCCAATGACGCCAAAATTTAAAAGAAAAATCTATACACAAATGTGTATCAAAAATCAAAAGATGCTCAAAGATCCAATCAATGTGACAAGAGGCGTAAAATTAGTCCACTAAATGCAAGCTATTCTCTCTTTTCAAAACTTTTAAAACTTAGAAGGACTCATGGGTTATTTGATGTTTTCAATGGCTTGATTTCAAATTCCATGATAGAGACAAATTACTTTGGTATACTATTTTATAAGATATTTTATTTGTAACCAAGTTTTGAATGGATCATCTTTTTATCCAAATTATTTTGAGTTAGACCTCTTATTTTTCAAAAGATAATTTTTATCCTCAAAGAAGTCCGAGCAAGGGTAAACAAGATTGGATATTCTACCATTTTCAGATTATGATATTGTTTACTCATTGATCTTTCAAATCTTTAAAATTTAATTATTTGGGAAATTTGTCATATGCTTGCTTTGCTAAAAAAAAAACAAAAAAGGAAAAATTAAAAACCAAAAACATCATTTTCTTTCCTTGTTTTTATCTATTTTTATTGTTTTTAGTTTGTATTTTTTGTTTGTTTGGGCTTTCTCTGATCATCTCCATCTAAACCTTGACTTCCAACTTTTTGTTACATCGTCCTGCCAATATTTATATCATCCTGGACAATATAATAATTTCTCTTCAAAAAATCCATCTACTGAACTTTTTTGAGCTTTCTGTAACATATTGTCCCGGATGATCCCACATCGTGCTGGCCGATATGATCAAACTCTGTTACAAACATTTGTTGATCGTCTTGGCTGATACATATTTTGTTTCGGCCGATGCACTTATGCAAATCATTCTAGCCGATGCACTAGATTGTCCTGGACGATCCACGTGTTAGTATGTTTAGAATCCTTAAAATCGGTCTCGGATGATCCATTATTTGACAAACGTCCGGGCCGATCCACTATTCGTCCTTGATGATACACGTGGCACTGATTTAAAATATCTTAAATTCGGCTGGTGCAATCAATTATTAAGCATTGTCCTGGACGATACACCTAATCGGCCTGGACGATCTACTTTTTCAATGGTCGTCCGGCTTGACTCTTCGGGATGATCGCCTGTGTCTAATCGTCCTAGCCGATATCTGATCGACCTGGCTGATAAGACCTCCTTATTGACCAATCAGCCTGTACATAATTATTATACAATATCATCTTGGACAATTCTTCGATCGGCCTGGACGATATGGCCATTTTATTTTAAAAATAGGCCATTTTAGCCATTATTTTCACCTCAACTTTCCTCTTCTCTTAAGATTACTTACCTTCTTCTTGCTATGGCTGGTGGGAAGCGTGTTTGAAAGACTTCTGGGAGCTCTTCTAGGGCAAGGATTGATCCTCGTTTTAGGGAGGCAGAAGATGAAGCTGCTTACCATCGATATAAAGAATGTGGGATAACGATCTCCAGAGACATCAATCCTATCCACCTTTCATACCCGGTACTGGATCTCTTTGCTCACACTTCTCTTTGTTTCGTCCTTTCTCTCGCTGTCCCTTTTCATACTGAGTTTCTTCATGAATTTTTTGCAAATATTTGCATAAATCCCTCTTTCACATCCCTGACCTCCTATGTGAATTGACGCCAGGTCGAGATCACATATCAGGGCTCTGCTGAACTTTTATAGCTATCAACCACCGTGGATAAGCTGCATATAATCATCTCTGATCTTGATTTTAACTGGTCCTCTGCAAATCATTTCCATCACCAAACCAATGCTCCCTTTCATATTGGAGAGACTAGCTCTTTAGTCAATGATGCTAGGATAATTCAGCATATCCTTCGAACCTCCATTATTCCAAAAGTTGGGGATCAAATCCACATCACTCCTCTACTTTCTCAGACTACTTTTTACATTATGACATATAGAGAATTTAATACTACTGACTTGATTTTTTGTTATATTGATCATCTAATAATAATCCGTGATCTTGGACATAAGAGGAAACCTAATTTTGCCTTAGGACATCTCATAGCCTATGTTATTCAAACCAAATATCAACTACAATATCCTGTTCCTCTCAACCTCCCAACTCTCTTCTACTCAAATAGTTCCTTCAGTACCCTTCACATTACTAGTCTCCACCCAGGGGATGAGGAACCTCAAGGGGCTGGGGAGGAGGAGGCTCCCGCTCCCGCTCCCATTCCCATTCCTAAACCTATTCCTCTCCACCAGCATTAACAGTTTGATCAGTTAATAGAGAGGTTTGATCGATGGGAGACCCGCTTCGTCACTTACGTTGCTACACAGGAGCAATAACATTCTGATGATATGGCTCGCTACAAGAAGCACCGCATAGAAGGCTTAGCCCATTTTGACAGCTACATGACTCACCAGCAGCAGCAGCATGACCAGGACATAGCCTGGTTCAATGCTCAGTTTACTACGCTAGTTGGCTACTTTGAGCAGGCTCCACCACCTCCACCTCCATCTGATGATCAGGATCCCCCGTTCTTTTAGTTTTAGTTTCTCTTTTTTTCTTAAGAATGCCTTCTTTTTAAATTTTTTTTAGTTGCTTTAGCTTGTCTTTTCCTCCTCCTTTTTGAGATGTCAAAAGGGGGAGTAGTATGTACTTTGTACTTGTTTGTTCTGTTCAAAAATTGTACTTATTTGTTATGTTCAAAAATTTAAAAAATATTGTTTAGTTTTGGCATTACTGTTTTAGAAATAATTTTTGATATGTTTGCCATCATCAAAAAGGGAGAGATTGTTACAAACCTAATTTTAATTATGATTTTGGTGATATCAAACAACTCTTGTTTCACTACGACTACCTTTTACTATTGACTTTTCAAGAATCAAAGATCAGACAAAAAAATGAAGTCAGCTCAAGAATGGGTAGATTAGGATTGAGTCAGTCTATAATTTTATTTTTTTCCCTCTTGAGTCAATTATAATCCTTGTGTGACTAATGCAAAGTAACCCTACACATACACACTTGAGAGGACTTAGATTTTATGTTTCTACTCATATCGGCCAGGACAATATTTACATCGTCTTGGACGAACTGGTTTTAAACATAAAATCTAATCAGGGGTTCTTAATTAAGGCAGTCATCATTAGGCAATCGTTAAACATAAAATCTAATCAGGGGTTCTTAATTAAGGCAGTCCTCATTAGATAATCAGCCGGGATGATACTTATATCGGCCAGGATGATAGGCTCAAAACAGAAAGAATTTGCCGACATAATTAATTAAGGTATTATGTATTTTTGGTAATCGGCCAGGACGATCTTGGATCGGCCTGGACGATATTTACAATTATGCCTTAATTAATCAGACAATCAAGGAAGTAATTAAGGATGATTGATACGATCACATCATCTTGGATGATCACATGATCGGCCAGGACGATCTATTCAAAATCTCTTAGTTACTCTTGGACGATAAAAATCATCCATCATAAATTTAGGGCGATGCTTAGGACGATTTTCCTCTATTTGAATTGATCGGCCTAGACGATCTTGAGATCTTCCTGGACGATCAAGTCAATTTTTAATCGTCCAGATCATCTTCAGGGTGGTGCTCTGGCCGATATTCTGAGATTTGTATTGATCAGCCAGGATGATGTCTATATCTCCTTGAATGATATTATCAGCAACTTGCAATTAATGGGCTCCATTGAAGCTCTTCTATTTAAAGAACTCTTTTTCAACATTTTTGAAAATCCTTGACTGTTGTCTTGACCTGAGAAAACCTAAAGGAGAGAGAGAGAGAGAGAGGGAGAGAAAGAGAGGATCTTGTGAGGGGATTCATAAGGGGTTTCTCCAAGCATTGTCCCACTTCTTCTTCCCTAGAGTCTCTTATCCTTGGAAGGGTTGGGAGAGGTAAGTTTCAGCAAGTGATCATGGTTCTCTGCCAGCTTCAGAAGGAAGCAAAAGGACTTGGGTTCTCTGCCTTGCCGGGGTGGAAAAAAGGAGGTGTCTTTATAAGAGCTTCTCCACTTAGCTGTGGGGGCTAAAGGACAGTCACGTTGGTAGTGCAATACCCGAAGGGTGCCTCCGGGGAGTGGACGTAGGTCGAGTTGACCGAATAACTATAAATCTTTGTGTTGTTATTTTTACTGCTTCCACACTTATATTTCCGCATTGTTTATTTTATGGTGATTTGGTTTGAGAATTTTGTTAAGCTTTGTTTAATGTTTTTAAAATACCAATTCACCCCCCCTCTTGGTTAGCTTAGGGACTAAGTTCATAGGGCTTAACATCTCCAACAATCTTTTATTAATCAGAGATTTCACTCAAGTGGTTAATCACAACAAGAATAAATGCAAAAAAAAAGTGTAGAAATAATAAAGGAAAGAACACACTAGATTTATAGTAGTTCAGTCAAACTTGTCCTACGTCCACTCCTCAGAGGCACCCTCCAAGTATTATAATAAACATTTTGTTACACTTCTTTAGCCCCCACAGCTAGGCAAAAAATCCCTTACAAAATCACTTCCACCTTCCTCAGTGCGGCAGAGTAGGTGGGTCCTTTGACACCAAAGAGATCTTCTTCTTCCCAAAACTTCCCTTAAGACAAACTTTGAATCCTATGGTACTAAGGTGCAAGCTTGGTAGAGCAACCGTGTGAAATGACCTCCACACCCTTGAAACCCCCTCCATGGATCTTCTCCCTCTCTCAAACTCTACCCTTTCAACTCTCTCTTTCAAGTTGCCTCTAAATGTTTTCTCTAGAAGAACAAAGCTTTAATGGCTGCCAAAGATAATTTCAAAGTCTTTAAAAATCCTTAAAAGGGGCTTTAAAAAACACTAAAAATCAATTATGGTGGTAAAGATCGTCAAGGATGATCATTGGATTGTTCGGGATAATGTGTTTAAAAAGACAACATCAGAAAATAAGAAAAAACTCAATTTTTCCACCAAATATCATCCAGTACAATCACGGGATCATCCAAAATGATGTGCAAAATTTTACCTGATAGTCCAGGATGATAAGCTCGACAATCACTTGGATGATATCATAAAATTTTGTTCTAATCATATATGAAGTTGGCTGTTTTGAGATAGAAGGTTAATGGCCTTAATACAACTCTTGCATGACTAGAAATGTGGTGGAGGCAAAGATCTAGAGCTCAATCGTTGGATGATGGAGATCAAAAATCCCATTTCTTTTAGAATTTTGCAAATTCCAGAAGAAACTGCAATGTTATTCATTATATAAGGAATTCGAAAGGAAATCCAATTAAGATCTAGATGAAATTCATAGCATTTTTGAATTTTTTTTTCATAACAAATGGAAATTTAGAAATTGTTCATTTGAAGGATGACCAATGGATCAATGTTTTAAAAAGCTGAATGAAGATCAGAAGAATTTTCTTAAGGAAGATTTCCATAAAAATAAATTGGTCGCTGTCTTGGAAAAAATGGAAAACAATAAGTCGCCTGGGAATGATGGTGTGAATGATTTTTTCTTTAAAAGCTACTGGAATATTATTCATATGGAGGTATGGAAAGCAATTAATTCCTTTCTTGAATTGGGAAGGATGCCGGAGGAATGGAGGGAAACTTTGGTTATTTTTCTTCCAAAGGTTAGTAATGCTAGTGCTATTAAAAATTTCAAACCCATTAGTTTATGTCAAACCATTTACAATTTGGTGGTGGGTATGATTTGGAATAGAATTAAGGAGTGCATTCCAAGTGTTTTTTTAGAACAACAAGTGGCATTTATACCGGGTAGATCCATTTCAGATAATTATCTTCTAGCTCATGAGATAATCAATAAATTTAGATTTTCTAAATCTAATCCTAGATTTATGATGTTGAAATTAGATATGGAACAAGCTTATGATGGTATGTGATGGGTTACATTGAAGAAAGTTCTATTCAATATGGGATTTATGAATACCTTTATTAAGCATGTTATGCAATGTTTTTCTTTTCCAAAGTTTTCCACTATCATCAATGGGAAAAGAAGTAAACGGATCCATGCTAAATGTAGCTTTAAACAGGGATGTCCAATATCTCAAGTATTGTTTATACTTTGTTCTTAATTTCTATCAAAATTAATACATGAGAAAGGACAAGGACTTGGTATTAAATTAACTTCCAACACTACTAAAATCTCGCTTTTGTTATATGTCGATGATGTAATGATTGTGGCTGAAGTTACTTCTTCTAATGCAAAATGTATCAAAAAGATTAGGGGGGATTATTGTGAATGGACTGGTCAAAGAATTAACAAGGAAAAATCGTAACTTTTATTTGGAAATTCTGTTTCAGGGAAGGCTCTGAAAAAACAATTGGAAGAATTTTGGGAGATCATAAGGTAAAGGAATTATAGTATCTGGGAATAAAGTTGGCTGTTAGAAGACTCAATTATATTGATTTCTACTTCATTCTTAAAAAAGCCTTGAGTAAATTGAATACCTGGGGTCTGCGGAATATTTATTTAGTTCGTAAAATTTCTCTGTTGAAATCTAGTTTTTCTTCCATACCTCTTTTTTCAATGGCTTACTCTTTTGTTCCCAAGAGTTTCCTCCACAATCTAGATAAGAATTCTAGAATTTCTTATGGCATAAGGAACAAAGAAAGAGAGGTATGCATTATATCTCATGGAATATTCTATGCAAATATGTTGAGCAAGGCGGATGGTGTATTTAAGGAGCAGCACAGAGGATCGGGTCTGTTAGAGCAAGAATTGCATGGAACTTCAATAATAATTAGAATTATCTGATTAATAATATTATTCTGCAAAGTATGGTTATCAAATTTGGAATGATGATTTTAGGAAAAAAGCTTCTACGACATGGCGAATTATTAAAGATGGTGCTCATTCTTTGAAGAAAATTATTAGGTGGAGGATTTCAAAGGAAGAATCTATTAATATCCTAAATGATACCAGGATATTGGATAGATGTTTGAATGATTGGATGGATTGCATCAATATTCAAGAGATATATGATAGAAATGTTTATTCCTTGATGGATGAAAGAGGAGACTGGAACATGGATTCAATGAATAATATGTTTTCAGCTAAAAGGATTGATGTTATTATTAAAATTCATGTTAACAAAGAGCTGAGAAATGACGAAGTAGAGATGCCTTTTGACAATAATGGAAAGTCTATTGCTGCAATAGCATTTCATGCTGAAAACAAAAATGAAGAGGATGTTGTTAATATTAATTGGATGAAGAAATTAAAACTTATTCCTAAAGTCAAGATGTTCTGGTGGAGGCTTTTTAATAGTTGATTACCTACAAATTGTTGGATGAAGTATAGAAGACTACGGGATAATCGCACCTCTCCTAGAGGTTGTATGGAAGAGGAAGATAATATTCACATTACTACTCGGTGTAGTAAACTTATGGAAATTCTTAATGCTCTGGAAAGATGGGGAATTCATATGCCGCATTTATTTGTTGTTGAGGATTACTGGAATAAGTTGAAGGAATTATCTGAGGTAAATTCAAACATTGTTAAATTATATTTGATTGTGGTGTATATGATTTGCAAGGCAAGGAACTATTATTTGCATGGTTTGAAGGTCCCTACGTCTCATACTCTAGTTGCGGATGCTTTATCACAGGCTTCACAATCTTTATTGTCTCCAATTTTCAAGAACTGGGATACTAATTAGCACTTTTTCCGGTCTAAAGCTTGGTATCCTCTGCCTACAAATTGGATAAAACTCAATGTGGATGCTTGTTTATTGAAATCTAATAAGGCAAGTATTGCAGATGTTTTGAGAGACCACTTATGAAGATTTCTTATGGCATATGGAAAGAAATTGCTTCATTGGGACATTTCTCTTTTAGAGCTAATTACTCCTTTTTGTTTCAATTTTTTTATTCAAGGTTGGATGAATGGAATAAATGGTATTATTATCGAAGGTGATAATATCAATTTGATCAAGCTTCTTCAACAACCAATAATGAAGAAGGGGAATAAAAAGGTGTGTAAAATGGATTTCGCTTTTCTAGATTGCTTTAATAATGTTAATTTTCTTTTTTTTTTTTTAGAGAAGTCAATAAATTAGCGGATGGTTTTGCTAATTATGCCTTAATAGGATATTTTTATTGGGATTGTGCTTTGTTTGGGAACATTCCATCAAGTATTGTTAACTTGATTAGGAAGGAATTTGATAGTAACTCTATCACATAGGCTTGTATCTTTCTTTCTCTATTTAGTTTAATTCATTTGCAGTTCATAAAAAAAAATGAACATGAAATTGAACTTCTTAACTAAATCAAGTTATATTTTAATTTAAATTTGGAAAAATTAGATTTCATAATGAAATTAATTTTGTAAAAAGGTTAATTTTTCACAAATTTTTTAGATCAATTACAAAAGGCTTTTCGTATAGGCATACTAACATTTCAAAAAAAAAAATGACAAGTTCACAAAACATGACATTTTTCATTGATATCAAAAATATCATATTCAATCAGAATATTGATATAAATTTCAAAATGGAATAACATCATTACATAGACATTTCAACAACTAACAACAAACATAACTAACATCAATAGGAAGAAAATAAAAGATATACAAAATACAAACATCATCACAACACAGAAAAAGGACTGGAAGAAGAAACATTAAAGAAGTTCATCTAAATTTTAGAGGGGCTCAGGTATGGAAGATGAGGCTAGGTGAACACTAAAAAATAGTTATTCATCATAGCTATATTGGTATTTACCCTATCAAATTAACCACTGATCCCCCCCATGTCCTTATGGTATATTGCATCTTTTTCAAAGTGAGTCTCTAATCGATCAAAATGCTGAACCATCTCCTAAAACTAGTGCTGAACAGGTCAAGGTGCAGGTGCAGGAGCTCCCCCTTCTTCTTCATAGTCACTACTTGAACTCTGGTCTCTCCCAAACAAAGATTGAAAAGAAGCATTTGTAAAATATTTTGGCATTTTAATGGGAGTATCAAGATGAAGAATATTTTACTTCTTTTAAAGGATATAAGCAACAAGATGTCCTTGAGCCATGTTCTTTTTCCTCTTGTGATGAGATAGCCAAATTTCAAAAATATTATTTAACTAGTCCAGGGTGATCTTTAGCTTGTTCTTTGTTGGTTTTTTTCTCTTCCTCTTTTATTTTATAATGCAGATTTGCTTCCTAAAAAAAAGTTGTCCAGGATAAGTTGGGACTAATCAAAGGGTTTTCCAATCATAATCAGGTATGTGAATGTGGACAAGAGTGGAATCATATTTATAGGATCACCAGCCTTAGGAATAATTGAGGTTCTTAAGACATACTAGATGATCATGTCATTCTTATTCATGGGATATACTCTAGCTAAGTGGGTGAATTAATAAACACCTCTAACAGTTTTATTAATTTATGACTAGTCATAATCATATTTGGAAGTTAGAGTCTGAGCTCTTGTACCATGAGTCCTTAAATGAAGAAAAGTTTATAAATTTTCATTAGTGATTTTGACTCGCTTTTTTTGAACAAAAGATATTATCCTAGTTTGATCATCATTGAACCTCATGTTTGCTAAGAAATAATGAAAAGTCATTTTGTGGTAGGCGTAGATCAAGGTCAGAATAAAAGAGATCTGAGTTGGAGAAAAGAGTGGCATGACAGAAAATTGGTTATCATCCTGAATGAGGAGTCTATAAGGGGTAATCTTAGCAGCTACATACCTGAAGAATGCATCCTCAATATCCTTAGATAAAAAAATATCATCCCCATTAGTCCAAGAGGAGGACCCCAAAGTAACAAGTGAACACTTAAATGAACTAACCATTCCTAAAATGAGAGCTCTAGAAGGTTTAGAAGTGAAAATAAGAGTGAATGAAAACCAATTAAAAAATCCTTCAATATATAGAAAAACTACCGGTCATACAGTATGAAACTGGGTTTGTATGTATGATCTTGAGATTGTACAAGACAAACTTAATTTCATACATATGAATGGAAATGGCAAAAATGAAATGACTTTTTGTAAAACACCATTTATGGGGCCTCCTTTCGTACAAGCTTTTTGACCATGCATTCATACAATCAAACAAGTGTTTGTCCAGGATGATTAGAATATTAAAGATTGTTTTAAAGGCGGTTATGTTTATTCCTTATAGAAACTGATAACTAGATCTTACAAACAAAAGATGATTCCATATGTACGATCAATAATAACTTATTCTAACCGGATAATCATCCACATGCATACAGATGAAACTTTACTCAACATACAATATGATAATGCCATCATACAATATAAAATATTTGAAAAACCAAATTTTGTGTGTTTAATTTCTAATAGAATCATAGACATGCTACAAAATTTAAATAGTACAAAAATATTTTGTACAATATGAATAAAACACTTAGAAAATAATGCATGAAAACTAGAAAAACTTCTCAAAATCCATCATCCTTCGACAAGTGACATATGTCCAAACTTCAAATTAAAAAAAAAGTTAAAACCAAAATAAAAAACAAATAAGCACAAAGAAAATAAACTAACAAAAATAGAAAAACTAAAACAAACACACATAAAGAACATAAGAACATATCAAGTTTACAAAACATTTTATATAAGTATTAAGATCAATCACAAATTATCTTATTCTTATGGTGCTAAATGTGTCAAAGGCTAATGGTTTTGTAAAAATATATGCAAGTTTATTTTATGTCAAAACATGTTTCAATTCAATTTCTCCTTTGGATACATGATCCCTAATGAAATGATGCCTTATGTCTATATATTTGGTTCTAGAATGTTAGATAGGATTCTTTGAAATAAAAATGACACTAATGTTATCATAGTAAATTGGAATTATACCAATTATAAATCCTAAATAAATCAGTTGTTGTTTCAACCAAAGTTCTTGTGCAATACAACTTCCTAAGTAAATGTATTCAGCTTCAACAGTAGATAGGGCTACATAATTTTATTTTCTACTAGACCAAGAAACTAATGAATTTCTTATGAATTGATAAGTTCCATATGTACTCTTTTGATTAAACCAATGACCTGTAAAGACTGAATTAGAATATATAATATTTTTAAATGATGAGCTGTATTTAGCAAAGTAAATTCCTAAGTTTTGAGTTCACAAAAGATATCTTAAAATTCTTTTTGCTGTTATTAAGTGTGATTATTTTGGATCGGAATAAAATCTAGCACACAAATAAGCACAAAATATTACATCTGGTATGCTAGAGTCAAATAGTGCAATGACCTAATTATACCTCTAAATTTCTTTTTAATAAAATGATTTTGTCTTTGGGTCCTTATCCAACTAAACTGAGGAACTCATTGGTGTAGTTACTGGTTTAATATTGTCCACTTCATACTTCTTGAGGATATCATTAATATACTTTGGCTGACTAAAAAATGTTCCCACCTTATTTTGCTTATTGTTAAAACCAAGAAAAAAACATAGTTCTCTCATTAAAGTCATCTCAAATTCACTACTCATTATTTTAGAAAAATCATAACATAATTTTTTTATTTGTAGATCCAAAAATGATATTATCAACATATATCTAAATAATGGATATATCATATCCTAATTTCTTCAAATAAGAAGTAGTATCCATACTTCCTTTTGCAAAAGATCTCTCTAATAAAAGAGTTCTCAACCTCTCATATCAAGCCCTAGGTGCCTATTTCAACACATATATAGGCTTTTTCAATTTATATACATGGTTAGGGATTTTAAAATTTTAAAAACTTGGATTTTGCTCAACAAAAATATCCTCTTGTATTACCCCATTTAAAAATAAAATCTTAACATCAATTTGGAAGAATTTTAAACCTCTAAAATAGGCAAAAGATAACAAAACACTATTTGCTTCAATTCTTCTTACAAGGGAAAAAGTCTCTTCAAAATCAATACATTCAATTTAATTATACCCCTTATCCACCAATCTAGCCTTATTTCTAGTCACAAATCTTAAACTATTCATTTAATTTTTGAACACCCACTTAGTTCCAACTACACTTTGATCCTTTGGCCTTTGAATCAATTTCTAAATATCATTCCTTACAAATTAATTCATCTCCTCTTACATGGTCAAAATCCAAAATTTATCCAAAAGTGCTTGATTAACATTTATTCGTTAAATTTTTGAAATTAAGGAAGAATGGTTAACCTCCTTGCTAAGTCCATGCCTAATCCTAACACCCTTAGTAGGTTCACCTAAAATAAATTCCTTAGGTTAATTTTTAGAAAATTTTAATTCTCTAGACAAAGGGTTCTCAATCTCAAAATTTTTTGCCGAATTTATCTTATCAATCCCTTGGGAGTTATTTTATATATGATACTCTTCCAAATATGGCTCTTCTAAAATCCCAGATTCATAAAATACAACATGTTTGTTCTCTTTAACTTTCAAAGTTCTTTTGTTAAACACCCTATAAGATTTTTCAATATTAGAGTATCCAAGACAAATTCCATCATCTGATTTTGGATCAAATTTTACTGATGATGATTTTCCTTTATTATGTATGAACACTTTACATCCAAAAATATGAAAATGTGACAAAATTGGTGGTCTTCATTTAAGAATCGCATAGTGTGTTTTATCCAAATTTTATCTAATGTTCGCCACATTCCGAATATAACAAGCTGTACTAATCACTGCAACCCAAAAATATTTTAGAAGGGAATATTCTGCCAACATGGCTCTAGCAACCTCAATTAATATTTTATTCTTTCTTTCGACTACCCCATTCTATTAAGGGGTCATAGGTGAAAAAAATTATTATTAATTCATTTTTCTTTACAAAATTCCTTAAATTTTTCATTTTCAAAATAACTACTCTGCTCATATTGAATTGTTAAAATTTTACATTCTAATTTCATCCGAATTCAAATCAAAAAGTTTTTAAATCCCTCAAATGATTCACTCTTATGAAATAAGAATTTAATCCATGTGAATCTTGAAATGTCATCAAAAATTTCAAAACCTTATACCTTTCCTCCTAGACTTACATTGCTAACCAGTCCAAAAAGATCCATATAAATAATCTCTAATGGCATTCTAGTCCTAAGATCCTTAAGGGAATGAAATGAGGACCTCGCCTATTTTCTTAGTTGGCATACACCATAAAGGTGATCCTTATTAAAGTCTAATTTTGGTATACCTCTAATAAGTTCTTTTTGGGTAATTTTTCTAAGATCATACTAGCGTGACAAAGCCTTTTATGTCATAACCATGATTTATCAAAAATTGAATTTTAAACAAAATGAATTAGGAGATTTAATACAATTTAAATCTAGCATATACACATTATTTATCCTATTTACATGCAGTACATGAACTGCATTTTGTCTTAATATACATCTAGTGGGAATAAATTTATCACTATATCCTTTATCACATATATGAGTAATACTCAAGAGATTATGATTTAAGCCTTCTACAAGTAACACATTTTAAATGAAAAAAATATTCAAGTTTTAAATCATACCTGTGCCTACCACTTTCCTACAGGTATTATCTTCCAGTGTAACCTTTCCTCCATTCCTGGCTTCCAATAATATGAATTGTGTAGTGTCTCTAGTCATATGGTTAAAGCAACTGCTATCTAGGTACTAAATACTCTTATAAGGTCTTGTATGAGAGCATTTCTACAAAAAGATCAAATGTTAGTCTTGGGAACCCAAAATAATTTGGGTTCTCCTCTTGGAAAAATTAAATTAGATGCATTTATGATATGACTTATTTTATGCATCTTAGGTCTCAACACAAAATGATTTTTTTTTTTTTATGAATAGTATAAGTGTGTGAAATATTTCCAATCATTCCACAAGAAATACACTTAACTGCAGGAAATGGATTTTTTGATCCTTGATAATAAATCTATAGTTTCCTAGGTTTTAAAATTTTTTATTTTAAAATAGGAATCTTCATGTTTTGGGGGGATCCTATTCTCCTCAAGTACTTTTACTTTTACTCAAAGAAATAAGTTTGCACTTTCTAACACAATATTATCAAATTTTAAATAGTGCTCTCTATTTTCAAATTCATCCTTAAAAATTTTAAATTCATTTTCCATTTCAGTGTAGGATGATTTTAATATTTCATTTTATTTATTCAAATCATCAAATTCATCCAATAAACTCATGTGGTTCTTCTCAATCTGTGTGTGATCTTTCCTAAGAGTTTCATGTTTCTTTTATAACTCTAGAAAATTTAAATTCATCCTAGCAAGCTTTTTCTTGAGTTTTCTATATGCTGTATGAATTCTTTCAGAAATTTCTAGTAATTCATTATAACTTAAGTCATATATCTTTACTTGATTTGATTGATTAAAATTATCGGCCATTAAGCTCATATTGGGGACTTTTTATTCCTTTTCTATTTCTGATGAATTCGATGATGAATCCGCCCAAAAAGCTCACTGAAATTTTTGCTTTCCCTTCCTCACATTGTTTTTCTCCTCCACCTTATCCTTAATAAGTGTGGCTCTAAGATTAGGATAATCTGATTTGACATGTCTATTCACAGCAAATAACATCATTAGAAACCTTAACATTTTTATGGAACTTACCTTTATTCCACTATTAGCATCTCCTTTGCTTCCTCTTTAGAAAACTCATAAATTACCTATTCATGAAGGCAATATCAGCCTCATCCTTAGGTTATGACTAATCACTCTCTGTGTCATCTACTTTCAAAGCTATGTTCTTCTCATTTCAGTTTTCTCCTGTATGAATCTGTCTTTCAATCACTCCATGCTTGTAAGCAATTAGTAATCCATGAAGATTGTTAATAGAATACATATTTAAATCCTTAGACTCTATAAAAGCAATTATTTTAGCAACATATGATGTAGGCAAAAAACAAAGTATTTTATTATCCTTTTTAGCATTCGTTAGTTCCCTACCTAATGCATGTAAAGAGGTGACTATCTCAGTGAAATGTGTGTACATGTCAGATATAGATTCATTTGGTTTCATGTGAAATAATTCATAATCAAGTAATAAGATCTTAAATTTAGATTATTTCACTTTGTTAGTTCCTTCATATGTGATACACAGTCTATGTCGTATTTGTTTTCCACTTTTATAAGTAGAAATAAGCATGTAATCTTCTAATTTAAGTGCACAAAAGAAACTATTTAAATATTTTGGGTTTAATTGTGTTAGGTCTCATTCTTCTACAGTCTAGTCAGAAAAGGGTGTTTCAGTTCTAATGCCATCTACAATTCTAGTTGGCCTAGTGTATCCATCCTGAACTAAAATCCACATGCAATAGTCAAGTGATTGAAGAAAAGTAGACATTCGTGTTTTGCAAAAATCAAAAGGGATGTTATTAAAAAGTAATCTAAACTTTAAGTTTTAAAACAATGCTCTAACACCACTTATAAAGTCCGTATAGATTGTTAAACCTATGCAAATGACCCAAGGCTAACCATGAGGAGAGTGAATTAGGATTTTTAAAAATTTTCTTGGAAATTAAAAAAAAAACCATTATTATATTTTTTGTGAAAATAAATTTTCAACCACAAAATGTTAAATGTTGAAAAATAAAAGTGCTGAAATAAAAAATGAACACAAAGATTTATAGTGGTTCGATCCAACAAGACCTATGTCCACTACCTGAAGACTTCCTTTTTAGGTAATGCACTATTACCAAAGTGACTCTCCTTTTGCCCCCAAAGCATGGAAGAGAAGCCTTTATAATTTTCTTCTCTTCCAGCAATCCCCGATAATGTAGAGAAGTGTTATCCTTTCACAACCTCCAAGTGTCAACAGAGTACCATCAACCTTTCACTCCCTCCAAGTGTCAGCAGAGTACTGTCATCTCTTCACATCCACCAAGTATCAATAAAGTACCATTATTTTTATTTTGAGCAATCAGAAAGAAGAAAGGAAGAGAAGTAGCAAAAATACAAAAGTGGTTCATACCTTTAAATAACCCTATGAACCCTTAACACTCCAGTTCCAAGAACTCTCTCCTAAACACTCTCCAAAAATACTCTTTCACCAGCTCTCAAAGAAATTATAAGGAACAAAACTTGTTAAGTCAATTTCTAAGGATTATTTATATAAAAGACAGAAAAAACCATCCAGAAAATTGAAAATTGCAATTTTAAGAGAATATAGTCATATAATACGATCGTAAATTATATGTAGAAACAGTTTGAAAGAATGCTTCATACGATCCTATACAAAATATTTTCATACATGATAATCATCCATGTTCCTACTGAATGAATAGTTAAGAAAAATTTTGATGTTCGTGGAATGAAAAGAAACCCCACATTTTCATACTCTGAATGTCGTTTGTACGAACAAGGAATAGTACATTATGATCAGTTCAAAAAAAATTAATGTTCGTCAGGGCGAAAAGGGACCTATTCAATTCGTACTCTAGATGTCATCTTTATGAAGATCACTTCGTACAATACGATCAGTTAAGAAAAATTTTGAATTTGTTAGGACAAAAAGGGATGTATCTATCTCGTACTCTGGATGTCATCTAAATGAATAACTCTTATACCAGTAGGATTAGTATTTTGAAATTTTTTTTTTCCACAATTTATTTAACTACTTGTAGGACAAAATAACTAAACAAATTGTCCTGTATGAAATAAAATCGAGTAGTACATTTATTTTTAAAAAACTAAAAACTTTTAACACTCCCCCAGTGCGTGTGTACACGATTCCTCAATTACAATCACACTCGGTCAAACTAAATAAAAATAGAAATATCGACTCCATTTACAATAAACCCTAATTTAATCTGATTTCAAGTCTTTAACAGTCTTGAGTATGATTTTCTATAAATATTTTTACATACAAACAACAAAAGAAATATTTGCAATATATGTTAGGGGAAAACAAAAAATGGAAATAAAAATATTTGAAATCATAAAAAAAAAATATATTTAAATAATCTCTTCTATCAAAAAACTAATTTATAATAATCTCAACACCCACCGCTTTTTCAGTAAAATCATAAAAAAAACACTAGAGGCCAAAAGCCTCAGGCAGAGAAACAATGAAAATAAACCATAATGCAAGAGAAACAAATAATACCCCAAGAAAACTACAAGAAAAAACATTAAGATAATAGAGGAAACCCTAAACCTAGAGCTCGAGCATGACGTAGGAGATGAGAGTTGAACAATGACAAGTAGGAGCCCTAGAATCACCTCAGAATTACTAGAGAGCAGAGCTGAGAACCAAATATATACTCACCTAATATGCTGGCTTTGGGTTATTTATATATCTACTTTAGAATATTAAATAGGGCTTTTATTATTTTATATCAATGAAAACATAAACATTTTTTATAATTTGATACAGCCATAAATTATATTCATAATTCTTCATGTTACTCCATGCCGTACTGTCTTATATGAATAGATGCCCAGTATAGATCACCTATCAGGATTGCCATAAACTCCTAATTTCAACTACTAAAGACAAGAATCACATATTTGTCTTTAGATCCAATTATAGCTGAGGACCTACAAACTAACTACTAAGGAACACAAATATCTCCTACTATGATAAGTCGTCATACACCTTAGTCAAAGATACTTAGATAATCTAACATATTCTTAAATTCTCAATAATCCCAAAGGCTGGTGATTGTGTTCACATCACTCCCTTAATCTCAATCATCACCTTTTACATAATGGCCCATAGGGAGTTCAATGCCACTGATACATTGAGCTCCTGACTAGTATTATGGATCCATTGCATAATATAAAACCCAAAATTTCCATAGGACACATCATAGCTTTCATCATGGAAACCAAATTATCAGCATGTTTACTACACCAACGACTCCTTCCATATTCTTCATAGCACTTGTCTCCTTCCAAGACATGAGGAGGCTAAGGGTGATGAGGAGGATGATGTTTCTACACCTATTTTGATCTCCACGTAGTCACAGGTGGTGGAGAGGTTCCACCATTGGGAGGCTAGGATTGACTCTTACGGTGTTGCACAAGAGCAACAGTATGAGGAAAATGTTGATAGATTTGATGTATATGTGTCACAACAATAGAGTACAAAAACCAAGATATGGCCTAATTTATGGAGAAGTTTTCTTCCATCCATAATCTTTTTTAGCCACCTCCACGTCCTCCATCACTCGATCGAGGTCCCTCATACTTGTAGTCTATTTTGATGTTTTTGTGTAATATTTTTTTTTGTACTACTATTAGTTTATTGGTTGTATTTTTTTCTTTGTATTTCATTTCTATTTCCTCCTTTTTGTGATGTAAAAAAGGGGGAGAAGTGTTTTTGTTAGTGGTTGTGTTGCTGTGCTATATTGTTGTTATTTTTTGTACCACTCTTTTTAGTGTTTTTTTTTATTGTATGATTAATTTTTGTACCACTTGCTTATTTTAATATAATTTGGATTACTTGGTTTATACTGTTCTCCTTTACTTTGTGCTTCATTAGTCTTCTTGAGTTGAATTTCCTAACAAATGTTTGCCATGATCAAAAAGAGGGAATTTACTGCAAACCTTTATTCAAAGATTATAATTTTAATGATAGCAAATATTTTATTTCTCTACTACTACCCTGACTACTAACATTTAAGGTCCACAAGGTTAATTATAAATCAAGCAAACTCAAGATTTGGTAGATAGGACCGAGTCAGTCTGTAAGAGTTCTTCAACTGTTTTTACCTTTTCTTAAGTTAAATATAATAAAGTGGATCCTGATGATAAGTAACCCTTTTTTTTTTTTTTGAAAGTAGCATACTACATTAATCAAAAGAACAAAGGTAACTACAAAGATGATTGATCCTTTAACAAGTTAAGGAAAGAAGGAGGAATCTTATTCAAGAATAGGTCTTCCCAAACAAAATTCCTAATAAGAGTAAAGTTAGCACACATGTTGGCTAACTTATTTCTACTTCTATCAATACATTTGAAAATAACAAAGTCAAATTCATTGAAGTAGTCAAAATCTTCTTTTTCCTTGAACCTGCCCGCCATTGCATGTTATAGAATTGTAATGACATTTTAATTATCTCTTTAAACAATAAAACCTTTATATCTGAACATCCAATCTCTAATCACCTCTTTCAGAGATTTGATAGCTAAAATTTCTAATTGAAAAATGCCCCAATGTATACACGATCATCCAAAAGCCATAAAAAAACCTGCCTTTGCAGTCTCGGAATACACCTCCTATTCTAGCTATATAAGATGATACAAGTGAGGCATCAACATTGATTTTCAACCAATCGGGTGGAGGGGGGGTGCCAAGTATTAGACAGCCTAAATGGACTGGTTAGCATCCTAACTGACCGAGGTAAAATTATAAAACATCTTGGATGTTGAAGTGTAACTCAAAGCATTTGTAGCAATAAGAGAAGTGCTTTCTTCAACTCTATCATGAATGAAACTGTTTCTAGCCTTCCAAGATAAAAATACTGCATTACAAAAAATATTAAGAAGAATATAATTATGAAGTACTATATTCTCCAACCACATTCAACAGCTCTCTATATTATCAAATAAAGGGTTCCCAAATCTTCATTTGTTTAAAAGTAAGAAAACTTCTCTTACTTTAACACATCTGATTGTAACATGCTCCACACTTTCAACTTCAATACAACACCTGGGACATAAATCATTGCTCTGCAATCTTCTATAAGCTAAAAACTGTTATGTAGGGAATGCATTCTCAAGAATCCTCCACCAGAAAATTTCTACCCGAGACACCAACTTCGCTTTCTTGATCCACTTGCGAAATCTTTGTTCAACTTGTTGATGCTGCATACCTTCAAAAGATAATGTTTATAATGACTTTCTTGAGTTCTGGTATAACATATCTAAGGAGTCTTCTTGAGCATCTTGTTTATTTTAACTTGGACAATCAACTCCACCAGTTCACGCCCAAATGATTTGAGGAGCTCATCCACTTTCCAGGCTTTATTGTTGATAAATTTATCCGGCAATACAATTTCATCCTGTTGAGGCACCACGAAAGTTGGCCATTTGTTGATGCATTTATCCAAGTTCCAAATGTCCCTCTAAACATCAATTAAAGAATCATTTTCAATGCATAATGTCACCATAGAATTGAGATGTTTACCTCCATCACTTATAAGTTTCCAAGAAGTTGAACAACTATTCTTGTTTTCTCCAACAACAACTTTATTTCCATATTTTGGAGCAAGTAATTTGTGTAATAATGAATTATCAACTTGTAAGTACCGCCAAGCTAGTCTGGTTCTAAGAGCATCCACCTTATCACTTGAAGAACATAGTCCACGTCGCACCTATTTAATAGGTTTGCACAACTCACCCCACCTAACATAATGGATACCCATCCTTCCATTTGATTTATTCCAAAGAAAACTTCTACAAAGATTGTTGATTTCATGAAGCACACTTATAGGAATTAGTGAATGAGTACTATGAAAAGAAGGGTAATATTGCAATACCAGTTTGACAAAAGTTAATTTTCCATCAAGAGATATAAATTTGGTTCCCGAAACATTCAGCATCCTCAAGGCTTTTTCCACAATAAAATGAAAATTTGCAGGTACTAGTTTTCTAAGTGCAATCTTTATACCAAGACAAAAAAATTCTTTCACAACTTTGAATCCCATAATGCGAGTGATAGACTTCTTACATCTTCTATTAACAAACTTGCCAAAAAAATGACTTATTTGTTAACATTAATGCATTTCCCTACCCTCTTATAGAAATCAGTAAGAACTCCCTTGATCTCCATTGTCGCCTTCCTAGTGCTTTAGAGAATATCATCACATCATTTGCATATAATAAATGTGATATCCTTGGGCTACCCGAGCTGATTTTGATCCCAATAGAACCTTGACTAAGAGCATTAGTTTGTAGTTGTGAACACATAATGAATAAAAAAAGAGATAATGGATAACCTTGACGAAATCCACTTCTCACTTCTATCCACTCTGATAATTTCCCATTAATAATCAATGAAAATCTTGGTTCTTCCACACACACTCCAAAATAAGTTTTGAGAACTTAGAAGGAAAGAAAAAATAATCCAAAACTTTCCTAAGAGTTGGCCAACTCATTGAATCATATGCTTGCTCCATTCACATCTTTAATTTTAAGAATGCTATTAGAATCCCTTCTAGCACTAGCAAATGAATAGAAGAACTTTGTATTACTATCACCATCAACTAACCATTTTACTTTAGCTCTCTGCTTCCACCAATCATTCAGCTGAGCCATAGTGGAATTAAGTTCATTACATTTGTTTTCCAGTACCCAACGATCTTCCTCCGTAAGAAATCTAGAATTAGACTCCTTAGATTGAAGTTCCATAATGTCATCCAACAAGCGGTCTTTCAAGAGAATTAAATATTTATGTTTTGCCTTGCTCCAAAAAATATAGCTTTCAGAGTTTTTCTAAATTTGGTATTCAGAACTTGAGCATAGCTGCCTTGATACACCTTATTCCATTCATTTTCCACCGAAAAAGTGGCTGTCAGATTTGAGGCCGAAATATCCTCAAATCGTATGATTTTCTTAGCAAAAAACTTAAAATCCATGAAGTTAAGTAAAATTGGGCCAGGGTCTAAAGAAATTCTAGGTAAATGTCTAACAACCATTTGATGAGATGACTTTAACGCCGTTGAGTTAAAAGCACTTGACCAATCTCTACAGAATACGGTCTCCTCCAAATTTGTTGTTGCACCAAGTAAATCTTGGACCTATGAAAGTAACCTCATGGTAGTCATTATTAGAAAAAAAGCACTCATTTTCTTAGGCCCTTGGGAAAACTTAAATCTTCTACCACCACTTTTGTCTTCTCTTGAAGTCAGACAATTGAAGTCACCTCTCACCACCATTGCAATATTGGTCGAAGAATGCAGCTCCAATAACTCCCAAAGCTCCACTCCCTCCTTTTATACACATCCTTATTTAAATACACAGAAGCAATCCTCCAAATGCCCTTGTTTTTAATTTTCAAATCACCAATAACACATTTAGAAGAAGAATCAATAATTTGGAAATCAACAAAAAAAAGAGTTCCATAAAATAATAATTCCTCCAGACAACCCCTCTGAAGGCATAATGACAAAATTTTAGCCATCACCAATAAGCATATTGACGTCTTTAGTGTCAATAGTAGATAGTTTGGTTTCAACCAAACCAAAAAAAAAAAAAAAACACCATACATTTTAACAAATTCTCTAAGATATAGAGAAGCACCTTTCTTTCTTGCTCCTCTACAGTTCCAAAATGCTATCAAAGACATTAATGAGAGGGAGGGGATGAGATCCCCAGTGTACCTTTTGAGCTCCATCTACAATCTTCTATTACTGGTATTAGAGCTAATAGGCCCAAGATCCCTTAATTGTTTGGATTTTTTCTTTTTGACATTAGTGAATCCAACTTCTTTGTAGTCCATTCAAGAATCCCCATTTGGTAAGGGATCTACTTTATGACTAAGAGCAGGTTCTACAAAAGCCTCTGCCTCCTCCAATTATTCTGCACTATTTCACCTTTTTAAAAATATCTATAAGAGCATTAAACTTGTTATTAGTTGTATGAATGATAGGATTAATTCCCATCACAAATTTTGCATCCTTGAAATAACAAGCAACTTCAACATGATCTGGGACAGTTGTATCCGGAGTAGAAGTATGAACAAATTCTTCATTAATCAATACTATAACCTTCATAGAATTCAATTTTTTCCCTTCAGATTTTTTCCATACAGTGGTCTCTATAGGACATTGAAGAACTTTTTTGAAGTTTCTGGAGTTTTTTCTTCCATGGTTAACAACTAACCAAGGACCGTAGCCCACACCATCATTAATATTTTCCCCCTTTACCTTATCCTCTTTGCCTTCTCCCATAGATGATAAAGCAGGATTTAAGTTCTTCTCTTTATTGATAGGAGAGTCTCTAACATCTACCTTATTGGTTTTGCAATCAACCTTCCTATGACCAATCAACCCACAATTGTAGTAGAAAATAGGAACTCTTTCATATTCAATTTTTTTGTAAGACTTCCCAGAGCTTCCCTCCACCTATACTCCAAGTGGCTATTTGTTATCCAGATTAATTCGGACAAAAATTCTATCGAATTCTCTCCTTCCCCATTAAAACATATTAAAATTTATTAGGTAATTCCTCCCAACCATAGAAGCAATTCTACAAAGGTTGATTTCAACCCAACATTGAAGAGGGAGATTAGGCAACCTAATCAATATAAGAGTGGATAAGCCTCTAAGTGAGGTAGGTGAAAAATTTTACGACCACCTATCAACACCAATGATATATCCCTGAATAAAGCAAGGGCCATTTGATAGTACTGCTTCCAAGTGCTCTTGTTCAAAAAAAGAGCAAAGTACACAACCCATTCCAAGAATTATAAAATGGAACTTATCGAATTGAGACCACTGTCTTCTAAGTTCCGAGCTAATTATAGGAAGAGGTACTTCACCACCAAAAACTTTTATCAACAGAGAATTTAAAATCCTTTTTGTGTATTCCATCTCATTTTTACATGCAACCGCACTATATTACCATCCTCAGAAACAAAATCTCCCAAATAAAAATCAAAAACCTTCAAATTATCTCTTTTCTTCCATGCATTCTGTTGCAGAACCACAACAGACCGAACTGGAACTAAAGGTAATTCAACACAATCACCAAAGTTAGAAGATTCAAAATTCCAAACATTCTTCAGATCAGAGATTAACCCTTCATTATTCACAATAGTGACATTGCGACCATCATCAGTATTCATTTTATCTCCTGTCATCAACACCCTCTTAGAATTGTTTTCAACAAGCTTATCCTGATCGAAATCTAGAATAGCTTTATCAGAGACAATATTTCCTACCTATGGCTTCGATGAAGGCGACATATTCAAATCAACCTTAGGATTTTTATTCAATCCAATTTTGAATGAAGAATACAAATGAGAAGGTGCAATCGCATCTCTTATAGAAGAACGATGATCATCGAAAGGCCCACCTGCCACAGGAGGCCGGTGAACTTTCGCCACCATTGGCAGCAAGAAAATTGCGTAGATCAAATATTGAAATAACCAGCCGTAAAGTTCGACAATTTCCTTAGTTGATAAGTAACCTTGAACACATAAACTTAGGGTGAGAATTTTTTGTAAGTTTAATGGTTTTCTATTTTTGATCACATCGTACAAAATGATCCTAAATTATTATAGACGAGTAGTTATGAATAAAAACCTTGATTAGGGCTCCTGTGTTAAGACATCTAAATTAAGCAAATCAATCTGGACGATATTTATATCATCTTGGATGATATGCTAAAATTAGAAAATTATAGCTGCCAAACTCATTTATGCAAGATTTTATTTTAAGGATTTTATTCTAATCGTACATGAAAATCACATATCATCCTTGACAATTCATTACAATCATACCTAAATTTTTTAGGTGATTAAGGAAATTAATTATGGTTTGATTAATCGATCATATCATCTTAGATGATTGCATGATACTCCTGGATGATAAGTTTCAAAAATCTTAGTTTTCTCCTAGGTCACCGTGTTGACTAGAATAATTTGCTAGACCATCAGTTAAATTTCTTTATCGTCCAAGCCTTTTTCCTAGATCCCCATATTTCTATGTTTTTTGATAATATCTGATTTTTAATAAATTGTACAGGATGATCTAAGCATCATCTTAGATGATATTTTATATTTCTTCATCATCTAACAAGTATCTTCTAGTCGACCATAATGATGTGCTCAATGATAAGTATGGTTTTGAACTAATTGTACAAAATGATTTCTACATTTCCCTAGATGATTAGAATAAACAAGGCTTCTAATCATCTAGCCCTCCTAGATTATCGTGGCCGAAAGGGCTAAAAATACACTGATCGTATCGTCTTGGACGATCTTTTACGGTAAGTTGCAATTTAGGGAAAATTTTAAGCCATTCTATATAAGATCTCTTATTTATTGAAGAAGTGATCTTTCTGTTGCTATCTTGATCTAAGAGAGCCAAGATAAGAAGAGGGAGAGCTTGGGAGAGAGAGAGAGAGAGAGGATATTTTAAGGGGGAGTTTATGAGCGATTCATAAAGCCTACTTCTATAAAGGATTTGAGTTGTCTTCTCCAATCATCGTTGCTGGTTACTTGGTGGTTCTGTGAAGGTCTTCTTCACAAATTGATCAAGGTTCTCTACCTACTTCAAGTGGAAGCAAAAGGAGTTCGGGTTCTCTACCTTACCGGGATTGTTGGAATGGAGTTTGTAAAG
The DNA here is from genome assembly GCA_016618105.1 of Dendrobium huoshanense. NCBI lineage: Eukaryota > Viridiplantae > Streptophyta > Magnoliopsida > Asparagales > Orchidaceae > Dendrobium > Dendrobium huoshanense. The sequence goes on along the minus strand of CM028350.1, from coordinate 5,613,396 downwards.
GCTTCACTTCTTTATTTGGGAGCAAAAGGAGAGTCATTGTGTTTTAGTGCAATACCCAGAGATGAGGCGATGGGGAATGGACGTAGGTCAAGTTGACTGAACCACTATAAAATCTAGTTTGCTTCTTCTTATTATGTTTCTGGATTTTAATTTTTGCACTTGATTTTCTTGTGGATGATGGTATAGTTTAATGTATTAAAATAGTTCAAAAAGAACATGTTTTTTCTTAAAGTATTTTTAAAACTACCAATTTACACGCCCCCCCCCCCCCCCCCCCACTCCTGAATAGCCTTGGTCTAGTTCATAAAGGCTTAACAACCCTAACAAAATTTCACTTTGTTGGACCAAATTTGATCCAAGGTTGACCAGGGGTAAAAATAACTAAAATGCCCTTTAAAGGGGTTTATGGATTTTTTCCAAAAATTCAATATGGCCTTGCCATATCAAGCTTCAAAACCTATCCCATGGTATCCTTAATATTATTAGGAATACGTTGGATCCAAACCCATAGTTAGGTTTGAACTGATTGACCAAGTCAATCAAGGATGACCAATGTGATCCTTATGGGTTTAAAAACCCATTTCAAACTAAACTGCCTTCCCTTTTTTTGAAGCCACCTCCATTGAGTTCATATGATAAATTTTAACTCATTGGATCTAACCCTTGACCCTAGGTCAAGTTGGATGACAAAGATAACCATGCTAGTCCAATCCTTCTAAACACTTTCACCCTTTCAAACCTTTTGATCAAGGCTTCTCCAAACTAATTCAAACTCATTGTTTGATCTATTGGGTCCTAAAGAGAACCCTCTCATAGACCCGACACTTTGCCCCACTTGTATTAACCATTTAGAATGACCCATGTGTCCAATGAGAGCTTTCCCTTGGGCAAAATATTAACCCTAGCCTAATTGGATCAAAGCAATGGTGGCATTAATCCCCCTTGACCCAAAACACCTTCCTTAGTTGGCCTAATTCTTGGATCAACATGCGATAGTAATTAAGCTAACCTAAAGTGGTCAGATGCATTATGGGTTGATCCATTTCTCTACCTAGGCCTCACCAATCCCATCCAACACCGCCCCCCCCCCCCCCCCCCCCCCCCCCCGCCCCAGCCCTTATGGTGGCCCTAAGTCCAACACAGCCACCACACTTAGCCCTTCCCTTTGGCTTACTAGGTTTAACTTATAAGCTATATTCAAATGGTCAAAACAACTTTTACCTAATCCATCTCCCAACTCTAAGAAATTTAAACCCAATTAGCACTTACATTGGATGTTCCTTGACTCAACACACTTCCCGCATCAATCCCATGTCTTGACTCAACTATGGTTGAGCCCAAATTGATCAAAACTAAATAGGTTTGGGTCAACATGAGCCATTGAGGTTAATTTGGCTGTCTCCTACCCAATTTAATTCACCATTGAACTAATCAAATCCTTAACAACCTTTTAAACTCAGCCCGACTCAGCTACGAGCCAACAGTGGTTGGGTGTTCCCCCATCACAAGCTTTAACTGAAGCTTCCCCAAGGCCTTATTTTAACTCTTTAGGCTCAAATGACTCCCCAAGGATGTCTCTTTCAACCTGAAGGCCATTTAGTGGCTACCCGGATCAATCTTGACCATCCAAGGTTCTGGCCAACACTTGAGTAGTGCTCCCTCACCCAAACCTACCCATTCGTATTTAATGTTTCAAAAAGCCTTCTAGAGCTCTCTGAGCATTCTCTTCTTATTCCCATTCTTCCATGCCCTCTTCAACCAATAGTTCGAGTGGACACTGGCAAAATCTATATGTGCCTCGCTCGAACTCCTACTTTTGATGATCCTCTGATCGTGATGTCTAATGGAGAATTGATCACCGTCTCCCCCTTTATCTTCTTAATAGAAAAACCTATTCATTGGGTCTATCTATATGGTGAGATCCCCTTCCCGATCTCCTATAAAGGTAGTGTCAGTAAAGTATGAAACTAACCATCAACTTACCCAAATCTGATCATTGGATTAAAGGTACGTGGTTGTCTGATCCTTCCCATATTGTTTGGTCTGAATTTGCTAGTTGGATCACTTAGACAATGTCAAAGAAGCTTAACAGCTTCAGGGATGATGTAATAGTGATCATTGACCTAGATCAATGACCCATATTCCATCCCATAGTTTTGAGGCTATTTAATCAGATCCATTAGATTAATAATTTTACTGTTAAGATTAACCTAATGGTTATACAATCATCGCCAATGATTAGCTGCCCAATAAGAGAATGCCCACATGTAAAAGAATGATTAATTATGTAATTTTGGGTTTACAAATTCCCAAAATCATGGAAAATGTTGAAAATTAATATCTCATCACACACCTGGCCTATTTAGGTGCTCTTAATCTCATTTGAATGGTATTGAGAAGACCTATCAAAGCTTAATGGTCTCAAGAAATGGTTTCGTATGTAACATAGTAAATTCCAATAACTATGCTAGGATATATCAGGCATTTTTCTTATGATTGAACTCCCCATAACTTGAAAATTTGGGGGATTGAATTTGGGAATGTCTCTGACATGCCTAAATTTTATCCAACATGTTTGAATTATTTAAGAGCCCAATTTAACCAATTTGAGATCAATGGTCATGTATTTTGATCTTGATATCAAATTTCTCTAATGACCTTTCCAATGAGATTTATGATTTGAGACTTGGTGTGTAAATTATTCTTAGGATTTGGGGTTTAGTGCCATGAATTTTACCCCTTACCCTTGCCTTAGGTAGTGACTTAATAATTTTAAAAGGTAACCAATTACTTGCCTTTCCTGGTTTGGTTAGCCACCTTTGGTGATCCTTGAGCCCCAATTTATTGGGCTTGGGCCTTGAGATGCATTGATCTCATGGCCCAAGTTTCACTAGAATTGTTTCCTATTTGGTCCACAATCTAGGAATTCCAAAATCTCCTCTAAGATTTGGCCTTAAATTTAATTAATTTATACTTAATTCACATTAAATCCTAAAAGTTCAAATAAGGCCTCTAATGTTTCATAATTGAACCCATAATTCATGAAAAAGTAGAATTCTCATTAAATAACCTCTAATTTAACTTTAATTTAATTTTTAGGAAAAATAGATTATTTATTTATTTAATTAATTAAAAACTTTTAAAAATTTCAAAAATAAATCCCTAAATACTTGGAAAAATCCCCTTAGGCAATTCTTGATCTTTTGGGGTGATTCTAAGAGGTTTGGGATATATTTATATCAAAATCTATTAATCCCTATAGTTAAGCCATTTTAGAAAATCCAAAAATATCCAAAATTTAAAAAATCACCAATAATCCTAGAAATTTCTAATTTAATTAAACTAGAAGTCTTAGGACTCATCTTAAGTACTAATATTTAAAAAAAAAGTATTTAAAGTTTAAAAAAAACTTTAATTCTAAAATTTAACTTTTAACCCTTCAATTGACATAATTATATAATTTCAATAATACTAATATTCAATAATTGAAATAAAATTCAAAAAATTTCTAATTAAATCATTTAGATTAGAATTCAATCAACTGGATTAAAATTCATCAACCTTTAATTTTAAACAAATTAAATTAACTTAATCAACCCTATTTACTACTGGGTAACACAGGCTAACAAGGCTATAAAATTATCCCCAAGAATAGTGAAATAAACTTCTTTTCCCCGATGAACAAAAAAAGTAATAACCATTTAACCATTAATAAACATCAAAAATAAGACTTAATATTTTAATATTTAAACCCAATCATAAACTTTCCCTATGACCTTTAGCAAAATTGAAATCTAGATACTTAAAGAAATTAACCAACATAGGATCTACCCTAGCAACACAACCTCTTACACACACTTTAGATGGTTTACTAGGACAACAAACTCTAGTGTAGGCTAAGCTGGTTTTTCCTTTTACCCCTGTATGCTGGGTTTTCTAAGTTTTTGGTACAAATTAAGATTTAAAACAAATTGATATGAGTGTTTATTTACTTTAACTGAAATTTCTGAATTTTTATGATGAGCAATAGTTTACCCTTAGGTTAGGTCTATTCTAGTTGCTCAATAATTTTTTTGTTGGAGGCCACACTAGTACAAGGCAATAGAAGGGGAATAAATTAATAATTGTTGTAAATGTTAAAGGTGCTTGAACTACTTGGCCCAAAAATAAATAAGAGTGTTGCAAAGTGTGATTTACTTTTAATATTAAATATATAAAATGTTTCTGATTGATTTGATTTTAAATGCTTAGGATAACCATGCAAAATAGATTTGACATTTTCATTTTAATAGTTTATGTAATTTTTTTATTATCAAGAGTTGTGAAAGTTAGACATTTAAGTTTGGATAAATAGTTCCAAATTTAGATTCCAAAGAGGAAAAGACTTTCCTCAGGGCTGGGTCGTTTTCTATTTGGATAACCAAATTTGGATCATTTTAACACCCAAAGTAAAAGAAATAACCTCACCTTCGGGGGAAGTGTTTTATTTTGTTTTTGGGTGTCCAAATATGATGAATCCAAGGAGCTCGAAGAAGATAAGGATGAGGAGTTGAAGAAAAAGAGTATCCAAAACAAAGTTCTCTTGCATCTATCTTAGGATTAAAATTCGAGTTTGTGGTTAGTGGTGCCTTGTTAGTTTCAATTTATTATATTTCTTGACTATAATAAATAGGTAGTTTGCCTATGGATATTTATTTAATTGGTTTAATTTATTAATTTGCCTTACATAATAAGATTATGTATAGGGTTGCTTATTTGTTTTAGTTTTTTCTAGGATTTATATGCAATTTTATTTTAGCCTTGATATGCAAAGGCTCGTGAGGGTATGTTAAAAATTTTCCATTTAAATTTAAATAAATATTTATGGCTAACATAGAAACTCTTACGATCTAAAATATAAGCTTGGGACCCCCGAAAGTCAGCATAATCATATTAATGGCTTTTGTTTCTTATTAGGAATATCCCGGCTTATGGCTTCTGGTAGACCACTTAGCCTTTGAGGATAAAGATATGTCAAGTGGATGTTATGCAAACTATTAGTAAAAAAGATTTTCTACCTTTTTTAAAACTGCTTCATACACATTTTATGCATTTAATCAAGTCAATCAACATGCATTGTATTATAAACTAATTAAAATAGTCTAAAATTTTAATTGCATTCACTTCAATCATTTTCACCCTACGTAAGTAAAGGACCCAATTAGGATGTGCTTAAGATGTTGGTCCCGATTCTCTAAAATCTTTAACAACAATGTCCCTACCAATCATTTATAATAATGGCCAGACTCATGGTTTTTAAATTGACTAGGTGGTTAGTTGGCTTCGCAATCTAGGCTGTTGTAAGTCTAGATTCTTTACTACATTAGCATGGTTTTGGTTACCGTGGTCTAGTGCCCAGTTTAGAATTAGGATCTGGGTAGGTTTGGAATCATAAAATACAATGCTCTTGGAATATAATCAAAATTTTATAAAAAAAAACAATCAACTCATATTAAAAAAGAATTATCTCAATCTAAATTTTAAAGCTTAACATATATATTAGGTTTGGACACTTTTAAATTATTTCAAAATCCAAAAGTGTCTTCGACCCCTCCCCTTTGACTTAAACAATGTGTTCAAGACTTAATCTAATCCCAGTTAAAAGTCTTAATTCACAACAAATTCATGCATCACATAAGAAAATTAAGAAAACTCATGCCAGCCTAAAATTTAAATTTTTAAATTTACAAAAAGGGCTTGAATATCTTCTTAAAGATCATTCTACAATTGATAGCAATCACTTACTTTACTTGATGTGTTTTATACATTAAACAAAAAGCATGCTGAATTATCGGATGCACATGATTCCTTAAAATCTTTTAGAAAAGGAGTTTAAGAAATTAGAAAATCTAAAAACTTTTGAAAATAAAAAACCATTAATGCAGGCATCATATAAAAAGAAGCATCACCATATATTAGTTCATCCTTTTCCTGGAGTTAGATGTTTTTCATGTGGCATGTTAGGATATATAGCACACACTTGCACCATTCATCATAGTACACATTGGGTGTGGAGACCCAAATTATATGATTCATAATATAGCACACATGCATTGCATTCTACTTTCCATAAGAAGGAACCCAAACATGTTTAGCTCCTAAATCTAACATTTGATAATTTTGTAAGCAAGCTCTCACAAAAGGCCTCGTGAGAGCATGTGGTACCTAGACAGCAGATTCTCTTGACATATGACTGGTGATGCCAATCAATTCATTTTATTGGAGACTAGGACAGAAAGAAAGGTTACTCTTGGAGACAACACCACCAGGAAGGTGGTAGGCTCAAGTATAATTGGAAATTCCAAGAATCTTTTGATTGAAAATATTTTGCTTGTAGATGGACTGAAAGACAACTTGCAGCATCAGTCGGCTATGTGATAAGGGCTTCATCATAAATTTTTTGGCAAATTCATGGATTATCAGCTTAAATAATAACATTGTTTTATAGGAAAAGCGGATCAACATTATTTACGAGCTTGATTTAAATAATATTGAATGTGCTACTTCATTTTACTTAAAAACTACTATTGATTATTCATGGTTGTGGAATAGGAGATTATGTCATACAAGTATGAAAACCCTTAGGAAAGTGACCCAGAAAGACCTAGTTAGAGGTGTCCCCAATCATAAGTTTTCAAAAGATCACCTTTGTGTTGCCTACCAATTAGGAAAGAAAGTCCACTCCACTTTTCACTCCATTAAGGACATTAGCACCTCTAGACCTTTAGAAGTCCTTCACATAAATTTATTTGGACCCATTAGCACTGCCAGCTTAGGAGGGAAAGTCTATGGTTTAGTGATTATCGATGACTATTTGAGGTTTACTTAGACTAGATTTTTATCACACAAGAATGAGCCTTTTGATGTGTTAAGAGCCTCCTTCACTTGGATCCAAAAAAAGCTAGGTTGTGAGATTTTTGACAATCCATAGTGACAATGGGGGAGAGTTTGAAAATGAGAGATTTAGAAACTTTTGTGAGGATAAGGGGAATAGACACAACTTCTTAGCTCCTAGGACCCCTCAGCAGAACAAGGTAGCTGAAAGGAAGAATCGAACTTTAGTGGAAGCTACTAAAGCCATGCTTGCTGATTATTCACTTTAAAAATACTTTTGGGCTGAAACAGTTAACACATCTTGTTATATGTTAAATAGGGTGAATGTTAAAGCCAAATTATATAAGACACCCTATGAGATCCTTAAGGGTAGAACACCCAAGCTTTTCCACCTTCATGTATTGGGTTCTATGGTTTATATTCATAACAATGGGAAGTCTCACATAGGAAAATTTGACCCAAAATCTGATGGAGTGTTCTTAAAATATTTCAATGTTTGGAAGTCTTTTAGGGTGTTTTATAAGAGGACTTTGGTGGTGGAGGAGACTACTCATGTTATGCATGATGAATCAGATCCTAGGAATCCTAGAGTTGAGGATGATGATGATGTTGGTGAGATTACCACTGGAGTAGAAAATTTAGAGAAGAGGGTAGAGCCCCAAAACACGGAAGGAGTAGGAGAGATTATCCAAGGAGTAGAAAATGTAGATCTGGAGGAAAGGGTTGAACATACACACACTTTGACTAGAGATTGGAGATACTCTTCAAGTCACCCTAAAGATCTGGTCTTAGGAGACCCTTCTGAAGGTGTTAGGACTAGGCATGGACTTAGGAAGGAAGTGAACCGCTCTTCCCTTATCTCAAAGATTGAACCCACAAACATCAATCAAGCCCTTTCTAATGAGTTTTAGATCTTAGCCATGTAGGAGGAGTTGAACCAATTTGTTAGGAATGATGTTTGGGAGCTTGTAGAAAGTCCTAAGGGGCAAAGTATAGTTGGAACCAAGCTGGTCTTTAAGAATAAGGTGAATGATTCAGGTGTGGTGGTTAGGAATAAGTTAAGATTAGTGGCTAAGGGGTACAACCAAATAGAAGTGATAGATTTTGTGGGAGACCCTCTTTGAGACTTACATACTGAGGACATTATTCGCTTAAAGCACCAGCATGACCAGGAGATGGCCTAGTTTGGAGCTCAGTTTGCCATGCTGTCCAGCTACTTTCAGTAGCAACCACCACCACCACCTCCTCCTTCATATAATCAGGGGCTGCCATTTTTCTAGTTTTTTTTATGTTATTTATTCAATGTAGTTTGTTTATGGTTTTTTGTTATTTAGTTTATGTCATGTTTTACTTTCCTCTTCATTTTTGTGATGTCAAAAGAGGGAGTAGTCTGCTTCACTATTTTGTCTTGTACTTTGATTCTGTTACTTAGTTGATCTTTTCTTTATATTGTTTCCCGTAAATTGTCATAACTGCTTGGAACTTTATTATTGTGTTTGCCATCATCAAACGAAGGAGATTGTTACGTATCTATTTTCAGAAATTGAATTTTGATGAGAGAAAATACTTCTATTTTACTACGACTACCTTGCCTACAAACATTTCAGGTCTAAAGGACCAAGACTGTAATTTGAACCAGCTCAAGATTAGGTAGACTATTTTTGATTCAGTTTATAAACCTTTTATTTTCTTGAGTCTATTTGTATTAATTATGGTTCTTGATGCTAAGCAATCTTGCACACACACAGTTCGGGGATATTTTAGAGTTTTCTTTTTTGAGTACACCGTCCAAGACGATTCCCATATCGGCTAGAACGATGACATTAAAATTAGAAACCCTAATTTGGGTATCCTTGTTAAGACAGCCGTCATTAAGCATATCATCCTGGATGATCCTTGTATCGGTCAGGATGATAGGCTCAAATCAGATAGAATAAGCCGCTAGATTTATTTAGGTATTATTTATTTTTTGACATCGGCTAGGACGATCCATTATACTAGCCTGGATGATACAAAACAATTATACATAAATTAATCTGATAATTAAGGAAAGCAAATAAAGCTTGATTATACAATCACATTATCCTAGATGATCGTAGGATCACCCCGGATGATCAGTTCAAAAAATATTTGTTGCTCTTAGATGATCAACATCGACCAGCTCTTATTTAGAGCATTTTTTAGATGATTTTCCTCAATTTTGAACTAATTATTTGAGATGATCATGATATCGGCCCGGACAATAAAGCTATTTTTTGATCATCCAGACTTCCTTTTAGAGCGATGGTCTAGCTAAAATCTGTGATTTGAACTAATCGTACAGGATGATATATTATCGTTCTGGATGATATAAACAAATTTTTTCTGGTCTTCTCAAATCAACTTGACTGATTAGGCTTAAATTGCACTAATCATACAGGATGATATTAATATCATCCTAGATGATAAAGTTGGCAAGTTGCAATTAATGAGATATTTTGAAGCTATTCTATTTAAGATCTCTTGTTCTTGCCTTTAGATAATATTTTGCTACTACCTTGACCTGATAGAGCCAAGAGGAGAGGGAGAGAGAGGGAGAAAGAGGGAGGAAGTTATGAGGAGGAGTTTGTGAGAGAGGTTCTAAGGTGTCTTCTCTAATTATCATCTTTTGTCCTTGGGGGTTCAGGGAGGTCATCTTTAGCAATCGATCAAGGTTCTCTGCCTGCTTCAGGAGGAAGAAAAAGTTGTTGGATTCTCTGTTTTGTCAGGGTCAATGGAAAGGAGTTTTTGAAAGGGCTTCTCCACCTTGTTGTGGGAGAAAAGGGAGAGTCACTGTGTTTTAGTGCAATACCCAGAGGGTGCCTCCGGGGAGTGGATGTAGGTCGAGTTGACCAAACCACTATTAAGTTTTGTGTTATTTTCTTATTAATCTTCCACACTTTGATTTTTATTATGGTGATTTTGTTTTATGATTGCTATTTTGTTTTAAGAAATTTTAAATACAAATTCACCCCCCCCCCCCCCCCCCCCTCTTAGTTAGCCTTTGGCTAGATAATAAGGGCTTAACATCTCTAATAAACTTTCAAATTCAAATGTAAAATTAATGATAATTCATATAGATTATCATATCAAGATATTTGACAAATCTTCACTTTGACTCTTAAGGGCCATAAGATGTTATTTTCTAATTTTTTCTATGATAGAGTAGATAAAATTTGCATATCTAAATTTGGAACCCATTTTGAAATGTTATTTCCACCCTTTGAGGTGTTATACCTTTTCTGATGGGAGTTTTTCAAATTCAACCCAAACAAAAAAATGGCAACCGCGGTGAGACTAAATCTCTCTCTCCATCTCTAATAAATGAAAAAAATCTATTTCATTTGTAGAGTTAACTACCTTTCAATCCATTGTGATCTTTACCCATTTGTTCTTTTGGATAACTTGGCCAACATTAAAAAAATTAAATAAAAAAGAGAGGTGAAACCTCTGTCCAAATGTTAGGCTTCGACCTTCTTCCCCCATGTTGACTGGTAGGGTGATAGCATTAAGTGAAACTCTCAAAATCTACATGTCAAATTTATAAACCTACACTATCAAATCTAACTCGACATGCTGAGATCTGAAGTTACAAGGTGTCATATTGTTCTTGTTTTCAAGATCATTAATCTTTTAAACTTCTAGCTTTGACATTCCACCTATAAATAAGTCAATGGTGTAGAAGAGTCATGAAAATGATGCTCTTGAATTTTCTTGTTATTTTGTAAGCCTTCCATTTGAGTGAAAACTCAACATGTTGTGGCTCAAAATATAGAGAAAATTCATCAATTTTTTAAAGTCAAAATATTTTAAAAACTAAATATGAAATTTACATGATCATATGCTACCCAATGACATTCCCTTGTAGTGTAGTATATGTAGTGAAAATTTCAATATCTTTCAAATCCATAACTAATATTTGTATTCTATCATCATATGTTCGATTGTAACTTTTACAACTTGGCATATGTGATAAAATACAATGTTTTTTATGATTTCCAAAATTTAATTTAAAAAATATCTAATTTCAATTCTTCTTTTGAATTCCAGAAAACTTGTTTCAATTCAATGGTCAACAAGATGATTTTCATCTTTGAGAAGGGATTAACAAGTGAGGAGATTAAGTTTGGAAAAATAATTCAGGTTTTGCTTGAGGTTTCAAACAATTCAACTGTCAATGAACGGGGAGACATTAGTTGACCTAAATGCTACTGCGTTAGATAGCCTTATGTTGAACTTGGTAATGGGGTTAGGGGATAAACCCTTTAGTCCCAATGTTTAGAAGAGAAAGTCATAATCCCTTGATAAGACTACAACAGTAAAGTTTTTTTCCGAGGAGGGATCAAATTTTTGGGTCCCATTGACAAATAACAATAAAAGGAAGAATTATTTGAGGAGAGTTAGTAAGAAGATTACCAAAGAAAGGAAAATAATTGATATCAAGACTCTTGGCCAAGTAGAGCCAGAGGCTAATGAGGAGCATCCTATCTCTACATCCTCTACACTTCTTAAAGGGAGTCATTTCCACCCCTTGGCTGCTACTTCATGGAAGGAGAGGGTGACTAAGATAGAAAGTTCCTAGGCCAAACCCAATGGTCATTTTAATAATGAAAATGCCATATGGAAAATGAATGTAGAGAACTACGATTTTAAGGAACATTATTAATATATGTGCTGCCCATGTAGGTGAAAATAAGGAGTAGTGTGTATGACATCTAAAAGAGATCATCTCATATAAGTTTGAAAAGGAAGAAAATTCTAAACCATGAATTTGAACTCCTCAGCAAATGAGGATGAATAAAATGTTTACCTGATAACCAACCACTTCTATATTAGTAGATTATTAAAATAGTGTGTCATGCCCTCCATCCTCAAGAATAGAGGGTTTCATGCTTACTGGACCTGGAGAGGGCCATTATTCTACTGCCAGGCCACTAGACCTATTCCTAAAATTTGTGAAGTAGTCCATGGTGGTGGTCAAAACCAAGTAGGATTCTAAAATCAAAGCGACAACTAAAGCTAAGGGCAAAAGGCCCAAATCCCCTAAAAGAAAAAAATGTCCCTTAAAATATTAATAGGGTTGATGTTTTTCCACCCTCAACTAAGCAACCTCAGCCTTCAATCAAACTAACCTAAATTCTAGTCAGTGCTTTCACAATACTAGTTGATTCAGAGGATGAAACTACTTGAAGTTCCAATGGTTAGTACAATTGAAATTCCAGTCACTAATTAAGTTGATTATTTTGTTTTTGTTATAGGCAATTTCTCCCAGATTCTACCTGTTATCTCTGAGCTCCCTACCCAGTGATCTGAGGACATTACCTTGCCAGATGTAGGAGCTATCTCTCTCCAAGCACCTGCATAATCTATTAATGTATATTTCCCTTTCTCTATTATGTATGCCACCCTTCAGATTATAAACTCCATGTCACACAATGGGGAGTGGATCTTCCAAGATGATGATAAAGAGTTGATTGAACAACTAATGGCAGAGTCTCCAATTGTGAATGATCTTAAGTTACAAGCCATCATCTCTAGGTTACAAGATAATGATTTTTATGATATGATGGATAATAAAGGCTACTTACCAACCAACCCCAAAGAAATAGGGGATCAACCTGTCGATGAGTTATTACATCAAATTAAGGACCTCTTGAGAAAGAAATAAGTTGAGGAAGCATTTGATCTAGAATTTAATAATTTGATGATGGAAGAAAAAGTGGCTGTTGGGAGTACTTGCATGGTTCAGACTAGAGGATCAACCAAAGAGACTGAGTTGAGCAAATGCCATTCTAGCTAGGAGGATGGCTTAGCGGCTGTCGATTCACATATAGGCATATTTCTCAGGGCTAGAGATGAAGAGTATCATATCAAAAGCATGGAGGCACAAGTGATCGACATTTAACTATAGGTTAATGAAATTCAAGAGAACTTGGAAAAATCACAGTAACCCATGATAAAATTGTAGCAACTTGTTGTTCAAGTAGTCATTAACCAAGCCAAGAAGCTAGAGTCCTGCCAAAGGGTTCCTTAGTTTGTTTCAATAATCCCTCCTTTCCAACAACTAGTTTTGCCAGCCCCACCATTTCAACCAGTAGTCTAATAGATAGATTCCTCAGCCCCTCTAATATAGACCCAGAAAGAAAGTAAGTAGAGGATCGAAGACTAATTAAGGGAGGTCATAGCTCATTCCCAAGAAAATTCATTTTTTCCAAAGGGTAAACCCTACACAAAGGAATTTGACTTAGTTCCTTATGTGAAGAACTTGATGCCACCATCCTTTAAAATTTTCACCAAAACTAAAAACTTGAGGCAACATCTAGCCCACTTTTGAGCTTATTGTTCATATTCTTGAGACTTAGATGCTCTACTCTGTTACCAATTTGTTAATAATCTTTTTGAAGTAGCTTCTGAGTGGTATATAGACTTGAAGGCTTTTGAATGAGGATGCTAAGTTTCTTTCCTCCCTAATAGTCATAGGAACTAATGTATTGAACGAAAAAGAAAAGAATGATATTTTTGTAGATAGGAAGTGTACTAATGAGAGATGTATGTGCGCGGTGGATGGAGGCATAAAACACCATCCCCACTTCTATTATTTGACTTTTAGTTTTCTCCACTTAAGGCAATGGGTCACAAATTTAATTAAAAACATTTTTCTATGTTGATTTTGATAATTTTCCATAAAAATGAATTGCATATTTATAAAACTTCAAAGAAATTCAAATTTCTATTAAGATTGATCCAAATCTACAAAAAATTTGACCTTTCAGATTTAAGCTCTAAAGGGGACATCAAACCTGAGATTGTATCATATAGGAAACTCCCTGAAGTAAACTTTTATGGAATTCTTATGTTGTTAGATTTATTATACTCTAACACCTACTATGAAATGATGGTTCAACACTTATAGAGAGTGTAGACTCCATGGTAGTTTGCCCTCCTGAGGATGTCAAGCATGTGCAACTTTGTGATGGCAAAGTTTTACACCCTAATCTTACCACTCATGATAAAGATAAATAAGTTGTTTCTAATGATCTTATTCAACTCCTTACTAAAAAAATCAATCTTCCATCCATTCCACTTGGTCCAAATTCTAATCTCTCCAAGGTTGACTATAATATTCTAGCTCAACTTGGGAAGTTCTTAGCCAAGTTGAGCATTTGTGATACCCTAGCCTTATCAAGGGAAATGAGGAGTCATAAATAAAACTTCTTGATCAATATAAATTTCTCTCTTAACTGACTTGAACCTAAAATATGAATCGTTCTACTACAAACAAATCCAAGGAGTGATATTTTTGGATGAAGACCTATTCATTTGAACTATCGATCAAAACCGCCCTCTTTATATTACTGTAAATGTAAGGAATTTCAAGTCAGTAATCATTATTGATCCAGGTGAATTGGTCAACATGATGAATATAAATTCTCATACCTATCTTAAGTTTTGTACCACTAAGCTCGCCATTGATAACTTGGTGCAACATGGGATCAACAAAATTGGTGAGAGGGCTTTTGGTTCGATCACCCTTATGTTAGAACTTTTAGAACTCAAAATTGAAGCAAAATATTATATAATTAATTTTTCTATATCCTTTAATGGACTTCTTGGTCGGCCTTGGATCTATGAATATACAATGGTTCCATCTACCCTACATAAATGTACAAAGTACCATCAAAATAATGTTGAACACATGATTAAGAATTACTTGCAACCATTTTCAATTTATGAGATCGAGATTTATGAGGATGCCTCATATTTTATATCAAAAGGGTCATCTTCCAGTTCAAAGGTTGAGATCAACATTAAGGAGGAAATAAGGAAAATAAGAGAGCAAAGCTCCAGTTAACATCCAGGATCAAAAGGATTGAAACAAAAAGAAAAGAAAAAGGAAAATATTAACAAAAATAAGAATTAGTAAATGAAGACAACCTTGAAATCATGTTCTTCAGCCTTCTAAACTTGTTACTTCAAAGAGTTGGGAGGATGGCATAAAGGAAATGTGGTTGACGTCAAGATTCATTTGAAAGAGGAACAACCGAGGTGTACATTGATCAAGAATCAAGCTCCAATGAAGAACCAAAAAAATGATGTGTTGCAATTCCTTTTGATTACCAGGAAATTAATCCTCCTCCAAAGTTTGATCTCACTTTAGAATAGGATAGTGGCCCAGAGGTTGAGGCTCTAAGGCTTCAAGGTGACAAGCTTGAATTGACCATATACGAAAATCTTAGTAGGAGAATTGTGGCCCTATCCATGACTTCCCACTATAAGCTAGCCAGATTGTAGAGTTAGAGATTAAAGAGGTGCCTAACCTAACTTCCAAAGAAAGGATAGTAAAAAAACAATTTCCTGGCTCCTCCTCCTCAAGGGATGAAAATTATGTAACCCTCAAGGAGGTAGAATTTAATGATTTAATGGAATAACAATTTGTCTAATTTCCTATCTATGTAAAGAATTCTTTCTCCAAAGGGCATATACCACATCGATGGATAAAAGATCAAGCTAGATACCACAAAAATATTTGGCACACCAAGGTCAAGAAAAACTTGATAAGTGGCAATGGCTTTGGTACCATTAGATCATTTAATGAGGAAAAATACTTCTTAATGATAACTTACCACCTTAAATCTTAGAATATTTCTTACTAAGTCATTGATCCCCTTATCATACTCAGTTTAGAGGCTTTAGATGATACTGATGAACTTAAAGTTTGAAATACACATCTTGAATTTGAGGAAAAGATTAAGTCGACAGTTGATGATTTAAGAGAAGTTAAGTTAGGAACCAATGATGACCCTGGCCCTTCTTTCTTAAGTACTCTGTTGAGTGAGGACGAGTCTAAGTATCTTACCTATTTATTTATTTATTATTTTGAAGAATGCTTTTCATAGACATATGATGAAAGTTGAGGCCTGTCCTCTGACATAGCTATTCATATACTAAAAATCATGAGGATGCCATTCCTATTAATTAACCCCAAACTAAGAAATTGGTTGAGGCTAAATTTCTTCCAAGAGGAAAATTGCCCTTCTTTGATAGCCAGCATCAAGCTAATTGAAAACAAGAACAATCAAATCTATATTTGTGTAAACTATAGGGGTCTCAATAAGGTTTGTCCCAATAATTAATTTCCTTTATCCACACCAAGTTTTATAGTGGACATTGCCCCTTTGCATGCAATTTTTTACTTTATGAATTGCTCATCCAGTTATTATAGAATTAGTTTATCTCTTAAAGATGAGAGTAACACTACATTTTGGACCCCTATAGGAATCATTTATTATAAAGTGATGCCCTTTGGTCATAACATTGTTAATGCAACCTACCCGTGGGCCATGACCCGAATCTTTGACGACCAAATATGCAATCAAGTTGAATTCTATATCGATGATTCTGTTGTCAAAAGAAAGGTCAAAGAGGCCCACCTTTATGACTTAAGAATCATTTTTCAGCGGTTGTGCCACTACGAACTCAAAATGAATGCCTTAAAGTGTGTTTTCTGCATCACCTAAGGGAAATTCTTAGGATTCATAGATAGGAACCATAGAATGAGATTGATCCCTCCAAGATTGAATCCATCTTGAATTTGCCACTTCCTAAAAGCCTTACTCTACTAAGGTACCTCTAAGGAAGCATGGTGTATATATGAAGGTTTATCTCCAACATGTCGGAATGATGTCAACCTTCTTTATTCTAGATAAGAAGGACACTAAATTCATATGGGATGAAAAATGTAAGAATTCCTTTGACAAGATCAAATAATACGTGTGTAGTTCTCTTATTTTTGTTGTCCCTATTCAAAGAATTCTTCTTATTGTTTATGGCGCTACCCTTGATAAATCACTTTAAGCTCTTCTAGCAAAAGTCAAGAATGAGGGGAAAGAGAATGCTCTCTATCTTGGGCTAGAGGCTTCTTCTTAAAAAACTTTGGTACCCTTCAATTATGAAGCATTATCTCGCTTTTGTTTATGCATCCCAAAATCTAAGACACTACATGCTTTCCCATTCAATCAGTTTGATTTCTAGAGTCAATCCCTTACAATACCTTATGAACTAGCCTATATTGCCAGGACGTTTGGCTTGGTGGTCTATGATATTAATTCAATTTGAATTTACTTTCCTTACCCTATGTGCTGTAAAAGGATAGGTCCTTATTGACTTCTTTGCAGCACACCCATTGCCAGTAGATTCTCCTTTAAATGAT
The DNA here is from genome assembly GCA_016618105.1 of Dendrobium huoshanense. Lineage (NCBI taxonomy): Eukaryota > Viridiplantae > Streptophyta > Magnoliopsida > Asparagales > Orchidaceae > Dendrobium > Dendrobium huoshanense. The sequence goes on along the minus strand of CM028350.1, from coordinate 5,596,295 downwards.
TATTACTTAATGAACAAATCATGTGTTAAAAGGAATCTAATGACCCAATCTAGGAAATATTTTTTGATGGTGTGGCATTCCCTCAATGGGGAAAAACCCAAAAATCTACTATCCATAGAAAAATTAGAATTGACCTCATTTTCATAACATCAAAAAAGGGAATGGTGCATTTTTCCTACCATATATTAGAGATTCGCACTAATAACGAGGATTAGTATGATGCTATGATAAATAGCCTAGAACTTGAATTACTTATGGAGATTAAAAGAGATTAAAATCTTTTGTGATTCTCAACTAGTAATCAACAAAATTATAGGAATCTACAAGAATTTGAATCCTAAACTCCTTAGTATATCAAATACGCAAGTCACCTAGTTTTGCAAATCCTTGTCATAATTTTATATAGGTTTCCACATGGAAGAAATTTTGCGAAGGACGCCCTAGATAATCTTGTAAAGAAATTTGCATGCCTAGAAGTAGATTCAATTCCTATAGAGATTTAAGGTCATAAAGTCCTCTCTTCTATAGATTTAGAGTATATGAACAAGAAATATTCCACGATCTTTTCTTCCTCTTTAACAACTAATGAAGAAGGTAAGTGGAGATGATTGTTAATTCACTACCTCAGAGAGTGTAAACTTTCCCAAGATAAATCCCTTGTCATCTATTTCAAGAAATGTTCCCTATCGTATGCACTACTAGTCAATGATATATTGTATTGTCAAACATATTTTTAGATGTGGCAATGTTGCTTCGAAAAATGTATAGCCCTAAAGATCATAAATAAAGTCCACTTGTGACTATGTGGTGTTCATCAATCGGGTAAAAAAATCATTTTGAAAATCAAAAGACATTGGTAGTACTGGCCTACGATAATTGATGACTATAAGAGCATTACAAAAACATTGCTATTAGTGCCATGTTCATGGCTTAATTTTGTATTATCCACCTTACATATTACATCATACGTTAGCTTTGTGGCCCTGCAAAAGTTGGGGCATAGACAATTACAGACCAATTGACCCACTTTCTTCAAACGATCATTACTTAAAATTATTTGTGACTGATTACTTTTCAAAGTGGGCAGAAACAACTTCCCTATGTAATGTAACATCATGCCATGTTTAAAGTTATTTCGTGACCATATGGTGTATCAATTTGACATACCCATAAAATTATATTGAATAAAGAGTTTGAATTCAACTCTTCAAAAATCAGTAATTTTGTAATATGCCATAACATTGATTGGAGACCCTCAATAATCTATTATCCTCAGGCTAATGGGTTGGAAAATGCCTTCAATAACATTTTTGTACATATTAACAAAAAGTCCTTTAATGATAATAAACATCAATGGGATGAAAGGTTAGTGGTATCCTTATGGGCCTATCAAATCACTTATAGTGCCCCAATCCAATCCACCTTGTTTGCACTAGTGTAAGGGTTTTAGGATGTGCTCCTTCTTGAGACGTAGTTTCCCTCACTCAAGGTTTCAATTAAAAACTAAATCACCACTAAGTGGAACACCCAACTCCAGCTTATAGAACTCAAAGGACTTAAAGAGTGTGGCCACTATGCTCAATAGATTCTAAAGTTGTATTAGTCCTGAATAGTTTAAGCTCATTATAAGTCAATGCGACCTAGAACCTTCCAAGTAAGAGACTTAGTCTTGGTTCTTCAGAGGCTTATCTTAGCTCACCAAAAGATAAGTGGGATGTTTAAACCAACATGGGATGGACCCTTCATTATAGAGACAAACTTTGAAAGGGACTCATATAAGCTAGTGGATTATAAATGAAATAACCCTATGTTTCCTTTTAATAGGAATTTCCTTAAGAAAGACTATGTTTTATAAATCTTGAAATCTCAATTAAAGAAATATTTTGATGTCCAAAATTTATTTTGGGCAATTTTATTTTCACTATCAAAGTGATTATAAAAAAGATCAAAACCAACAATCAATCAATTCTTTTTCTCTTTCCCTTAAGGTTAGGTGCTTGCTTCCCTTATGTTTTGATCCTTTTTGATGGGCATATTTCGGCCCCATCACATGATCATTGAACTTGATCCACTATAATGGGAATATTTTGACCCTATCACAAGAACATTCAACCCAATACTCTATAATGGGCATGTTTTAACCCCATTATGTGATCATTCAATCAAATCCTTTGTGATGTGAATATTTTGACCATATCACAAGATCGTTCAACCTGATCCTCTTTGATGGGCATATTTCAAACCCATCACAAGATCATTTAACTATATCCTCTATTATGGGAATGTTTTGACCCCGTCATACAATCATTCAATCCGATCCTCTATGTTGGGTATATTTCAACTCTACCATAAGATCATTTAACATAATCCTCTATGATGGACATGTTTTGTGACCATTACAAGATCATTCAACCTGATCCTCTATAATAGGTATATTTTGACCCCATCAGATGGTCACTCAACCTCAATCCTTTATGATAGTCTTGTTTCAACCACATCATAAGATCATTCAACCTCGATCCTCTTTGATGGGCATGTTTCGAGCCCATCATATGATCACCAAATTTTGATCCTCTATGGTGGGCATATTTCAACCCCACCACATGATCCTCTACTAGTGGGGGATAACACTTGTGCCGACTCAACCTTGATTCTGTAAGGATTGGTTCTTCCTTTCCTATAGATTAAAGTCCTAAATTCTACATGTCTATTTAGTCAATTGGTGGTCCATTTATTGACCTCATTTCAGTATGAGGTCGCTAAGACCTACTATGGTTTTTTTTGTTGAACTGATGATTGGGAGGTGTTCACTTCTCATCCATATAGGTACTAGTTAAAATCGAATCAAAGTCTAATAAAATCCAATTTCACCCTTCCATTTAATTTATAATCCCTCCTTCAATAATATTTCAACTAACCATTAAATCTTATTAAAATAATTTAATTCATTCATTTGAATTTCATTGATGTGGATAATTAAAACTCAACCAGTAAACTCTAATATCCAATCTAAATCCAAGTTTCTAAACAAATTCCTAAGGTTAAGGACCTAGGTCCTAAACCAATTTTTCGTGGTTATTGTTCCACCTTGAAACCCAGTCAAATGACCTCTCATCTTGGTTTTGTCTGTTGAATACTACTATGATATGTCTCTAAAACTGAGCCACCAAATAGAAGATCATTTTGAGATCTCTATCACTAGAAACTAAATTAATTTCTAAAGGCTGCTAAACCTTCAAATATTTACAACCCATAACAATTGTCTTATCATTCAGTGGAATTTGACCTTGGGAATCTTTTAGAACTCTCTAACCATACCTATATCCTTTTTCATGACTTTTTGAACAATATCCTACACTTTGTTTGACACAATTTGACCCAGTGTTTACCAGGGTCTAAATTACCAAAATGCCCTTCAAAGGTATTTTTGGTCTTTTCTCAAAAATTCATCATGGTCTTCGTATATCAACCTTAAAAACTTATCCCAAGATATACTAAATATCATTTAGAACACATTGGAATAAAACCCACACTTTGGTTTGATCTGGTTGACAAAGTCAACCATGGTTAACCAGGTCAACCTTTGTTGTCCACCTCCCCATGATTTAAAACCACCTCCATTGAGTTCATATGATCAATTTAAACTTAATGGACTAAAACCTTCACCATAGGTCAACTTCATTGATCACTTCAACCAAGTTTGACCAAAAATTCCATACACTTTCACCCTTTCAAACCTTTTTACCAAGGATTCTCAAAACTCATTCAAACCCATGGGGTGATCCATAGGGTCCTTAAGAGACTCCTTTTGAAGACCCAAGACTTGGGCCAACTTGGGTTATCCATTTATCATGACCCAAGTGTCAAAACAGAGCTTTATTTTGAGCAATATTCTAACCCTAGCATAACTACATCTAACTAATGGTGGAATTAGGTCGCACGTGACCTAATAGACATGCCCTAGTTGTCCCAACCATTTGGTAAACTTGGGTTAGGAATTAAGTTAACCCAAAGTTGTTAAAGCCATATTAGTTGAGCCATTTACCAGCCTAGGCCTCACAAAGCCCAACTAAGCCTCCCATTCGGTGACCCTAGGTTCAACGCACTCACAGATATTAGCCCATCTATTGGGCTAACTTTGGTCAACCTTTAGGCTAGACGAAAGTGGTTAAAACCACATTTACTTGAGCCAATTCCTACCTCAGAGCAATTCATACCCAATTAACACTTGTATTTGATGCTCTCTGTCTCAACAAAATTTGCACATTAATCTTATGACTTGACTCAACTCAGGTTGAGACAAAATTCACCTAAATCATATAATTCTGGGTCTGCCTGAGCCATCTCGTTGAATTGGGCTTCCTGCTGGCATATTGAGATCAGTATAGAGCTCATCAAGTCCCCAATAGCCTTTTTAACTAAAAATGACCCAACTAACGATTGAGGAGATTAGAAAACTAACTCTAATGGTCCCTCCTTCATCGACTCTAGCCAAAGCTTTTCCAAGGAGTGAGTTCAATTCTTTTTGTCTCAAATTATTCACTTCGGATGTCTTCTTCCACCTGGAGGCTATTTAGTGGCTATAACGATCTATCCCGATCGTCCAAGGCTACTGGAAAATCTTGAGTAGGTCTCCCTCACCAAGAACTCATCATTTGTATCCAAACTTTTGAAAATCCTCCCCAGATCTCTCTGAGCATTCTCTTCTTATTTTCCGACTTCCCAACCTCCTCCAACCAGCAGTTCAAGTGGACTACAATGAAATCCATATGTACCTCTCTTGAACTCTTTCTTCTTTTATTTTTCTAAGAAAGCAATCAAATTGTCGATGTTCTTATTGAAAAGAGAACCTAATTACAAGTTTAGCAATATATTCCTCCTTTACAAGTTTAGCAAACAAACGAGGAATATTATTTGAAGTTAAAACTTCCCAAAAGAAATACCTTAATATAGCATAGTTAGCCCAAAGATTTGATAAATTTTTACATTTTCTATTTATCCAATTGAAAAAAATAAAATATGTGATTCTTTACAAATAACAGTTAATCTTTCCATTTCCCACCCAATTCCATTAAAAGCTTCATAACATTATAATTGTCACCTTTAATAATGATACCTTGATAATCAAGAATCCAATCTTTCATGACTTCCTTTATAACTTCCACCACCACGAATTCTAAATTAGAAATATCCCAATGAATGCATGACTTACCATATCCCAATAAAAATCTTCCTTGGTTGTCCCAAACCACTCCTCCAAAATGAACCTTATATGAGCGTAACAAAGAAACATCTACTTTGATCTTGATCCAGCTGGGAGGAGGAGGATACCAATGATCTGACAGTCTCAAAGACTTATTTGTACCCTAGTGTCCCATTCTTCCATCCTTGATATGACAAATGGAAGAACAACTTACAACATTTGAAGCTATAAGCATAGAACTAACATCCTTTCCATAATGTACAAATTTGTTCATGGATCTCCAAGTTAGATAGACAGCATTGCAAAAAATATTAATGAGGAAGCCATGAATTTTTTTATACTTTTTCATCCACCTCCAACATTCTTGAAACAAATCAAAGAACTACAATCCAAATCACCATATGTTTAGCTTACAAAAACTTCTTTCAATTTTCCATATTTTACTGTCAAATGATTAATATCCTCTGCTAAGCTGCAACCTCTAGGACATTCAATCAAGCTTTGAATTCTTCTTTGATATAAAAAAGTAAAAATATGGAATAGCATTGTTACATACCCGCCACCAAAATACCTCTACTTTAGAGCTTAATTTGATTGTTCTAAAGCATTTCCAATACCAACATTCCACATTATGTCCTGTTGTAGCCTTATGAACTAGAGAAGAAATTGAATATCCTTAATATTGATGAATGAGTTTCAGATAATCTTCTTCTTGATCACATTGAATCTCCACCTTTTGAATAAGTATGATTAGCTCCTCTCTAAACAAAGTTTCTATTTTCAGATAATTCCATTAACCATTGACAATTAAAGAATCCAAAATATTGTTTTCAAACTCTGGAATCGAGAAAAATGTAGCCCATTTGTTCAAACTTTTCTCAAGGATCCATATATCTTCCAATATATCAATGGAACAACCCTTAACCACTCTCCCCTTGACTACATATTTCAAAGCTTTCTTTCCATTATACGAGATTTTGCAAGTGGATAATACTCCTCTTCCATTACTAATTAGTCCACCATACAAGCCATATATTTTTTTAAAGAATTTATACAATAGGAAACATTTATCTTGAATTACTTTCCAAGCCAAATTTTCTCTTAGAGGTCCCATAACACTCACACATGAACGAAGACCTCTTCCGCCACCTTTAACTAGTTTACATAGAACAATACAGCTAACATAGTGCAGACCCGCCTTCCCATTTTATTTGTTCCAAATAAATTCCCTAATGAATTTATCCAATTCTCTTAGAATTCCTTTCGGGATTAAAGAAAAAGATCAACACAATAAAGGAATTGATTGCAAAACTATTCTTATCAACAAGAATTTCCTGCCATAGATAATAATTTGCTCCTATATACTCCAATTTTCTTTAAAGCTTTTTCAATTAAGAAATAGAAATCAGCAGTAAACGGCCTTCTTAGTGCAATTTTAATGCCAATATACTTGAACTCCTTCACCACCTTAAATCCCAAGATCCTTTCTATAGATTTCCTTGTTTTTAACATTCTTGCCAAACAATGTTGTTGATTTATTCACATTAATGTTTTGAACTGTCCAGCAGCAGAAGTCCGATAGAAAAACTTTAATCTCTTTCACTTTACTAACTTTAGCATGCGAAAAAATTAAGATGTCATTTGAATATAAAATATGAGTAATCTATGGCACATTATTACCCATTTTTATACCCAAAGATTATTCTTTTTGTTTCAGCACATTAGTAAGCAATTGAGAATGTAGGATGAATAACAAGGGAGAAAGCTTACATGCTCAATGGAATCCACTCTTAGCTTGAATCCAATTTGAAACTTTGACCATTAATAATCAAAGAGAATTTAAGAATTTCTATGCACTCCATAATCCATAAAGAAATTTTTTTAGGAAAACTGAAGTATTCCAACACTTGCCTTAAGGTCTTCCAACACATACTATCATAAGCTTGTTCTAAATCAACTTTGAATGAAACCAGTCCTTTAAAAAACTTAGAAGTCCTGAATTTTTGAAAGATTTCTTGAGCCACAAGAATATAATCTTCTAATGATCTTCCATTAACAAACGCAGCTTGCTCAATTGAAACTAGCTTTGGAATTAAAAGCTTCATCCTGTTCAACAATATTCTAGCTACAATTTTGTAAATTAATTTACATGTACTGATAGGCATGAAATGGCTCGATACAATAGGATTTAGTACCTTTGGAATAAGAACAAGTAAAGTTCCTTTCCAATCTGTTGGAACTCATTCATTAAGAATTAGGATGTTAAGCCTAATTAAATGTCCCAAGGCTAATCAAGAGGGGGGGGGGGTGAATTGGTAATTTAAAAAGTTATACTTCTACTCTTGTATTTTTAGAAAACCTTTTTAATTATTAATGCAAGTTAAATTTAAAGTTTAAAAAATAAACTTTTCAACCAGAGTAAACAAATTGCAATGAAATTAAATGCGAAAGAAAAATAAGAAAGAACACACCAGATTTATAGTGGTTCGGTCAAACCATGACCTACGTCCACTCCCCGGAGGCACCCTCCGAGTATTGTACTAATAACACAAAGTGACTCTCCTTTTTCCCCCACAGCAAGGCGGAGAAGCCTGTACAAAATCACTTTCACCTTCCCCGGTACGGCGGAGTAGCCGGGTTCTTTGACACCAAAGAGATCTTCTGCTCGCCAAAACTTCCCTCAAGACGACCCTTGAATCCGATGGTACTGAAGTGCAAGTTCACCGGAGCAACCGTGTGAATATCCCCTCCACACTCCCTTGAAATCCCCTCCAAGGATCTTCTCCCTCTCAAACTCCACCCTTTCCTCTCTCCCTTTCAAGTTCTCTTTTCAAGTTTTCTCCCAAAGAACGAAGACACAAGGCTGTCAAAGATACACTTTGTCGTCCTTTTACACTCTCCAAGTGTTGGCAGAGAACTGGACCGATGTTGTTGAACTTCACTTGAGAGCCTTCAAAGGAGATGAGAAGAAACAAAGAGATCTTCTTCTTCAAGTAACCTTGTGAATCCCTCACAAACCCCTCACTTGATCTCTCACTCTTCACTCTTACAATCTCTCTCAAACTCTCACTTTCAATGATCCCCCTCAAGAGAAAACAATTCCAAATGAACTTGTAATAGTTTCTAGGACTCCTTATATAGAAAGGACATGAAAAACCGCCCAAAAAACTGCTAAAAACATGTTTTTCTACGCACTGGATCGTCCTGTATGAAATTGAGTTAGTACAGACGAACTGTGTAAAAAATTGTCCCGTACGAACCATTTGTGCATCTGTACGAACCAATTTCGTCCTGGACGAAATAGGTTCGTCCCGTACAAAAATATTTCGTCCGGTACGAACAGTTATATAAAAAGTTGGTTCCAAAAACTGCAAAATGTTGCCAGAAACTTCCATATTCGATTCCCATCGTCCTCGACGAACATGACTTCGTCTGGACAAAATTTTTACAGAGAGAAACTCGTCCTGGGACGAAAATAATTTTGTCTGGATGATCATGACTTAGAAAAATTTTCCAGTTCAGTTCCTGTCCATTCAATTTCTCTTACAAGGAGATAACTAATCTTATCGTCCCGTACGAACAATGTTCGTCCTGTATGATAAGCACAAAAACTTTCTCAAGATCTCTTTTAGTGTGTGTGTTTTAATTCACTCAATTTACAATCACTCCCTTTCAAGTTTATTTCAAATAAAAGTACAAGATTCAAATCCTAGAGTATTTCATGATGAATTGATTTTGAAGTCTTCGTTGGTCTGGAGTTCGATTGTCCTGAAATGTTAGTCCACACAAGTGTAAAAACAAATATTCTAAAAAATGTTAGGAGATAACAACACATAAAACAATAATATTTTGAATCATCAAAACTATACAAGTTGCAAGAATGTAAAACATGCAAATACCAAATTTCCTAACAATCTCCCACTTTTTGATGATGGCAAAATAATTATTGTTTGTATAATTTCAAATTCTAAGAATCTCCTAAACTCCCCCTGAATTAATGAACATATGAAAATAAGGAGGCACTAAAATTATTTTTGTTTTTAAAATTTTTAGAAATACAAAACAAAACAAAACAAAACAAACACACATACACTAAACAAAACAAACACACAACGATACGAATACACAAGACAGAACAAACAATTTCTCCCCCTTTTTGACAACATCAAAAAGTGAAGAAGAAATAGACAAGAAATGTATACAGACATATGAAAATCATTTAAAAAATTTAACCTTTAAAGTTATTGACATAAGGTATGCAAATAAAATTAAAACATTACCCAAATCATAAAATTCATAGAATTTAAGAAGAGATATAACATAGAAACTAAAAAGAATTTATCAAAACATGAGTATATTTAGACATTTAGGATAGAGAAAATCATTGTAAAAATGATGATTTATATTTCAAATTTCAATATGGAATATAAATGTACATAAGATCAATTTGAATTAAGAGATTAAAAGAGTTTGGAAAGAACTAACTACCACATGTGGCGCTTTGCGCATCTTTTTCAATTTTGTGGCACATTTTTGTGCATCTTTTTACTTGTTGGGCTTATTTTGTGCCTCTTTTTCACATTGCGAATCTATGCGCATTTCTTTTGATTTTTGTAGATTTGTACAATTTTAAAGAGCAATTGTATTCTTTCCAAAATCAATAATCTAAAATTTCAAATCTTTTAACTGCATAAATATTAATTGATAAGTGAAGTATAAAATAAGAAAACATCACAATTGCAATAATAATATTAAAATTAAATGTAGTTTAAATAAGAGACATGAAATTGACAATCTTAATAATATCAAGTTATAAACACAACTTAAATTTAAAAAAATTAGATTTTCTAATGAATTCAATTTTATGTTGTAGTTCAAAGTATAGCACTTGTAAGATAAAAAATTTAAGGGTTTTTCATATAGGCTAATGAACATTTCAAACACAGAACAAAAACACATAAACATAAAAAAAAAAATCTAAAGCAATAAAAGAATAGAAAAACACTAAACAAAATACAAGTACACAAACTATAAAAATCTTCATATCACATTCCAAATGTCTCACAACAAGAAACATGGAATCTGATATGAAAATATCTCAAAATCATACAAAACACACAAAAATTAAAAATAAAAAAACACATAAAACAAACAAAAATAAAAACACAACTAATAAAAAACATGCACACAAAAACACATAAATAAAGGATTTAAACATCATTTTGCTCTTGGTCTGATGATTCAAAAGCTAGATCTGCCAAGGAGATTTTTTGCTTTTCATTAATTTCCCATTTTATAATTTGCTTAGGTTTATATTTTTCTTTAGCAGGAAGAGTTCTCAAATTAGGGCATTGACTTTTCAGATGTCCAGATTTCCTACATCCAAAGCAAATAACATTTGAAGAAATCTGAACATTCTTACCATTTTTACCTTTATTCCACTTTTGTTGATGCTTATACTTGTGCTTTAGTGAACTTTTCAATTTGCTTGTTAAGTCATCGGTTTCCTCACCATCTAAGCAACTTTTCTCCCTGTCTTCCGCTTTTAGCATTATTATTTCACCTGCATCCAAAAGTCTTTGACCCAAATATTGCTCGTAGGCAATGAGTGAGCCAATCAAATTATTAATAGAATATTCATTCAAATTTTTCGATTTGCAAATAGCAACAACTTTGGCATTAAACTTGTCAAGTAAACAACGTAGAATTTTATTGACTATTTCAAAGTTTGAAATTCTTTACCTAAAGCATGCAATGATGTTACAATTTGAATAAATCTAGTATACATGTCTAAGATCGTCTCATAAGGTTTCCTGCTAAAGAGTTCATAGTCATGCATCAAAAAATTCAACTTAGATTGCTTGACTTCACTAGTACCTTCATATGTAATGCATAAATTGTCCCAAATTTCCTTGCCGGTAGTACATGTAGAGATTCTCATATAATCTTCAGAATTTAAAGCACAGAACAAACAATTCATACATTTAGCATTTAATTCAGCATAAATTTGTTCTACTCTACTCCATTCAGAAAAAGGGGTATCAGTTTTGATTCCATCTATAATACGTGATGGTACAGAGTAACCATTTTGAATCATATACAACATCGATAATCTATTGATTGCAAGAAAGTAGACATTCAAATTTTCCAAAAATCAAAAGAAATATTTTCAAATAATGGTGGTCTAACAATCGAATATCCTTCTAACGTTTTACGGTTTCTAAAATTAGCCATACTCATTTTTCAAAAAGTAGTCTAAACTTATGATTTTGAAACAAAGCTCTAATACCACTTGTTGGAACTTATTCAATATGAATTAGGATGTTAAGCCTAATTAAATGTCCCAAGGCTAACCAAGAGGGGGGTGAATTGGTAATTTAAAAAATTATACTTCTACTCTTGGATTTTTAGAAAACCTTTTTAATTATTAATGCAAGTTAAATTTAAAGTTTAAAAAATAAACTTTTCAACCAGAGTAAACAACTTGCAATGAAATTAAATGCAAAAGAAAAATAAGAAAGAACACACCAGATTTATAGTGGTTCGGTCAAACCTTGACCTACGTCCACTCTCCGGAGGCACCTTCCGAGTATTGCACTAATACCACAAAGTGACTCTCCTTTTGCCCCCACAGCAAGGCGAAGAAGCCTGTACAAAATCACTTTCACCTTCCCCGATACGGCGGAGTAGCCGGGTTCTTTGACACCAAAGAGATCTTTTGCTCGCCAAAACTTCCCTCAAGACGACCCTTGAATTCGATGGTACTGAAGTGCAAGTTCGCCGGAGCAACCGTGTAAATATCCTCTCCACACTCCCTTGAAATCCCCTCCAAGGATCTTCTCCCTCTCAAACTCCACCCTTTCCTCTCTCCCTTTCAAGTTTTCTCCCAAAGAACGAAGACACAATGGCTGTCAAAGATACACTTTGTCATCCTTTAACACTCTCCAAGTGTTGGCAGAGAACCGGACCAATGTTGTTGAACTTCACTTGAGAGCCTTCAAAGGAGATGAGAAGAAACAAAGAGATCTTCTTCTTCAAGTAACCTTGTAAATCCCTCACAAACCCCTCACTTGATCTCTCACTCTTCACTCTTAAAATCTCTCTCAAACTCTCACTCTCAATGATCCCTCTCAAGAGAAAACAACTCCAAAGGCACTTGTAATAGTTTCTAGGACTCCTTATATAGAAAGGACATGAAAAACCGCCCAAAAAACTGCTAAAAACATGTTTTTCTGCGCACTGGATCGTCCCGTACAAAATTGAGTTAGTACGGACAAACTGTGTAAAAAATTGTCCCGTACAAACCATTTGTGCATCTGTATGTACCAATTTCATCCTGGACAAAATTGGTTCGTCCCGTACGAAAATATTTCATCCGGTACGAACACTTATATCAAAAGTTATTTCCGAAAACTGCAAAACGTTGCCAGAAACTTCCATAGTCGGTTCCCATCGTCCTGGATGAACATGACTTCGTCTGGACGAAATTTTTACAGAGAGAAACTCATCCTGGCACGAAAATAATTTCGTCTGGATGATCATGACTTGGAAAAAATTTCCAGTTCAGTTCCTGTCCTTTCAATTGCTCTTACAAGGAGATAACTAATCTGATTGTCCCGTACGAACAATGTTCGTCCCGTACGATCAGCACAAAAACTTTTTCAATATCTCCTTTATTGTGTGTGTTTTAATTCACTCAATTTACAATCACTCCCTTTCAAGTTTATTTCAAAGAAAAGTACAATATTCAAATCATAGAGTATTTCATGATGAATTGATTTTGAAGTTTTCGTTTGTCTGGAGTTCGGTTGTCCTAAAATGTTAGTCCACACAAGAGAAAAAATAAATATTCTAAAAAATGTTAGAAGATAATAACACATAAACAATAATATTTTGAATCATCAAAACTATACAAGTTGCAAGAATGTAAAACATGCAAATAGCAAATTTCCTAACACAATCCATATTCTTCTTTCCCGATTGGGAAAAATGGTTAATGGCATTCCAGTAATCTATTTTGCTAATGCACCAATATGTTTTAAGAAATGATTTTGAAATTCATTCATTACCTAGTGAAACACTTTCTCCAGCTTGGTTCACAATCGTCTCCAACTCTTCCATAGATAGCTCTTTATTCAAAAATTCCCTATCATATTCATCCAGTGAAGAATTAACCATTAGCCAACTAGTTATAAAACTCATCCTTTCCTTCCATTTTCCATTGAAAAAATTAAGAAAGACTTCATAGATTAGACTAGAATCTTCAATAACCAAACCATCATCATCATTTATTTTGAAAATCCAGTTTGCATTTTTCTTTGCAAAAGCATAACAATGAAAACATTTTGAGTTTGTATCTCCCTTTGTCATCCATTTTACCTTGGCTATTTGCTTCCACTATGTATTTAATCTAGCCAAAAGAAAAATTAACTCATTAACATAAGATCCGAGAAGTGAGATATCATCCTTTGATAGCCATCCGACTTTAGATTCTTTTGATTGAAGCTCCAGAATTTTGGTTTTAAGAGTCTCTTTTTGTTTATTATACTCATATTTTTCTTTTCTCAAATAAAAAATAGCTTTTAAGGAACTATGAAACTTATGATTAAGAGTCTCTGCATATTTTCCACTAAATTTCTTATTCCAAGCTGATCTCACTAGCCCAACGGATGCAGGATATGAAGCCCAGACTTCCTTGAATCTTATAATTCTATCAGTATAAAAGATGTTATCCATAAACTTCATTAAGATTGGATAATGGTCAAACGCCACTCTGTACAAATGCTTCAAGGCAAACCAAGATTCATCCATTACTGCTGGATTAACAAAACACCTATCCAACCTCTTTAACATATGGGCTCCACCAACCTTGTTATTACACCAGGTAAACTTTGATCCAATCACTCCCATCTCATGAAGATCATTATTAACCAAGAATGATTTCATTTTTCTTGATCCTTAAGAAAACTTAAATGGCCTTCCACTTCTTTTCTCATCTCCAGACAAAATGCAGTGGAAATCCTCTCCAATAAGCCATCTCCTTTAGAAAGAATTTTTTATAACTTACATGAAGCCATGGCCCATACCCATGACTCTCTTCTGAATTTGATAATAACACCTTTTCACCAACAAAATAAGGCCCCAGTTCCTTCATGTTATGGCTAATATCCTTTCACACCTTTATAGACTCTACAACCACCTTCTATAGGGAAACATTTATGCTCATGTCCAATCTTACCCAACCAAAGCATAGATAGGGAATCCTCTCATATTCAATTTTTTGGAAAAACCTTCCTGAATTTCCCTCTACCCACACACCCAGTGGTAGAGTATCTTGAAGATGAATATGGACACAAATCCTGTCAAATTCCCTTTACCCCACCGAAACATATTTTCATTGATCAGATAAAGCTTTCCTACTTTAGAAGAAACTCTGCATACATTGGCAGCATCCCATCAATGAAATGACAAGTTAGGCATCCTTATCCATATAGTGGTAGTCAAACCCTTCAATGAATTCATATTGAAAGATTGGGTCCATTTATCATCCCCAATAATGATTTCCTTTACATACCAAGGAACATTAGCTAGAACTTATTCAACAGACACTTCATCATTAAAAGCACATAAACTTCATCCCTTTCCAAGCCATCTTAGGTTGAATTTGCCAATCTGCGACCATTGTTCTCTACGTTATGCATTCACAATATATTATGAGATATTTTTGCAAAACACCTTGACTACGAGAGCATTCTGAAGTTTTCTAGTTTTCTCCAATACCTTATCCTCACAGTGTTTTATTGTAAGTCCATCCTCCGAGAGAAAGTAGCCCAAAGCCTAGTTAGAATAAAAAATTCATCTATGTAGATTTTTAAGCCACACATTCTGCAAGTCATTCCAAAACAATTCCTTAATTGTTACTTCTTTTTTTCCATCTGAACTTGGAATAGATAGATTCCTCTCCCCAGATTCACAGTTCTGGACTACATTCATGTCACCAACTCCTTCTTTCCCATTAATAACATTATCAGTAATACCAGAGTTCTCCCCAGAGCATTTATTTTTAATACCACCTTCATCATTACTTCCAGAATGGATTTAGAGACAACTTCAGGAATGAAATTCAAAAACTTCGGAGCTTCATCTTTCTTAAGAATATCTTCTTGCATCATAAAATTCTTCCCTTTCCCAATCACCTCAATAGGTTTAACATTTAAAAGACCAACCCTTCATTGGTAATCAAAGGTTTACCATAATTGGATGAGATTCAAATACCATTGTTCACATATCGAGACAAGATCCAGGTTGTAGAATCCTTGAAAATAGGAGGAGATTTATTGCTAAGTAAATGTTGTTGAAGTACCAAAGCTAAAAATGATGAACGATGATCGCTCATTAAACGAATGCCGATGATGCTCCGGTGATCATACGCCGTCATAAGAAACTGCCATTCAAACCGCCAATTGAAATTTTGAAACATAGCTTTTTCCCTCTAAAAACTCGCAATATTATTGTAAGATATTTTTGTTGCTACCAATATTATTAGGCCAACTCATTGAACTCTTACTTCAGGTTATCCTCTAACAGAGATGTCTGAAGGAGAAGTGTTCTTCATCTCCCCCTTAAAGCTTCTAGATAGAAAAACCCATTTGTTGGGGCTTTCTAAATGGTGAGATCCCACTCTTGAGCTCCTAGCTAGGAAGTGTAGGTCAAGTGTAAAACAAATCTTCAACATGTTACAATCTAGCAAATGGAATAATGAATTATTGTGTACTAATCCTTCCTTTGAAGTTTAGTTTGAATTCTATGGTTGTATTGCTCGAAACATGACAAAGAAGCTTAACAACTTCAGTAAATAGTGGGATGTTTAAGATGTAATAGTGACCATTGATCTCGAACAACGGTTCGTATTTTATCCTATTGTTTTGATATTATCCAATTGCATCCATCCAATCAATAATCTAATGAATGAGATTAACCTCATAGTTACATAGTCTGTACAAATGATTTATTACCCAGTCATAGTGTGCCCTCATGTGAAAGCATTGTTGACTTCGTAATTTCATGTTTAAAAGTTCTAAAAATCATTTGAATCTTTGAAAAATAATATCTCCTCACACACTTAGCTGCTTGAGTTGATGTTACACTCAATAGAAAGGTATTCAGGAGACCTATCAAATACATATAGTCTTAGGCTATGGTTTTGCATTAAACATAATAAATTCCTTTAATTTTCCTAGGGTTTTATTAGGCATTTCACTTAGGAATGAACTCCCTATAACTTGAGACTATGTGAGGTTTAATTTGGGTAAGTCTATGACATGTACAAATTTTATCCACAGTGATTGAATTGTTTAAAGACACAATTTAGCCAATTTTATATCAATGGTCATGGTTTGGCTCTTGATTTCCAATTGCTCTATAACCATTCCAATTAGATTTAGGATTTGAGCTTTGGTGTGTTAATTATGCTTAGGATAGGGTGTTTAGTGCAATAAATTGCACCCTTTCAAAGTTTTAATTAAAAAGAATAGAAGCCCCATCAAATAACCTTTAATTTAACTTTAATTTTAATATTAGGAAAAATTGATAATTAATTCATTTAAATAATTAATTAATTAAATTTAAAAATTTCAAAAATTCCTAAATACTTTGAAATATCCACTTAGGTCATTCTTGACATTTTGGAGTGATTCCAAGAGGTTTGTAAGTTATTTGGATAAAAATCCAAAATCCTTATAATCAAGCCATTTTAAAAAATCCAATATTTTTAAAATCACCAATAGTTCTAGAAATATCCAATTTAATCAAACTCAAAGACATTCAACTCTAATTAAAATATTGTATTTCCTAAAAAAGTCAAACTTTCAAAATTAAGTCAATGCAAAAAAAGTCAACTCTCCGAACAACCTCAATTCAAAACTAGGTCCAAACTTCAAAAAATCATAACTTAATATAATAAATTTCAAATTGTACAAAACCAAAGTATATTTACTCATCTTAAGTCCTAATATTTAGAAAAAATATATTAAAAGTTAACAAATTACATTAATTCTATAAGTAAACTTTTAATCCTTTAATTAACATTATTAAATATTTCAAATATTTTTGAAATTCAATAATTTACATAAAATTCTAGAAATTTCTAATTTAATCATTCAAATAAAAAAAATAATTTTATTAAAAATTGTCCATTATTAATTATCAACCAATAAAATTAGCTTTATTAATCCCAATTACTATGGGGTAACCCTGGCTTACGAGGCTATTAAATTAGCCTTAATGAAGGTGAAATAAACTTCATGGCTCTAGTGAGCAACATAGGTAGTAACTATTTAACCATTAAAATATATCTACAATAAGACATAATATATTTATATTTGAACTCAGACATAAACTTTCCCATCGACTTTAACAAACTCAAACACTATATAACTTAAATGAAATACCAAACTTAGGATATACTCTAGCCTTAGAGCTTCTTGCATACAGTTTAAATGGTTTGGTTGGACATTCAACTCTAGTCTAGGTTAGGCTGGTGTTTACTTTTGCCATTATGTGCCAAGTTTTTCAAGTTTTTATTGTATGTTGTGATTGAAAACTTATTCATGTAAGTTTTTATTTAAATTAACTGCAATCTCTGAATTTAATTTTTTTTATTTTTTATTTTAGGGGAAACCCACGGAGGGGCCTACGCATTAATTAAAGTACAAAAGTACAAGGTCCTTAAAGGCTCCTTAAGCTCTGTTCTACTCAAAAAGCTAAAAATAAACACATGAGCTCACGATCCCTTCTAAGCAAAATTACAATTATCCATAGGTATAATCTATGGTGCACAAGCAGAGGCACCCAAAAAGAAGGAATGTAGCAACCATTATCATTCAGAGCAAGCTTGCTATCCAAAAAAATTAGTTGCACAATAACCTGCATAAAAGAGAACCTGAAAAAAGTGTATAAGGCACAAAAATATATACACAAAACCATATAACATGGTACGAGTTGCAAATACCACTAGTGAATCATGACACAATCAACCATAACCCTAGAAAAGAAAAAAATCATAGTTTATCTAAAATTAATATATGTCTCAGAGCTAGAAAACAAAAACCCAATTGATATGCAAAATAAAAACACAAATACAGTTGGAATGCATATTAAAATAACCCCAACAATCAACCATATGGCTATAACTCTCGTTCCACCACCAAAACTTCAAATAAATAAAGCCAACCCAGAAAGAAGGCCACTGGTAGGAGTAGAACTAGATCAACCACAAAGTATAACAACTTAATATAGTAGCCAGTACACACCAAAAAATAGTGGGGTGGAACAAAAAAACATCAATCAAACAAAAGGGTCTGCAGTCTAGGTGAGTGGGGTTGAGAAAAGAAGTGCTCAGGAACAAATGGATCTAATAACCATTATAAGGTATTCCTTATGCCACTTTTTCCAGCCAAAGGACCCAGCCAGCATCACCTCCCCCCAATAAACAAGGTTGAACAAGATAAAATCGACCAAAGGAGCAACCAACTATTCCCTAAATTAAGCTAACCATAACATTCTAAGTGATTCAAATCTACGCTCCAGAAAAAGAGTTGATGCATACTTTCCAAAAGATAACAATACTGGCACTTGGACGGAAGAACAAAACCTCTTTTGATCAAATGGACATCTGTAGGAATGAATCAATGTAAAATTCTCCAAATAAAAGTAGCAACAGTAGAAAAGATACTTCTATGCCAAATCATTGAAAAAATTATAGAAACATCATTCTTAGGTCTAAACACATGCCAAGCATCTTTTAATCTAAAAATCCCATCACTAGCTAACTTACATAATAACTCATCTTTCAACTCCATGTTCAGTGGGAGAATGGAAAGTTTTTAATAATTAAATTAGGAATCACATTAGCAAACTTATCATAATCGCATTAGTTATCATTAATGAAATAATTAACCTTAATAGCAGTAGTAGAAATGGAATTAATAAGGGAGTCAATAGAGTAAGTGCTTAGCCATTGATCTTGCCAGAAAAAAAATGCTGCTACCCTCAAAACCCAAAAAAAGATGTGGCCCCACATCCCACTTAACCTTGCACAGCCTTTGCCAAATTTTAAAATCACCAATATTAAAGGAATAGGTAGTAGGATGCTTCCGCACACAGTATTTGGAAAACATAAATTTAGCTCAGAGAGACAACTTGGTATTAAAAATAAACCATAATTTGAAGTAAAAAGCATGTGTTATATCCACCATGGTTTTACAACCCAGGCTACCCTCTTTTAAAACACCACAACACTTATCCCAAGAAGCCCTAGAAATTTTAGTGTTACTACTTGTGCCTTTCCACAAAAAAACTTATTAAGGATTTTATCAATTCTATTACACACAATTTTAGTGAGAAGAAAAGTTTTGAAGGGGTAGATAGGGAGAGAACTAAAGACACTTCTAATGTGAGTAAGCCTACCCCTCAAAGCTCAAAGAATTAGAATCCTAGGATTGAAGTTTATTCTACACAGAGGTATTTAAATCATTAAACAAAAATGATTTCTTTCTACCTTTAAAAAGAGGAATACAAACGTACTTGATAAGTAACTAGCCATGCACAAACCTAGTAAGTTCTTTAATAGTCGAGATACAATCATTATACATATTGCTAGAAACAACGAAACAACATTTCTGATTGTTCAAAGATAGGCCACTAATAGTTTGAAAATAGTAAAAGAAATCCATAAGCTTATTAATTATATCACAAGAAGCATTCATAAAAATGATAAAATCATTAGAAAAACATAAATGAGATATAGTAAAACCTCCCCTAGTCCTGAAATAAAAATTGGGATGGTTTTCAAAAAGGCTAGCAAGGCTTTTAGAAAGATAATCAATTGCAATAACAAAAAGTGCTGGAGACATAGGGTCTCCCTTCCATAAGCCATGTGAATATTTAAAGAATCTAGAGCTCTTACCACTGATAACATTAGATAAAAAACATCGTTGAATAATATTTATATTAAGGTTAATGATAACCAAGTTAAAAACAAATAACTACATGATATTATAGATGAATAGCTAGCTAATATTATCATAACTTTGGAGGTATCAGGCTTGAAGATATAATTATTGCCCCTAACATTAACATCCAAATCATGGCAAAATTCATGGGGAAAAAAAATATGTTAAGAGATGGCACGACCTGTAATAAAACCCATTTGGAAAGGAGAAATATTCTCAGGAAGAACAGTAGCTAATCAAGTCATGAAAATTTTGGAAAGAAGTTTACTAAAAAAAAATGTAAAGACTAACTAGTCTAAAGTCATTCCAATTACTAACATCATTATTATTAGGGATGAGAACAATAGAAGTAGAAGAAAAAAATTTAGGCATATTATGACTTTCAAAAAAATTCAGACTCGAAGCATAGAGGTCATCCTTATTGAAAAAATTTGGTAGTGAGCCCATCCAGACCAGCAACAAAGTTACCATTTATATCAAAACAATATCTTTTAATTAATTTCAAGAAGGAATTTTATAAATAAAATTATTATCCTCCGACATGATTAGATTAGGGATAATAGAAGGGTTGTCAATATTAGAAGGGATGAAAACCTTTTTGAGCCTATCCTGAAATGTTAAACAACCAACAAGGTAATATCCTCATCATTCTCAATAACTGAACCATCCTCACATTTGATTTTATTAATGGAATTTGAGGCATATTTTTTTTTGACTAAAGCATGAAAGTATTTTGTAATATTATCACCTTCCACTAGATGCTTAGTAGCAGCTTCTTATTTCTAATAAGTTTCCTCCTAAGCATGTAATTTAAAGAGACAAAGCCTTGGACTCTCTAAGTAAAGCAAAATTAGCATCAGAGGGAGACATTTGACAATTAAGCTCAACATTATTAATAGTCTCTTCATCATTTAAAATATTAGTAAAGATATTTTTAAAAACATTATTATTCCTCAAATTTAAAAGCTGTTTAAGTCTTTTCAACTTGAGGCAAAGTCTATTCATACTTATAATAGATTTATCTAGATGCAAATGAGCATTCAAATTATCCTGAACAGCACTTAGAAAATAGTCATGCTGAAGCCACATATTTTGAAATCTAAATTAAAGAAAAGATTCATATATCTAGTATTAAGAGCATGGAGTAAGGGAGAATGATCAAAAAGATTGAGACAAAGATACTCAACAAAAATAAAACTAAAGGAGTTACGCCAATTATCATTAAATAAAATATGATCCAGCCTTTCCATAATTTGCCCCGGTTCCAAGTAAACATGCTACCATAATAGCAATGTCAATGAACTTACAATCCATAATCATATTATTAAAATCCTCCATGTAATGCAAAATAGGAGAGTGTTGAAACTTGTTAAATATGAATTAAGTTTTTAGACCTAATCTTTTGTCCCAACGGCTAACCAAGAAGGGGTGTGAATTTATAATTTTAAAAACTTCCTCTTATTTTAAATTTGAAAATGCAATTTTTCAACCACAGATAATAACTAGCACAAAGAAAATAAAAAAGAAGTAGAAAATAAAAGAAAAAAGATTTATAGTGGTTTGGTCAAACACAACCTACATCCACTCCCTGAAGTCTCTCACTTCAGGTATTGCACTATTACCCCTAGTGTCTCTCCTTTAGCCCCCACAGCATGGCGGAGAAGCCTTCACAAAAAACTCTCTTCCACCACTACCTGGTGCGATTGAGAACCATCATCCTTTTACACCCTCCAAGTGTTGATAGAGAATCGTGGGTTGTTCACACTCTCCAAGTGTAGGAATAGAACCATCGGCTGTTCACACTCTCCAAGTGTAGGCAGAGAACCTTCATCCTTTTACACCCTCCAAGTGTCGACAGAGAACCATCGGTTGTTCACACTCTCCAAGTGTAGGAAAAAAACCATCGACTGTTCACACTCCTCGAGCATCGGCAGAGAACTGGATCTTCTTGAAGAATCTTCTCACGAGAAATCTAGAAGGGCAAGAGAAAAGAGTGAAGTAATCACAAATTATAAATAGAGATCCTTACCTTTGAGTAACCAAGTGAACCCTTCACACTCCAGTAGTAAGAAATCTCTTTCAAACACACACTCTCACTCTCTCCTTCAAGTTACCTTTAGTATTCAGAAAGACAATATGACAAAAAGATTTTAAGACAGTCTAACTTGGACCTTTTATAGAAAAGACACAAAAAATCATCCAAAAACTGAAATTTTTAATTTCTGACCTTCCACGATAATCCCATACGATCCAATTTCATACGTATGAACAATGTAAAAATTCTTGGGTACAAACTTAATGTGAACTAGTATGAACTACCTTCATTACCAATCATTCCCGTATGAACATGGTTTGTCTGGTACGAACAGTTATTCTCAAAGTTCATTGGTATGAAAAAGTATGATGAATTTTAAGTTTCCAGAACAGAGAAGATTGTCTTGGGACGAACCATAAATAATGTTTGGATGAATAATTTATTTTGAAAAATCCAGAGCCCATCATCATGGGATGAATGATAAATATCATATGGACGAACGCATCCAGAGAGCATCATCTTAGGACGAATGATAAATATCATTTGAATGAACACTTCCATAGAGCATCATCCTGGGATGAATGACAAATATCATCTGGATGAACTCATCCAGAGAGCATCATCCTGGGCGAACGATAAATATCATTTGAATTAACGCATCCATAGAGCATCATCCGGGGATGAATAATAAATATCGTCTAGATGAAGGCATACAGAGAGCATCATCCTGAGGCGAATGAAAAATATCATCTGGACAATCTATACTTAGAAAAAATTTTGCCCTCTCTATTCAATCCATTGCTCATTTGGGAGTACAACTAACCAGATCATCCCGTACGAACATTGTTCGTACTATACGATTAGTTTAAAAAATTATGAATTTTAAAGCTCTCCCCCTGTGTGTGTGTGTGTGTGCTAAGTTACTCAATTACAATTGCACTCTCTCATACTTAATAAAATGAAAAAAATAGACTTTAAATTATAAAACATTCTAAGCTGATCTTGATTTGAAGTCTTCAGCAATCTGTAGTATAATTTTCTTGGAATGTTAGTACAAACAAGAGCAAAAATAATTCTTCTAAAATGTGATAGGAGAAAATAATAATCAAAATAATAATATTTGGAATCATAAAAAACATACAAGTTGAAAGAATGTAAAACATGCAAAGTTGAGTAGCAACTCTCTGAACAATCTCCTCCTTTTTTATGATGGCAAAATAATTATCGTTCATGTAAATTTAAAAGTCTTAAGTTTCTCCTAAACTCCCCCTGAATGAATAAGCATGTGAGAATAAGGAGCATTTAATTTGAACTATTAAAATTTTTAATTTTAAAGTTTTTCAACACAAAAATAATCACACACAACACAAAAAAATGATGCTGAAATTCAAAAAAATATACCAAAAAGACATACCCAAAAGACACGAACAAAAATAAGTAAATGTCAAACGATATTTCTCCCCCTTTTTGACAACAGTAAAAAGAGAAGAAGAAATGAATAAACACATAAAATACAGAAGTTGTATGAGAAGCACTTGATAATTGATCCTGAAAGAGATTAAGTTATATTTGAAATAAAAAATTATAAATGTCATTAGAGAAAAAAAAAAAAGAATTCATATGATTTAAGTATATATATAACATAGACAAGAAAAAAAATAATATCAAGGTCATGAATCAGTGTAGACTATGAGATAAGAAAAATTATTGTAAAGTAGATGAAATGAAAATTTATGTATTTCAAATTTCAAAAAAAAAATAAAATTGAACAGAAGATTCATTTGAATTTAAAAATTAAAAGATAGATGAAAGAATATGAACTTGTGGCGCTTTTGTGCATCTTTTCAATATTGGTGGCACATTTTGTGCATCTTTTTGTATTCATGGGCTAATTTTGGGCTTTTTTTTCCATTTGCGAACCATTGCGTATTCTTTTTATTTTTATACATTTGTACATTTTTCAAGTTTTTAATTGATCTTTCAAAAATCGATAATCTAAAATCTCAAATTTATCTAAGTACAAAAATATTTATATTGAAAAGAGAAATAAAAAATAAAAAAAACATCAAACCTAAAATAATAATATTAATTTATCTTAGTCTAACAAAAGACATGAGTTTGATATCCTTAACTTGATTGAGTTATAACACAACTTAAATTTTTTGAAAAATTAGATTTTCTAATGAAAAAAAAAATTATTGCATTTCAAAGTAGACCACTTATTTGATCAATTAGTCATGATAATTATATAGGCTAACAAACATTTCTAAAAACATGTCAGGATAATTTTTATTGATATCATGCTGAATGATAATATATTGAGCACGATAGATATTAATACACAAAGATTTCTAAAAGTCATAAAACGTAAAAACATAAAACATAAAGACATAAAAACTAATAACGCATTACATCACATCACATCAACACTGGTAGAGAAAATCATAAAAGAAGTACAGTCATCTTTCAAAGGGTACTTTCATACAGACTTTTTGTCCAAACAATCATACGGAAGAACAGGTGTTCAACCAGGACGATCTGTTATTTAAGAAAATTTTTATGACAGTTTGAATCTTCCCCCATTCAGAATGATGCGTGGTTCGTATGTACGAACTCCAGTTCATACGTACGATCAGAAATAATAATTATGCTTATCTGTATAACCATCTAGATGAGTACATACGATTGAATACACATCGTCCAGATGATCATGAAAATCGTACAGACTAATTATATTAAAAATTGAAAAACTTGTACGCATTCTATTCTGCCCAATCGATCAATATGCTACAGGATTCATCTAGTATGAAATTAATTTCATATAGACAAAATTAGCACTTAAGGAAATTTGTATGATTGCTTGCAAATCTTGATTTTGGATGTGAAAATGTTTAGAAAAACACACAAAAATAAAAATAGACAAAGATTAAAAAGACAAAAACATTCATGCATAAAAATAGATAAAACACATAATTAAAATTACAAAACTTAAAGCACACTCCCAAAAACATATATCATTGTTGCAGAAACATTTTTTTAAGCATTCAAATCAATGACAACAAGCCTTGTTCTTAATGTATTGAAAGTATTAAAGGCTAAAGGTTTAGTAAAAATGTCTGCAAGTTGATTTTTAGTTGATACATAATTAAGTTCAATTTCTCATTTGGATACATGATCCGTTATAAAATGATGTCTAATGTCAATATATTTGGTTCTTGAATGCTTAATAGGATTTTTAGAAATATAAATGACACTATTGTTAATCCTAAATCAATCAATTATTGTTTAAACCAAAGTACTTCTGCCACACAGCCTCGTAAGGCTATGCTTTCAGCTTCAGCAGTAGATATGGCTACAAAATTCTTTTTTTCACTGGACCAAGAGACTAAAGAATTTCTAATAAATTGACATGTTTAAGAAGTACTCATTCTATCAACCCTACAAGCTCCAAAGTTTGAATCTGAATATCCATGAAAGTTCATTAGGGATGTTAGGCCCTTATGAACTAGTCCTGAGGCTAACCAAGAGGGGGGGGGGGGGGTGAATTGGTATTTTAAAAATCTTTAAACAAAAAGAACAATTATCTCAAACCAAAGTCACCACAAAAAAATAACTGCAAATAATTAAAGTATGGAAATAGTAAAAAGAATACTAGGGTTTATAGTGGTTCGGTCAACTTGACCTACGCCCACTCCCCGGAGGCACCCTGCAAGTATTACACTACCAACATGACTCTCATTTAGCCCCCACAGCTAGGCGGAGAAGCCCTTATAAAATACCTGCTTTTTGCCACCCCCGGCAAGGTAGAGAACCACACTCCTTTTGCTTCCTCCTTAAGCAGGCAGAGAACCTTGATCAATTGCTGAAGCTTACCTCTCCCAACCCTTCCAAGGATAAGAGACACTAGGGAAGAAGAAGTGGAACAATGCTTAGAGCAATCCTTGTGAATTCCCTCACAAGCTCCCTCTCACAAGATCCTCTCCCTCTCTCTCTCTCCCTCCCTCTCTCTCTCTCTCTCTCCCCTTTAGTTTTTCTCAGGTCAATACAGCAGCCAAAAGATCTTCAAAAATGTTGAACAAGAGCTCTTATAAAGAAGAACTCAAAATAGCTCAATAATTGTAAGTTGCCGACCTTATGGTTCAGGATGATAATAATATCATCCTGTACGATCAATTCAAAACACAGATATCGGCTAGAACACCGCTCTGAAAAATGAACTGGACGATTGAAAATTAGCTTGATCGTCCTGGCCAGTCTTATGATCATCCAGGACGATCTTATGATCGTCCAAGCCGATCTTATGACCGTCCCGGACGACCAGTTCAAATCAGAGGAAAATCGCCCAGAGCATCACCCTGAATATGAGCTATTAGATCCTGCTAGACCAGATCATCGCCTTGAATTTATGCAGGCCGATATTTATTGTCCAGGAGAAACTAAGGATTTATAGATAGATCATCCAGGTAGATCGTGGATCATCCCGGATGATGTGATCATATTAATCATCCTTAATTGCTTCCTTAATTCCTGGATCATTTTAGGTATAATTGTGTAATATTGTTTAGGTCGATATTACGATCGTCCTGGTCGATTGCCAAAAATATAGAATACCTAAATTGATCATGGCGGTTATTTCTTTCTATTTTGAGCATATCATCCTAACCGATACAAGTATCATTCAGGCCGATCTGCTAATGACGGCTGCCTTAATTAAGAAATCCTTATTAGAGTTTCTATTTTGAACTTGATCATCCAGGATGATATATCCTAGAAAATATGAGTAAAAATAGAAATTCTAAATCTCTCAAGTGAGTGTGTGTAGGGTTACTTAACATCAGTCACTTCAAACATTACAATTGACTCAAAAAAGGGAAAAAAGAAAATTACAGACTGACTCAACCCTAATCTACCCAATCTTGAGCTGATTCTGATTTATGTCCGATCTTTCAGTCCTGAAATGTCAGTAGAGAAAGGCAGTCAAAGTGTTTGCTAATATCAAAATCATAATCTATGAAACTAAGTTTGAAACAATCTGTCTCTTTTTGATGATGGCAAACACTTTGATGATTATAGCAGTGTAATTCAAGAATTTCAAAAATTCAGAGTAGAACTAAGTACAAGTACAAACTAAAGCAACAAGCATAATCAATCAAGTACAAATAAGTGCAAGTACAAACTAACAAGTATAAACATATTACTCCCCCTTTTGACATCTCAAAAAGGAGGAGGGAACTAAAAAATAACTAAAGCAGAAAAAAGTACAAAAAAAAAAAAACAAACATAGGAAACTACAGGAAATATAATCTAAGACTAGAAAAATGAGGGTCCCTGATCATCAGATCGAGGTGGTGGTGGTGGTGGCTGCGGAAAGTAACTAGTCAAGGCAGCAAACTGTGAGCCAAATAAGGCCATGTCCTGGTCGTGAGGCTGCTGCTGGTGTGCAGCATAGGCATCAAAATGGGCTACATCCTCATCGTGCTGGTGGTGGTGGTGAACTACAAAAGTGTCTAATTGAGTCTCCAACTGATTAAATCTCTCCACTAACTGATCAAACTGTGAGTTCTAGCGGAGAGGAACAGGTTCAGGAACTAGAGCAGGAGCGGGAGCCTCCTCCTCCTCAGCCCCTGAGGTTCCCAATCCCCTGGGTGGAGATGAGTACTATGAAGGATATTGAAAGAATTATTTGAGTAGCACAGAGGATGAAGGTTGTGACGAGCAGGAGATTGAAGTTGATATTTAGTTTCAAGAACATAAGCTATGAGGTGTTTTATAGCCAGATTGGGTTTCCTCTTATGACATGGATCATGGATTATTATTAAATGGTCATTATATCAAAAAATCAAGCCAATTGCATTAAACTCTCTACGGGCCGTGATGTAAAAGGTAGTCAGAGAAAGTAGAGGAGTGAAGTGGACCCGGTCCCCGGCTTTTGGAATAATGGAAGTGCGAAGGACATGTTGGATTGTCCTAGCATCTTTGACTGAAGATCTAGTATCTCCAACATGATAGGGTACGTTGGTTTGGAAAAGAAAATTATTTGCCGAGGTCTATTCAAAATTAGGATATGAGATGATGGTATGCAGCTTATCCTCAGTGATGGACAGCTGCAGCAGTTCAGCACAGTCCTGATATGTGATCTCGACCAGGTGTCGATTCACATAGGAGGGCAGGTCTGTGTAAGCAAAAATTATATGGAGATTTGCAAAAAATTTAAGAAGAAGTTTAGAGGAAAAAGGGACTGCGAGGGTAAGAATGAAACAGAGAGAAGTGTGAGTAAAGAGGTCTAATACTGGATATGAGAGGTGGACAGGGTTGATGATTCTAGAGAGAGTGATGCCACATTCTTTATAACGACAGTCAGCAAATCTTCTTCCTCTCTGAAATGATGGTTAATCGTAGCCCTTGAAGAGCTCCCAAAAGTTTGGCAGACTCGCTTCCCACAATCCATAGCAAGATGAGCAAATAAGAGAGGAGATGAAACTTAAGGTGAAAAATAATGGTTAGAAGGCCTGAATTTAAAGAGATGGCCACATCATCTAGGACGATCATAGAATCATCCAGGATGATATGGTTTAATTATTGCGTACATGCTGATTAGTCAAAAAGGTAGTCCGATCGTCCGGGCCGATCAGATATCGGCCAGGACGATTAGACATAGGTGATCATCCCGAGGAGTCAAGCTGGACGATCGTTGAAAAAAGTAGATCGTCTAGGATGATTAGGTGTATCGTCCAAGATGATACACCATAATTGATCATACCTGCTGAATTTAAAAATTCTTAAATCTGTGCCACGTGTATCGACTAGGATGAACAGTGGATCGGACAGGATGATTATCCAATAATGGATCGTCGGGGCTAATTTTAAGAATTTTAAACGTACTGACACGTGGATTGCCCAGGACTATCTAGTGTATCTTTTTTTTGAAGAATTCTAAAATTGCATTAAAAAGAAAACTCAAAGCAACCACCTAGGTACAACCTACTGAAAGATGTGAGCTCTCAGATAATCCCCCTTTAACAAATCACAAAAGGAGGAAGGCAGCTCACTCTCACTAAATAAATCCCACACAAAGTCATAGTTAAAAGCATGATTAGCATAAAAATCAGCTAATCTATTACATCTACGGTTAACCCAAGGAAAAAAAACATTGTTTACCTTATTCAGAAAAGAAGAGTCTTCAAGATCCAATCCCCAATCTGATTTCTTCGGTATACTGTGCAGCTTGTGAAGAAAATCTATAACATTTTTATTATCTCCTTCAACTATAATCCCACCAACATTTTTATTTTCTCCTTCAACTGAATCAATCACTTATTATTCCTGTAATAGCTGACGCCGCAGCCAGCTCCACTTGGGAAATGTTCCAATGAGTTTTCTTTATTCCAAATGCAAGAAGAAGCCTTCCTTTGTAGTCTCTAGCAATCCCACCAATACCTGCCTCATAATTGCCTTTAAGTGATGCATCAAAGTTGATTTTGATCCAATTGGGGGGAGGAGGTTGCCATTCACTAGAAGACAGTCCAAGGGACTGATAGACAACCCAGTTTTTCGATCGGTCAGAATTTTGTTTCTCCATGCCAACAAAGCTAAGACTAGAAGTGGCTATAAAAACCTCACTCACTTCCAAATTACCATGCTTGAATTTATTTCTGTGATTCCACACACTCCATATAATAGTAAAATACAGTTTAACCATAATCCAGCAATCCTCCCAGTCATTAAAAATAGGGATATGGAATCCCCAATTTCTTAAGACATTCAATACTTTCATGATCTTACAGCCATTGGCTGTAATGTGATTGATATCCTCCACCTTACCACAACCCCAAGGGCAATTAGAATCAACAGTAATTTTCCTCTTTACTAAGAAGGCACCTGAGGGAAGAGCATCAGAAACCATCCTCCAAATAAACAACTCCACTCTTGTATTCAGTCCCAATTTATATATCCATCTTAATGCCAACACTTCATTCATATTTTGAATCTTATTTTGCATAATAGATGCCGATAATGATTTCCCAGTCAATTTATGTTTCAGCTCCATATCATCTTCATTTCTGCCTTCACCAATTTTGACTTCACAAATGAGATCCACAAGATCTGCCCCAAAGAACTTACTCAGCTTCCTTCGGTCCCAGCATCCATTTGAAATGAAACCATCCAGAAAGGCATCCTCATCTTCAAATTGTCCTACAAACGTTGGCCATTTAATCAAAGGTTTGTCTAAAATCCATGTGTCTTCCAGCACTTTAATATTGCATCCATTACCAATGTTCCATCTAACTTGTTCTTTGCGTGCCTTCCAACCAGAATACATAATCTTCCATGTTGAAGAGCTGCTCCTGTTTAGCCCATGGCTCCACAACTTGACTCCATACTTTGCAATAAGATGTCTGCTCAGTAGAGCCTCGTGATTTTCAATTAATTTCCAAGCAATTTTTGCTCTCATAGCATCCTTTCTCTCAACCACAGAATGTATACCCCAACCCCCTACCTGTTTCGATTTGCATAAATGCTCCCAAGCAACAAAATGAATGCCTTTATTACCATCAGCTTTGTTCCAAATGAAGTCCCTACACATTTTCTCAAATTCCAATAGAATTTTCATTGGAATTAGAGAATGAGTCATAGTGAACAAGGGAAGAGAAAGGGCAACACATTTAACAAGAATCAGTCTCCCAGCTACGGAAATAAATTTATTTCCCCAAGTGTTTATTCTTTTACTGGCTCTATCCAATATTACCTGAAAATACTCCTTCTTAAGACGTCTTAGTGCTAATTTGATGCCCAAATAATCAAATTCATTGACCAATTTAAAACCCATGAATTTGGAGATCTTAGTCTTCCTCCTCCTCTCCACCGAGTAGCTACAAACCAAAGACGATTTGTTGTAGTTAATGTTTTGACCCGTCCAATTGCAGTATTCCTTCAACGTATCTCTAACCTTCTTTTTGACATTCCATTTAGCTTCAAGGAATAGTAAAATATCATTTGCAATGAGTAGATGAGAAATCTTCTGGGCATTAGAAGAGATCCTAATACCCATGACAAAATTCCTACTATTAATTGCATTCGAAAGTAACCGGGAACAAATAATAAATAGAAATGGAGATAGTGGGCATCCCTGATGAAAGCCACTCTTCCCCTCAATCCAGCTGGATTCATTCCCATTGATCATGATAGAGTACCTAGGTGAAGTAACACATTCCAACACTAAACGCACAAATCTGTAAGGGAAACCCAACTCAATCATCATTTTTTCCAAGGTAGTCCAGCACGTGCTATCGTATGCTTGCTCCATGTCCACCTTAATAGACAAGAAGCCATCACTAGCCTTTGAAGTTCTCATTTTGTAGAAGACCTCCTTAGCCAAAAGAATATGATCAGAAATAGCCCTCCCTCCCACAAAAGCCGTCTGCTCTTCTGAAATGATCCTTGGAATGAACCCCATCATTCTATTCAACAATACTTTAGCTGTAATTTTGTAAATCGAATTGCAAAAGCTTATAGGTTTGTAAGTCCAAGGAGTAAAGGGATTAGGAGAATTGGGAATGAGCACTATAAGTGTGTCTTTCCATTCTCTGTTCATCAAACCTGTAACAAAAAACTGCTTCACTGCATTCACCACATTTAACCGAATAGTATTCCAAAAAGCTTTGAACAACGAATGAGTAATTCCATCACATTCTGGTGGTTTGTTGCTGCCCATATTAAATATAACTTCCTTAATCTCCACCTCTTCCAATTCTTTGATCAGCAGTTTACTATCACATTCCTCCAAAACCTTTCTCTATTCTGGCCAGCCCGCAAGACTGCAATCCCTGTTTTTCCATTTATCCTGGAAGAAGCACCTAAAAATTTCCTCAATTTCTTTACTATCTTCAGTTAGTAACCCATTCGAATCTTTAATTTGGGAGATCCTATTAGCATTCCTTCTTGAATTGGCAAAGGATTGAAAAATTTTTGTGTTGGCATCACCCTTATTGATCCACTTAGCTTTAGCCCTTTTTTTCCACCAAATATTAAGATTATTAAGAACCAAATTGAGTTCTTTAACCTTAGCTCTTAGTAACCAAAGGTCCACCTCAGTTAATCCACCATCTTTGGCTTCTTTTTCTTGTAGTTTCACAGTCTCAGCTTTAAGAGAATCTTTCTCCAAGGAAAACTCTTTCAACCTATTTTTGCTCCAATAAAACAAGTCTTTTAAGGCTCTTTTGCATTTTTTTTTTGAGAACTTCCATATCATCTCCCAAGACCGTCTTCTTCCATCTGTTAGTCACAATGTGCTCAGCTACTCTGAATGACAGCCAACTATCTTCAAATTTGAATCCACTTCTACTCTTGCAAGCCGTATCATACATCTTCAAAGCAATAGGACAATGGTCTTATGCAACTCTAGCAATGCCTAACCAAAGAGATTTGAATTTTGTTGATAGCCAAGAGTTAAGTAAACACCTATCAAGCCTCTCCAAAATCCTATCTTCACCTTTGTTATTGTCGCACCAAGTGAATCTTGGTCCAACAAAACCAGCTTCATGAAAATCATTCTAATTCATAAATTTAATCATCTCAAGGAAACTTGATTGAATCTGAACGTCCTACCTCCCTTCTTATATTCTTTATCCAAAATGCAATTGAAATCCCCTCTAATAAAAGAGGGAATACTACTGTGATCAATATCCTGTAAAGGTTCTAAAGACATCTTCTTACCACCGTCTCTTTACTCGCATACACCGTAGTGATCATCCAAACTCCTCTATTAAATACATTGAGTTCACGCACAACACATTGTTCAAATGTTTTAACAACTAAAAAACATGCAAAATCTAACCTCCACATCACCAAAATGCCACCAGAAAGCCCAACAGATGGAAGCAGAAAGAAGTCCCAACCCTGTCCCATCATCTTTATACACGTCTCTTTATCCATAGTAGTTAATTTAGTTTCAATCAAACCAACAAAGAAAAGTTGATGATCCTTGATAATCTCCTTTAAATAAAGAGAGGCCTCCTTCTTCTTGGCCCCCCTACAATTCTAGAAGATGATAGAGTTCATTGAGCACCTCTGGGGGAAGAGCCCCCCGCCTTTTGTCTTCAGCCACCCTTCAACATTCCTTCCTCTAGAGCTTTTTTTAATGGGTCCCAAAGCTCTAAGTTCTTTAGCAAGCTTAAGCTTACCCAAATTCCCATTAGACAGAATTTCTTTGTCACTACTCACTTCACAACTGTTAATCTCACATTTGTTAACAACACCTAAACCACCCTGGAAATCATCACTAGGATAAACCTTGTCACTGTAAGTTGATGATATTCCTTTATCAAGAAGATGATAGAGTTCATTGAGCACCTCTGGGGGAAGAGCCCCCCGCCTTTTGTCTTCATCCACCCTTCAACATTCCTTCCTCTAAAGCTTTTTTTAATGGGTCCCAAAGCTCTAAGTTCTTTAGCAAGCTTAAGCTTACCCAAATTCCCATTAGACAGAATTTCTTTGTCACTACTCACTTCACAACTGTTAATCTCACAATTGTTAACAACACCTAAACCACCCTGGAAATCATCACTAGGATAAACCTTGTCACTGTAAGTTGATGATATTCCTTTATCAAGAATTTTAAGGCTATCAACTCCTAACCCTTCCTCCACATTATTTAGCACCTCAAATTTATTCTTATTGACAGTAAACAATAGGCTAGATTTCATTAGCATACCATCATTAACAGGAGTGTTAATACGAGAATCTACAATCTTCGTATCAGAATCATTCACCCGGTCAGCATCCACCCTTAAATCAACCTCAGGCTGAATTTCAACAATTGGAATCTCGCCTTCTTCAAGTTGATCCAGCACAACAGCTTCCCTCATATTGTTAACTGAAGAGTTATTCTGAATACCAGATTCATCCAATGTCTTTTGAACACCGTTTGATTTCACCCACTACTTTTTGACTGGTCTCATATTCTCCTTCGTTACAAACGTTCTTCTGTTCATCTTTTTTTTCACCACAATCCAAGGGCCATATGCTTGGTCACTAGCTTCTTCTTGAACTGCTTCTTCCATATTAAAATCTCTGAATACACTCTCAACCTACTTCTTCTCAGAGTTCCCGTTAGCTTTTAATTTACAATCCTGTATAAGATGCCCCAACTTCCCACATCCATAACAAAGGGTTGATATCTTTTCATACTCAAATTTTTGGAAAATCTTTCCAGCAATGTTATCGACCCATTCTCCAAGTAGAAGACATTGATCCAGATTTACCCTCACATAAACTCTCGCAAATTCCCTCTTCCCCCATTGGAACATGTTGCCAACCATCATCAATGGTTTCCCAATGGCTGATGCTATGCGAGCAACATTCACTTCATCCCAACACTGTAAGTGCAGATGGGGTATTCTGATCCAGATCGGAGAGGTAAGACCTTTTAGTGAGAGAGTAGAGAATTCCACTGACCATTTCTCCATCCCAACAATAAAGCCATTGACAAACCACGGACCTCCCATTAACACTCCTTCCATCATCTCAAACTATTCAAAGGAGCAAAGAAACCAACCTCTTCCCAATGTTGTAAAGTGAAAATTCCTAAAAGATTTCCACTGCCTCCTTATCTACCATGCCACAACATTAGGTGGGACTTCCTTCCCAAACACCTTAATAACCAATGAATTCCTAAGCTTGTGAGAGTTAGAAATTTCCCTTTCCTCCACCATTTTCACAGATTTTCCATCTTCCGAGAAGACCTTACCCTCCTCTTGGAAATCTAACATGATATAAGGTTTCTTCTTCCACGGGTTCCCATTCATCTCCTCCAGTTTTTTAACACGATTTTCATCAGCTATCATAAACGTGTCCCTGTCTGACTCCAAAGTAGAACTCGAACATACTGTACCATTGTTGATGCCATGATCACCATTAAGTGCAACATCATTACTAACATTGCAACTGATTTTTCCAAGCAAAGACACCCCATGAATGATAGTGTCCTGATCACCAACCTTATTCCCTGAATCTATCTGGTCCCCTCCATCTTCTACAACAATTTTCTTGCCTTTACCAACAACAAACGAAATCTTCTTAATCGATTCCATGTTGTTTTCTTTAATCACCAAAGGACCTGACGTCCTACCACAAGCACCGTCTACAGGTTTCTTGCGCAAGATTCCACCCAAATCTTGATCACCTGAAATCCCAACAATGCTCATACCTTTGTTTTGATCTGTAGATAATCGACGAACACCGATCCCCCTTACCAAACCTGTACCTCTTCTCGCCGCCGACGCAGGCCGGCGGCCATCCATCAATCTTCCAGGATCCAATTCCGTGAAGAACGAAAGAGCCCAGGAAAGAAAAATTTTTGAAAACGAACACAATCTCTCTCTAGAAAAAACTGGAGCTTCTCTCTCTAAAGTTCATGGATCTAGTGTATCGGCCATGACGATTATCATAAACTCATCGGCTAGGACAAACATGTATCGGCCAAGACGATCAAGATGATTATTGTATAGATCGATCATATCATCAAGGATGATAGTATATCGGTCAGGACAATGATTCGTAGCAAGCTCAAAAAAGTTCAGTAGATGTAATTTTAAATAGAAATTATCATATCATCTAGGATGATATAGATTTTGGCAAGGACAATGTGACAAGAATTGGAAACCAAAGGAAATATGGAGATGATCAGAGAAAACCCAAAAAGAAAGAATAAAATAAAAAGCTAAAAACAGCAACGAAAAATGAAAAACAAGCAAAGAAAAAATGGATTTTTTATTTAAATTTATATATATATATATATATATATATATATATATATATATATATATATATATATATATATATATATATATATATATATATATATATATATATATAATTTTATCAAAGCTTCCATATGACAAATTTCCTAACGCATTAAATTTTAGAGATTCAAAAGATCAATGAGTTAACAATGTCACAATCTAAAAACTGTAGAATATCCGATCTTGTTAATCCCTAGTTCGGACTTCTTTCAGGGTAAGCATTGTCTTTTGAAAATAAAAGGCCTAACCCAGAATAACTTAATTGGATAAAAAGAAGATCAATTCAAAACTTAGTTAAAAAGAAAATATCTCATAGATAATATACCAAAGTAATTTATCTCAATCATGGAATTTGAAATCAAGCCATTGAAAATATCAAATAACCCATGAGTTCTTCTAAGTTTTAAAAGTTTTGGAAAGAGAGGATATCTTGCTTTTAGTGGGCTCATTTTATGCCTCTTGTCACTTTGATTGGCTCTTTGAGCATCTTTTGATTTTTAATACACTTTTGTGTATATTCTTTTTATTTCAATTTGGCATCTTTGCCACTTCCTTTTTTTTTGTAAGCTAAATTTGTTGAGTCTAGTAATTAGGTTGTTAAGCCTAAGTGAATGTCCAAAGGCTGCCAAGAGGGGGGGTGAATTGGTAGTTTAAAAATTTAAGTCCCCTTTTGAAAATTATTGAACCAAAATAAATTTTTTTTTAAAATTTTGTAGAAAAATATTTTTCAACCACAGAGTTTTTAAAACTAAAATTTAAAGTGCAGAAACGTAAAAACAGTAAAGTAAATGACACCAGATTTATAGTGGTTCGGTCTAAAACCAGACCTACATCCACTCACCAGAGGCACCCTCTGAGTATTGTACTAATACCAATAGTGACTCTCGTTTTGCACCCACAGCAAGGCAGAGAAGCCTTTACAAATCCCTCTTTTCACCACAACCCGGTGCGGCAGAGAACTGTCCGTCCTTTTACACAATCCTCAGTGTTGGCAGAGAACCGTCCATCCTTTCACACTATCCCCAGTGTTGGCAGAGAACCGTCATCCTTTCACACTCTCCTAGTGTGGGCAGAGAACCCTTCGGCTGTTTACACTCTCTAAGTGTAGGCAGTGAACCCTTCGTCCTTTCACACTCTCCTAGTGTGGGCAGAGAATCCTTCATCCTTTCACACTCTCCTAGTGTGGGCAGAGAACCCTTTGTCCTTTCACACTCTCCTAGTGTCAGCAGAGGACCGGTTCTTTTTGACAGATCTTCTCACAAGAATCTAGAAGGAAGAAGGAAAAGAGTGAAGTAATCCCAATTCACAAGTAGAGACTCTTACCTTTGAAATCCAAGTTAAGCCTTCTCACTCCAATGGTAGGAATCCGCCTTTGAATGCACTCTTCCACTCTCTCCTTGGCTATTCTCTCAAGAGGCACGAAGATCAAATGACAAAAAGATTGGGTGGCAGTCTAATTTGGACTATTTATACAAAAGATAAGAAAAACCGCCCAAACACTGCAAGTATTCAATTCTGTACGCAGTGGATCGTCCTGTACAATCGTGGATCGTCCTGGACGATTTTACTTAAACAATCTGAAATGACCCTATTTGAATATGTGTATGAAATGTCTTCATACAGCTGATCGTCCTATACGAACTAGGTTCGTCCAGTACGAACGGTTATTACAAGGTCGTTTCTAGAAACTGCAGAAAACTGTTCTAAGTTGGTTAATCGTTTGGACAATAATATGTTCATCTGGAAGAAATTTTTACAGAGAACCGATTATCCTGGACGATTCTTGACTTCGTCTGGACGAAAATGTTCAAGAGGACTAATCGCCACGGACGATAATTTATTTTTGTTTGGAAGAAAATTTTCCAGAGACCAGATCGTCCTAGACGATTATTAATTTCGTCTGTACGAAAATTTTCCAGAGGACCAATCGCCATTGACGATAATTTAATTTCGTCTGGACAAAAATTTTACAGTGAACCAATCATCCTGAATGATAATTAATTTCGTCCTGGATGAATAGGACTT
Organism: Dendrobium huoshanense; assembly: GCA_016618105.1. Classification (NCBI taxonomy): domain Eukaryota; kingdom Viridiplantae; phylum Streptophyta; class Magnoliopsida; order Asparagales; family Orchidaceae; genus Dendrobium; species Dendrobium huoshanense. The sequence continues at coordinate 5,558,222 of CM028350.1, read as the reverse complement.
AGAAAAATTTTTCAAGCAAGTTCCTATTCATTCCATGTGCTCTATAGGAGATAACTGTCTGATAGTCCAGTACGAACGGATATCATCCCGTACGATCAGTATAAATTTTATATGATCTCCTTATGTGTGTGTGTATGTTTTTATTCACTCAAAATACAATCACCCCCTTTCAATTTGATTTCTAAGAAAAGTGCAAGCTTCAAATTTTACAAAGTATTTCATGCTGAATTTAATTTCAAGTCTTCGTAGTCTGGAGTTCATTTTTCCTGAAATGTTAATACACACAAGAGCAAATACAATTCTTCTAAAAAATGTTAGGAGATAACTACACATTTGAACAATAATGTTTGGAATCATCAAAACTTCATAAGTTGCAAAAATGTAAAGCATGCAAATAGCAACTATCTTAACAATCTCCCCCTTTTTGATGATGGCAAAACGATTATTATTTGTATAATTTCAAATTAAACTATTCTCTTAAACTCCCCCTGAATTGATGTATATATGAAAATAAGGAGGCATTTTGAACCATAAAATATAATTTTTTTTTATTTTTCAAAAAAAATTTTAAATAATAACAAACTAGAAAACAATAACACACAAACAAAACAAACTAGAAAACAATAACACACAAACAAAACATACAAACACAATGATTTCTCCCCCTTTTTGACAACAACAAAAAGTGAAGAAGAAATAGACGAGAAATGTAAGTAATTGTATGAAATTCATTTGAAAATTTAATCTAAATGGTGATTGACATAAGGTATGCAATTTAAACTAAAAACATTAGGTCAATCATAGAAATTCATAAACTTTAAGAAGTGATATAACATTGTAAGTAAGAAGAATTTATCAAAAACATGATTCAATTTAGACATTTGAATATAGAAAATCATTACAAGAGAGATGTATAAAAATTCTATATTTCAAAGTTCAATATAATATAAATGAACATAAGATCAATTTGAATTAAGAGATTGAAAGAATTTGGAAAGAAGAGAATTACCACATGTGGCGCTTTGCGCATCTTTTTCAAAATTTTTGGGCACATTTTTGTGCATCTTTTGATATTGGGCTAATTTTTTGCCTCCTTTTCATATTTGCGAACCTTTGCACATTCCTTTTGATTTTTGTACTTTTTGTACAATTTTCAAGAGTAATTGAGACCAATTCTTTCCAAAATCAATAATCTAAAATTTCAAATATTTCTAAGTGCATAAATATTACTTGAGCAAAAAAATACAAAATAAGAAAACATCTAAATTGCAATAATAATATTAACTTTTATGTAGTCGAAATGAATAGACATGAATTTAAAAGTTCTAATTATAACAAGTTATAAACAACTTTTAAATTTAGAAAGACTAGATTTTCTAATGTAAATAATCTCAAATTACAATCTAATTTAAGCACTATTAAGATTAAACGATACTAATGAAATTCATAAAAATTAACCACATTCCAAAAACAAATCAAATTTGATTCAAGTACAACATGCATTGATATTAATGAAAGGATTACATATTCATTTCATAATATCAAAAACAACTAAGAAAAATACATTAAATTTTTTTAAATAAAGACAAACATAAAAACAAACATTGAAAATAAAAACTGACACAACAAAATATTTAGAACAATGAAAACAAAGACAAACCATAGACTCTAAAATAAACTCATTCAAAACACCAAAAAAAATCACAAAAATCAAAGACAAATAACTAAGAAAACATAAATATCAATGTTGCAAAAACATTTTTATTTAAGCATTCAAATCAATAACACCAAGCCTTGTTCTTAATGTACTGAAGGTATCAAAAGCTAAAGGTTTTGTAAAAATGTCTGCAAGTTGATTTTCAGTTGAAACATGTGTGAGTTCAATTTCTCCCTTGGATACATGATCCCTTATGAAATGATGCCTTATATCAATGTGTTTGGTTCTAGAATGTTGAATAGGATTTTTGGAAATGCAAATAGCACTAGTATTATCACAATAAATTGGAATAGTGCCTACAGATAATCCTAAATCAATCAACTATTGTTTTAACCAAAGTACTTGTGCCACACAACTTCCTAATGCAATGTATTCTGCTTCTGCAGTAGATAGGGCTACTGAATTTTGTTTTCTACTGGACCAAGAAACTAATGAATTTCCAATGAATTGACATGTTCCAGAAGTGCTTTTCCTATCCACTCTACAGCCTGCAAAGTCAGAATCTGAATAACCAATAATTTCAAATGAAGAGCTAAACTTAGGATACCAAATTCCTAAGTTTTGAGTTGTTAGTAAGTATCTTAAAATCCTTTCCATTGCTGTCAAATATGATTCTTTTGCATATGATTGAAGTCTAGCACATAAGAAAACACTGAACATAATATCTGGTTGGCTAGCAGTCAAGTAAAGCAAATATCCAATAATCCCTCTATATTTCTTTTGATCAACAGATTTTCCCTTAAGGTCCTTATCCAACTGAATTGAGGAACTCATTTGTGTACTAACAGGTTTAGCATTGTCCATTTCATATTTCTTGATGATGTCCTAAATATATTTAGTTTGACTAAGAAATGTCCCTTCCTCAAGTTGCTTGATGCTAAAACCTAGAAAGTAATTTAAATCTCCCATTAGACTCATTTCAAATTCACTACTCATTGTATTAGAAAAATCATCACAAAGATTTTTATTTGAAGATCCAAAGAAGATATCATCCACATAAATTTGAACAATGAGTATTTCCTTTCCAAATTTCTTTAAGAAGAGAGTTGTATCCACACTTCCTTTTTCAAAAGATCTTTCAAGTAGGAAAGTGCTCAATCTCTCATACCAAGCCCTAGGTGCCTGTTTCAATCCATATAATGCCTTCTTTAACTTAAAAACATGATTTGGGTATTTTGAATTTTCAAATCCTGGAGGTTGTTCTACAAAAACATCTTCTTCAATGACCCCATTTAAAAAGGCACTTTTGACAACCATTTGAAACAATTTAAAACCTTTAAAACAGGCAAAGGCAAGTAAAACCCTATTGCTTCAAGTCTTGCTACAGGGGAAAAGGTCTCCTCAAAATCAATTCCTCCAATTTGATTATACCCCTTAGCAACTAATCTAGCCTTATTTCTAATGACTACTCCTGAGTCATTCATTTTATTTTTGAACACCCACTTGGTTCCAATAACACTTTGATCTTTTGGCCTTGTAGTTAATTCCCAAACTTTATTTCTTACAAATTAATTTAACTCTTCTTGCATGGCCAATATCCAAAATTCATCAGAAAGTGCTTGATCAATATTAGTGGGTTCTATTGTTGAAATAAAGGCTGAATGATTGACTTCCTTGTTTAAACCACGCCTAGTTCTAACTCCTTCACTAGGTTCACCTATAATTGATTCCCTTGGGTGGTTTTGAGAAAATCTCAAATCTCTAGGCAAAGGGTTTTCTCTTTCCAAATTCTCTTCCATATTTTCTTCCAAATTTAATCTATCAATCTTTTGGGAGTTTTCCTCAATCTCTTCTTCAACAATATTTGGCTCTTCTAAATTTCCATATTCATCAAATACAACATCTGTGGTTTCTTCAATGACCAAAGTTCTTTTATTGAATACCCAATAAGATTTTCCAACACTTGAATATCCAACAAAAATTCCTTCATCTGATTTTGGATCAAACTTTCCTAAGGCAGATTTTCCATTGTTATGAATGAACACCTTGCAACCAAAAACATGCAAATGAGACAAATTTGGTGTTCTACCTTTTAGTAACTCATAGGGTGTTTTATTTAAATTCGATCTCACATTCACCCTATTTAGAACATAACATGCAGTGCTAACCACCTCAGCCCAAAAATATCTAGGAAATGAGTATTCTACCAACATTGCTTGGACGGCTTCTATTAATGTTCTATTTTTCCTTTCAACTACCCCATTTTGTTGAGGGGTTCTAGGTGTAGAAAAATTGTGATCAATCCCTTTTTCTTTACAAAAATTTTCAAATCTTTCATTTTCAAATTCTCCTCCATTATCACTTTGTAAAGATATTATTTCACATCCAAGTTTTCTCTATATCCATGTTGAAAAATTTCTGAATTCCTCAAATAATTCACTTTTATGAAAAAGAAATCTAACCCACGTGAATCTTGAGAAATCATCCACAATAACAAATCCGTATACCTTCCCTCCTAGAATTACAGTTCCTACTAGTCCAAAAAGATCCATGTGAAGAATTTCTAAAGGTTTACTAGTTCTAAGATCATTATTGGACTTAAAAGAGGACTTCACTTGTTTTCCTAATTGACATGCATCACAAAGGTGGTCCTTAGTAAAGTCTAGTTTTGGTATACATCTTACTAAATTCTTTTGGGTAATTCTTCTAAGATTTTTCATACTAGAATGACAAAGTCTCCTATGTCAAAGCCAAGATTCATCAGAAACAATTTTCAAATAGAAAGCAATAGGAGTATGAAATGAATTCAAATTTAGCATGTAAACATTGTTTACCCTTTTTCCTTTTAAAACTTCTTTCCCATTTAGGCTTAATATGCAGCTAGTAGGTAAAAATTTCACATTATATCCCTTGTCACATAGCTGACTTATACTTATCAAATTATGCTTTAAGCCTTCAACAAATAACACATTGTCTATAAAAAAGTTTTTAAATTTACCAATCATACCAGATCCAACCACTTTCTTTGTGGTATTATCTCCAAGTGTAACCTTGCCTCCATTCCTGGCTTCAAGCGATATGAATTGTGCAGTATCTCCAGTCATATGCTTTGAACATCCGCTATCCAGGTACCATATGCTCCCACGAGGTCTTGTGTGAGAGCAATCTTCTTCTTGATCTGATTGTTCAACATTATCTGCCATCAAGCAAAGGATGGTGACTTCTTCTTCTTTTTCAGTCTCAGATGATTCTGAAGCTGAGTCCGCCCAGAAAGCTCTTTGAAACTTCTTCTTGCCCTTCTTTACCATTGGTTTCTCCTCTACCTTCTCCTTGCTAGGAGTGACTTTAAGTTTTGGGCAATCAGTCTTGATATGACCTGGTTTCCTGCATTCATAGCAAATTACTTCATTAGAAACCTTGCCATTTCTGTTAAACTTACATCGATTCCATTGCTGGCGTCTCTTCTGCTTCCTCTTTAAAAAGCTTCTGAATTGTCTAGTCATCAGTGAAATATCATCTTCATCCTCAGGTTGTGAGTGTTCACTTTCTGATTCTTCCACCTTTAGTGCAATATTTTTCTCCTTTCATGGTTCACCTGCATCAATCTTTCTTTGACTTACTCCTTGCTCATAAGCAATGAGTGAACCAAGAAGATTGTCAATATAATAAATGTTTAAATCTTTAGACTCTGTAATTGCAGTAATTTTTGCATTATAAGCAGTAGGTAAACAACGAAGAATCTTATTAACCATTTCAGCATTAGTTAATTCCCTACCAAGTGCATGCAAAGAAGTGACAATTTGTGTGAATATTGTGTACATGTCGGAAATAGATTCATTAAGTTTCAAGCGAAACAATTCATAGCCATGTAACAAGATATTGAGTCTTGATTGCTTAACATCATTTGTCCCTTCATAAGTTATACAAAGTCTATCCCATATGTCCTTTCCGCTTTTGCAAGTGGAAACCCGCATGTAGTTTTCAGATTTTAAAGCACAAAAGAAACTATTTAGACATTTGGCATTTAATTGTGCTAAGTCACATTCTTCTATAGTCCATTCAGCAAAAGGTGTTTCTACCCTAACTCCATCAACTAATCTAGTTGGTTTTGTGTAACCTTCCTGGACTTGTATCCACATGCGATAATCAAGTGACTGTAAGAAAGTAGACATGCGTGTTTTCAAAAAATCAAAAGGAATATTGTCAAACAGTGGAGGTCTAGTGATAGAGTAACCCTCAGGTGTGTTTCGGTTTCCAAAAGTAGCCATCTACGTTAATCAAAAAGTAGTTCAAACTTATAATTTTGAAACGATGCTTTGATACCACTTGTTGAGTCTAGTAATTAGGTTGTTAAGCCTAAATGAATGTCCCAAGGCTACCAAGAGGGGGGGTGAATTGGTAGTTTAAAAGATTAAGTTCCCTTTTGAAAATTATTGAACCGAAATAAAAATTTCTTTTAAATTTTGTAGAAAAATATTTTTCAACCACAGAGTTTTTAAAACTAAAATTTAAAGTGCGGAAATGTAAAAACAGTAAAGTAAATGACACCAGATTTATAATGGTTCAATCTAAAACCAGACCTACATCCACTCCCAAGAGGCACCCTCTGAGTATTGCACTAATACCAATAGTGACTCTCCTTTTGCACCCACAGCAAGGTGGAGAAGCCTTTACAAATCCCTCTTTTCACCACAACCTGGTGCGGCAGAGAAGCGTCCGTCCTTTTACACAATCCCCAGTGTTGGAAGAGAACCGTCCGTCCTTTCACACTATCCCCAGTGTTGGCAGAGAACCATCTTCCTTTCACACTCTCCTAGTGTGGGCAGAGAACCCTTCGGCTGTATACACTCTCCAAGTGTAGGCAGCGAACCCTTCGTCCTTTCACACTCTCCTAGTGTGGGCAGAGAACCCTTCGTCCTTTTACACTCTCCTAGTGTGGGCAGAGAACCCTTCGTCCTTTCACACTCTCCTAGTGTCAGCAGAGGACCGGATCTCCTTGACAGATCTTCTCACAAGAATCTAGAAGGAAGAAGAAAAAGAGTGAAGTAATCCCAATTCACAAGTAGAGACTCTTACCTTTGAAATCCAAGTGAAGCCTTCTCGCTCCAATGGTAGGAATCCTCCTTTAAATGCACTCTTCCACTCTCTCCTTGGCTATTCTCTCAAGAGGCATGAAGATCAAATGACAAAAAGATTGGGTGGCAGTCTAATTTGGACTATTTATACAAAAGACAAGAAAAACTGCCCAAACACTGCAAGTATTCAATTCTGTACGCAGTGGATCGTCCCGTACGATCAAGGATCGTCCAGGACGATTTTACTTAAACAATCTGAAACGACCCTATTTGAATATGTGTACAAAATGTCTTCGTACAGCTGATCGTCCTGTACGAACTAGGTTCGTCCAGTACGAACGGTTATTACAAGGTCGGTTCTAGAAACTGCTGTAAACTATTCTAAGTGGGTTAATCGTTTAGACGAGGATATGTTCGTTTGGACGAAATTTTTACAGAGAACCGATCGTCCTGGAAGATTCTTGACTTCGTCTGGACGAAATTTTCCATAGGACCAATCTCCACGGATGATAATTTATTTTCGTTTGGACAAAAATTTTCCAGAGAAAAGATCGTCCTTGACGATTATTAATTTCGACTATAAAAAAATTTTCCAGAGGACCAATCGCCATTGACGATAATTTAATTTCGTCTGGACGAAAATTTTACAGTGAACCAATCGTCCTCGATGATAATTAATTTCGTCCTGGACGAATAGGACTTGGAAAAATTTTTCGAGCAAGTTCCTATTCGTTCCATGTGCTCCATGTGATCGTCCAGTACGAATGGATTGTTGCAAATCTATTTTTCATGACTTATGTTTTGATGATTGACAAACACTGCTTTTCTTGGACAGCTTGTTGCTTCTAACTTTTCAGGAATCGACGATCGAACAATCAAAAAGGAGCCAAGTTCAGGAATGCGTAGGTTTAGGGTTGAGTCAGTCTGTACTTTTGTTTTTTACCTTTTGAGTCCTCTTGTAATAGTCAAAAAGACTGATGCTTTGTAACCCTTCACACACACACTTGAGAGAATTAGAAATTCTATTTTTACTCATATCGGCCAGGACGATTTCTTCTATCGGCCTGGACGATCAGCTTAAAACAGAAAGTCTAATTAAGGATTCTTAATTAAGGCAGCCGACGTTAACAGATCGTCCTGGACGATACATGTATCGGTCAGGACGATAAGCTCAAAACAGAAAGAAGTCGCCGCCACAAACAAGTATGGTATAGCATATCTTTAAATTATCGGCCAGGACGATCCTCGGATCGGCCTGGACGATATTAACAAATTATGCCATAATTGTTCAGGAAATTAAGGAAGTAATTAAGGATGATTGATACGATCATATCGTCCTGGACGATCTAGTCAAAAAACCTTAAGTTACTTCAGGACGATCAATATCGGCCAGCTAGTATCCAGGGCTATTGTTAGGATGATTTTTCTCTGATTTGAACTGATCGGCCAGGACGATCGTGAGATCGGCCTGGACGATCAAGCTAATTTTCAATCGTCCAATCTTGCATCCAGGGCTATGCTCTGGCCGATCTTCATTGATTTATACTGATCGGCCAGGCCGATGTCCAGATCGGCCTAGACGATAAAGTCGGCAACTTGCATTAATGAGCTCTTTTGAAGCTCTTCTATTTAAAGAGCTCTTGTTCAACGTTTTTCAAGACCTTTGGCTGCTGCCTTGACCTAAGAAGACCTTGAGGAGAGAAAGAGAGAGAGAAGAGAGAGAGAGGATCTTGTGAGGGGGAGCTTGTGAGGAGTTTCACAAGGGTTGCTTCAAGGATCTCTCTGCGTCGTCTTCGTCTAGAGTTTCTTGTCCGTGGAAGGGTCGGTAGAGGTAAGGAGTGTTGCTTTTGGTTCTGGTTCTCTGCCAGCTTCAGGAGGAAGCAAAAGGAGATAGGTTCTCTGCCTTGCCGGGGTGGCAAAAAGGAGGTTCTTGTGAGGGTTTCTCCACCTAGCCGTGGGGGCTAAAGGAGAGTCACTTTTTGTGTAGTGCAATACTTGGAGGGTGCCTCCAAGGAGTGGACGTATGTCGAGTCGACCGAACCACTATAAATCTCTGTGTTTCTTTTTTGCTTCCGCACGTTTAAATTCCGCATTATTTTTGTGGTGTGATTTGGTTTATGTGACTTTATTTCTTTGAGAAGTTTTTAAAATACCAATTCACCCCCCCTCTTGGTTAGTTTGGGACTAAGTTCATAGGGCTTAACATCCCCATCGAACTTTCAAGTGGTATCAGAGCCTGATTCGAAAATTAAAGTTTAAAAACTTTTTGAATTTGATCCATGTCTAACTTTGGGAATCGCAACACTACGGAAGGGTACTCTATTACCCGACCTCCTCTGTTCGATAACCTACCTTTTGATTTTTGGAAAACTCGCATGTCAACTTTTCTACAATCTACTGATTATCGCATGTGGATGCTTATTCAAGAAGGTTATTCTCCACCTTCTCGTGAAATTAACGGTTTTAAAACGGAAGTTGCTTTTACCGAATGGACTTTTGATGAACGAGATTTAGCTCAATTAAATGCAAAATGTTTGAATTGCTTTTTCTGTGCTTTAAAATCTGAGGACTACATGCGTGTTTCAACTTGCAAAACTGGTAAAGAAATTTGGGATAAATTGTACATTACTTATGAAGGCACTAATGAAGTTAAACAATCCCGTTTAAACATTCTCTTGCATGACTACGAACTTTTTCGTATGAAACCTCATGAATCGATTTCTGACATGTACACTAGGTTTACTCAGATTGCTACCTCATTGCATGCACTAGGAAAAGAACTCTCGAACTATGAAAAAGTTAACAAAATTTTGAGATGCTTGCCTTCATCCTATGATGCAAAAATTACTGCAATTACTGAATCTAAAGATTTAAACACCTATTCTATTGATAACTTGCTTGGATCACTCATTGCTTACGAGCAAGGGGTGAATCAAAGAAATCTTGATGCAGGTGAGAAGAAAAAGGAGAAAACAATTGCATTAAAGGCACACAAATCGGATTCTGAATCTTCCGGGTCTGAAAGTGATGGAGTTGCCTTCATCACAAGGCAATTCAAAAGCTTTCTAAGGAAGAAATAAAAGCATCATCAAAGTTGGAGAAAAGGTAAGGATCATAAACATATTAAAGGATCTTCTGATGTTGTTTGTTTTGAATGCAGGAAACCTGGACATGTAAGAGCCGATTGTCCTACACTTCAAGATCATTCAAGCAAAGAAAAGGAAAAAGGTGAGGAGAAAGCTAAGTCTAGGAAAGAGAATAAGAAAATCCAAAGAGGCTTCTGGGCAGAATCTGGTACTGATTCCTCTGAGACTGAACCAGAGGAAGAAACTACAAACTTGTGTTTCATGGGAGAAAACCAAAGTGATGAGGAAGAGGTATGTAAACCAACCTATGATGAATTGTTTGAAATATGTGAAAAAATCCATACATCATACAAAAAACTTAAGAAAACTCATGCTAGCCTAAAATTAGAACATTCAAATCTACAAAAAGAGCATGAAGTTTTTCTTAAAGATCATGCAACGATTGATTCAAATCACATGGCTCTACTTGATGAATTTGATGAATTAAACAAGAAGCATTTGGAATTAATTGATAAAAGTAATGCATTAAAAGCTTCACACACCTCACTTAATGATGATCTTAAGAAATCTAAAGAGATTGAGAAAAATTTGAGGATTGAGAATGATGCATTAAAAAGAACAAACTTGAGAATTCAAAATGATTTGGATACATGTAAGAAAGCTAGGATGACACCAACTTTTAATCAAAGGCCAAAACCTAGGAAGAGGCATTTTTACCCAAACCAATTAAGAAAACCTTTTCCTGGAATTCAATATTTTTCATGTGGCATGTTAGGACACATCTCACACACTTGCACAGTTCACCGCAGTACACATTGGGTATGGAGACCTAAGATGCATAATTCAATACATACCACATCTGGATTGCACTCTACACTTTCTGAGAAGGAGCCCAAATCTGTTTGGGTTCCTAAAACTAACTGTTGTTGAGTCTTGCAGGAGTGCTCTCACCAAAGACCTCGTGGGAGCATAGGATAACTAAACATAAGGAGGCTTGCAGCTCAATTGCTAAAATCCGTTGTTTTATCACTTACTTGATATCTTTAGTTTTTGCATGACTTTTATTTTTAGTTTTTGTGTTCACTTTTTGTAGTCTTTAGTTTGCTTATTTTTTGCTTTTGCTTTGTTCACTTTGGACTTTATTTTTTTTTTTGGCATTCCATATGATGAAACTTCTCAAGCCTTTAAATATTGCAGTTTTTCTTTTGATAGGGTTTAGCTTTTCTAAATTGGTTAAAGAGAGTAAACTGGTGATGTTTTTCCCTCTTCTGACTTTGTTTAGTGGCATGATTTTTCTTTTATAAAACAAAAAGTCTAAACTTAGTTTAACCAATGGCTTTTTAAGATATCCTTCTAATCTTGCTACATTAAGTCATCTTATGCATAATAGTCAAAATTCTTTGATATCATTCAAGCTTTTGAAATCTTACCATTGCAGTCATCACGTGATTTTGATTTTGTGTTGTGGATTGTTCTTCCCTATGTTAGAGAGAGAGCTCCTATTCTCTAATATTTGGAGGATATACTCACAACTAAGTATTTTTTTAAGGGTATATTAAAGAATTATTAGCTTGCAAGAGATAAAATGGAAAGAGGCCAATGAAGCCAAATTAAAAAGAAAACTATATACACAAAAGTGTATCAAAAATCAAAAGATGCTCAAAGAGCCAATAAAAGTGAAAAGAGGCATAAAATTAGCCCACTAATTGCAAGCTATGATCTCTTTGGTAAAACTCTTAAAACTTAGAAAACTCATTGATTATGTGATACGTTCAAAGATTTGATTTCAAATTCCATGATTGAGAAAAACTATTTTAGTTTATTATTTATAAGATATTTTAGTTGTTAACAAGTCTTGATTGATCTCTTAAAACCTCTTGTGTTATTCCAAGTTAGGACTCTATTGTTTTTTAAGAGATTTTTTGTACCCTGAAGAATGTTCGATTTAGGGTTAATGGAATCAGTTTTTCTACCTTCCTCTAATTGGATTTTGTTAAACCTCTTGATCTCCTAAAAACTTCAAAAATTTAAATTCAAGAAAAGAGTTCTCATATGATGCCTTCATAAAACAAAAAAAATAGAAAAATTAAAATCTAAAAATATTCGGTGTTTGTTTTATTTATTTTTTTTTTCTTTTTTTTCGTGTCTTTGACTATCTTTTCTTTTGTTTTATTTTTGAGGGTCTTGATCATCACCATTCCTTTCTTGATTTCAATTTCAAGTCACATCGGCCTGACCGATATTTCTATCGTCCTGGCCGATAGGACAAATTCTTTCCAAAATCCATCTGCTGACCTTTTTCTGTGCTTAATGAAAATCATCGTCCTGGACGATGCATTATCGTCCTGGACGATTTGATCAAACTCTTGGTGATAGTCCTGGCCGATAGTTTATTTGTCTGGCCGATGCATTCTATGTGCATCGTCCTGGCCGATACACTGGACCGTCCCGGACGATCCACGTGTCAGTACGTTTTTGATCTTTAAATTCGGCCCCGGACGATCCATTATTGGACCATCGGCCGGGCCGATCCACTGTTCGTCCTGGACGATACACGTGGCAAGCATTTAAAACGTTTTAACTTCGGCCGGTACGATCAATTATTGTGCATCGTCCTGGACGATACACCTAATCGGCCCGGACGATCTGCTTTTTCAACGGTCGTCCGGACTGACTCCTCGGGCCGATAACCTGTGTCTAATCGGCCTGGCTGATATCTGATCGGCCCGGACGATTAGACCGCCTTTTTGACCAATCGGCCTGTACGTAATTATTGACACATATCGGCCTGGACGATTCTGCGATCGGCCAGGACGATATGAACGATTCTTTAAATTCAGGCCGATCCAGCCATGTTTTCTCACACCTCATCCTTTCTCCTTTGTTTTTCTGCTTAAAGTTCTCTCATATGGCTGGTGGGAAGCGCGTCCGTCAGACCTCTGGAAGTTCCTCGAGGGCAAGGGTTGACCCTCGTTTCCGGGAAGCAGAAGATGAAGCTGCTTATCATCGCTATAAGGAATGTGGAATTACTGTCTCCAGAATTATCAATCCGACCCACATTTCCTACCCGGTAATGGATCTCTTCGCACACACTTCCCTTTGTTTCATTCTGTCCCTTGCTTTTCCGTTCAATTCTGAGTTCCTGTTAGAATTCTTTGCAAACCTCCGCATAAACTCTACCTTCACAGCCCTGTCCTCCTATGTGAATCGACGCCCTGTCGAAATCACATATCAGGACTGTGTTGAACTTTTACAGCTATCCACCACCGGAGATAAGCTGCACCTTATTGCCCCTGACCCTGATTTTGACTGGTCCACGGCAAACCACTTTCTTCGCCAGACCAATGTCCGTTACCATGTTGGAGAGACTAGCTCTTTAGTCAGAGATGCTAGGACAATCCAACATGTCCTTCGCACCTCTGTCATTCCAAAAGCCGGTGACCGTGTCCACATTACCCCTCTACTTTCCCTCACTACCTTCTACATCATGGCACATAGGGAATTTAACACTGCAGATCTATTTTTTCGTTACATTAATCACCTAACAACAATTCGAGATCCAGGCCACAGAAGAAAGCCAAATCTAGCCTTAGGACATATCATAGCCTATGTTCTTAAAACCAAATACCAAATTCAATATCCCAATCTACCAGATTTACCAACTCTCTTCTACTCAAACAATTCCTTCAGCACCCTTCACAGTACTCGTCTCCACCCGGATAAACCACGGGAGGCTAGAGAGGAGGAGGCTCCCGCTCCAGCTCCCTTTCCTGACCCTGTCCCTCTCCACCAACATTCACCGGTAGATCAGTTGATTGCGAGATTTGATCGTTGGGAGACCAGATTTGATGCATATGTTGCTGCCCAAGAGCAGCAACACTCTGAGGACATCGCCCGCTACGAACATCACCGCGCCGAGGATTTAGCTCGTTTTGACAGTTTTCTCACTCACCAGCAGCAGCAGCATGACCAGGACATCGCCTGGTTCAATGCTCAGTTTACTACCCTTGCCAGTTACTTTCAGGAGCCACCTCCACCTCCTCCATCTGATGATCAGGATCCCTCGTTCTTTTAGTTTGTGCTTTATTGTTTCTTGTCTTTTTGTAGTAGTCTTTCGTGATGTTTGTTGTTCTTTTTACTGTTTTTGACTCTCTTTTTGTGATGACAAAAAGGGGGAGTAGGATAGGATGTGGTAAGAAAAAGTTAATGTTGTAACTTTGTTTTTCTAATGCATCTTTTTTATTTTAATTTTCCTACTTGTGTTTTGTCATCATCAAAAAGGGGGAGATTGTTGCAAATCTATTTTTCATGACTTATGTTTTGATGATTGACAAACACTGCTTTTCTTGGACAGCTTGTTGCTTCTAACTTTTCAGGAATCGACGATCGAACAATCAAAAAGGAGCCAAGTTCAGGAATGCGTAGGTTTAGGGTTGAGTCAGTCTGTACTTTTGTTTTTTACCTTTTGAGTCCTCTTGTAATAGTCAAAAAGACTGATGCTTTGTAACCCTTCACACACTCACTTGAGAGAATTAGAAATTCTATTTTTACTCATATCGGCCAGGACGATTTCTTCTATCGGCCTGGACGATCAGCTTAAAACAGAAAGTCTAATTAAGGATTCTTAATTAAGGCAGCCGACGTTAACAGATCGTCCTGGACGATACGTGTATCGGCCAGGATGATAAGCTCAAAACAGAAAGAAGTAGCCGCCACAAACAAGTATGGTATAGCATATCTTTAAATTATCGGCCAGGACGATCCTCGGATCGGCCTGGACGATATTAACAAATTATGCCATAATTGTTCAGGAAATCAAGGAAGTAATTAAGGATGATTGATACGATCATATCGTCCTGGACGATCGCAGGATCGGCCCGGACGATCTAGTCAAAAAACCTTAAGTTACTTCAGGACGATCAATATCGGCCAGCTAGTATCCAGGGCTATTGTTAGGACGATTTTTCTCTGATTTGAACTGATCAGCCAGGACGATCGTGAGATCGGCCTGGACGATCAAGCTAATTTTCAATCGTCCAATCTTGCATCCAGGGCTATGCTCTGGCCGATCTTCATTGATTTATACTGATCGGCCAGGCCGATGTCCAGATCGGCCTGGACGATAAAGTCGGCAACTTGCATTAATGAGCTCTTTTGAAGCTCTTCTATTTAAAGAGCTCTTGTTCAACGTTTTTCAAGACCTTTGGCTGCTGCCTTGACCTAAGAAGACCTTGAGGAGAGAAAGAGAGAGAGAAGAGAGAGAGAGGATCTTGTGAGGGGGAGCTTGTGAGGAGTTTCACAAGGGTTGCTTCAAGGATCTCTCTGCGTCGTCTTCGTCTAGAGTTTCTCGTCCGTGGAAGGGTCGGTAGAGGTAAGGAGTGTTGCTTTTGGTTTTGGTTCTCTGCCAGCTTCAGGAGGAAGCAAAAGGAGATAGGTTCTCTGCCTTGCCGGGGTGGCAAAAAGGAGGTTCTTGTGAGGGTTTCTCCACCTAGCCGTGGGGGCTAAAGGAGAGTCACTTTTTGTGTAGTGCAATACTTGGAGGGTGCCTCCAAGGAGTGGACGTAGGTCGAGTCGACCGAACCACTATAAATCTCTGTGTTTCTTTTTTGCTTCCGCACGTTTAAATTCCGCATTATTTTCGTGGTGTGATTTGGTTTATGTGACTTTATTTCTTTGAGAAGTTTTTAAAATACCAATTCACCCCCCCTCTTGGTTAGTTTGGGACTAAGTTCATAGGGCTTAAAATCCCCATCGAACTTTCATGGATATCGTCCCGTACGATCAGTATAAATTTTATATGATCTCCTTATGTGTGTGTGTATGTTTTTATTCACTCAAAATACAACCACTCCCTTTCAATTTGATTTATAAGAAAAGTGCAAGCTTCAAATTTTACAAAGTATTTCATGCTGAATTTAATTTGAAGTCTTCATAGTCTGGAGTTTGTTTTTCCTGAAATGTTAGTACACACAAGAGCAAATACAATTCTTCTAAAAAATGTTAGGAGATAACTACACATTTGAACAATAATATTTGGAATCATCAAAACTTCATAAGTTGCAAAAATGTAAAGCATGCAAATAGCAACTATCTTAACAAAATTCTCTTTTATAATCTCTTAAAACTGATTCTTAGTTGTGAGTATATCTTCTAGATAATAGAGAATAGGAGCTGTCTCTCTAACATATCGAAGAACTAGTCCCAAAACACAATTAAAATCATATGATATGTGCAACGACAAGGTTTCATTTAACTTGAAAGATATATAAAAACTTTGGATATTATATATTATAATAGATCATTGTAGCAAGATAAAAAGATCTTTATTTCAAAAACTATTTGTTAAAAGAGATAGACTTTTGTTTAGAGAAGAAAATTATACCACTAAATAAGGTTAGAAAGGGGGAAACCATCAACGGTGTTTCTCCCTTTAACCGATGTAGAGATGCTAATCATTGGCCATAAATCTCCAAAATTTAAGAACAAGAAAAAATCATCATAAGGAAAAAGAAAAACAAAAGTAAAAATGACTAGAATAACTAAACAAAAGCTATCACAAAGATAAAACAAAACTATAATCAAAATGCAATTCAAGAATTTATTAAGTAGCAAGTTTAAGTAATTATGAGCTATGAGCCTCCATTTGTCCAAGTATCAAATGCTCTCACGAGGTCTGGTGAGAGCAATCCTGCAAGAATCAACAACTATCAAATTTAGGAACCCAAAAAGGTTTGGGTCCCTTCTTATCAATAGTAGAAAGCGATACTTGTGTGCTATGCTGTGAATCATGAAATTTTGGTCTCCACACCCAATGTGTACTACGGTGAACAATGCAAGTGTGTGAGATGTGTCCTAGCATGCCACATGAAAAACATCTAACTCCAGAAAAAGGATTTCTTAAATGGTTTGGGTTATTATACCTCTTCTTAGGTCTAGGCTTAAGATCAAAAGTGGGTGTCATCCAATTTCCCTTAAGTGAGTCCAGTTCATTTTTAAGCCACAAGTTCGTACTTTTTAAGACATCATTTCCAATCTTCAAATTTTGATTTCTCTCTTCAAATTTCTTAAAATCAAATTCAAGTGAGGTGTGTGAAAATTTTAACGCATCATGCTCATCAATTAATTCCGAATGTTTTTTGTTTAAATCATCAAATTCATCAAGTAGAGCCATGTGATTTGAATCAATCGTAGAATGATCTTTGAGAAAAATTTCATGCTCTTTTTGTATATTCAAAAGCTCCAACTTCAAACTAGCATGAGTTTTCTTAAGTTTTTTGTATGATGCAGGAATTTTCTCACATATTTCAAATAATTGATCATAAGTTGGTTTACATACCTATTATTCATCACTTTAATCAAGATGACCTTCCCCTTTTAAGCACAAATTTATTGTTTCATTTTCAGGTTCAATCTCCGATGAATCAGATGTAAAATCTTCCCAAAACACCTTTTGAAGTCTCTTTTTGTCCTTCCTAAACTTGGGTTTCTCCTCACCCTTTTCTTTACTTGAATGATCTTAAAGTGTAGGACAATCAGCTCTGACATGTCCATCTTCCTGCATTAAAAAAAAACAACATCAGAAGATCGTTTAGAATATTTGTTATCCTTACCTTTTCTCTAATTTTGACGATGTTTGTGTATCTTCCTTAGAAAGCTTTTGAACTGCCTTGTGATTAAGGTAATGTCATCACTCTCAGACCTGAAAGAATCAAACTAACTTTTGTTGGTCTTCAATGCCATAGTTTTCTACTTCTTTTTCTCACCTGCATCAAGATTTCTTTGATTCACCCCTTGCTCATAAGCTATGAGTGAGCCAAGTAAGTTATCAATCGAATAAGTATTCAAGTCCTTAGATTCAGTGATTACAGTGATTTTAGCAACAAAAGATGAAGGCAAGCATCTCAAAATCTTGTTTACTTTTTCATAATTTGAAAGTTCTCTTCCTAAGGCATGCAAAGAAGTTACAATTTGAGTAAATCTTGTATATATTTCAGAAATTAATTCAGAAGGTTTCATATGAAAAAATTCATAATCATGCAAGAGAATATTCAAATGAAATTATTTCACTTCATTGGTTCCATCATAAGTAATGCACAACTTATCCCAAATCTCTTTACCAGTAGAGCAAGTAGAGACACGCATGTAATCCTCATATTTTAAGGCATAGAAAAAATAATTCAAACACTTCGGTTTTAATTGAGCAAAATCTCTTTCATCAAAAGTCCATTCAGTAAAAGGCACTTCAGTTTTAATTCCATTAAGTTCACGAGAAGGTGGAGAAAATCCTTCTTTAGTAAGCATCTACATGCGATGATCAATTGATTGTAAAAAAGTAGACATGCGAGTTTTTCAAAAATCAAAAGGAAGTTTGTCAAACAAAGAAGGTCGTGTAATTGAATATCCTTCAATTTTATTACGATTCCCAAAGTTATCCATGGATAAAAATTCAAAAAATTTTCAAACTCAATTTTTATGAATCTCGCTCTTATACCACTTGAAAGTTTGTTAGGAATGTTAGGCCCTGTGAACTAGTCCCGAGGCTGACCAAGAGGGGGGGGGGTGAAATGGTATTTTAAAAATGTTTAAACAAAAAGAACAATTATCTTAAACCAAAGTCAACATAGAAAAATAAGTGTGGAAAATTAAAGTGCGGAAGCAGTAAAAAAAACACAAGGATTTATAGTTGTTCGGTCAACTTGACCTACATCCACTCCTCGGAAGTGCCCTCCGAGTATTACACTTCCAACATGACTCTCCATTAGCCCCCACAGCTAGGCGGAGAAGCCCTTACAAAATAGCTCCTTTTTGCCACCCCCAGCAAGGCAGAGAACCCCACTCATTTTGCTTTATTCTGAAGCAAGCAGAGAACCTTGATCAATCACTGAAGCTTATCTCTCCCAACCCTTCCAAGGATAAGAGACTCTAGGAAAGAAGAAGTAGAACAATGCTTGGATCAACCCTTATAAACTCCCTCACAATCACCCCCTGTTGACCTCATTTTTATATGAGGTTACTAAGGCCCTTCCAAACTCCAGATTAATTTTAGATCCTAGGATCCACTCTAGACCTTAGGATTCTTTTCTAGAGCCAGACCTTAGAGCTTACTCTAGAGCCTAGGATTCCCTTAAATCCTAGATCTTAGAACTCCTCTAGATCTTAGGACCACTCCAACTTCAAATCAATCCCCACCCTTGATCAACCTCAACCTCAAATCAATTCCTACACTTGATCAACTCCAACTTCAATTTGATTCCTACCTTTGATCAATTTAAATCTCAAACTTCATTCAACTCAAATTCAAATTAATTCAAGTTTCAAACATATCCAAACTTTGATCCAATCAATTTGACAATTCCACCCTCAACTTAGAATTTGGTCCAAACTTCAATCTAGCTTTGACCTCACCCATTCATTAACAATTACCACATGATTGTAAATGATTTGGATACTTCAACATTAATCATTAAAACTTGAAATCAAATCCAAACCCAGAAATTCAGACTCAAATTCAAAGTCTTAAGTCCCTGTCCTAAACACCCTTTTCAGAGATTTTTCAAACATTTCAAAACCTAGTCAAATGGCCTCTGATTCAGGGTCTATCACTTGCAAAGTGATAAGACATGTCTCTAGAGGTTTCCCTCCAACTTTGAGCTCATTCTGAGGTCTCTAAACCCAGAATCTGAATTAAAATCCAAATGTTGCAAAACCTTTGAATATTTACAATCCATGCCACTAGGCCTTTCACCTAGTGGAATTTGACTTTGGATCCCCCTCCAAATCTTTTGATCCCTCTTAATATCTTGATATTAACTTATTAAGCAATGATCTACATTTTTTTAGATTCAATTTGACCCAGAATTGACTTGAGTCCAAAATGACCAAAATGCCCTTAAATGGAGATTTTTGGACTTTTTGCCTAAACTCAACTTGATTTGACTTATCAACAATTGAAATCTTCTTCAAATATCATTCCAATGGATCTTAAATGACTTTAGGAACACATTGAACCCAAACTTACTCTTTGGTTTGACTTGGTTGACCAAGTCAACCATGATTGACCAAATCAACCCTTTAACCCAACACTTGTTAATTTTAACCATTCTAGTGATTTTGAATCATTTCAACTCATCAAGATTAGTTAATTTTACACTCTTGACTTCAAATTCCTTGGCATGATGTCTTGTAGCACTCTTGACCTCCCTCATGCACATCCTAGTCACCATTGACTAGTCAACAAGTCAATGGGTCAAAAACAACCCTTGAAATGAGACCATAGCTTGGCCACCTCATCATCCCATAAAGCAAACCCTTTCTCCAAGCCAAAATCTCCTTTTGGCTAATGGGAATATGCTTTTTCCCTCCCTAATTGATCATTAAACAAGCTCTATTAACCAAGCCAAGTATTGGTTCATCCAAATGGGGCAAAAGGTGTGGTCCCTCTTCACATTGACCAAGAGATGTCACTCTCAACCACCAACCCTATTCCATAGCTTTGGGCAGCATAGGGGACACTTGGCACTCATCCAAAACCTCCCCAAATCAAATCTCAACCATCCAATCCAAAAGCCAAAGGTAAAGTGGGTGAAAACTTGACCTAAAGGGGGCTTCTTCATCATTCCCTTTGATATGATCAAAATTTCCAAACTCCAGCAGCCCTCAACCTTCCAAGAGCTCCTCTCATACACTCCAACACATTCCAAGGCCTTCCCAAGCTTTTCCCAACCATTTCCAAGCCTCAAATCACTATTTTAGTGAGGAGAGAGCATTCTAGAGAGAGAAAGAGGACTTTCCAATATAACTTTCTATCCAGCAAGATCCAGCTTTTAGAGTCTTCATCAAAGTTGTAGAGGATTGCTGCAGCTTTCCAACAAGCTACAGATCTCAAAAATCCGACGGTTGGATCGTACGTTATGCTCATTTTAAATTTAAAATTCAATTTGAAACTGTAGCGATTTTACAATGAATGGAGCCTCCAAACTCCAGGCATTGTAAGATCATATTTCCCTCTAGCTACAGTTCAAATTTCGTGCAATTTCGTCGAGTATTTTGAAAGATATGAGCATTTAAAGATTTCTATTCAAAATGAACTGAAAAAGATCTGGATCGTCCGATCGAAGATCAGACGGCTCAGATCTGGGTATACCGTGCGGCTTCCTCCATGTTTGAACGTGGGTCATCCCGTGGTATGGGAGGGTGACGTGGCGTCACGCCACGCCGCCATGTCACCGTCAGCTGATTTGACCCAAATTTGAATAAAAAATGCTTTAAATGCTCCAAATCTTCAAAAATTCACAGAAAATCGAGTTCTCCACCAAATGGGGCGTTCTTGGGCTCGTTGGAAAGATAATCTAATGTAGTATTTATTAAAATTAAAATTATATTGATTTGATGTCTGTATTGTGAGATATTTGAGTTTATTTTAATTTCATTTATTGCTATTTTCTCACAATCCAGTGATCAAATGAAGCCTAAATTTTGGTGGATGATTATTGAGTATCTTAGGCATGTTTAATAATTTTTCTAGATTTATATGCTCAATAGATTTCTGTGATATGAATTTTTAAGGTAAATGGTCTATTTTGGACCCTAAACTTAGAAAATTCATAACTCCTTAGGGTTTTAGTATTTTGCTGTGATATTTCTGTGGTATGCTTAAATGTATGTCAGGGTTAGATACACCAAGTTTCATGCCTATATAAATATTAGAGACCTAGGAAAAATAATTAAGGAAATGTCTAGAAAACTTCGAAAATTCATAGGGGATTGTAAACACACCCAATAGGGGTGAAACTTTAATATAGTAACCTTAGTGACATCAGATACCTTAGGTTTAAATTTCACTCAATTTGGAGGTCATTAGGTTAGAAAATTGAGCATGTCAAATTTCAGCCCCTTTAACGACTTAGGAAATTCAATAAATCATTATAAATTTATATTAATTCCAAAAAATACCCATAATACCTCTAATTAACCATATTTAAACTCTTAATCATTGAAAATTGAAATTATGTTAATTTGACATTAAAATCCACTTTAATTTAACTTTAATCGAAATCAATATTTAATCAATTTTAATTAATTAAAAATTATTAAAAATCCCAAAAAATCTTTAAACACTTGCTGATCTCTCCTTAGATCATTTCTGATCTTTGAAGTTGATTTCAAGAAGTTTGGGACTCATTTGGGATCAAATCACTAAAATGACCCTTAATTGAAACAATTTAGTAATTTCAATAAATATCCAAACTTCCAAAATTCATAACTAATTGTAGAAAATTTCAAATCAATCAAACTCAGTAGCTAATGATTCTAATTAAAATTTTGTTTTTTTTTTTAATTTCAAACCCCCAAAATCTGGTCAAAGTCAAAAAGTCAACATTTTGGTCAACCCTAGGTCAAAACCGGGTCAAAACTTCTAAAAATCATAACTTTTAATAGAAAACTCCAAATTGAATGTGCCAACTGTCTAACAACTCATAATAAGGTCTAGTATTTGTTAAAAATCTGAAACCCTTAAGATTAACTCTAATTTTAAAAGTTAAATTTTGACCCCTTAATTAGCATATCCGGATGACCTCCTAAACTTATTAACTCCTCCAAATTTCAGAATTTTCTTAATAGGTTAATAAAATTCCCAACTAATCTATTAAAATCAGCAACCAACTCCCTTTAATATCAATCCACTCCTTTAATTCCAACCAATTTAAATAACTTAATCAACCCCGATTGCTACTGGGTAACCCAGGCCTACGAGGCTATTAGCTTAGCCCCAAGGAAGGTGAAATAAACTTCACGGCCTTGGTGTGAAACAAAGGTAGTAATTAATTAACTTTTAAAATATGTTTAATTAAAATTCTTAATTTATTAATACTTAAATTTCAATGTAAATCCCCTTTTAAGCCTTAACAAACCCAGACTTTTAGACAACTTCAACTAATAACCTACTTCAGGATCTATCCCAGCCACACGACCTTTCTCACACACTTTAGATGATGTGCTAGGACAACCAAATCTAGATCTAGGTTAGGCCGGTGTTTACTTTACTGCTGTGTGCCGGATTTTTCGTAGTTTTCACTGCATGTTGTGGATGAAATTGTTTTGCTGTGTCTGCTTACTTTTTCTGTACTCTGTGGATGGATTGATGTGTTTGGAGACTAGATTACCCTTAGGTTAGGTACGATCTGGATGTTGACACAGTTTTCTGCAGGTTGCCACGCTCATGCAGGGCAATAAAAAGGGGGCAAATCAAAAAAATGCATAAATATTATAAACTCTTTGCACAGGTGCTTCAGCTGTTAAAACCCCCAAATCATAAAAAGAGCGTGGCCAGTGTGTTTACTTTCTTTTCTGCTCATATACAACTGCTTGGGAATAACTATTTTTTATATATTAATTGCTTAGGATAATCCTGCAGGTGAGTCTAGATTTTTATTTTGATATCATTGTAATTTGTGTAAGTGTCAAGTGTTGTGAAAGTTGATTTTGAGTTGGGATACATAAATCCAAAGCTTGGATTCCAAAGAGGAAAGGATACCCCTTTAGGGAACACTCCTTTTTCATTTGGAAATCCAAATTTGGATCATACCTCTTCCTTACCCAAAGAGGAAAGAGTGGCCTTCCCCTTAAAGGAGGTGCCCTCTTATCCATTTGGGTAATCCACTACGAAGATTCCAAGAAGATTGGAGAAAAGGAGTCCAAAGAAGAACGAGATTGAAGATTTGAGGATTTGAAGATTGAGAGTATCCCACTCAAAATAGCTTGCGTCATTATTAGTCTTGAAATCCGGGTTGTTGTCAGTGGTGCCCGGCCACTTTACCTTCTGCAAAACTCTGGTTTGTAATAAGCAAGGCAATTCTGCCTATGGACATTTATTAATTAATTTATATTTGATGTGATAATTTGATTGCCTTTAGGATTACTTGCTTTTACTAGTTTTTTTTGGCGATTGTATGCCGCTTTTTGTTTTCGCCTGGATACGTGAGACTCGTGAGGGTGTGAAAGTTTTCTACTCATAATTTTAAAAGTCTAAAATTTTAGTGAGTCTAAATAACATAGAAAGATAACGAATCTAAGGAATTAGCTGGGGATCGACCCCGGGGTTGCATGCATATTTCTGCATTACTCTTTCCTTGCTTTAGACCCTTCCCCGCCTGCGGGTAGAGTCCGGATAGTCTGACCTATGAGGACGAGGTGCCGGACCTGGGGAAGTCCAGTCTTCTAAAAAATTATTTTATAAGCCTGTTTTAAAATTTCAAGCATACTTGATTTGGAAGTTGTCAACCAGCATGCATTGCATTAGATACAAATTAAAAGAGTCAAAATTTTAATATCATAGTCCTTAACATTTTAGCACCCAACATAAGTCAAAGGGGTCAATTAGGAGAATCTCTAAATGTCGGCCCCAATTCTTCAAAACTTTAATTATAACGTCCCTACCACTCTTTCATAAAATACCAGATTCATCTCTTTTAAATCGATTAGGTGGTTAGCTGGCTCCCCAATCCAGACCGGGGTAAGTTCAGACCTTGCACTGCATTAGTTAGGATCGGACGACTGTGGTCCAGTGTCCAAAATAGATTTAGGTTCCGGGACAGATCTTTGATTATAAGACCCCAAACTTCGGGAATATAGTCCCAAATTTCTAATAAAATACTTAACTCTAATTAAAGCTTCATTTCAATCCTAAAACATAAAGCCCAACACTTAGATTAAGTTGGGACACTTCCGGATGGTTCTGGAATCTCAAGGTGTCCCCTACCTCTCCTCCTTTAACTCCGTTAATAACTGCTCAATTTTGATCCATTCCCTGTTGAATTTCCAAAAAATTCACTTCCTTTTTGATATCACTCCTAGAAAATCTAATAAAATTTTGCCACTATTTTAATCGAGAGTTTTCGTAGGAGATTTTATCTCCCTACGATGTAATTAACTACGAGGGCTTGCGCTCGTAGGAGATTTAGAACCACGTACACCTGATTTTAAAAATTAATTTTTCAAAACTCAATTAGATTTCTTTGGAAAAACTTAAAATACTAGTGATCATTATTATTATATTTAAAGAATTATCATCGAACGATATTTTCTCCCTTCGGAGAGATATATCTTTCTTTGATAAGGCTTTGGATGTGAACCTAACGATCACACTTCTTGAATATTGTAGCTGGATATTCAATTGAACCTCATTTTGACCCTTCGGGGTCATATGAATTTCTCTTTAGCATCAGCTCACAATATTCAAGATGAATTTCATAATTCTAAATCTGAACGCCGTTATGAAATTTTATTTTCATCTTTCGAGGTGATATATTCTTTCTAACAGGATGATTCAATTTTAGAATTAGAATTTAACTTTAACTCCCAAAGAAAACCAATATTTTCAAAACATATTTTCAAAATTCCACCAACAAAAAAATGGCACGCCCGGTGGGACAAATCTCTCTCTCCATCTTTAATAATGGCAAAATTTTGTTTCATCGGTAGTCTTAACTACCTTTCTTCCGTTGGTCGCTTTACCCATTTCTTTCTTGGGTGAGTGTGGCCAACATCTAAAAGAAAATACCTTTCAAATAGAGAGGCGAGTGATGAAATCTTTGTCTAAGCCGGGCTTTGACATTTTGCCTCCAAGTTAATTGGTAGAGCAAAGGAGTTAAGCCAGGTTCCTTGAATATTCTCAATCAATTTTGTAAACTCTCTTATTTGGTGAAAACTCAACATATTGAGGTTCAAGATTTAGAGAAAATTAATCATTCTTAAAATTCAAATTTTAATTCAAAATTGACTAACTCAAACCACTTTTACTTAATTCCAGGATACTTAAATACTCAAATAGCTGGGAAACTTATCTTCTCCCTGGATAGAAACTTGACAATAAAAGGAATTACCTCTGGCAACTTGATCCAGTTTGGTACAGAATTTCAAAACTTCAAGTTATCAGTCAACGGAGAAGAAATGATTGATCTCTCTGCTGGAATACAAAGGGATGTCCCCCTAGTCGAGATTACTTTATGGGCAGGAGTTGACTCCCCCATCTCTATGATGGAGGTCGTTGTCGCCCCTTCGACCACTGTGCCCTCTACTCAGGAGGATAAGAACCAAGAACCATTAACAATGGAAGGATTACCATCTCAATATGAGATTGGATCAAGTTCTAACACTACTGTTGCCAGCAAAAATAAGTAGAAGAGATGCCTTAAAAGGGTAAAAAAGAAGGTTGCTAAGGCCAAAAGGACTACTGAGGTAGAAGCCTTGAAACAAGCTAAATTTGAGGCCAATCAAGAATTCGTTGCTCCTTAAACCTACCCCTTCCATGGTGGAAATGTTTTCCACCCTACTCCTATTACTCAAAGGAGGGAGGTTGTGAAAATGAGAGCACGATCTCCAATACACCTTCTTGACCACTACACAGAGAGAATCAATCAAGAAAGAGCTAAGCAATCACCTGTAATAAATCATAGGCCCCAAGTTGAAGGTTATGACCCATCCACTCTATTAGATGAAGTTTGGTCACGTTACTACACGTGCCCCACTGCGTCTTTTATAGAGGAGGATGTGCAAAAACCACCCGGGGTGCCACTCTCATAATTGCTAGGTTACTAGTAGTTAGGGAGGGAAATAATAATGGATATGAGATCTTATCAGATAGTGACACCATTTGAATTTAACTTCTAGATGGGTCCTATCGTGATAGATCCTTAGATTGAAATGATGCAACACTAGTTAGGGGTAGTGCAGACCCCACAACAATCTCTTTCTTTAAAGAGATTGTGGAAATATAATTTATATTGATAGGGTCTTGCCACCTGGACTTGCTATTTTAAAGGAAATCACATTATTTCTCAAGTGTACTGGATCAGAATTTTCAAGATAGTTGATCCATCTTTTTAATGAAAATTGACCTCTACTTTAAATCAAAAATAGGAGAGAGTTGTGGTTGACTCCACTAGATCTTTAAAGGGCCTTCTCTCCCACCGCTTCTGCGGGTATATTTGATTTTTGAATTAAAATTTGTATCAAACTTAAGTTGGTTTTAGAAATGAAAATCTTCTTAGTCTTCTCGCGATTTTTCATCTTATAGGCTTCTCTTGCATGTTCTAAATCTATTCAATGATTTTCAAAGTCAAGTTGATATTTTCTTATCAAAAGATTGGGTCCAATTTGGGGATTATTCTTCCTTGGATTAGAGAATGAATTTCCTTCTCTTATACTTGCGATATAATCCTAGATTAAAAAAAAGAGCTATCATGTTAAGGTTTTAAAGAAAGCGAAGCCTCTTATTAAAGAAAAAAAGAGAAGAAAATTCAAAGGATGCAAAAGTGCATTAAAAAAAATTCAAAAAAAAAGAAGAAGAAGAAGTGCAAAGTGCGTCAAAGAAATAAAAAGATGTGCAAAGAACATCACAAAAAAAAGTGAAAGAGGCTTCCTTCTTTTTAAATTCTTAAATCTCAAATAGCCCGATCATATTTAATAGCTTGACTTTGAAAAATCTTGAATCTAGATTTATTGTCATGCATGGATAGTTTATTAGATAGAAAATTCTATGCAAGAGAATTGAAATGATTAAATTTCTCGATCCAACTGAAATCCTTTTGAAATTAATTTTAATTCAAACTTTCTACAAGGGAGAACTTAGTTCAGTTTCTATGAAATTTGATCCGGGTCAACAAAATCCAAAACCCTTGGCTCTTTTCGGGTCAATTGGGGTCACTCTACTTCTTACTATACTTTTGAATTTGTTCCCACTTGTCATTTTTACAGGGTCCAAATGATTAAAAGGAAATTTTCAATAAAAAGAATGAATCTTCTATTCTCGATAAGAATTCAAATCCCATTCTCAAGAGATATATGTGAATCTTTAAACATAGGCATCGTTTCTTTTAAGATCCACTATGTAAAATAATACTCTATGCTGGGTCCAAGGTTGTTCTCAAATAGAGGTGTGTTTTACATCGCACAAAATTGACTTTCAAAATTGAGTCACAATTAAGTAGAGTGCCTGACTCCAATTGGAGGATCTTAAAGGCCTTGAAGAAAGTTATTTTGAACTCAATAAAATTTGAAATTACATAAGTCACGTATGATTCAAGCTCATTATAAATTGTGTCACCTTAGGACTTTCCAAGTATGAGACTTGGAAATAGTCCTTTCGAGACTAATTTTAGTCCACCATAAGATTAATGGAAGTTTTGAATCAATGTTGACTGGATCGTCCACCAGAGATGATCTATAAGGGAGGTTCATGACAATGGATTAATTTTGAAGATACCACTAGATGCTTCCTTTCATTTGGGCAGTTCTTTAAGAAGTATCATGCCTAATGAGGATCAAATTAAATATAAAATTCACCCCTTAAAATTCATAGAAATCAAATCAAGTTAAAAATCATCAATCAATTGTTTTCAATTCTCTTTTCCTCAAGGTTAGGTCCTTCCTTCCCTTAGGATTAGGCCCGCTAGTGGTGGAGTACGCCCTTCGTGGCACCATCCTGATTCCCATTCGCTAGTGGTGGAGTACGCCCTTCGTGGCACCATCCTAGTTTGCCAGTTGAGGTCCTCTGTGTGGAGCAAGTTTCCTCCCCACATGACCACTCGCTAGTGATGGAGTACGCCCTTCTAGGCACCATCCTAGTTTGCCAGTTGAGGTCCTCTATGTGGAGCAAGTTTCCTCCCCACATGACCATTCGCTAGTGATGGAGTACGCCCTTCGTGGCACCATCCTAGTTTGCCAGTTGAGGTCGTCTGTGTGGAGCAAGTTTCCTCCCCACATGACCATTTGCTAGTGATGGAGTACGCCCTTCGTGGCACCATCCTAGTTTGCCAGTTGAGGTCCTCTGTGTGGAGCAAGTTTCCTCCCCACATGACCATTCGCTAGTGATGGAGTACGCCCTTCGTGGCACCATCCTAGTTTGCCAGTTGAGGTCCTCTGTGTGGAGCAAGTTTCCCCCCCACATGATCATTCGCTAGTGATGGAGTACGCCCTTCGTGGTACCATCCTAGTTTGCCAGTTGAGGTCCTCTGTGTGGAGCAAGTTTCCTCCCCACATGACCATTCGCTAGTGATGGAGTACGCCCTTCGTGGCACCATCCTAGTTTGCCAGTTGAGGTCCTCTGTGTGGAGCAAGTTTCCTCCCCACATGATCATTCGCTAGTGGTGGAGTACGCCCTTCGTGGCACCATCCTAGTTTGCCAGTTGAGGTCCTCTGTGTGGAGCAAGTTTCCTCCCCACATGACCATTCGCTGGTGATGGAGTACGCCCTTCGTGGCACCATCCTAGTTTGCCAGTTGAGGTCCTCTGTGTGGAGCAAGTTTCCTCCCCACATGACCATTCGCTAGTGGTGGAGTACGCCCTTCGTGGCACCATCCTAGTTTGCCAGTTGAGGTCCTCTGTGTGGAGCAAGTTTCCTCCCCACATGACCATTCGCTAGTGGTGGAGTACGCCCTTCGTGGCACCATCCTAGTTTGTCAGTTGATCTGCCTATTTGGAGTAAGTCTTCTATCAGCATCCTATAGGCCTAAGGTTGGGTGATGCCATTCCTTAGACCCAAGGCTAGGTATTCCCTACCTTGGTTTCCAGTCGATCCATCTACTAGGAGTAAGTCTTCTATCAACATCCTGTAGACCTAAGGTTGGGTGATGCCCTTCCTTAGAACCAAAGCTTGGTATTCTCTACTTTGGTTTCCAGTTAATCTGCCTATTAGGAGTAAGTCTTCTATCAGCATCCTATTGGCCTAAGGTTGGGTGATGCCCTTCCTTAGACCCAAGGCTAGGTATTCCCTACCTTGGTTTCCAGTTGATCCGTCTACTAGGAGTAAGTCTTCTATCAGCATCATGTAGACCTAAGGTTGGGTGATGCCCTTCCTTAGACCCAAAGCTAGGTATTCCCTACTTTGGTTTCCAGTTAATCTGCCTATTAGGAGTAAGTCTTCTATCAGCATCCTATAGGCCTAAGGTTGGGTGATGCCCTTCCTTAGACCCAAGTCTAGGTATTCCCTACCTTGGTTTCCAGTTGATCCATCTACTATGAGTAAGTCTTCTATCAGCATCCTGTAGACCTAAGGTTGGGTGATGCCTTTCCTTAGAACCAAAGCTAGATATTCCCTACTTTGGTTTCCAGTTAATCTGCCTATTTGGAGTAAGTCTTCTATCAGCATCCTATAGGCCTAAGGTTGGGTGATGCCCTTCCTTAGACACAAGGCTAGGTATTCCCTACCTTGGTTTCCAGTTGATCCGTCTACTAGGAGTAAGTCTTCTATCAGCATCATGTAGACTTAAGGTTGGGTGATGCCCTTCCTTAGACCCAAAGCTACCATTCCCTACTTTGGTTTCCAGTTAATCTGCCTATTAGGAGTAAGTCTTCTATCAGCATTCTATAGGCCTAAGGTTGGGTGATGCCCTTCCTTAGACCCAAGGCTAGGTATTCCCTACCTTGGTTTCCAGTTGATCCGTCTACTAGGAGTAAGTCTTCTATCAGCATCCTGTAGACCTAAGGTTGGGTGATGCCCTTCCTTAGACCCGAAGCTAGGTATTCCCTATTTTGGTTTCCAGTTAATCTGCCTATTTAGAGTAAGTCTTCTATCAGCATCCTATAGGCCTAAGGTTGGGTGATGCCCTTCCTTAGACCCAAGGCTAGGTATTCCCTACCTTGGTTTCTCCAGTCCTCTCTTCAGAATAGATGTAAGCTTTTCACTAGTTTCCAATGGACTTAAGGTTGGGTGATGCCCTTCCTTCAACTCTTTAAGATCCTACTCCTATTCGGTCAACGCCAATGTGTGCAGCAGAAGTTCCTTCTACCACACACATTGGGGGTCCATTTGTTGACCTCATTTTGTATGAGGTCACTAAGGCCCTTCCAAACTCCAGATTAATTTTAGATCCTAGGATCCACTCTAGACCTTAGGATTCTTTCCTAGGGCCAGACCTTAGAGCTTACTCTAGAGCCTAGGATTCCCTTAAATCCTAGATCTTAGAACTCCTCTAAATCTTAGGACCACTCCAACTTCAAATCAATCCCCACCCTTGATCAACCTCAACCTCAAATCAATTCCTACACTTAATCAACTCCAACTTCAATTTGATTCCTACCTTTGATCAATTTAAATCTCAAACTTCATTCAACTCAAATTCAAATTAATTCAAGTTTCAAACATATCCAAACTTTGATCCAATCAATTTGACAATTCCACCCTCAACTTAGACTTTGGTCCAAACTTCAATCTAGCTTTGACCTCACCCATTCATTAACAATCAACACATGATTGTAAATGATTTGGATACTTCAACATTAATCATTCAAACTTGAAATCAAATCCAAACCCAGAAATTCAGACTCAAATTCAAAGTCTTAAGGCCCTGTCCTAAACACCCTTTTCAGAGATTTTTCAAACATTTCAAAACCTAGTCAAATGGCCTCTGATTCAGGGTCTATCACTTGCAAAGTGATAAGACATGTCTCTAGAGGTTACCCTCCAACTTTGAGCTCATTCTGAGGTCTCTAAACCCAGAATCTGAATTAAAATCCAAATGTTGCAAAACCTTTGAATATTTACAATCCATGCCACTAGGCCTTTCACCTAGTGGAATTTGATTTGGATCCCCCTCCAAATCTTTTGATCCCTCTTAATATCTTGATATTAACTTATTAAGCAATGATCTACATTTTTTTAGATTCAATTTGACCCAGAATTGACTTGAGTCCAAAATGACCAAAATGCCCTTAAATGGCGATTTTTGGACTTTTTGCCTAAACTCAACTTGATTTGACTTATCAACATTTGAAATCTTCTTCAAATATCATTCCAATGGATCTTAAATGGCTTTAGGAACACATTGAACCCAAACTTACTCTTTGGTTTGACTTGGTTGACCAAGTCAACCATGATTGACCAAATCAACCCTTTAACCCAACACTTGTTAATTTTAACCATTCTAGTGATTTTGAATCATTTCAACTCATCAAGATTGGTTAATTATACACTCTTGACTTCAAATTCCTTTGCATGATGTCTTGTAGCACTCTTGACCTCCCTCATGCACATCCTAGTCACCATTGACTAGTCAACAAGTCAATGGGTCAAAAACAACCCTTGAAATGAGACCATAGCTTGGCCACCTCATCATCCCATAAAGCAAACCCTTTCTCCAAGCCAAAATCTCCTTTTGGCTAATGGGAATATGCTTTTTCCCTCCCTAATTGATCATTAAACAAGCTCTATTAACCAAGCCAAGTATTGGTTCATCCAAATGGGGCAAAAGGTGTGGTCCCTCTTCACATTGACCAAGAGATGTCACTCTCAACCACCAACCCTATTCCATAGCTTTGGGAAGCATAGGGGACACTTGGCACTCATCCAAAACCTCCCCAAATCAAATCTCAACCATCCAATCCAAAAGGCAAAGGTAAAGTGGGTGAAAACTTGACCTAAAGGGGGCTTCTTCATCATTCCCTTTGATATGATCAAAATTTCCAAACTCCAGCAGCCCTCAACCTTCCAAGAGCTCCTCTCATACACTCCAACACATTCCAAGGCCTTCCCAAGCTTTTCCCAACCATTTCCAAGCCTCAAATCACTATTTTAGTGAGGAGAGAGCATTCTAGAGAGAGAAAGAGGACTTTCCAATATTACTTTCTATCCAGCAAGATCCAGCTTTTAGAGTCTTCATCAAAGTTGTAGAGGATTGCTGCAGCTTTCCAACACGCTAAAGATCTCAAAAATCCGACGGTTGGATCGTAAGTTATGCTCATTTTAAGTTTAACTTTCAATTTGAAACTGTAGCGATTTTACAATGAATGGAGCCTCCAAACTCCAGGCATTGTAAGATCATATTTTCCTCTAGCTACAGTTCAAATTTCGTGCAATTTCATCAAGTATTTTGAAAGATATGAGCATTTAAAGATTTCTATTCAAAATGAACTGAAAAAGATCTGGATCGTCCGATCGAAGATCAGATGGCTCAGATCTGGGTATACCGTGCGGCTTCCTCCATGTTTGAACGTGGGTCATCCCGTGGTATGGGAGGGTGACGTGGCGTCACGCCACGCCGCCACGTCACCGTCAGCTGATTTGACCCAAATTTGAATAAAAAATGCTTTAAATGCTCCAAATCTTCAAAAATTCACAGAAAATCGAGTTCTCCACCAAATGGGGCGTTCTTGGGCTCGTTGGAAAGATAATCTAATTTAGTATTTATTAAAATTAAAATTATATTGATTTGATGTCTGTATTGTGAGATATTTAAGTTTAAGTTAATTTCATTTATTGCTATTTTCTCACAATCCAGTGATCAAATGAAGCCCAAATTTTGGTGGATGATTATTGAGTATCTTAGGCATGTTTAATAATTTTTCTAGATTTATATGCTCAACAAATTTCTGTGATATGAATTTTTAAGGTAAATGGTCTATTTTGGACCCTAAACTTAGAAAATTCATAACTCCTTAGGGTTTTAGTATTTTGCTGTGATATTTCTGTGGTATGCTTAAATATATGTCAGGGTTAGACACACCAAGTTTCATGCCTATATAAATATTAGAGACACCTAGGAAAAATAATTAAGGAAATGTCTAGAAAACTTAAAAAATTC
Organism: Dendrobium huoshanense; assembly: GCA_016618105.1. NCBI lineage: Eukaryota > Viridiplantae > Streptophyta > Magnoliopsida > Asparagales > Orchidaceae > Dendrobium > Dendrobium huoshanense. The sequence goes on along the minus strand of CM028350.1, from coordinate 5,524,829 downwards.
ATAGGGGATTGTAAACACACCCAATAGGGGTGAAACTTGAACATAGTAACCTTAGTGACATCAGATACCTTAGGTTTAAATTTCACTCAATTTGGAGGTCATTAGGTTAGAAAATTGAGTATGTCAAATTTCAGTCCCTTTAACGACTTAGGAAATTCAATAAATCATTATAAATTTATATTAATTCAAAAAATACCCATAATACCTCAAATTAACCATATTTAAACTCTTAATCATTGAAAATTGAAATTATGTTAATTTGACATTAAAATCCACTTTAATTTAACTTTAATCAAAATCAATATTTAATCAATTTTAATTAATTAAAAATTATTAAAAATCCCAAAAAAACTTTAAACACTTGCTGATCTCTCCTTAGATCATTTTTGATCTTTGTAGTTGATTTCAAGAAGTTTGGGACTCATTTGGGATCAAATCACTAAAATGACCCTTAATTGAAACAATTTAATAATTTCAATAAATATCCAAACTTCCAAAATTCATAACTAATCGTAGAAAATTTCAAATCAATCAAACTCAGTGGCTAATGATTCTAATTAAAATTTAGTTTTTTTTTTTAAATTTCAAACCCCCAAAATCTGGTCAAAGTCAAAAAGTCAACATTTTGGTTAACCCTAGGTCAAAACCGGGTCAAAACTTCTAAAAATCATAACTTTTGATAGAAAACTCCAAATTGAATGTGTCAACTGTCTAACAACTCATAATAAGGTCTAGTATTTGTTAAAAATCTGAAACCCTTAAGATTAACTCTAATTTTAAAAGTTAAATTTTGACCCCTTAATTAGCATATCCGGATGACCTCCAAAACTTATTAACTCCTCCAAATTTCAGAATTTTCTTAATAGGTTAATAAAATTCCCAACTAATCTATTAAAATCAGCAACCAACTCCCTTTAATATCAATCCACTCCGTTAATTCCAACCAATTTAATTAACTTAATCAACTCCGATTGCTACTGGTAACCCAGGCCTACGAGGCTATTAGCTTAGCCCCAAAGAAGGTGAAATAAACTTCACGGCCTCGGTGTGAAACAAAGGTAGTAATTAATTAACTTTTAAAATATGTTTAATTAAAATTCTTAATTTATTAATACTTAAATTTCAATGTAAATCCCCTTTTAAGCCTTAACAAACCCAGACTTTTAGACAACTTCAACTAATAACCTACTTTAGGATCTATCCCAGCCACACGACCTTTCTCACACACTTTAGATGATGTGCTAGGATAACCAACTCTAGATCTAGGTTAGGCCGGTGTTTACTTTACTGCTGTGTGCCGGATTTTTCGTAGTTTTCACTGCATGTTGTGGATGAAATTGCTTTGCTGTGTCTGCTTACTTTTTCTGTACTCTGTGGATGGATTGATGTGTTTGGCGACTAGATTACCCTTAGGTTAGGTACGATCTAGATGTTGACACAGTTTTCTGCAGGTGGCCACGCTCATGCAGGGCAATAAAAAGGGGGCAAATAAAAAAAATGCATAAATATTATAAACTCTTTGCACAGGTGCTTCAGCTGTTAAAGCCCCCAAATCATAAAAAGAGCGTGGCCAGTGTGTTTACTTTCTTTTCTGCTCATATACAACTGCTTGGGAATAACTGCTTTTTATATATTAATTGCTTAGGATAATCCTACAGGTGAGTCTAGATTTTTATTTTGATATCAATGTAATTTGTGTAAGTGTCAAGTGTTGTGAAAGTTGATTTTGAGTTGGGATACATAGATCCAAAGCTTGGATTCCAAAGAGGAAAGGATACCCCTTTAGGGAACACTCCTTTTCCATTTGGAAATCCAAATTTGGATCATACCTCTTCCTTACCCAAAGAGGAAAGAGTGGCCTTCCCCTTAAAGGAGGTGCCCTCTTATCCATTTGGGTAATCCACTACGAAGATTCCAAGAAGATTGGAGAAAAGGAGTCAAAAGAAGAACGAGATTGAAGATTTGAGGATCTGAAGATTGAGAGTATCCCACTCAAAATAGCTTGCGTCATTATTAGTCTTGAAATCCGGGTTGTTGTCAGTGGTGCCCGGCCACTTTACCTTCTGCAAAACTCTGGTTTGTAATAAGCAAGGCAATTCTGCCTATGGACATTTATTAATTAATTTATATTTGATGTGATAATTTGATTGCCTTTAGGATTACTTGCTTTTACTAGTTTTTTTTTGGCGATTGTATGCCGCTTTTTGTTTTCGCCTGGATACGTGAGACTCGTGAGGGTGTGAAAGTTTTCTACTCATAATTTTAAAAGTCTAAAATTTTAGTGAGTCTAAATAACATAGAAAGATAACGAATCTAGGGAATTAGCTGGGGATCGACCCCGGGGTCGCATGCATATTTCTGCATTACTCTTTCCTTGCTTTAGACCCTTCCCCGCCTGCGGGTAGAGTCCGGATAGTCTGACCTATGAGGACGAGGTGCCGGACCTGGGGAAGTCCAGTCTTCTAAAAAATTATTTTATAAGTCTGTTTTAAAATTTCAAGCATACTTGATTTGGAAGTTGTCAACCAACATGCATTGCATTAGATACAAATTAAAAGAGTCAAAATTTTAATATCATAGTCCTTAGCATTTTAGCACCCAACATAAGTCAAAGGGGTCAATTAGGAGAATCTCTAGATGTCGGCCCCAATTCTTCAAAACTTTAATTATAACGTCCCTACCACTCTTTCATAAAAGACCGGATTCATCTCTTTTAAATCGATTAGGTGGTTAGCTGGCTCCCCAATCCAGGCCGGGGTAAGTCCAGACCTTGCACTTCATTAGTTAGGATCGGACGACTGTGGTCTAGTGTCCAAAATAGATTTAGGTTTCGGGGCAGATCTTTGATTATAAGACCCCAAACTTCGGGAATATAGTCCCAAATTTCTAATAAAATACTTAACTCTAATTAAAGCTTCATTTCAATCCTAAAACATAAAGCCCAACACTTAGATTAAGTTGGGACACTTCCGGATGGTTCTGGAATCTCAAGGTGTCCCCTACCTCTCCTCCTTTAACTCCGTTAATAACTGCTCAATTTTGATCCATTCCCTGTTGAATTTCCAAAAATTCACTTCCTTTTTGATATCACTCCTAGAAAATCTAATAAAATTTTGCCACTATTTTAATCGAGAGTTTTCGTAGGAGATTTTATCTCCCTACGATGTAATTAACTACGAGGGCTTGCGCTCGTAGGAAATTTAGAACCACGTACACCTGATTTTAAAAATTAATTTTTCAAAACTCAATTAGATTTCTTTGGAAAAACTTAAAATACTAGTGATCATTATTATCATATTTAAAGAATTATCATCGAACGATATTTTCTCCCTTCGGAGAGATATATCTTTCTTTGATAAGGCTTTGGATGTGAACCTAACAATCACACTTCTTGAATATTGTAGCTGGATATTCAATTGAACTTCATTTTGACCCTTCGGGGTCATATGAATTTCTCTTTAGCATCCGCTCACAATATTCAAGATGAATTTCATAATTCTAAATCTGAACGCCGTTATGAAATTTTATTTTCATCTTTCGAGGTGATATATTCTTTCTAACAGGATGATTCAATTTTAGAATTAGAATTTAACTTTAACTCCCAAAGAAAACCAATATTTTCAAAACATATTTTCAAAATTCCACCAACACCCCCTCACAAGATCCTCTCTCTCTCTCTCTCTCTCTCTCTCTCTCTCTCTCTCTCTCTCTCTCTCTCTCTCTCTCTCTCTTTCTCTCTCTCTCTCGCTCCTTTAGGTTTTCTCATGTCAAGATAGCAGCCAAAATATCTTCAAAAATGTTGAACAATAGCTCTTATAAAGAAGAGCTCAAAATAGCTCAATAATTGCAAGTTATCGACCTTATAGTCCAGGATGATAATAATATTGTCCAGAATGATCTATTCAAAATATAGATGATTGGCCAAAATACCTCTCTAAAATTGAACTGAACGATTAAAAATTGGCTTGATCATCCTATACGATCAGTTTAAATTTGAGGAAAGTCATCCAGAGCATCACCTTGAATACGAGCTGTCCGATCCTGATCGGCCAGAACATCACCCTGAATTTGTGTTGGCCGATATTTATCGTCCAGGAGAAACTAAGGGTTTTTGAATAGATCGCCTAGGACGATCGTGAGATCATCCCGGATGATGTGATTGTATCAATCATCCTTAATTGCTTCCTTGACTCGTGGATCATTTTAGGAATAATTGTGTAATATCGTCCAAGCCGATATTACGATCGTACTGGCCGATTGCCAAAAATATAGAATAACTAAATTGATCATGGAGGCTATTTCTTTTTATTTTGAGCATATCGTCCTGGCCGATACAAGTATTGTCCAGGCCGATCTGCTAATGACAGCTGCCTTAATTAAGAAATCCTGATTAGATTTTTTGTTTTAAACTCGATCGTCCAGGACGATATAAATATCATCCAGGACGTTGTGAGTAAAAATAGAAATTCTAAATCTCTCAAGTGTGTGTGTAGGGTTACTTAAAATCAGTCACTTCAAACATTACAATTGACTCAAGAAAGGGAAAAAATAAAATTACAGACTAACTCAATCCTAATCTACCCAGTCTTGAGTTAATTCTGATTTTCGTCTGACCTTTGAGTCATAAAATGTCAGTAGAGAAAGGCAGTCAAAAAGTTTGCTAATCTCAATATCATAATCCATGAAACCAAGTTTGCAACAATCCAATTATTTCAAATGAAAAGCTAAAGTTAGGATACCAAATTCCTAAGTTCTAAGTTCCCAAGAGATATCTCAAAATCCTTTTCACTGATATAGAATGTAATTCTTTTGGATCTAATTGAAATCTAGCACATGAACAAGCACTAAACTTAATATTGGGTTGGCTAGCTATCAAGTAAAATAAATATCCAATGATTCCCCTAAATTTCTTTTAATAAAAAAATTTTCCCTTTGGATCCTTATCCAATTGAATAGAAGAACTCATAGGTGTACTAATAGATTTAGCTTGTCCATTTCATACTTTTTGAGGATATCCTTAACATATTTTGACTGAGTAAGAAATATTGCTTCCTCAATTTGCTTAATGCTAAAGCCTAGAAAATAACTCAAATCTCCCATTAGGCTCATATTCTTCATATTTTGATACCCAAATAAAGGAAAAACTCTTCCCCCAATGGGGAGGTTATTCTTTTAGTTTGGGTTATAAAATGATCCAAATGTTTGCTTTTAAATGGAAAAGGACCCACCCCCGAGGGTTGTCCTTCCCTCTTCGAAAAAAAAAAATTGACCAATGTATCCCAACTTAAATGTTTAACTTTCAAAACTCTTAACATTAAAAAATTACATCATCTTCTAAAATAAAAAATTTAGACTCTCCTGTAGGGTTATCTGAAGTATTTAAATTTAAATTAATTACAAGTAGTATTTTTTTTTTTTTTTGGCATTAGAAAGTAAAATTACACTTGGACACTCTTATTTATTTGGAGTCTAAGCAACTGAAACACCTGTAATATATATAATAATTATTAATTTAGCCCCCTTTTTTACCTTGTGTAAGCATGGACACCTACAAAAAATTTAGTGAGCAACCAGAATATCCTTAACCTAACGGTAAGTTATTGCCCATCATATAAATTCAGAGATAACAGGTAAAGTAAATAGAAAATCACATCAATTAGTTTATAATCAGAACAAGTATTGAAAACTTGGAAAACCAATCACACAATGGCAAAATTAAACACCAATCTAACCTAGACAAGAGTATAATGTCCTAGAAAACAATTTAATATTTGTGCAAGAAGCTGTAAGGCTAAGGTAAATGCTAAGTTGGGTAATTTATTTAAGTTATATAGTGTTTGGGTTGGTTAAAGCTAGAAGGGAAAGTTTATTTCTGAGTTTAAATATTAATATATTAAATCTTATTGAATATATATTTTAATGGTTAAATAGTACCTTTGTTGCTTGATAGAGACATGAAGTTTATTTAACATTCATCAGGGCTAATTTCATAGCCTCAAAGGCCTGAGTTACTAAATAGTAATCAGGATTGATTAAGTTAATTTGATTTTTTTTTTTGAAGAAAGCCAAAGCTTAATAATACTAATAAAAAGAGAAAGGAACTACAAATTAGATTCCTCCTTCAATATATTAAAAAATGAAGGAGGAACCTTATTCTCAAAGCAAACATCCCAAATAAAGCTACTCACTAAAGCATAGTTAGCACATAAGTTTGCTAACTTATTGCACTCTCTACTAATGCAATTTAAAAAAACAAAATTAAATATTGTAAGAAATTCCATTCCATCATTATTGAACTTCCCATTCTTCCAAGCCTTTTTAATGTAAAAGATGATATTTGAGTTGTCTCCTTCAATGAATATGCCTTTGAATTTGAACATCCAATCTTTAATCTCCTCTTTAAGAGAATTAATGGAAAGCAACTCCAATTAAGCTATATCCCAATGCCTGAAGGATTTACCATAAGCATATAATAACTGTCCTATTCTATCTCAGAAAATAGCGGCTATACCCACCTTGTAAGATGAAAGAAGTGATGCATCGACATTAACTTTTAGCCAATTGGTTGGAGGAGGATGCCAAGCATTAGATAATCTTAACGACTGATTAACATCCCAAAAGCCCAAACTATAATGGCTATAATTGTGAGAGACCAAAGCTTGACAAATGGCATATAAGGCTATAAAGCTGGAGTTATCTTCGACACCACCATGTATCCTATTGTTCCTACTTTTCCAAGATAGAAACACAATAGTGCAATACAATTTAACCACCATACCTTTCCTTGAAACATTGGATTCTAGCAAATTAATGCAATGTTCACTGCTATTAAACATTGGAATGTAGAATCCATAACAGTTCAAATGTTGAATTTCCTCTTTGAGCTTACAACAACCACATAATATATGCTCCACATCTTCTATTGTCTCACAACCCTTGGGTAGTTAACATTTTGGATGAGTCTTCTATAGCATAAAAATTAAAGAGAAGGAATAGCATTCCTCTTCAATCTCCACTAGAAAACCTCCACCCGAGCATTTAATTTTTCCTTCTTGATCCAATTCCACATTAGATCATTTTCAGTTCCATTAGCCTCAAATTTTCTGATTAAACTTGGAATTTTCATTCCAGATTTTTGATTGATCAGCTCCAAGAAATCTACCTTTTTCTCTTAGGATATTTTAATCTGCATGATAAGATTAATAAGTTCCCTGCCAAAATCTTTGCTCAGCTCATGTTCATTCCATTTTCCATTCAGAATGAACTCTTCAAGACGTACCGGGCTGTCATCAATTCGGATAACAAATGTAGGCCATCTCTTTATAAATTTATCTAGAATGCAATTGTCTTTGATAGCATCCACAAAACTTCCATTTACTATCTTCCATTTAACTATAGGATTGAGCATTTTATATCCTTCACGCAGTAATTTAAAAGCTGCAGAAAAATAACCTCTGCTATTACCTTTCTCAAGTCTATCACCTTTTTTTGATGCCATAACCGAGTGTAATAAGAATTGATCATCTTGAATGAATCTCCATGCTAATCTACCTCGTAAAGCAGGAGTTTTAGATATGTTTGAATGTAACCCACATCCTACATACTCAATCGGTTTACACATATCAGACCAGCTAACATAATGCAATCCCTTAGAACCATTTTTCTTATTCCATATGAAGTCTCTACTTATTTTGCCCAGATCTTCTAGCATCTTTTTAGGTACTAATGAATGAGTTGTGTGAAAGGTAGGGAGTGCTATCAGCACTGATTTCACCAGAACAATCTTACAGGGTAGTGATAAGCATTTACTACCCCATTGATTGAGCTTATTAAAAGCTTTATCAATGATAAATTGAAAATCATCTCTCCTGAGTCTCCTCAATGCCATCTTAATCCCAAGGTAGTAGAATTCTTTGAAATATTTGAAGCCCATAATTCTAGATACACATCTCTTCCTTCTTCTCTCCACATGTTTCCCAAACATAATCAAAGATTTGATGTAGCTAATTTTTTGCCCAGTCCATTCACTAAATTATGAAGGATTTTCTTTACTCCCAAAACCTCTTTCCTATTAGCTTTGGAAAACATTATCACTTCTTCTACGTACAATAAACTGGAAATTCTAGGTCCCTCTGGATTAATCTTGATACCACAGGAGCTATGATGAAAAGCATTTGAAAGAAGTTGTGAGTGAAGAATAAAAAAAATGGAAGATAAGGGACAACCTTTTTGAAATCTGCTTCTTGTTTGGATCAAATTTGAACAATTGCAATTGATGATAAAAGAGAACATAGGATCTTCAACACACTCCATGATAAGTCCAAAAATTTTAGATGGGAAATTGAAGTATTCCAGTACTCTTCTTAGAGAAAACCAAGCCATGGATTCATAGGCTTGCTCCATATCAACGTTAAAGGAAACTAGGCCTTTAGTATCTTTGGAGATTCTAAGTTTGTGAAAATTTTCATGTGCCACCAAAATATGATATGATAAAGATCTCCCCTTAATTAATGTCGCTTGCACCAAAGAAATAAGTTTAGGAACGACCAAATTAAGTCTATTCAAAACCATCCTTGCTGCCACCTTGTACACTGTGTTACATAGACTAATAGGTCTATAATTGGTTGGAAGAATGGGATTTGAAACCTTGGGGATCAGAATTATAAGAGTTTCTTTCCATTCCTTATTAAGCTCTCCATGTTTAAAAAATGGCTTATAGCCTTCCAAAAGTCATCCTTGATGATATCTCAATAAAGCTTAATGAAAGTATGAGAAATTCCATCATTACCTGGGGAAGTATTCCCTCCCAATTGTTTTAAGACATCTTCTACTTCAACTAGCGATAAATTCAAATCCAGAAGAATCCCCATCCTGATTATTCAAGCAATTGATAGATGTCGGCCAACCTTCCATATTACTCCTTATAAATTCCCATTTATTTTAGAAAAACCAAATAAAAACTTCCTCCATTTGCCCTTGATCTTCCACCAACATCCCATTTTCATCTTTAACCTTTATTATCTTGTTGGAGTTCCTTCTAGCACTAGCATATGTATGAAAAACTTAGAATTACCATCACTTTCATTGAGCCACTTTACTTTGGCCCTTTGCTTCCACCAAGTATTCAATCTTGCCATGGTAGCATTTAGTTCCATTACCTTAGATTTAAGGATCCAATAGTCTTGTTCAGAGAGACTCCCTAAGGAAGACTCTTTAATTTGAAGTTCCATAATCTCATCCATGAGATCATCTTTCAACTTATTTAGTTCTTTATGCTTAGACTTGCTCCAATAGAATAATGACTTCAGGGCTCTTTTAAATTTTTTGTTGAGTACTTGAGAATAGCTTCCTTGATAATTTCTGCACCATTCCTTCATCACCACCCAAATGAAGCTTCATATGAGGCCCAACAGTTCTCAAATTTGATAATTTTATTTGAATTAGGACAGAACTTCCAGAATTGTAATAAGATTGGACAATGATCCGAGGCTATTCTAGCAAAATGTCTTTCAACCAATTGAAAAGGAGAGCTTAAAGCAGCCATATTTACAAAACACCTATCCAATCTTTTAAGGATTCTATCAGCACCGACCTTATTGTTACACCATGTAATTCTAGGATCGATAAAGCCAACTTCATGAAGATCATTATTGAGCATGCATTCCTCCATTTCCCTTGATCCTTGATGATAAACAAATCTTCTACCACCCAATTTATCCTTTTTTACACATTAGAACGTTAAAATCTCCACCAACTGCCATATGATTCCTGTCTCTTGTTCACCTATGTACTCCCATAAATCATGGTCACCTTCCACCTTTCATTATTAAGCATTTTAAGTTCACCAAGCACCATTTGGGAAGAACCATCTTCCACTGAGAAGACAATAGAATTTGTATTCCATAGCATAAGCAAGCCTCCATATAGCCCATAAGATGAAACACAGTTGAAGTCCCAACTGCTACCAATCATGCCATCAACTTCACTACTGTCAATTCCAGTTATTTTAGTTTCAGCCAAACCCACAAATTAAACCCCATTATTTTTCACAAACTACTTAAGGTATAGGGAAGCACTTCTCTTCCTTGTTCCCCTACAATTCCAAAAGGCTATGGAATTCATTAAAAAGGATTATGGGGATTACTCCCCAAGTTTCCATTTCCTTCAAGCTCCACTCTACGACTTCTTGTAGATGAATTTATTGGTCCCAGTTCTCTAAGCTGTTTTGTTCTCTTCTTCTTAGTAGATTGTACATATTCCTCTTTCCCATTAATCCCTGCACATGTCATTTCAGTGAAATTTGAATCAGTTCTTTCCATAACCTTATAATTATCTTCGATCTCTATGACTTCATTAACTTCTTTTACTGCTATTCCTTCGCCCAGATTTACATCAGTGGATGGTTCAAGTAATTCCCCATCTTCCAAGTCCACAAGAGCATTAAAACTATTTTTAATAGCCATGTTGGAAACCTTCTCCAATATGCCACCTCCTTTTATCTTATCAGCTTTACCACCTGAAGTTCTTTGATTTGTTTTACTCTGATCTTCCAAGCAATTATCTTCATTTACTCCTTTCTTAACAACAACATACATCTTTGGTTGAAACATTTTGCTGCTACTATTCACCTGGGCAGCTGGTATATTGTTCCAGTTTTTGCTGAATTTCTTCTTCCCATAGTTAACCAACATCCGAGGTCCAAAATCCTCGGTATTGGCCACCTCCTTTCCTGGCTTTTGATTATCTTCCACAGCTTCCTTCTCAACCCTGATTTTTGAATTATTCTCTCAATCAGAAAAGTTTTCTCCCTGCTTATCATTAAACTTTTGGCACACTCAGTATTGCTATATCCAATATTCCCACATTCAAAGCAAAGGTTAGGCAACCTCGCGTACTTTATCTTTTGGAAAAATTTGCCTTCTTCTCCCTCTACCCACACACCTGTAGGTAGTTTTGCATCCAAATCAATTCAGACAAAAACCCGACTGAACTCCCTTCTCGACCATTATAACATATTACTATCTATTAAGTAAGGCTTCCCCACCATGGAAGCAATAGGACATATGTTTATTTCATCCCAGCAGAATAATCGTAAATTTGGCAATATTATCCATATAGGAACTGTTATCCCTTCAAGAGAATTAGGATCAAACCTTTGAGTCAATCTCTCTATTCCAATAATGTTACCCTTGACAAACTAGGGACCGTTAGTGAGAACTGCTTCCATATGCTCCATTTCAAAAAAAGAACACAGGATCCATCCTTTGTTGGGGCTCGTAAATAGGTTGTTAAACCTATGCTATTGTCCCAAGGCTAACCAAGAGGGGGGGTGAATTGGTAATTTAAAAATTATACTTCTACTCTTGGACTTTTAGAAAACCTTTTTAATTATTAATGCAAGTTAAATTTAAAGTTTAAAAATAAACTTTTCAACCAGAGTAAATAACTTGCAATTAAATTAAATGCCAAAGAAAAATAAGAAAGAACACACCAGATTTATAGTGGTTCTGTCAAACCTTGACCTACATCAACTCCCCAGAGGTAGCCTCCGAGTATTACACTAATACCACAAAGTGACTCTCCTTTTGCCCCCACAGCAAGGCGGAGAAGCCTGTACAAAATCACTTTCACCTTCCCCGGTGCGGCGGAGGAGCCGGGTTCTTTGACATCAAAGAGATCTTCTTCTTCCCAAAACTTCCATCAAGACGACCATTGAATCCGATGGTACTGAGGTGCAAGTTGGCCAGAGCAACTGTGTGAATATCCCCTCCACACTCCCTTGAAATCCCCTCCAAGGATCTTCTCCCTCTCAAACTTCACCCTTTTCTCTCTCCCTTTCAAGTTCTCTCTTCTAGTTTTCTCCAAAAGAATGAAGACACAATGACTGTTAAAGATACACTTTATCATCCTTTTATACTCTCCAAGTGTCGGCAGAGAACCGGACCGATGTTGTTGAATTTCACTTGAGAGCCATCATAGGAGATGGGCAGAAACAAAGAGATCTTCATCTTCAAGTAACCTTGTGAATCCCTCACAAACCCCTCACTTGATCTCTCACTCTTCACTCTTACAATCTTTCCCAAACACTCACACTCAATGATCCCTCTCAAGAGAAAACAACTCCAAAGGTACTTGTAATAGTTTCTAGGACTCTTTATATAGAAAGGACAAGAAAAACTGCCCAAAAAACTGCTAATTTCATGTTTTTCTTCGCAGTGGAAAGTTCCGTACGAACCTGAGTTTGTCCAGTATGAACTATGTAAAAACTGTCTCGTACAAACCATTTGTGCATCAATACGAACTAATTTCATCCTGGGACGAAATAGGTTCGTCCTGGGATGAAAAATTTTGTCCGGTACGAACAGTTATATCAAAAGTTGGTTCCGAAAACTATAAAACATTGCCAGAACCTGCCATAGTCTATTCCCATCGTCCTGAGATGAATACACTTCGTCATGGACGATTAGGACTTATAAAAAAATAAATTTTCTTCATTTCTATTCATTCCATTACTCTTACAAGGAGATAGCTGACCTGATCGTCGCGGACAAACTAGATTCGTCCTGTATGATTAGTACAAATAATTTAAGATCTCTTTAAGTGTGTGTGTTTTAATTCACTCAATTTACAATCACTCCCTTTCAAGTTTATTTCTAAGAAAAATACAAGCTTCAAATCATAGAGTATCTCATGATGAATTGATTTTGAAGTCTTTGTTTGTCTGGAGTTCGATTGTCCTGAAACGTTAGTCCACACAAGAGCAAATACAAATCTTCTAATAAGTGTTAGGAGATAGCTACACATAAAACAATAATATTTGGAATCATCAAAACTATACAAGTTGTAAGAATGTAAAACATGCAAATAGCAACTCTCTTAACAATCTCTCCCTTTTTGATGATGGCAAAATAATTATTGTTTGTATAATTTCAAATTCTAAGAATCTCCTAAACTCCCCATGAATTGATGAACACATTAAAATAAGGAGGCAATTGATTAAAAATTTTTTTTTCAAAACTTTTAAACAAAACAAAAACAAAGACATAACAAAACAAAATAAACACACATAAGATAACATACATACAATACGATAGAACAAATAATTTCTCCCCCTTTTTGACAACAGCAAAAAGAGAAGAAGAAAAATAATAGAAATGTAATAAGTCATATGAGAAACCTTTGATAATTGATCCTGAAAGTGTTTGAGATAAATTTGCAAATAAACTTAAAGATATTAGGCAAATAAAATGATTCATATGATTTAAGAAGATATATAACTTCGATAATAAAAATAAATTATCAAAAACATGTGTCAATTTAGTCATTGAGATAAAGAATATCATTGCAAAAAAGGATGAATATAAAATTTATATACTAGAAATCTCAATACTAAATAAAATCATGCAGAATATTAATTTGAATTAAAAGATTGAAAGATTAAGAAAAGATTTTGAGCAAAATACCACTTGTGGCACTTTGCACATCTTTTCAATATTCGTGGCACTTTTTGTGCATCTTTTTACAAGTGGACTAATTTTGTGCCTCTTTTTTAATTTGTGAACTTTTGCGCATTCTTTTGATTTTTGTACATTTTCAAGTGTATTCTCAATCTTTCCAAAATCAATAATCTAAAATTTCAAATTTCTTTAAGTACAATAATATTTATATTGATAATAGAAATACGAAATAAGAAAATATCACAATTGCAATAATAATATAAAAATTTAAATTAGTCTAACAAGAGACATGATTGACATTGTTAATTATATCAAGTTATAAACACAACTTAAATTTAGAAAAATTAGATTTTCTTATGAATTCAAATTTATATTGCAGTTCAAGGTATATCACTTGTAAGATCAAAAGTTTTAGGGATTTTCATATAGGCTAACGAACATTTAAAACACAGAACAAAAACACTGAAACATTCAAAAAATCTAAAGCAATTCAAGTAAAAAAAAACTAAACAAAACACAAGAACATAAACTATAAAAATCTTCATATCACATTCCAAATGTCTCACAAAAAGATGTTATTAAAAATTGAATCTACTCGTATAGCCATTTATATGCGTACAGAAGTAATACAAATCATTCTGGACGATCGGAAGATCGTACAATATGATATGTATTGGAAAAATTAAATAATACGCAATTAGTCAAAACCAACTATCAACTTGCTACAAAATTCATGTACTACGAATAGAATACTTAAAAAATTTTGCATAATCTATCAAAAACATGGAATCTGATGTGAAAACATTTCAAAATCATACAAAACACTAAAACAAAAAAACACACAAAACAAACAAAAATAAAATTAACAAATAAAAAAACATGCACATAGAAACACATAAACAAAGGGTTTAAACATCATTTTGCTCCTGGTTTGATGATTCAGAAGCTAGATCTGCCCAGGAGATTTTTTGCTTTTCTTTATTATCCCTTTTTACAATTTGCTTAGCTTTACCTTTTTCTTTAGCAGGAAGAGTTTTCAAATTAAGGCACTGACTTTTCAGATGTCCAGATTTCCTACATCCAAAGCAAATAAGATTTGAAGAAATCTCAACATTCTTACCATTTTTACCTTTATTCCACTTTTATTTAAGCTTATGTTTATGCTTTAGTGGACTTTTCAATTTCCTTGTTAAGTCATCGCTTTTCTCACCAACTAAGCCACTTTTTCCATGTCTTCCACTTTTAGCATTATTGTTTCACCTGCATCCAAAAGTCTTTGACCCAAACATTGCTCATAGGCAATGAGTGAGCCAATGAAATTATCAATAGAATATTCATTCAAATTTTTTGATTCACAAATAGCAACAACTTTGGCATCAAACTTGTCAAGTAAACAATGTAGAATTTTATTAACTATTTCAAAGTTTGAAAATTCTTTACCTAAAGCATGCAATGATGTTATAATTTGAATAAACCAAGTATGCATGTCAAAGATCGTCTCATAAGGTTTCATGCTAAAGAGTTCATAGTAATGCATCAAAAAATTCAACTTAGATTGCTTGACTTCACTAGTACCTTCATATGTAATGCATAAACTGTCCCAAATTTCCTTGCTGGTAGTACATGTAGAGATTCTAATATAATCTTCAGAATTTAAAGCACAAAATAAATAATTCATACATTTAGCATGTAATTCAGCATAAATTTGTTCTACTCTACTCCATTCAGAAAAAGGGGTCTCAGTTTTGATTCCATCTATAATACGTGACGGTACAGAATAACCATTTTGAATCATATGCTACATTCGATAATCTATTGATTAAAAGAAAGTAGACATTTAAATTTTCCAAAAAATCAAAAGAAATATTTTCAAATAAAGGTGGTCTAACAATCGAATATCCTTCTAATGTTTTACGGTTTCTAAAATTAGCCATACTCATTTTTCAGATAGTAGTTTAAGCTTATGATTTTGAAACAAAGCTCTGATACCACTTGTTGGGGCTCATAAATAGGTTGTTAAACCTAAGCTATTGTCCTAAGGCTAACTAAGAGGGGGGGGGGGGTGAATTGGTAATTTAAAAATTATAATTCTACTCTTGGATTTTTAGAAAACCTTTTTAATTATTAATGCAAGTTAAATTTAAAGTTTAAAAATAAACTTTTCAACCAGAGTAAATAACTTGCCATTAAATTAAATGCTGAAGGAAAATAAGAAAGAACACACCAGATTTATAGTGGTTCGGTCAAACCTTGACCTACGTCCACTCCCCGGAGGCACCCTCCGAGTATTGCACTAATACCACAAAGTGACTCTCCTTTTGCCGCCACAGCAAGGCGGAGAAGCCTGTACAAAATCACTTTCACCTTCCCCGGTGTAGCGGAGGAGCCGGGTCCTTTGACATCAAAGAGATGTTCTTCTTCCCAAAACTTCCCTCAATACGACCCTTGAATCCGATGGTACTGAGATGCAAGTTCGTCGGAGAAACTGTGTGAATATCCCATCAACACTCTCTTGAAATCCCCTCCAAGTATCTTGTCCCTCTCAAACTTCACCCTTTCCTCTCTCCCTTTCAAGTTCTCTCTTCTAATTTTCTCCAAAAGAACAAAGACACAATGACTGTAAAGATATACTTTATCACCATTTTACACTCTCGAAGTGTCGGCAGAGAACCAGACCGATGTTGTTCAATTTCACTTGAGAGCCTTGATAGGAGATGGGCAGAAACAAAGAGATCTTCTTTTTCAAGTAACCTTGTGAATCCCTCACAAACCCCTCACTTGATCTCTCACTCTTCACTCTTACAATATTTCCCAAACACTCACACTAAATGATCCCACTCAAGAGAAAACAACTCCAAAGGTACTTGTAATAGTTTCTAGGACTCTTTATATAGAAAGGACAAGAAAAACTACCCAAAAAACTACTAATTTCATGTTTTTCTTCGCAGGGGACAGTCCCATACGAACCTGAGTTAGTCCCGTATGAATTGAGTAAAAACTATCCTGTACGAACCATTTGTGCATTAGTATGAACTAATTTCATCCTGGGATGAAATAGGTTCGTCCTTGGATGAAAAATATCACCCGGTGCGAACAGTTATTTTAAAAGTTGGTTCCGAAAATTGCAGAACGGTTCTAGAAACTGCCATAGTTGGTTCCCATCGTCCTGGGATGAATACACTTCATCCTGGACGATTAGGAATTAGAAAAAAAATAAATTTTCTTCTTTTTCTATTCGTTCCATTGCTCTTACAAGGAGATAGCTGACCTGATCGTCCCGAACGAACTAGGTTCATCTCGTACGATCAGTATAAATAATTTAAGATCTCCTTAAGTTTGCATGTTTTAATTCACTCAATTTACAATCACTCCCTTTGAAGTTTATTTCAATGAAAAGTACAAGCTTCAAATCATAGAGTATCTCATGATGAATTGATTTTGAAGTCTTTGTTTGTCTGGAGTTCGATTGTCCTGAAATGTTTGTCCACACAAGAGCAAATACAAATCTTCTAATAAGTGTTAGGAGATAACTACACATAAAACAATAATATTTGGAATCATCAAAACTATACAAGTTGCAAGAATGTAAAAAATGTAAATAGCAACTCTCTTAACATCCTTTTCCTAGGACAGTAAGGTGAAATTTACCATATTGTTCCCATTGTTTCCTCAATTCATAGCTAATTGAAGAAAATGGGATATCTCCTCCAAAAATTTTGACCACCAGGGATTTGTTCAGTTTTTTAAAATTTTCACAAACTTTCTCCACATGAAGTTAGACAGTACGACCATCTTCAGCAATGCAGTTACCGAAATCCAGATCAGTAACTTTAATGTTTTTATTTTTAGACCATATATTCTGAAGGATACCAGAATTTGGCCTTTTGTGCATTTCCTCAATCACCTCTTTGCACCTTGCGAGCTCTCTAGTAGTGCAAACACGCACTTCTTCCAGATCCGAAATCAAATTCCCTTCTTCTACATTATTATTCTTCACTACAGAACACTCAGGTTCATTAGCAGCAATGGTCTTCCTCAATAGGGTATCTAAATTCACCTTCATTTCTGCCTCCTTCCCAGCCTCTGTTGATCTGATCTCCGATGTTGAACTTGGAATCATAACATTTGTCTTCTCTCTATGTTTCTTGATCGGCCACCCAAAATTCTCCAGATACTCCATTAATTTGCTTTTGCCCTTACCAGGTACTTAGAGGGATTGTTTCTTCATCATATGTCCTCCTTCATTAATGGTCAAAGGTAGAAGTTAATTTGATTAAATGATAAAAAATAGTGGATGATTTGGAATCCAATTGTTTCATTTTTTATTTGAATGATTAAATTAGAAATTTCTAGATTTTTATGTAAATTATTGAATTTCAAAAACTTTGGAAATATTTAATAATGTTAATTAAAGGGTTGAAAGTTTTCTTTTAGAATTAAAGTGATTTGTGAATTTTTAATATATTTTTTAAATATTAGGACTTAATATGAGTAAATATACTTTGAGTTTACTAAATTTGAGATATGTTATATTAAGTTATGATTTTCTAAACTTACTAACCATAAACCCGGATTCTAATCTTAAGATAGACACAATTCAACTTTGAAAGATGTCATTTTCTCTTTGGAATCATAATTTAGACTAATGTATCTAAACTCAAATGTTTAACTTTCACAACTCTTGACATTAAATAAATTACATCTTCTTCTAAAATAAAAAAAATTTAGACTCACCTGTAGGGTTATCCTAAGTATTTAAAATCAAATTAATCACAAGTACTTTATATATTTACATTAGAAAGAAAATTACACTTGGAGACTTTCTTTTTTTATTTGGAGGCTAACCAGCTGAAACACCTTTAATATATAATAATAATTATTAATTTAGCCTTTTTCATTACTCTACGCAAACATGGCCAGCTGCAAAAAAAAAAAGTGAGCAACCAGATCGGTGTTAACATAAGGGTAAACTATTGCCCATCACTTAAATTTAGATATTGCAAATTCTTTCCTCATTTTTTTTCGATCATTGCACTCTTCTCTCCCTTGCCGATTCTTGGGCAATTTAGGGCTTGCGTTCGAAAGCTTGCTTTTGTTCCTTTGGTGATATGTTTTTCATTTTTTTAACAGTTGTAATTGTTGGCTTTTATTTGATACTTTTATGGTTTTTGTTTAAGGTTATCTTTCAGATTTTTGGCTTTTAAAGATGATGACTCCATCATCTATCCCCCCGATAACTTCTAACCCTGATGGTATGTCTCGGACCTTCAAGGTTGTCATCTCTAGCTCTTCTTCTATCTGCTCTCATTTGTTCTCAACTCTTTCTCTCTCTAGAGTGGTTCTAGAGTGAGAAGCTTTGGGATGGTTAGAGGGGGTGGCCTTAGGTCACCTCCTCCAAATGGGGGAAATGGAGGTAGAGGCGGCGGCAAGAAGGATGGTAGACAAGGAAATAGGTGGCAAGTGCTTGCTACTGAGGATGCCGACGGTGGTGGGCCGGCAGCACAAGCCCCTAGGGTCGGGTTTCTGGCCAGATCTACGGGTATTGGCCGTTTTTCAACCAACTCTAGCAAGGGAACGGCTCCTCTTGGAGCTTGGGAGGAGAAGGGGATCAAGGCCTCTAACCCTTCAAGACCAGGCAAGGAGAATGCTCAGGAGTCAAGCATGGTTACAGCCTCTAAGGGATCGGCGGCTCTTGCTAGGGAGGGACCGACCACCACCTTCACGCCTCTGCAGGGGAACATCGAGCTGGGCATCACGTCGCCAATAACCAAGCCTAGAGCAGTTTGAGAGCTTATCATGAGCTCCATCGGCATATCACCTCCTAAAGGGGCTGCTTGTGATGCTGCCTCTCGACAGGAGGAAGGCCCCAACTAGGCTATGGACGGGAGCTTCTACAGCCCGAGCAATGGCTCCCCACGTGCGAGCAGCCATGGTATGGAGGACGAAGAACCTGCTGAGTCCGACCAGGAGGTGCATGAAACCAACAAGATGGAGGAGTTGATGGATTCTTCGGGCTCCCAAATTGATATGGACGACGATAGCTGCACTCGGGTTGAGCTGCAGCTTCAGGCATTGGAGGAAGCTCTCCATCCTGAGAATCATGTGGCTGATTCGTGGGCTGATTGCACAGAGCTTGAGGTGCATCCTGATCTAGGATTTGCTTTGACTGGGGAAGAGATTGTTGGGGCGATGGACTGCACTATGAATGAGTGCAATACTGCTAGTCTTAGGTGTGATCAGCCCCTTGGTTCTGCCGAGAGAGACAATAAATCTACTGGCGCATGCCCCCAAGGTGTTTGTGGTAATGTCTCCAAAGCTCAGAACTTGCCAAGACCTCCACTGTAGCCATTACAGGCCCCGATCCTGCAGCCAAACGGGTTTTCCAATGGACCCTTTGCATGGAGTAAGGTTCAGCATGTGCCAATTGCTCGCCTGAGCCGTGAGCAGTGGATTGCCAAGGATAGTCTTTGCATTGAACCTGAAATTGGCTCTGTCAATGTCAACATTTCAAGACTTGATAAAGCAATCGTTGCAAAGCTAATGGGGCGTCGGATCTCTTTCCCTTTCCTTCTTGAAGAGCTGAAACGGAGATGGTATCATTTTGGGGATTTTGAGATCATCACCGTTGCCGTTAATACTTTCATTTTCCTATTTCAAAGCGTTGAGACAAGGGATGTCGTTTTGGCTAGTGGGCCATGGATCGTGGCCGAAAATATCATAGGTTTGGACAAGTGGACCTCCACTTTTTCTTCCTCGTCGATGCAAGGACTCCATTCTCAAATCTGGGTTCGTTTGCTGCAACTACCGTTGATTTATTGGGATGTTAACAACATCACGCGCATTGCTATTGGGATTGGGGAGCCTCTTTGGATGGATTCTCATACGAGCACATGGTGTAAGTCATCATTTGCAAGCATTTTTGTAAGGATTGATCATTCCCAAAAACTGCTCCTGGGAGTTTGGATTAATGGTATCCATGGGAGATTCTTCCAAAGAATTGAATACGAAGGGCTCACCAACTTCTGCTTTGACTGTGGGTACATTGGTCACGCAAACGGGAAGTGCTCGTCGAAGAATAATGGGGGGGGGGGGGGTGCGACCCCCACTAGTGCTCGGGTCTACCATCCCAGCAAGGCCCAACCAAAGGACCTACCCGTGACTGGCCACCCTAGTGTGTTGCAAATCTTTTTTTCATGGCTTATGTTTTGATGATTGACAAACAATACTTTTCTTGGATAGCTTGTTGCTTCTAACTTTTCAGGAATCGACGATCGGACAATCAAAAAGGAGCCAAGTTCAGGAATGCGTAGGTTTAGGGTTGAGTCAGTCTGTACTTTTATTTTTACCTTTTGAGTCCACTTGTAATAGTCAAAAAGACTGATACTTTGTGACCCTTCACACACACACTTGAGAGAATTAGAAATTCTGTTTTTACTCATATCGGCCCGGACGATATCTTTGATCAGCCTGGACGATCAGCTTAAAACAGAAAGTCTAATTAAGGGTTCTTGATTAAGGCAGCCAACGTTAACCTATCGGCCTGGACGATACGTGTATCGGCCAGGACGATAAGCTCAAAACAGAAAGAAGTAGCCGCCATAGACAAGTATGGTATAGCATATCTTTAAATTATCGGCCAGGACGATCCTCGGATCGGCCTGGACGATATTAACAAATTATACCATAATTGTTCTGGAAATTAAGGAAGTAATTAAGGATGATTGATACGATCATATCGTCCTGGACGATCGCAGGATCGGCCAGGCCGATATAGTCAAAAACCTTAAGTTACTTCAGGACGATCAGTATCGGCAAGCCCGTATTCAGGGCTATTGTCAGGACGATTTTCATCTGATTTGAACTGATCGGCCAGGACGATCATGAGATCGGCCTGGACGATCAAGCTATTTTTCAATCATCCAGATGAGCATCCAGGGCTATGCTCTGGCCGATCTTCATTGATTTGTACTGATCGGCCAGGCCGATGTCCAGATCGGTCTGGACGATAAAGTCGGCAACTTGCAATTAATGAGCTCTTTTGAAGCTCTTCTATTTAAGAGCTCTTGTTCAACAATTTTTGAAGACCTTTGGCTGCTGCCTTGACCTGAGAAGACCTTGAGGAGAGAAAGAGAGAGAGAAGAGAGAGAGAGGATCTTGTGAGGGGGAGCTTGTGAGGGGTTTCACAAGGGTTGCTTCAAGGATCTCTCTGCGTCGTCTTCGTCTAGAGTTTCTCGTCCGTGGAAGGGTCGGTAGAGGTAAGGAGTTGTGCTTTTGGTTCTGGTTCTCTGCCAGCTTCAGGAGGAAGCAAAAGGAGATAGGTTCTCTGCCTTGCCGGGGTGGCAAAAAGGAGATTCTTGTGAGGGTTTCTCCACCTAGCCGTGGGGGCTAAAGGAGAGTCACTTTTTGTTTAGTGCAATACTTGGAGGGTGCCTCCAAGGAGTGGACGTAGGTCGAGTCGACCGAACCACTATAAATCTCTGTGTTTCTTTTCTTGCTTCCGCACGTTTAATTCCGCATTATTTTCGTGGTGTGATTTGGTTTTATGTGACTTTATTTCTTTGTTTAAAAACGAAGTTTTTAAAATACCAATTCACCCCCCCTCTTGGTTAGTTTGGGACTAAGTTCATAGGGCTTAACATCCCCATCGAACTTTCAAGTGGTATCAGAGCTCGTTTCGAAAATTAAAGTTTAAAAACTTTTTGAATTTGATCCATGTCTAACTTTGGGAATCGCAACACTACGGATGGGTATTCTATTACCCGACCTCCTCTGTTCGATAACCTACCTTTTGATTTCTAGAAAACTCGCATGTCAACTTTTTTACAATCTACTGATTATCGCATGTGGATGCTTATTCAAGAAGGTTATTCTCCACCTTCTCGTGAAATTAACGGTTTTAAAACTGAAGTTGCTTTTACCGAATGGACTTTTGATGAACGAGATTTAGCTCAACTAAATGCGAAATGTTTGAATTGTTTTTTCTGTGCTTTAAAATCTGAGGATTACATGCGTGTTTCAACTTGCAAAACTGGTAAAGAAATTTGGGATAAATTGTGCATTACTTATGAAGGCACTAATGAAGTTAAACAATCCCGTTTAAACATTCTCTTGCATGACTACGAACTTTTTCGTATGAAATCTCATGAATCAATTTCTGACATGTACACTAGGTTTACTCAGATTGCTACCTCATTGCATGCACTAGGAAAAGAACTCTCGAACTATGAAAAAGTTAACAAGATTTTGAGATGCTTGCCTTCATCCTATGATGCAAAAATTACTGCAATCACTGAATCTAAAGATTTAAACACCTATTCTATTGATAACTTGCTTGGCTCACTCATTGCTTACGAGCAAGGGGTGAATCAAAGAAATCTTGATGTAGGTGAGAAGAAAAAGGAGAAAACCATTGCATTGAAGGCACACAAATCGGATTCTGAATCTTCCGGGTCTGAAAGCGATGGAGTTGCCTTCATCACAAGGCAATTCAAAAGCTTTCTAAGGAAGAAACAAAAGCATCATCAAAGTTGGAGAAAAGGTAAGGATCATAAACATACTAAAGGATCTTCTGATGTTGTTTGTTTTGAATGCAGGAAACCGGGACATGTAAGAGCCGATTGTCCTACACTTCAAGATCATTCAAGCAAGGAAAAGGAAAAAGGTGAGGAAAAAGCTAAGTCTAGGAAAGAGAAAAAGAAAATCCAAAGAGGCTTCTGGGCAGAATCTGGTACTGATTCCTCTGAGACTGAACCAGAGGAAGAGACTACAAACTTGTGTTTCATGGGAGAAAATCAAAGTGATGAGGAAGAGGTATGTAGACCAACCTATGATGAATTATTTGAAATTTGTGAAAAAATCCATGCATCATATAGGAAATTAAAGAAAACTCATGCTAGCCTAAAATTAGAACATTCAAATCTACAAAAAGAGCATGAAGTTTTTCTCAAAGATCATGCAACGATTGATTCAAATCACATGGCTCTCCTTGATGAATTTGATGAATTAAACAAGAAGCATTTGGAATTAGTTGATAAAAGCAATGCATTAAAAGCTTCACACACCTCACTTAATGATGATCTTAAGAAATCTAAAGAGATTGAGAAAAATTTGAGGATTGAGAATGATGCATTGAAAAGAACTAACTTGAGAATTCAAAATGATTTGGAAACATGTAAGAAATCTAGGATGACATCTACTTTTAATCAATTGCCAAAACCTAGAGAGAGGCATTATAACTCAAATCACTTAAGAAATCCCTTTCCTGAAGTTAGATGTTTTTCTTGTGGCATGCTAGGACATATCTCACACACTTGCACAATTCATCATAGTTCACATTGGGTGTGGAGACCTAAGATGCATGTTCCACAGCATACCACACATGCATTGCATTCTTCTCTTCATAAGAAGGAACCCAAACCTGCTTGGGTTCCTAAAACTAACATTTGATAATTTTGCAGGAAGCCTCTCACAAAAGACCTCGTGAGAGTATGTGGTACCTGGACAGTGGATGCTCTCGACATATGACTGGTGACGCTAGCCAGTTTGTTGTACTAGAATCCAGGACTGGAGGCAAGGTTACTCTTGGAGACAACACCACCAGGAAGGTGGTAGGAGCAGGTATAATCGGTAATTCCAAGAACCTAATGATTGAAAATGTTTTGCTTGTAGATGGATTGAAGCACAACCTGCTAAGCATCAGTCAATTCTGTGACAAAGGCTTCATCGTACAATTCTTCACGAATTCATGCATTGTAAGTTTAAGTAACAACACCATTTTGCAAGGAAAGAGGGTAAACAACGTCTATATGCTTGATTTAAATAGCATTGAATGTGCTGCTTCTTTTTGCTTAAAAACTGTCATTGATGATTCTTGGTTGTGGCACAGGAGGCTTTGTCATGCAAGTATGAAAACCCTTAGGAAAGTGACCCAAAAGGACCTAGTTAGAGGTGTCCCCAAACTTAAGTTTACAAAAGACCACCTTTGTGATGCTTGTCAACTAGGAAAGCAAATTCACTCCTCTTTTCATCCCATAAAGGACATTAGCACCTCTAGACCTTTAGAAGTCCTTCACATGGATTTGTTTGGACCCATTAGCATAGCAAGTTTGGGAGGGAAAGTCTATGGTTTTGTGATTGTTGATGACTACTCGAGGTTCACTTGGACTAGATTTCTTTCTCATAAAAATGAGTCTTTTGAGGAGTTTAAAACTTTTTCTACTTGGATTCAGAAGAAGCTAGGATGTGAGATTTTGACCATCCATAGTGATCATGGGGGAGAGTTTGAAAATGAAAGATTTGGAGATTTTTGTGAGGAGAAGGGGATTAGCCACAATTTTTCAGCTCCTAGGACTCCTCAGCAGAATGGAGTAGCTGAAAGGA
The DNA here is from genome assembly GCA_016618105.1 of Dendrobium huoshanense. Lineage (NCBI taxonomy): Eukaryota > Viridiplantae > Streptophyta > Magnoliopsida > Asparagales > Orchidaceae > Dendrobium > Dendrobium huoshanense. Next base: position 5,499,993 of record CM028350.1, on the reverse strand, counting down.
AGAACCGGACCTTGGTGGAAGCCGCTAGAGCCATGCTTGCTGAGTATTCACTTCCAAAATACTTTTGGGCTGAAGCGGTTAACACAGCTTGTTATGTGTTGAATAGGGTGAATGTTAGAGTCAAGTTAGAAAAGACACCCTATGAGATCCTTAAGGGTAGAACACCTAATCTTTCCCACCTTCATGTCTTTGGTTGTAAAGTTTTCATTCACAATAATGGAAAGTCTCACTTGGGAAAATTTGATCCTAAATCTGATGAAGGAGTTTTCTTAGGATATTCTAGTGTTGGGAAATCTTTTAGAGTGTTTAACAAGAGAACCTTGATGGTGGAAGAGACAACCCATGTAGTTTTTGATGAGTCTGATCATAAGAAGCATGGAGTAGATGATGATGATGTTGGAGAGATTACAAGTGGAGTAGAAAATTTGGGGAAGGGGAATGAGCACCTAAGTAATGGAGGAGTAGAAGGAGTCACCCAAGGAATAGAAACTTTTGATGAAAGGGGAGAAACTTCACTCACTTTGCCTAAAGATTGGAGATACTCTACTAGTCACCCCAAGGATTTGATCTTAGGAGACCTTTCTAGTGGAGTTAAGACTAGACATGGACTTAGGAAGGAGGTGAACCACTCTGCCTTTATCTCTATGACTGAACCCACCACCATTAACCAAGCCCTATCTGATGAGTTTTGGATGTTAGCAATGCAAGAAGAGTTGAATCAATTTGTAAGGAATGATGTTTGGGAACTTGTGGAAAGACCTAAGGGACAAAGTGTAGTTGGAACAAAGTGGGTATTTAAGAACAAAGTGAATGATTCAGGAGTGGTGGTGAGGAATAAAGCAAGATTAGTGGCTAAGGGGTACAATCAAATAGAAGGGATAGACTTTGAGGAAACTTTTGCCCCTGTAGCTAGATTGGAAGCCATTAGAGTGCTATTAGCCTTTGCTTGTTATAAAGGATTTAAGCTTTTTCAAATGGATGTCAAGAGTGCCTTTTTAAATGGGGAGATAAAAGAAGATGTGTTTGTAGAACAACCTCCAGGTTTTGAGAGTTCTCTATTTCCAAATCATGTGTTTAAATTAAAAAAGGCTTTGTATGGTTTAAAACAAGCACCTAGAGCTTGGTATGAGAGGCTTAGCACATTCTTACTAGAGAGGGAGTTTGTCAAGGGGAGCGTAGACACCACCCTTTTTCTTAAAAAAGTTGGAGATGATTTACTCATTGTTCAGATTTATGTTGATGATATACTCTTTGGATCTTCAAATAAAAATTTGTGTGATGACTTTTCTAAAACAATGAGTAGAGAGTTTGAAATGAGTTTAATGGGAGAATTGTCTTACTTTTTGGGGTTTAGCATAAAACAATTGGAAGATGGCACTTTTCTAAATCAAACAAAATACATAAAAGACATTTTGAAGAAATATGAGATGGACAAAGCCAAGCCAATTAACACTCCCATGACTTCTAGTGCTCCGTTGGATAAGGACCCAAGTGGTAAGTCTGTTGATCAGAAGAAGTATAGAGGCATGATTGGATCTTTACTTTACTTGACTGCAAGCCGACCTGACATTATGTTTAGTGTTTGTCTTTGTGCTAGGTTTCAAGCCGACCCTAAGGAATCCCACATGACTGCTATTAAAAGGATTTTTAGATACCTTTTGGGGACACAAGGATTAGGGATTTGGTACCCTAGACATAGCACTTCTTTTGAGATTATTGGTTTTTCTGACTCTGATTTTGCAGGATGCAAGGTGGATAGAAAGAGCACCTCTGGAACTTGTCAATTCATTGGACAATCCTTGGTCTCTTGGTCTAGTAGAAAGCAAAATTCTGTTGCACTTTCCACTGCTGAAGCTGAATACATTGCTCTTGGAAGTTGTGTGGCCCAAGTTCTTTGGTTAAAACAACAGGTATTGGATCTAGGAGTACATGTAAGCACCATCTCAATTTTTTGTGACAACACTAGTGCCATATGCATCTCTAAAAATCCTATCCAACATTCAAGAACTAAACACATTGACATTAGGCATCACTTTATTAGAGATCATGTGACTAAGGGAGACATTGAGTTACACCATGTGACAACTGAAAACCAACTGGCAGACATCTTTACTAAACCACTGGCCTTCGACACTTTCAGCTCTTTAAGGACCAGATTGGGTGTGATTGACATAAATGCATGAAAACTTTCTTTTTCTTTCTTTTATTCCTTTTGTAGTCTTCTTTTTCTTTTCATGTACCTTAGTTTTAGATCTTCACTGATATGATATCTCTTGTCTTGTCTTTAACAATTTGTAGTTAATATGTTTTCATCCACTTAATCCCTAAATAGTATGAATATCTTGTGATTGTGTCTCTTTACCTAACTTAGTATTAGTGGCATAATTTTCTTTTCTAATCAAAAGTCTATCTCAAAATAAAAAATTGCTTATGAAACTAAGATTCTTTCTAAAGCTTGCTTAAGCAAATCTATCTTATATTTACAATGATTAAAAGTTTTTTTGTCACCTCATGATCACTCGTTACTCTTGTCTTCAATTATTAATCCTGCTTGTGGTAATTCTTCCCTATGTTAGAGAGAGAGCTCCTATTCTCTAATATCTGAGAAGATATATTCACAACTAAGTTTTTTAAAAGAATTTAAAAGGGAATCTAGCTTGCAAAAATAAAAAAAAATTTGGCCAATGATGCCAACAAAAGAAGCGCAAAGACGCCAAAAATTGAAAAATCTATAAAAGGATGCGCAAAGCACCACAACATTGACAAGAGGCATAAAATGAGCCCACTCAAAAGCAAGCTATTCTCTCTTTTTATATCTTTTAGAACTTAGAAGTTTTGATTCTCAAAGGCTTGATCTCGATTATCATTCGATTATGACAAATCTACCTCATTGTTTTATGGAGATATTTTCCTTATGCCAAGTGGTGGGTAGATTCTTTTTTTCATATCCAATTAATTATTTGAGTTAGGTTATTGATTTCAAAAGACGATTCTACCCTAAGACAACGTTTTGGCTAAGGGTAAACCATGAACGGATATTCTCCTATTCTATGGATTAAATGAGATTGGTAATACGTTAACTCACAAATTTTTAAATCAATCACATGAAATACTATATCATTGATGTGCCTTGTTTAAAAAAAAAAAAAAAAAAAAAAAAAAAAAAAAAAAAAAAAAAAAAAAAAAAAAAAAAAAAACGGAGAAGTTTATGAGGAGAACCTCTTTTACTATACTTTCATGTACCCTCCTTTTTGATATGTCAAAAGGGGGAGAAGTTTATGAGGTTATTTTGGTTGCTATTAAATTTTTAGTGTTTTGCCATCATCAAAAAGGGGGAGATTGTTGCAAATCTTTTTTTCATGGCTTATGTTTTGATGATTGACAAACAATACTTTTCTTGGATAGCTTGTTGCTTCTAACTTTTCAGGAATCGACGATCGGACAATTAAAAAGGAGCCAAGTTCAGGAATGCGTAGGTTTAGGGTTGAGTCAGTCTGTACTTTTATTTTTACCTTTTGAGTCCACTTGTAATAGTCAAAAAGACTGATACTTTGTAACCCTTCACACACACACTTGAGAGAATTAGAAATTCTGTTTTTACTCATATCGGCCCGGACGATATCTTTGATCGGCCTGGACGATCAGCTTAAAACAGAAAGTCTAATTAAGGGTTCTTGATTAAGGCAGACAACGTTAACCTATCGGCCTGGATGATACGTGTATCGGCCAGGACGATAAGCTCAAAACAGAAAGAAGTAGCCGCCATAGACAAGTATGGTATAGCATATCTTTAAATTATCGGCCAGGACGATCCTCGGATCGGCCTGGACGATATTAACAAATTATACCATAATTGTTCAGAAAATTAAGGAAGTAATTAAGGATGATTGATACGATCATATCGTCCTGGACGATCGCAGGATCGGCCAGGCCGATATAGTCAAAAACCTTAAGTTACTTCAGGACGATCAGTATCGGCCAGCCCGTATTCAGGGCTATTGTCAGGACGATTTTCATCTGATTTGAACTGATCGGCCAGGACGATCGTGAGATCGGCCTGGACGATCAAGCTATTTTTCAATCGTCCAGATGAGCATCCAGGGCTATGCTCTGGCCGATCTTCATTGATTTGTACTGATCGGCCAGGCCGATGTCCAGATCGGCCTGGACGATAAAGTCGGCAACTTGCAATTAATGAGCTCTTTTGAAGCTCTTCTATTTAAGAGCTCTTGTTCAACGTTTTTTGAAGACCTTTGGCTGCTGCCTTGACCTGAGAAGACCTTGAGGAGAGAAAGAGAGAGAGAAGAGAGAGAGAGGATCTTGTGAGGGGGAGCTTGTGAGGGGTTTCACAAGGGTTGCTTCAAGGATCTCTCTGCGTCGTCTTCGTCTAGAGTTTCTCGTCCGTGGAAGGGTCGGTAGAGGTAAGGAGTTGTGCTTTTGGTTCTGGTTCTCTGCCAGCTTCAGGAGGAAGCAAAAGGAGATAGGTTCTCTGCCTTGCCGGGGTGGCAAAAAGGAGATTCTTGTGAGGGTTTCTCCACCTAGCCGTGGGGGCTAAAGGAGAGTCACTTTTTGTTTAGTGCAATACTTGGAGGGTGCCTCCAAGGAGTGGACGTAGGTCGAGTCGACCGAACCACTATAAATCTCTGTGTTTCTTTTCTTGCTTCCGCACGTTTAATTCCGCATTATTTTCGTGGTGTGATTTGGTTTTATGTGACTTTATTTCTTTGTTTAAAAACGAAGTTTTTAAAATACCAATTCACCCCCCCTCTTGGTTAGTTTGGGACTAAGTTCATAGGGCTTAACATCCCCATCGAACTTTCATAGTGGATCGGATCAACCTGCTAGGGACGACCCCCTTGACCGTGAGGAGCAAGAGGACTCCTTTGGAGAGTGAAATCTGGTCACCCGTAAGAAGAAAGGAAAGCAGAAGGGCTCCTATGTGCACCCAACTACTGGCCATAGTAAAGATGCCGACCAAGGTTCTGTCTCCAGAGCTACTAAGGAAATCCAACAGCAAATGGAGGAGATCTCCAACAGAATTGTCAACCCAAGTAATTCTCCCTCCAAGCACCAAAGGGTAACTTTTTTTGCGTCTAAACAAGCTCAGGATGCCTCCCCCTCGACTATCAATCTCTCAAAGCGACAGCATAAGACCTCCAAGACGTTTATGGAGAAGCAACTGCTCCAGCTTGGGCCAATTACCACCATGCCCAGGAAAAGGAGGAAGAACTTGCAAGATGACACTGGCGGGGAGTTTTTCCCCTTTGAGGAACAATGAGACCTTACCTGTTTACATTTCTTAAGGTGACAGTGGTGCACAAACGACTGCCGAAGCAATGGGATATCTTTCTGCCCTTGGGCAAGTTGACCCCTTTCTCAGGTATCTCCCCCCTCTGGAGTTGTTCCCTGTGCATTACTGGATCTACTGAGGCATGCAATCGGGGTGGGCCTCCTTGTAAATCAAAGGGGCTTCCTCTCCTTACTTTTATTGCTTTCCTTTTGTTGTGTCATACTTGTATGGTTGTCTTTACAGTCTTAGACCTTCCCACTTTTGTTTTTTGCCTAGGGAAGGCAGTTAATTTTTCCATACTTGCTATGTACTCCTTTTTTTAATTAATAAAAATGCAACTTTCAGCTCTAGCTCTTCTTCTTACGCTCCAAATCTCAACTATGTGCAAACATCTTTCAAGGGTTATCTGGCTCTTATGTTCGATGAATCAGTTGTGGCTCAGTTGGCAGCCCCATTTTCTCTTACACAACTTAGAAAATTTATTTTATGTAGGCCTAATTTGGACATTATCTGGAAATTTTTTGTAAGCTTGAAACGTTCGGGTGATTTACATGTAGGTTTCTTGAATCCTCATCATGTTGTGATCTAATTGACAAAGTTTCTCCATTATAGTCACATCTTTGCTAGAATTTCCTACTATATTCGATCTTGTCAAATGCATCTTCTCAAGTGGATGCAAAACTTTAATGCAAGGGAAGAATCGCCTATTGCACCTGTTTGGATTTAATTCCCTTACTTGAGACTTCATTTTTTAATTCCCAAATCTTGTTTGGTCTTGCGTCAATTTTTGGGAGACCTTTACAAAAGGATGAAGCCACTGCTTGTACATCTAGACCCTTCGTGCCTTATGTTATTATGGAACTTGATGTCTCTAAGAAATACTCGAGTGAAGTTTGGATAGGTTCTGAGCTGAATGGATACTTTTAAAAAATGGAATTTAAAAATCTTCCTTTTTTCTATTCTCACTGTAAAATGCATGGCCATGGTGTTAATGAATATTTTAGGTTTCACCCTCAACTTTAGAAAGAAAAATCTGTGTCCAAACAATCTTAACAAAATGATAAGTCTCTTATTGAGAATGATAATTTGCCTTTGGCTTAAATTGAAGGAATTATTTCCAATAAGGTGATGCTCCTTTACCTGTGCTTTTTGACCCTTCCCGCCTTCATACTCAATCATTCATACCTCTTTGGACCCTACAATTGTTTACGCTCCTTCCTATGTGCAAGATAATGCTATCAGTACATTGGCCTATTGTCCAAATATTTGTGACAACTTGGAGAACCAAGGGCTAACTGACTCAATTCCTCTAAATAATGCTAGTTCTAAATTGATGGTTATATATTATTTATTGAACACTAATAAATCTTCTAATGTAGATATTTCTCTATATAATGTTTAGGATCAGGGAGATGTTTCTGAAAATAAAAGGAATAGTAAAGGAAACAATTTGAGGCCTAATGAAAAGGCCTTGGTTGAAAAAGAGAATGCTGAACTTGTCCTGAATAGTAGTGCTAATGAGGATGGAGAATTATTGGATGAAGGTGAGCTTCCTCAAATTGGTAAGGAAAAAGATTTGATTATTGACTGTAAGTCTCTGTTTACCTCTCATCATAATTTTGACTTGTTTACTGATACTAATGAATTGGAATTTTTTTGCTAAATGCTTTGTTAAAGATGACAATGATATTTGTTTTATTAAAGCTCAAAACAAGTTTGGTGTTGTAGTTCATGACCCCTAGCCTGAGATTTTGATGATGACAAATAAAGTCAATTTGAATTATTTCATTATTCATTGAATTTCTAGAATTTAGCCCATTTCTGTGAGTACTAAAATTTCAGGGAGAACACATAATTACTTAAGACAATAAGAAGAATCAAGACTATGTATAGTAGGTTGTGAAGTCTATAATGTTGTATTTTTTCATTTATTTCTTTTTTCTTTCTTTTCTTGAGTCTGGCCACAAAATGTATGCAAACTGAGGAACCAAGCACACACACAGGGGAGATCTTTATTTTAAGTAATTTTTTTTAACTCGAGGTAAATGGTATTGTACGAGCTAAAATCGTATTGTATGAACTATTACGACTCGACAGCTTCCTGTCAGCAAATCATACTGTACGATGTATTTCTAATTGAAAATCCTAGCCGCCAAATTAATTTAAGTTCTTAAATCATAAATTTTGAACTGATTGTACTATTTAATCAAATCGTACAGAAAAAAAATTTGAATACTTACTTAAATTAACCTCCATGATTAGTAAGTAAATCAAGGATTAATTTCTGATTGGCTATTGTATTATACAACATGGTTCATACTATATAATTAACCGAGGGTATTTTCGATAGTCAAGAACATCATACTGAATGATCCCTTGATTTTTGAACTAATCATACTGGATGATGTAAACATTGTATTGGATGACCTCAAGCTTTTAACATATTGTATTATATGAAGTGGATCATATAAGAGGATGAACAGAGATGAGTTTTGGTCATCCTAGCATTGGTCTTATCTGAATAGAAGTAAAATAACATATCATACTAGATTATGTTATATTGTATTGTACGATATTGTTAAAAAAATATTTGCATATTCGTATTCCATCATACAAAGATGAAGACTATTTTGAACTGATCGTAGTATATGATTATTGATTATACTGTACGAACATAATGGCTATAATTAAAATTTAGGGTTTCTTAGAGCCTGATTTAAATGGTTGCTACCTTTGTTACTGGACAGAGATATGAAGTTTATTTCACCTTTATTAGGGATAATTAATAGCCTCAAAGGCTCGAGTTACTAAACAGTAATTGGGATTGATTAAGTTAATTTGATTAGTTGATAAAAAATAGTGGATGATTTTTAATCAAATTGATTCAATTTTTATTTGAATGATTAAATAAAAATTTATAGAATTTTATGTATATTATTAAATTTCAAATTTTTTGGAAATATTTAATAATGTTAATTAAAGGGTTGAAAGATTACTTTTAGAATTAAAGTGAGTTGTGAGCTTTTAATATATTTTTTTAAATATTAGGACTTAATATGAGTAAATATACTTTGAGTTTAAACAAATTGAAATAAGTTATATTAAGTTATGATTTTTTGAACTTACTAACCATAAACCCAGATTCTAATCCAAAGATAGACATAAGTCAACTTTGAATGCGATACTCTTTAACTATTCATCCTTCTCTTCTTTAGTCTCACTGGATTCATCATCTTTTGATACCCAAATGAAGAAAAAAATTTTCCCTGGTGGGGAGGCTATTCTCTTTACTTTAGATACTAAAGTGATCCAATTTTTGGCTTCAAAATGGAGAAGGACCTACCCCTGAGGGATGTTCTTTCCTCTATGGAATCATAATTTGGACTAATGTATTTAAACTCAAATGTTTAACTTTCACCACTCTTGGCATTAAACAAATGACATCATCTTCTAAAATAAAAAAAATTAGACTCTCCTGTAGGGCTATCCTAAAAATTTAAAATTAAATTAATCACAAGTAGTTTATTTATTTGCATTAAAAAAGAAAATTACACTTGGAGACTCTCTTTTTGATTTTGAGGCGAACCAGCTGAAACACCTATAATATATAATAATAATTATTAATTTAGCCTTTTTCATTACCCTACGCAAGCATGACCACCTGCAAAAAATATAGTGAGCAAGCATATCAATCCTAACCTAATGGTAAACTATTACCCATCTTAAATTGAGAGATTGTAAACCCATTCCTCATCTTTTTTCTGATCGTTGCACTCTGCTCTCCCTTGACGATTCTTGTGCAATTTAGGGCTTGCGTTCGAAAGCATTGTTTTGTTCCTTTGGTGATATGGTTTTGATTTTCTTTTAACATTTGTAATCGTTGGATTTTATTCAATCCTTCTATTATTTTTGTTTAAGGTTTTCTTTCAAATTTTTTTCTTTGAGAGATGACCACTCCATCATCATCTATCCCCTCGATAGCTTCTATCCCTGATGGTCGGCCTCGATCCTTCAAGGTTTTCATCTCTTGCTCTGTTTCTTCTGCTGCTAAGTTCAAATTTGTGCATACAACTTTCAGGGGTTGTTTGGCTCTTACGTTCGATAAATCAATTGTGGCTCAGGTGGCAGCCCTATTTTCTCTTACACTAGTTGGAAATTTTATTTTATGTAGGAAAAATTAGGATGTTATCTGGAAATTTTTTATAAGCGTGAAACTTTCGGGTGCTTTTCATGTGGGTTTGTTGAATCCTCATCTTGTTGTGATCTAATTGATGAATGATCTTGATTATGGTCGCATATTTGCTAGAAGGTCCTACTATATTCGAGCTTGTCAAATGCATCTTCTTAAGTGGATGCAAAACTTTGATGTAAGGGAAGAATCGCCTATTGCACCTGTTTGGATTTCATTCCCTTACTTGAGACTTCATCTTTTTTATTCCCAAATTGTGTTTGGTCTTTTGTCAATTTTTGGGAGACCTTTACAAAAGGACCAAGCCACTGCTTCTATTTCTAGAACCTTCGTGGCTCATATTCTTGTGGAACTTAATGTTTCTAAGAAACACCCGAGTGAAGTTTTGATAGGTTTTGAGCTGAATGGATACTTTTAAAAAATAGAATTTAAACATGTTCCTTTTTTCTATTCTCATTATAAAATGCATGGCCATGGTCTTAATGAATGTTTTAGGTTGCACGCTCAACTTTGGAATGAAAAATCTATGTCCAAACAATCTTAATGAAATGATGGGTCTCTTATTGAGAATGATAATTGAGATTGAAGGAAATACTTCCAATTTGGTGGTGCTCCTTTACCTGTGCTTATTGACCCTTCCCTCCTTCATACCTCACCCATTCATACCTCTTCAGATCCTAGGATTATGGACGATCCTCCCTATATGGAAGATAATGCTATTAGTAAATTGGCCTGTTGTCCAAATGATTGTGATAACTTAGACAACCAAGGTCTAACTGACTCACTTCCTCTAAATAATGCTAGTTTTGAATTGATGGTTATGGATTATTTATTGAACACCAATAAATCCTCTATTGTAGATGTTGCTCTGTGTAATGTTCAGGATCAGGGAGATGTTTATGAAAACAAAATGTATAGTAAAGACAACAATTTGGGGCCTAATGAAATGGCCTAGGTTTTTTTTTTTTTGAAAAGAAAATCTAAAGAGCTTTATTAATGAGAAAAAAAAAAACAGCCTTACTCTCTACAAGTATCCGACTCCTTTTCAAACAAAGTGATAAAGGAGGGATATTTCTCAAAGTAACATCATTCCAAATAAAAGAGCTAAAGCAAGCAAAGTTAGCACAAAGATCGGCTAACTTATTGCTTCCTCTATCTATACATTTAAAAACAACAAAATCAAAATCTTTAATAAAAGAGAGGTCATTCGAATCATTACCACCTTTCTTCACCATCTCCTTGATGAAATTGATTAGATTCATGTTATCCCCTTCAATGATAAGGCCTTTGTAGTCTATCATCCATTCTTTAATTAATAGTTTATTTTCCAGGGTGGCTTGAAGATCTACTGCAGCTGTATCCCAGTGAGTAAGAGGCATTCCGAAGGCCAACAAAAACCTTCCATAGTGATCTCAAAATACTCCTCCGATACGAGCCTTATATGAATTGTGAAGAGCAGCATCTATGTTTACTTTAATCCAATCTGATGGAGGAGAATGCCAAGAGTTCAGCAACCTCAGAGGTTGATTAACATCCTTAATACCTGAATTTGAGAAGCTTAAAGACTTTAAAATTATGGAGCTACAAACTGCATCAGTAGCTGTTATCACCGAACTGTAATTTCTCCCTTCATGAACATATACATTCCTTGTTTTTTAGGAATGATATATTGCTTTACAAAATAAACTCTCCATCCATGAGTTTTGCTAATCTAGCCATAAAAAACAAGCTTCCAAAGAGTTAAATTCTAGAATGCCAAATCCCCATTTGTTTAAAATAGCAATCACCTCATTCGTCTTCCTGCACCCAAATATGATATGATCAATGTTCTCAACTTCTTCACATCCTCTAGGACAGTTATCATACCCTTGAAATATCCTATAACAAAGAAAATGATAAGTTGGTATTGCATTTTTTATCAATCTCCACTAGAATAATTTGACTCTCGGACTTAACTTAACTTTATTAAACCGAGACCAAGCAAAATCCCCTATTTTTTCTGTTTCCATAGCTTCAACTGCAAGTGCAGTTATGGTTTTACCTGAGAGGTTATACATAAGCTCTAAACTATCTTAACCATTTCATATATCAATAGAGGTGATCAGATTAATTAAATCATTCCCAATGAACTCTTTCAACTTGATAGTATCCCAAACTCCATCTTTTAAGAAATTGTCCACCGTTAGGCTGCTACCTTCCATTGGGTTTACAAAAGTATCGAAATTCATTAAGCTTTTATCCAAAACCCAAATATCTTCAAATACATTGATATTTTTTCCATTACCAGCTGTCCACCTGACAATAGGTTTCAAGAATTTGCTCCCATTGTAGATCAATTTCCAAGAAACAGATCCACTTCTTCTAGCTGATTCCCCTACAGAATTCTTCCGTATTTAGGAAACAAAAACTTATGCATTAGGGACTCTTTCTCTTGAATATATCTTTAAGCTAACTTGGCCCTCAAAAGCCCAACTTTCTTTGAACAAGAATTGATGCCTCGACCTCCCCATTTTCTCAGATTGCACGTAAGGTCCCAACTAACATAGTGAAGACCTGCATTGCCATCACATTTGTTCTAGATGAATTTTCTGCAAAGTTTATCAATTTCATACAGCACTTATTTTGGAACAAAAAAATTCGTAGAATGAAAAGTTCGGTAAGATAATAACACAGATTTAACCAAAGTGATCCTCCCGTCTAGAGAGATAAGCTTACCACCTCAAACTCCAAGCATACTCATTCTTTTATCAATAAGAAATTGGTAATCAGATTTATACAATCTCCTAAGAATCACCTTGATTCCCAAAGAAATGAATTCTTTAACCTCTCTAAATTTCATTGCTTTACATATTTTCTTCCTCCTTATAGTCTTCATAGATAATCCAAAATGGATACAAGATTTTTTCAAATTCATCTTTTGACCCGTCCATCCACAGAAGTCCAAAAGAATCCCTTTGACAATATTAATTTACTTCAATTGAGCATTAGAGAAAACAATATTGTTATCATCATACAATAGATGAGAAACCTTAGGCCCATTAGAAGAAACACCAACTCCTATAGGCCTCCCTCTCTGAAAGAAGGCGTTGGAAAGTAGTTGAGCACACATCACAAATAAAAAAGGGGAAAGAGGGCATCCTTCCCAGAATTCACTTTTGGCTTCAATCCCTTTTGAATATAAACCATTAATAAGAAGAGAAAACCTAGAACCTGTTACACATTCAAATAATAAATTAGCATAACTGATACGAAATTTAAAGTAATCAAAAACCTTAATCAACATTTGCCATCCCATAGAGTCATAAGATTGCTCCATATCTATTTTAAAGGCCACCATCCCCTTGGAAGTTTTGGAATGTCTAAATTTATGAAAAATTTCTTGTGCCACTAGAACATGATTCGAGAGGGATCTATCTTTCATAAAGACCACTTGTTCCACCAAAATAATTCTGGGAATCACCAACAAAAGTCTGTTGAGAAGCATTTTTCCCACTATCTTATAGACCAAATTACATAAACTAATGGGTCTATAATTTGAGGGAGAAACAGGAGTTTTGACTTATGGAATCAAAACAATATTAGTAGCTTTAGAACTTTCATTCATCTTTCCACAAATAAAAAAATGATCCACAGGTTTCCAAAGATCAAGTTTGTTGATATTCCAATAATGTTTAAAAAAAGAGTAAGACATACCATCCTGACCCGGGGCAATGTTCTTCTCAAGCTTCATGATCACTTCCTCCAATTCTTCAAAAGAAAATTCCCTGTTCAGTATTCTTCTATCTTCTTCATTCAAAGTTGTTAAAGAATCGGACAATCCCTCCAGATCACAATTTTTCCCAACCCATTTGTTGCTGAAATAACAAAATAGCACATCCTCAACTTCTTTTTGATCTTCAACCATTGCACCTTGTTCATTCTTTGTTTTATGAATGAAGTTAGCATTTCTCCTTCCACTAGCATAAGCTTGGAAGAATTTAGAAATTGTATCTCCATCCACCATCCACATAACTTTTGCTCGCTGTTTCCACCAAGTTTGAAGTTTAGCCATTACAGAATTGAGCTCTTCCATTTTTGCTTTTAGGATCCAATGTACTTCTTCCGGAATGTACCCATCCTCAGTTTCTAATTCCTGCAGCCTCATAAATTCTGATTTTAGTTCTTCTTTAGAAAAATTCAGAGCCTTGAATTTAGCTTTACTCCAGTAATACAGGTTCTTTAAAGTCCTCTTAAGCTTTTGATTTAAAGCTTAAGAAGGATCTCCCATAGTTTTCCTCTTCCATGATTCTTTCACAACAACAATAGATGCAGGGATAGAAGTCCAGACCTCTTCGAATCTTAATACCTTCCTATTATGTCATTTAAAATCCAACAAATTTAACAATATTGGACAATGGTCCGAAGCCATTCCTTCCAAATGCCTCACCAATAATCTATGAGTTAAAGGCTATTGAATTGACTAGGCATCTATCCATGTTTTCAAGAATTCTCTGTACTCCACTCTTGTTATTATACCAAGTATACTTGGGTCCAACATTAGCCACCTCGTGCAAGTCATTGCACAAGATAAAAGAATTCATCTTTTTTGGGCCTAAGCCAAAAAACAAAGTCTATTCCTCCTTTTTTTTCTTCTTTGGACAAAAGACAGTTAAAGTCTCCCCCTATAACCATAGGGAAATCTTCAATCAAATGTCTCCCATAAATTCCTCCTCTTATACACATCTTTATTCCCATAGATTGTAGCAATTCTCTATGTGCCCCTATTAATCACATTGAGATCTCCAATAAGAATCCGTGTTGAAGCTTCCAGCAAATGAAAAGTGGCAAAATCTTGCCTCCATATTACTAAGATTCCTCCAGAGAAACCTTCAGATGGAAATTGACAAAATTCCCAACCTTCACCAACCAAAGAACTAACAATCTTCTTATCCACAATAGTAAGCTTAGTTTCCACTAAGCCAAGGAAGAATACCCCAAACTCCTTAATGAAATCCTTTGCATATAGAGAAGCTTTAGCCTTTTTAGCTTCTCTACATTTCCAAAAACTAATAGACAACATTAATGATCCAAGGGGAAAAGGTTCCCCGCCCTTGTCTTAACTTCTCCTTCCAATTTCCTTCTTCTTGGAATTAGCTTCATGGGACCTAAGCCGTTTAATTGCTTAGTCCCTCTCTTCCTCGTCTTGCTTGACCCTTCCTCCGTAATGCTGATTTGAGCCTCCATATAATTATTATCTAACACATCTTCATTTTCTCCTCCTTTAGAAATATGTCCTGAAGCTAAATTTACTTCAGGAACCTCACTTCCAACTTCAATAATTTCTCCTTCCTCACCTATGTTAATCAAAACATGAAACTGATTAGGATTGCATATTCTGTCATTAGCTTTTGAACAACTAATGTTTTTGCTTCCATCAACTATTATTCCAGAATCATCACCGTAATTTCTAGGAGGCAGCAAAGCTTCCTCTAAAGTCTTCTTCAGTCTTCTATCATCAAATTTTCTCTGGTCCCCAACTTTCTCAACCTCTTATTGGACTTCTTCTGCCACCATTTTATCTTTCTTAGCTGAATTTGTCTTCTAAGGCCAATTATTTTTGAATCTATTGTTTTTTCCTCTCTTCTTCCCATATTTCACATGTAACCGTGGACCATAGTCATCTTTATTAGCCTTAAAGACATCTTTCTCTATAGAATCAGTCTTTGAATTCTTCCTCATAACAGCTACATCTCCTTCAACAGACCTTGCTGCATCTTCATTAAAAACCTGCACAAGTTCCTCCTTGCTCACCTGGCAGACTTTCTCCAAATGACCAATCCTTCCACACTTGAAGCAGATAAATGGCATTTTTTCATAACAAACTTTCTGAAAAATTTTTTTGAATGCTCCTTCAACCCATAATCCTAAAGGTAGTTTGCCTTCCAACTTGATTCTAACATAAATTCTGGCATATTCACGCCTCCCCCATTGAAACATGCTTTCATCAATAAGAAAAGGAACACCAACCTTTGATGTAATCCTACAGACATTAATCATGTCCCATCTTTGCTGAGGGAGATTATGAAGCTTAATCCAAACTAGTACTGTTAACCCCTTATGAGAAGAGGGATTAAAATCAGGGGACCATTTGTCAAGAACGATTATGCTGCCACTTACAAACCAGGGACCATTATTTAGAACAGCTTATATATCTTCTTGCTCCTCAAAGGCACACAAGACCCATCCACCTCCAAGTAAAATCATATGAAATCTACCAAATTGGTTCAATTGTTTCCTTAGTTCCAAATCAATGACATGATAAGGAGAAAAATAGCTAAACACCTTAACAACCAGAGCTTCCTTCAATCTGTTAGAGTTATTTAACTCATTTTGTTGATTAAATTTCACTGCACCATTATTAGAAATGTCCTTCCCATAATCAAAATCGACTGCTATCAAATCAGGCTTGGAAATTCTAGACCACTACTTTGCCCGGTTGAGGAGGGATGACAGACTCCATTCCTCCCTTAGAGTTACAGTTTCCCAACATAGCTAATTCACAAACTTTGACCTTCTCCAGATCATCATTCTCCTTTTGCACTTCACTAACAACTTCTCCATCTCTATGATTCCCTGTGACCATATCAACAATTCCATTTAGTATAGCTTCATCCATAGCCTTAAACTTATTAATTCCTGATGTTGAGCCATTAACAGATTCCAATAAATCTTCATTTTCCACATCCCCATTATTTTTGCAGATAGCTTCATCTTCATTTCGATAAGACTCCTTCCAAAAATTGCTCAAATCATCGAACATCACATTTTCCCCTTTACCAATGCATTCTGAAAGGATTTTAGAAGATTGAAGTCCACCTTCATTGATCACAAGAGGTTTAGCAGAGTTAAACCTCAAATTGGTCTCCCAATCAAACACCTTGTTAGCATCACCAAAAGCATGAGGTGAAACACCTTGGTTATTCTGTGACAGAATTTTGATCGCACTTATTGCCGCGATATGACTGTCTCTGGCACCGGACGATTCCAGACGTCCTTCCACTGCCATTAGTGGCGAACAAAACTTGCGGGAAATCATAATTTTAAAATTATGTTAAACTCTCTCTCTCTAGAAATGTGGAGATCTCTCTCTCTATCCCTCACTGCATCTTTCCTTCGCCTGCTCTAGACCGCTCCTGGGAGGCGATTTCGAAGGCAATTCGAAGGCGATTTTGAAGGGAAAAATTCGTGCGACGCTGATCAGAGGGGTATCTCTCTTGGATCGGAGATCTCGTCGTCGTGGTTGGACGGAGTTCTTTTGTGGATTATGGTGAGGGGTGACAAGCGGTCACCCCCTCGTCACCCTTCGACGAGGAGCGGTGGAGGAAAGGAGATTCGAGGAGGGAAGAAGGTTGGAGGTGGTTCTAGTCGGAGAGATGCAGTGAAGGAGGTGGCTGGGGGAATGCTGTGGGAGCAAAGGTTTGTAGTAGTAGTAGAGATGGGAGTAGATCGGTTTATACTCGATCTTCTAGTAGAGCTGGATCTACTAGATCGAGTGATTCTGATGAAGCGTTGGCTGCTGAGGAGGTGACGGCGCTCTTTATAGAGGTGGAGAAGAAGTCATCAAATGGAGAACTGGGGAAGGATGCTCGTGATGTATCCTCTTTGCAGGGATCTCCATATCATGTTGAGGCGATGGAGATACTGAGGGGATCTGAGGCTGAGGAGTTCATTAAGGAGGTTGCAACCTCTTTGGGATCTGCGGATCAAATGGAGACGAACAAGGTGTTGGTAGAAGATGAGCCTGTGGGGATGAGGGGATCTGTAGCAAGTTTACAGGTGGAAGATATATGTGTTGGGATTGATCAGCCTGCGGGTGGGGATATGGCTGTGGATCTCCATTGTAGTGCAGGTGATTCTGATTCTGTGTTGCAGCAGGTTGGGGAGTTGGAATCTATGGTAGGGATGGAGGTTAGTAAAGTATTGGATAATCCTATTTTTGAGCATGAACAACCTCTGTTTACGTTCGGTAGCATGAGTCGGATAGCAGATCTTGGTAAAATGCCTCGTGCTGATGACGGAGTTGGTATGAAGGCTGATAAGGGGAAGAGTTGTTTAAATTTTGGAGTTCTGGATACTCTAATGAAGGGAAATGATGTGCAGCTGGACAGGGGTGTTCGAGCTGGCCTTGGATGCAATGAGTTCCTCAATAATTTGGGAGGCACATCAGGTGTTTGTGGAAGTGTTAATAAGGAAGAGTTTCCTTCAATCCAAAAATGGCAAACACCGGTTGCTGGGAAACCGGTTAAGAATGAGAAGGTGGAGTTGAAAGCGGCATCAAATGCTTGGAAGAAGTCTACGGCTGTTAAATTGAGCTCGGTTGAAAAGGCAGAAAACTTCTTAAGGAAGGATGGATCGGTGAATTTAGATTTGAACAAAGCGAGGAGCAATATGCAGAAGCTGGATAGAACTCTTGTGGGTAGTCTCTTAGGCCGAAGGCTCCCGTTTTGGGTGGTGCAGAATGAACTCAATAGGAAATGGGGACATCTTGGTTTAACTCAGATTACGCCGATGGGGGCTGATTGCTTCCTATGCTGGTTTGTTAATATGGAAGCAAGGAACAATGTCTTGATTGGTGGACCTTGGTATGTTGCAGGCCAAATTATTGGAGTGGATCAATGGACAACTGGATTATCTGCCAAAGCTTTGAAAGGCTTTACTTCTCCAGTATGGATAAGGCTACCGAATTTGCCGTTGGAGTATTGGGATGAAGCCAATTTGGCTAGATTGGCTATGTGTATTGGGGAGCCATTGTTCATGGATGAACAAACTAAACTTTGGAATAGATGTGCTTTTGCTCGCATCTGCATTAGATTGGATCTATCTAAGAGACTGCCGAAAGGTATTTGGGCTAACGGCTTAGAAGGAAGGTTTTTTCAGCCTATTGAGTATGAGGGGATTCCCCTGATTTGTTTGAAGTGTGGGAAGGTGGGTCATAAAGCTGAATCTTGTAAGGAAGTGTGTACCCAGCCCAAGCAGCATGATTTGAAGTTGGGTAATGTTCAGGATCAGGTCTGTTCGAAGATGGATGGAGTGACATTGGCTGTTGGTTCTTCAGGTGGTGAGGCAGGGTGCTCTACGGGATTTAAGGGTGCTGAATCCAGGCAGAATGTTGAGAAATCATTTGAAGATGTTAGCTCTACGGAGGCTGATGTTGATCATGGGGAGTGGACGATTGTTACGAGAAGGAGGAGACCAAACAATAGATCTGAGAATCAAACTCTAATGAGGGAAAGCAAGCCAAATGTTGTCGTACCTAAACCGGTATGGAGAAAAGTTAGCAATGCACAGAAGGAGATTGATGCTCATGAAGGGAAAGATAATGTTAAAGGTGAAGCAAGTATTTCAAAGGGTTCTTCTGAACAGTTGATGGAGGTTATTCCTACAGTTGATGGAGGCAATAAACCACCTATTAATATGGTGGTTGATTGCATATTGGGACAGGAAGGACTGAAATAGATGGGCTCGAGTAGCTTGGGACAATTTCATGTACAAAACATAGGAGGAATGGAGTTGGATAGTACTCGTCCTAATGGAGGAAGGCTAGGGGTGAAGTGGAGAAATCGTAAGGAGAGTTTGGCCTCCCCAGCTCAGCTCTTGGTGCCTAAAATGCTGAAATTTTCTGATGTGAAATCTGGAGTTAAGAAAGAATTTAGTAAACATACAAGGAGTTCTAAAGAACTACATTCCTCTGAATTGGGTCATCTTGGCCCACTTCAAAAGATGCCGGGGATTCAAAGGGAGAGGAAGTCTAAAGAGGTTATGGGAGCCTCAGCCATTGAACAATTTGTGAAGGTGACGGATAAATCTGTCGATTATGTTCCACGGGAAGGTGATTTTGCTGAGCAATGGAAAGCTGTTTTTTCTGAAACTTTTGGCGGCGGGGAAGCTTCCCCTTTGGTGGACAATGCTTAACATCTTATGTTGGAATTGTAGAGGTGCTCTTAAGAAAGAGACGGGGAATTACTTACGACACCTGGTGGGGGAGAATAATGTCAGCTTCATTGGGCTGCTGGAAACTAAGATGGAGTTTTTTGAAAGGAAGGACAGTGATAGATTAATTGGCAGAGATTGGGATTTTGCTTTACAGCCTTCCATTGGCAATGCTGGTGGCATTTTGGTATTGTGGAAGAATTGACTTATTTCTTTTCAGGTTCTGTTTAAAGCTAAGCAATACATCATGGGAAATTTAAAGATTGCAGAGGATATGTATTGGGAAATTGCAGTGGTGTATGCAGACAAGGATAGATATACCAGGATGGCAGTTTGGGAGGATATATCTAAACACCACACAGAAGAAGTGCCTTTGGTGGTGGGGGAGATTTTAACTGCATTATGGCTAAGGAAGAAAAAAAAGGTGGCAAGGCCTTTCATTTCAATCCAGCTGCAAATGATATGGCTTCATTCATGATGTCTAATGATTTTGTTGACCCAGGTTACATTGGTCCGGCTTTCACATGGAGTAATAACAAGGACATTAGAAGTCAGATTTTCTCAAGATTTGATCAATTTTTATTGTCTTCCTCCATTCTTGACTCTTTTCAGGGGTTGAAGGTTAAGCATCTGACTAGACTTGCATCCGACCATTGTCCTATTTTGTGTAGTTTTCTTGGGGAAGTGAAGATGGTCTACTCTCATTGGATAAAGTTTGAAGATGTATGGGCTAGTTATCCTATGGCGTGGCGGTTGGTGAAACAAAAGTGGCAGGTTAATGATGTGGGTATAGAATCTGTTAAACTTCAGAAAAAATGCCAGAGAACTCTTAAGGCTTTATTTTTTTGGAGTAAGAACAAAATCAAAGAGCTGAACCAGTTGAAGGAAAACCTTGACAGGGAGATCAAGTTACTATAGGAAGTGGAGTGTTCTCCAAATGGGTTATTTGAAGCTCAGGCTGAGGCTTTGGGTTTTAAGGTGCAACTTTTGAACAACACATTAGCCCGGATTATGACATGGTGGAAACAGCGTGCTAAAGTGAATTGGATTGAGGAAGGTGATGGGAATACACAATTTTTCCATTCTATGGCTTCATCAAGGAGAAAAGCCAAATGCATTGATGCTATCAAGCAAGAAGATGGGACGGTGGTGACAGAGTAAAAGGATATTTCTAAGGTGTTTTATGAGTTCTTTGAGAGGAAATGGCATGGACATATTATTGAGGAGCAGGGCTGGCCATCATTAGAAGATCAGAGGAATTGTTTAGCCTAGTTTTCTGATGTTTTGGATCGGGATGTCACCAAGGAGAAAGTGTGGGAAGTTGTTTCTACACTTGGCCGGAACAGGGCACCAGGGAGAGACGGGGTGACAGCCTCATTTTTTAAATTATTTTGGGAAATTTTTGGAGATCAAGTCATTATGGCTTGCTTAGAATTCTTTTTGACTGGATTCATGGATCCAATGTGGAAGAAAACTGTGGTGGTGTTAATTCCCAAAGTTGCAAATCCTGATCACCCTGCTAAGTTTAGACCAATCAGTTTGTGTCAAACTTTTTATAAGATTGTTGCAAAGGTTTTGTTAAACTGGTTTAAAGGGATTTTGCCAAGGCTAATTTCTGAGGAGCAGGCTGCCTTTGTCCATGGTAGATCCATTCCAAACCATTGCTTGTTGGGTCAAGAGTTAATGCACAAATTCAAGACTTCTAAAGCAGCTAAAGGATTTCTTGCATTGAAGGTGGATATGGAACAGGCCTATGACAAGATGAGCTGGAGGACATTGAAACTTATTTTGGAACGTATGGGGTTCCCTACTAGATTCAGTTCATGGGTTCTGAATTGTGTCCAAGGGCCAAGGTTTTTTATACTTATTAATGGACAACTCTCTGAAGACATTATAGCTGAATGTGGATTCCGTCAAGGATGCCCGTTGTCTCCATACTTATTCATCCTTTGCTCGGAGTTGCTGTCGACCAATTTTCATCAAAATTTTATGGAGCTCGGAGTTCCAGTCAAAGGGGGGGGGGGACCTTTGGTCTCCCACCTTCTTTATGCTGACGATGTTTTGTTTTTTGCAGATGCTAGTATTCCAAATGTCAGGAAGATTACCTCAATCTTGGAGAACTATTGTTCATGGACTGGGCAAAGAGTTAATAGAGGAAAATCAGCCATTCTGTTCAGTAAATCGACTTCTTCTTAAACTAAGGCTCGACTGGCTAAGATCACGGGTTACAGAAAAGTTGAGGAAATGGAGTACCTGGGCATTAAATTTGCTTTGAGAAGAATTGTGAAGAAGGACTGCTTTTTTGGTGCAACAAGCTTGTGCCAAAATAGTGAAATGGGGGGTGAGGCATCTCTCAATGGCTGGTAGAGTTACTTTGATAAATTCTGAACTGATTCCTTCATCAGTTTATCTTGTGACACATTCTTCTATACCAAAATCTGTTCTCTATGATATTGAGAAGGTTTGCAGGAGTTTTATTTGGGATTTGGATGCTCAACACAAGAGCATTCATTATTTGGCTTGGGATAGTATTGCTAGACCAAGGATGAAGGGGGGATTGGGGTTCCATGCTTGCAAAAACTGGGTTGGACCACTTCGAGCCAGGATAGCTTGGTAATTTATCAGTAAAAAGGATTCCCTTCTCCATAAATGTTTGGTACAGAAATATGGAAGATTTCCATAGGTGGATGGATTGAGAGCTGGAGATTCAGGTGTGTGGAAACTGATATGCAATGGGGCTGAGTACTTGGGCTGTTGTGTGAGATGGAAGATTTGCAATGGCTGCAATATTGAGGTATTGAATCATGTTTTGATATGGGATAGACTCATAGCTAAATGGCCATCATTCTGTGATATAACAGCTATTGAAGATCTTATGGTTTTGGATCTCTTGGATCAGGATGGTAGCTGGGATGAAGATAAGCTCCTTCTTTGCTTTGGAGCTATTTTTATGGAGAAGATACTAGAGATTAAAATCTAGGTTGATTTGGGGAAGGATGAAATTGAGCTTATGAAGATTCCTATCGGATCTTCTGTCTCTGCAATTTTCTACAACAGCAAGTTTATGGAAGAGGACAACCCAAGTTGCATTGCTTGGAAGTGTGGTTTAAGACCTCTGGAGAGTTTGTTTTTGTGGAGAATTTTTAAGAACATTATCCCTACAAACGATTGGCTGTATTCACGGGGATTTGAAGTTGATTTAAATTGCCCAGTTGGGTGTGGTATGGTGGAGGATTTGGATCATATTGGTGCTGGTTGCAAGCAGCTATTGTGTATTCTGGATACAATAGACGAGTGGGGATTTCAGACCCCTCGGTTTAATAGTATTGCTGAATTCCAGATGGCATTAAAGAAGGAAGGGTATAGCGTTGGAATCAGATTGTATTGTCTTTCGCTGTACCATAATTGGATGAACTTAAATGCAATAAAGCATGGCAAGGAGAGATTCACACCGGGTTTCATAGTAGCAAACATTATGGTAGTCCTGAAGCAGGATGGTCTGTCAATTCACTTGCAGCAACGGGATGTTGTTCAATCCTTTGGATTGTTTCAACCTTCGTTTTGGTGACCCCCCCTACAGGTTGGTTAAAGATCAATGTCGATGGAGCTCTTTTCAAATCTAATGCTGGAGGAGTTGGAATTGTTATTCAGGACTGTCATGGAAATCTGATCGTGGCTGCTGGATGGAGGTTGTGCCAATGGGACAGCACACAGGTTGAGCTAAAGGATGTTCAATTCATTGGTAAACTCATTACAGATTGGATGTTTGACCTTAAAGGGTTGATTGTGGAAGGAGATAATGCTAGTGTAATTAAATACATGATGGAGTTTAAATACAGAGATAGGTGGAAATGGAATACAGAAGAGTGGACTTACTGTGATTGGATTAAGCAATTCCAACAAGTTATTTTTATACATACACATAGGAGGTTCAACAAGGCTGCACACCTTTGTGCACATAGTGCTATAGATAGTTCCTTTGTTTGGGATACTGGAGATTGTAATAAGGGTAATCCTCAAGAATTTTTAGATATTCTTGAGGAGGATAGTAGTTTTTGTTTTGATAAGGGCAGTTAGCCCGTTTGCTTTTTTGGTTGTAATAGCTCTTTGATGAATGCAAATGCAGAATTTCAGCTCTAGAAATGTGGAGCTTCTCTCTCTAGAAAATATAACAACAAGGGTATTTGATTGGATATATCTGGTGCTTGGATATTTCCAAAAAGGCCTTGGTTGAGAAAGAGAATGTTGGGAATATTGAGAATGAGAAGATTTCTAGAGAGAGAACGTCTGGATTTCTAGAGGGAGAAAGAACCATCTTTTTGTTCTAATTTTGGTTTCCAGTGATTTTTTGCTGCCGTTGGAGCAATCGCCGGATGATCATCGGTGTTTCTTTGCTGATGTCATGGATGCTCCGCGACCTCCTAGATCTCTATGTACCATTGGTAGAGGAATGAATGGTGTGGTTATCAAAGAAAGGACGAGACCTCCGAGCCGTCCTGTTCTGGTGGAAGGCAAGGGGAAGAAGGCGATGGTGGAATGTGTAGCAGCTAAGAGCAATGCAGATTTAAAGAAGAATTTAGGTACGATGATTACGGCCAATCCTTATTCTTCGTTGACGAATGATTTAATTTTGAAGGTGAATAGATTTTTTTTGGTGAATAAGGGCCGTCATATGGAAAATGATTTGAAAACTGCAGAAATTATGAAGATTGATGAGAATACTGAAGTTGGGAAGTTCTCTGGGAAGGATCTGGTGAATGATGAAATCTTGATGACCAATTTAGATAGTAACATTAGACAGGGTGGTACTGGAGAGGTTTTTGAAGCATGGTGGAAGCTGAAGCACATCAATATTGCTTTTAACAGAGATAAAATTGAGTTATCAGAAAACGGGATTGCGGTCAGGCTTAATCCAGAATTGGAAACAAAGAATTCTGAAGTGTTGAAGCATTCACTAGTGATTAAAGTATTGGGAAACAATGTTCCTTTCTCAGATTGCAGTGTAGAACTGAGAATGAAATGGAGTAAGTTCAGTGGATTCCACTTGACATCAATTGGCATGAATTGGATTCTTTGTTCTTTCAAGTCGGATGAGTATGTGGAAGAAATTCTGAATGGTGGGCCGTGGTATGTTACTGGTTACATTGTCGGGATGTATAGATGGTCCCCTGCCTTTGATCCTTATTCTTTCAAGGGGATTTTCGCTCTTGTTTGAATCAGATTCCCGTGCTTGCCATTGTACTACTAGGATGAGGATAATTTAGCAAGAATTGGATCTCGTTTTGGATCACCAATGTATTTAGATGGAAATACATTCAGATGGGGGAAATAGGAATTTCCCCGTGTCTGTGTCAAGATTGACCTGGAGAAGAAACTACTTAATTGAGTGTGGATAGATGGGTTAGCTGGGAGATTCTTCCAAAATTTAGAATATGAGAAGATTAATCTGTTTTGTTACCAATGTGGTCGAGTGGGGAATGATGAGATTGAATGTCCTGAGGGTGTAGTTCAGGGTATTAAAGATCAAATGATGCGAAAGCCAGAAGCTGGAATAGGGGAAGGAAAGAGAGTCGAGGCTGAAGTCAAGCCTTTTGTGATTAAGTCCAAGTATGGTCCTTGGATACATGTCCAATTTAAGAACAGACGATTTACTAAAGGAATAGCTGCTAGTAGAGGAATGAATGGTGATAAAGGGGTCAGATCTGAGAGCATGGGAAACAATAACCAGAAGATTATTATGCAGAAGCAAATTCTTGAAGAGAAGGAGACTGCTGCTGCTGTGGATAATTCTATTTCGGCTCCAAAAAATTTGTCAGATAAAGAGAAAATTGTTGAAGATAGGATGCCAGGTATTTAATTAAGTAATAAATATGTTGTTTGCTCGAAGACAGTGAAGTATACACCTTGGGAAAACATGAGGAGACTGATAAATTGAAGGACATGGATTTACAAGTAGCTGATTAAGGTGTTGTGAATAATGGCACGGCTTGCCATAGTGGTGCTACTAAAATTAAACTTGCCAAAGAATTGAAATTTTTGGGGCCATTATATCCTGACTATAAGAAGAAGAAGAGGGATGGAAGGTTGAATTCTATGTATGGGGAGGGATCCCTTGCACTAATATAATGTCTTCTTTACTATTTTGGAATTACAGGCAGGCTAGGAAGAAAGAGGTTGCTCTGTATTTGAAGGAGGTAGCTAGAGATCAAGACGTTTTCTTTATTGGGTTAATGGAGACCAAGATGACAAGCATTGATAGGAGGGATGTTGATGGCCTTATTGGGATTTATTAGGAATATTTCCATTATCCTGTTGTTGGTCTTTCAAGGAATATCTTGGTGATTTGGAATAGGAAAGTTGTGTCTTTTGTGGTGAAGGAGACTTCTTCCCAAATGATAGTTGGGGATCTTTCTATCCCTAATTTGGGAACTTGGAAGGTTGCCACTGTTTATGGGAGTAGATGCTGTAAGGAGAGGGAGAGTCTTTGGAGCCAGCTTGGAATGTGTATGGAGGATTCCATTCCTTCTATCATTGATGGGGATTTCAATATATTTTGAACAAAGAGGAAAAGAGAGGAGGTAAGAGGTTCCTTTTTTCTAAAGGACCTAGAGATATGAAGTGTTTCATGACGAATTCATATTTCCATGATGTGGTAAACATTGGACCATGTTTTACTTGGTGCAACAACAAGGAAGGAGCCTCTTAGATTTGGGAAAGGCTAGATAGATGTATATTAAACTCGGCTTCCCTTCAAAGACTTCCTATACCTGTTATTAGACATCTAGCAAGATTGGCATCAGATCATAGTCCTATTATCTTCAAATTGGATGAAAGGGTGCGCCTCAAATTGAAAACCATCAAATTTGAGGATACTTGGAGATCTTATCTGGCAGTTAGGAGTATTGTGTACCATTCTTGGAAGATAAATGACTTTTGAGATGAAGGTATGATTCTACAAAGGAAGATTACTAGAACTTTAAAAGCACTATTTTTTTGGAGTACAAATAAGTGCAAAGACTTGAATATGTTGAAGGAAAAACTGAAAAGGGAAATTTTGGATCTTTAAAACAAGGAGGCCGTGGGAGTAGATTAGTCAGCTGATGATCTTGTTTTACTCAGGAGCAAAGTTCATGATCCTAATGTGACTTTGAGAAGATTGTCCACTTGGTGGAATCAAAGGCCAAAAGCAAGATGGCATGAGATAGGAGACACAAACTCAAAACTGTTTCATAGTTTTGCTACAGCTAGAAGGAATGACAATAGGGTGAATCAAATTAGAGATATGCATAATATGGTGCACGTGGAAGATGATCAAATTGAGAAGGTTTTCATTCAGTACTTTAAAGCAAAAAGGAAGTCTAGAGACTGTGAACTATCGGGTTGGCCTTTGGTGTATGAGAACCATAAACTGAATTCAGAAGAGGTTGTAGCTCTGAATACTGAGTTTTTGGTGAATGAACTGCAACAGTCGGTTTTTTAACAGGGGAGTAACAGATCACCAGGTATGGATGGAATTACTTCCTCTTATTACAAATGCTATTGGAATATTATTTGGGAAGCTTTATGGAATGCTATTAAGTGCTTTCTAGTCTCTGGCCGTATGAGTATGGATTGGAAAGATACTCTTATAGTTTTGATTGCTAAGGTAAAAAACCCTTTGATTCCGTCTAATTATAGACCTATTAGCCTATGCCAGACTAATTACATGATTGCTGCTACAATGTTTGTTAACAGATTAAAGAATTGTATTCCCAAATTGATTACTGAAGAGAAAATGGCCTTCATTCTAGGACGATCAATTTTAAAACATTGTCTTCTGGCTTAGGAGATCTTCCATAAGTTCAAAATTTCCAAAAACAAAAAGGGGTTGATGGCTATAAAGCTGGACATGGTGCAAGCATATGACAGCATGGGTTGGCCAACTCTTGGTTAAATACTTAAGTGGTATGGCTTTCCTTCTATATTTTCTAACCTTCTTATGGAGTGCATTATAGATGTGAGATTTTCTATTATTATTAATGGAAAGAATTCCAAGTGGATCAATGCTCATAGTGGATTCCATCATGGGTTTCCACTCTCCCCTTTCCTTTACATCATGTGCTCTCAACTGATGTCTAACTTATTAGAGCAGAGGGGATAAAGTCTTGGTATTGAAATCTCTCCTAGAGGTCCAAAATCACACATCTTCTTTATGCAGATGATGTACTAATTTTGTCACATGTCTCCATGGCATTAGCTAAAGCTTTGAAGGTTAATGTTGACGACTTTTGCAAGTGGGCAGGGCAAAGGATTAATGTCAACAAGTCACAAATTATTTTCGGCCAGGTTGTCAGATACCCCATGAAGAAGAAGATTGCTAATTTGTTTGGCTTTAAAGTGGTTAAAGAGATGAGTTATCTTGGGATAAAGATTTATCTTGATAGGGGAAGATGGCTGACTTTCAAGAATTATTGATCAATGTCATGGATAGACTCAATGCTTGGGGTAAGAAGTAATTATCAATGGGTGGTAAGATTACTCTCATTACAAGATCTTTGTTGTCTATGCCAAATTTTTTAATTACACATTCTTTGATTCCAAAAAAAATGTTGTATGAATTGGAAAAACTTTGTAGAAATTTCATTTGGCATAAACCTGATGGTAGCTGTAGTAAACATTATGTTGCTTGGGGAGAAATGTGCAAACTGAGAAGCATGGGAGGGCTGGGTTTGCAATCTCATGTAATGAATGTTGGCTCATTGAGATCAAAATTGGCATGGAACTTTATGTAGAAGCCGGAGACCTTGTTCCATAGAATAATCAAAGCTAAGTATGGGAATGATGTTATGAATGGTACACATAATAAAGTTACTTCTAAGGCTTGGAATATCCTCCTAGATGGTGGAAGACACCTAAAAAGTATTACCAGATGGAAAGTAGGCATTGGTGATATGATTAATGTTTTAAATGATGTATGGATATTAGATAAGTGCATTAATCAGTGGCCAACATTTATTGATTGTGATTCTTTAGAAGGGGTGTATATACAGCAACTTATATTGAGTGATGGCCACTGGAACCTTACCCTACTTCAAGAATTCTTTCGTCCTTATCACATTATTTTGATCAGTAAAATTCAAGTTGATTCTAATATGGAGGATCGGGTGGAGTTGCAGAGTTTGTGTTCGGGTAAGACAGTTTCTGCCCTGTCTTATGAACATTTGTTGTAGAAAAGATTCAATATAGATGATGATGGATACTATAATTTGCTTAATAAAATCAAGCTTAATAAGAAGGTGGAGATGTTCTGGTGGAGACTTGGTAAATCTTTAATTCCTACAAACCTCTTTCTCAGGAACCGCAGGTTTTCGGTGAATGATAGATGTGCTAGAGGCTGCCAAGCAGTTGAGAGCTATGAACATATTATGGTTCAATGTAAATATGTGGTTGAAGTCATAATGCAGATGCTTGAGTGGGGTATCCATATCCCTGTGTTACAGTCTTTGGAATACTGTTTAAAAGAATTATGGAGATTAACAGCCCGGAATCCTGGTATTGTGAAAATCTACTGCACCTTTGTCTACTTCTCTTGGAAAAACCAGAATGATGTTAAGCATGGCAAAGTTGCATTACCTTATTTTTTGGTAGCAGCAAATGCTTTATCCTTAGCCATCACCAAATCCAGTCTATATCTTGCTAACTGGGGTATTAACCTCCTTAGGGAGTCTCAAAACACTTGGTGCCCTCCACCGAAAGATTGGATGAAGATTAATCTTGATGCTTCATTACTTAGTTCTAACCTTGCTGGAATCGGTGGTGTATTCAGGGATCACAAAGGTAGATTCATCATTGCATTTGGGAAGAACAAAGTTCATTGGGATAATGCTCAGCTTGAGCTAGAGGCTGTATTCTCGGTGAGGGAATATATAAGGAGCTGGATGCTTGAAAGCAAAGGGGTGATCATTGAGAGTGACAACATAAATATTATTACTTGCCTTCAAGATTCTTTAAAGAAGAATAAGTGGCTTGTGGATAGTAGCTCGACAAAGGATTTCTTTTTCTTAAATGACTTTAATAAAGTAGTCTTTTAACATGCCTATAGAAGTTGTAATAAAGTAGCTAATTTGTGTGCTACTTTGGCATTGGAAAGTAGTTTTTCCTTTGACAGCTTTTCTTTGATAACATTCCTTCCTTGTTGTTAAATTTAATCAAGGAGTAGTGTCATCTTTTTAAGAATTGTAATTAGTTTCTTTGTTACTTAATGCAATTTGGATACATTTCTTTAAAAAAAAAAAGAGAAAGAGAATGTTGAACTTGGCCTGAATTGTAATGCTAATGAGGATGGAGAATTATTGGATGAAGGTGAGCTTTCTCAAAATGGTAAGGAAAAGTATTTGATTATTGACTGTAAGTCTTCCTCTACCTCTCATCATAATTTTGATGTGTTTAATGATACTGATGAATTGGAATTTTTTGCTAAATGCTTTGCTAAAGATAAAAATGATATTAGTTTTATTAAAGCTCAAAACAAGTGTGATGTTGTAGTTCATGACCCCTAGCCTAAGATTTTGATGATGAAAAATAATGTCAATTTGAATTTTTTTCATTATTCATTGAATATATTGAATTTAGCTATTATCTATGAGTACTAACATTTCAGGGAGAACACATAGGATGTGAAGTATATAATGTTTTATTTTTCTTTTCTTGAGTCTAGCAACAAAGTGTATGCAAACTGAGGAACCAAGCACACACAGAGGGGGAAACCTTTATTTTAAGTAAAGTTTTTTTTAACTCCCTGTAAATTTTACTGTACGAGCTTAAGTCATATTGTACAAAATATTGCGACTCTACGGCTACCTGTGAACAAATTATACCGTACAAATTATATCATACAAGACGATGAACAGAGATGAGTTTTGGTCATCTTAGCATTCGTGTTATACAAACAGAACTAAAATAACATATCGTACCAGATGATGTTGTATTGTACTGTAAGATATTGTTCAAAAAAAATTTGCATATTCGTATTCCTTTGTACAAGGATGAAGGCTATTTTGAACTGATCGTAGTATCTGATTATTGGTTGTAGTATACAAACATAATGGCTATTTTAAAAATTTAGGGTTTCTTGGAACCTGGTTTAAATATCTAAACTTTTATCTTTTGAGTGATGTGTGAGAGAGAGGAATGTGATTGGAAGGGGTTAGTCAACCCATTTCCTTTTGTTTGGTGCTTCTCTTGAGGCAAGCTAGGTCACATAGCCCACATGTGCACGATTCACTGTAGGACACAACTAGTGTGGAGACCAAAATTATATTCATCAGAGCAAAGCATGAATACATCTCATTCATGCAAGCATAAGGAGGAACCCAAACTCACTTGGGTTCCCAAATCTAACCCTTGAATGTCTTTGTAGGGTTCTCTCAGAAAATACCTTGTGAGAGCATGTGGTACATAGACAGTGGCTACTCAAGATTTATGACTGAAGACATGAACGGAGGCAAAGTAAAGTTAAGAGATAACACCACCAGGAAAGTGGAGCGCTCAGGTATGGTAAGAAATGATAAAAAAATTTAATTAAAAATGCTTAATTAGTTGATGGTTTAAAGAATAATCTGTTAAGCATTAATCAATTGTGTAACAAAGGTTTTGACATAAAATTTCTTTTTAAAAAAATGCTTGATTAGTTTAAATGATAAACCTGTATTATAAGAAAAATGAATAAATAATGATTACATGATAGATCTTAATTGTATTGAAAATTCAAAATCACTTTTTTTTTAAAAAACAATAATAGATGACTTGTGGCTATTGCATAGGAGACTGTGCCATGCTAGTATGAAAAATCTTATATATATCACCCAAAAAAACTTGGTTAGAAGCATACCTAAGGTAGACTTCACAAAGGATCATCTATGCAACGCCTGCCAACTAGAAAAACAAATAAAATCATCATTTCACTCTATCAAGGATGTGAGTACATCCAGGCCACTAGAAATGTTTCACATGGACCTATTTGGATCCGTTAGCATAACTAGCCTAAGTGGAAATAATTATGGATTCATAATTGTAGATGACTTCACTAGATTCACTTGGGTAAGATTCCTAGCACACAAGAGTGATGCATTTGAGGAATTTAAGATTTTCTCCACTAGGATTCAAAAAAATTTAGGATGCAAAATCTCAATAATCCATAGTGATCATGGTGGAGAGTTTCAAAGTGACAAATTTTAATCCTTCTATCAAGAGATAGGAATAGAACATAACTTCCCTGCCCCTAAAACTCCTCAGCAAAATGAAATAGTTGAAAGAAAGAATATAACCTTGGTAGAAGCTGCTAGGGAAATGTTAGTTGAGTATACTATTCTAAGATATTTTTTGCCAGAAGCGGTAACTACGACATGTTATGTATTAAATAGGGTGAACATTAGGTCAAAGTTGAATAAAACTCCTTATAAACTCCTTAAGGGTCAAACATTGAATATTTCACACTTACATGTGTTTGGTTACAAATGTTTTATCTTAATTAATGGAAAACTTCCCTGAGGAAAATTTTATCCCAAGGCTGATGAGGGTAGGAAATTCATATGCAGCTAAGGCCTATAAAATCTTCAATAAGAGAACTCAAGTAGTAGAAGAGTCCACCCATGTAGTGTTTTATGAATTGGATAAGCCCTCTGAACCTTGATTTGAAGAAGATGAATAAGAGGCAATACAAGGAGTAGAAACCATGACAATAGGAGGAAGGGGAGAACCTCAGGAAGACTTGCCTAGAGAATAGAGATACTCTTCTAGTCATCCTAAAGAATTAATTTTAGAAGACCCATTAAAAGGTGTGAGAAATGAGAATGGGCTTAGGAAAGAGGTTGATCTTTCTGCATTCATTTCTATGATAAAACCAACAAGTATAGATCTAGCTTTAGGAGATGAATCCTAGATTCATACAATGCAAGAAGAATTAAACCAATTTACTAGGAATGATATTTGGGAATTATTTAAGAGACCAAAAAATGAGTCTTTAAAAATAAGATGAATAACTCAGGAACCATAGTAAGAAATAAGGTCAGATTAGTAGCTAAGGGATCTAATCAGATTAAAGCCATTGACTTTGAAGAAACTTTTGCCCTTGTAGCTATACTAGAAGTGATAAGGGTAATCTTAACCTTTGCTTGCTTCAAAGGTTTTAAATTATATCAAATGGACGTAAAGAGTGCTTCTCTAAATGTGGTAATCAAAGAGGATGTTTATGTTGAGCAACCCCTTGAATTTGAAAGTTCATAATTTCCAAACCATGTATTCAAATTAAAAGAGGCACTGTATGTGTTAAAGAAAGCACCAAGAGTCTGGTACAAAAGACTTAGTTCATTCTTAATACATAGAGGATTTGTTAAGTGTAGTGTGGACACTACACGCTTTATAGAAAAGGAAAAAAGACAAAATTCTTATTGTTTTGATTTTTGTAGATGACATTCTATTCGAATCTTTAGATAAAATTTTATGTGATGAATTCTCAAAAACATTAAGTAATGAGTTTGAAATGAGCTTGATGGGAGTGCTTAACTATTTTTTTATCTTTAGTGTAAAACAAATGTTAAATGGAACATTTCTTAGACAAATGAAATATATCGAGGATATTCTAAAAATATGAAATGGATAGTGATAAGCCCATGAACACTCCAATGAGCAATATGATTCAACTTGAAAAATATCCGAATGGAAAATCAATAGACCAAAAAAATATAGAGGGATAATCAGATCTCTCCTTTGTTTAACTGCCAGTAGACCATACATAGTGTTTAGTGTGTGACTTTGTGCCAATTTTCAAGATGATCCTAAAGCATTTCACTTAATTGTGGTGAAAAGAATCCTTATATATCTACTAGGCAACCCAAACTTAGGAATTTGGTATCCTAGGCAGATCACTTCCTTTGAAATCTTAGGGTATTCAGATTCTTATTTTACAGGAAGTAGGGTAGATGGAAAAAGCACCTTTAGCACCTGCCAATTCATATGACAATCTTTAGTTTCTTGGTCTAGTAGGTAGAAAAATTTTGGTAGTCCTCTCCATGTCCGAGGTAGAATATATAGTAGTAGGAAGTTATGTTGCGTATATACTTTGGTTGAAACAATAACTTCAAGATCATAGATTTTCTATAGGAACCATCTCAATCATGTGTGACAACATGAGTGCAATCTACATATATAAAAATCTAATTCAACACTCTCGAACAAAACATATAGACATTAGACATCACTTCATAAGAGATATTGTAGCTAAAGAAGACATAGATTTACAACATATAGCTACAGAAGGTCAATTGACAGACATATTAATGAAACTATTGGCATACGACACCTATAAAAACTTTGTGTACTAGACTATGTATCATAGACATTTATGCGTGATCCAAAAAATAAACTTTTGTTGACCTCATTTTTGTATGAGGTCACTAAGACCCTTCCAGAACCCAGATCTAATCCTAGACCCTAGGATCCACTCTAGACCTTAGGATCCTTCTAGATCCAAGACCTTAGAGTCTACTCTAGAGCCTAGGATTCCCTTAAATCCTAGATCTTAGAATTCTTCTAGATCTTAGGGTCACTCCAACTTCAAATCAATCTCCACCCTTGATCAACCTCAACCTCAAATCAATTCCTATATTTGATCCACTCCAATTTCAATTTGATTCCTACCTGTGATCAATTTAAATCTCAAACTCCATCCAATTCAAATTCAAATTAATTCAAATTTCAAACATATCCAAACTTTGACTCAATCCACTTGAGAATCCAAATTTTAACCTAGACTTTGATCCAAGCTTCAATCTAGCTTTGACCTCATCCATTCATTAACAATCACCACATGATTGCAAATGATTTGGATACTTCAATACTAATCCTTCAAACTTAAAATCTATTCCAAATCCAGAAATCCAGACTCAAATCCTAAGTCTCAAGGTCTTGTCCTAAAGACCCTTTTTAGAGATTTTTCAAACATTTCAAAACCCACTCAAATGGTCTCTGATTCTAGGTCTATCACTTGTAAAATGATAAGACATGTCTCTAGAGGTTGCCCTCCAACTTTTAGCTCATTTTGAGGTCTCTAACCCCAGAATCTGAATTAAAATCCAAAGGCTGTAAAACCTTCAAATATTTACAGCCTATGCCACTGAACCTAACCCCTTCGAGATCTTGACCTTGGAACCCTTATCCAAGCCTCCAATCACTTCCAGACTCTTGATTTTAACCCATTGAGCAGTAAACTGCATTTTTCAGAACCATTTTTGACTCTAGTTGACCAATGGGCCAAAATTGACTAAAATACCCTTATGAGATTTCAAATGGCTATTTCAATTCAAATCAATTCCAAACTCTTTGAAACCACTTCCAATGAATTTCAAATATCAAACCCAACTTGTTGAACTCAAACCCAGACCTTGGGTCAACATGGTTGACCAAGTCAACCAAGTTTGACCCATGGACCCATACACTCTCCTCTTTCAATTTTTCAAATCTAGTCTATTCCAAGTCCTTTGAATGTATGGGATGAACCCTTGGGTACCCAAGAGACCCCTCTTGGTCACCCAAGCCTTGGGCTCACTTGGGTTAGCCTTATGGCTTGACCCAAGTGACCCAAGAGAGACCTCCCTTGAGCCATCTTTTGATCTTAATCAAATTGAATCCAAATCAAGGTGCCATTGGGTTCCCATTGACCCAATACACCTTCCTTGACCAGCCCAATCCTTGGGCTCACTTGAGTCAAGAGTTAGGCTAACCCAAAGTGCCCAAAAGCACTTGGGATTGGGCTAACTCTCAACCTAAACCCAATTGAACCTGGCCAACACCTCCAATAGGTGGCCCTAGGTCCAATACACCCCCTCCAGCCAGCCCATGCCTTGGGCTAGCTTGGGTCAATATTTAGGCTAACCCAAAGTAGCCAAAAACACTTGGACCCAAGCCATTTTCCAGCTCAGATCAAATTGGACCCAATTGCCACTTGCATTGGGTGCACCAGACCCAGACCCACTTCCCACCTAAAGCCCAGGGTCTGGCCAGACCTGGGTTGAGCCCAAATTGACCCAAACCGAGCAGATTTGGATCAACCCAAGCCAACCTTTGACACAAGACAAATTGGACCCAATTGCCACTTGCATTGGGTGCACCAGACCCAGAGCTACCTCCCATATCTAGTCCCGGGTCTGGCCTGACCTGGATCGAGCTCAATTCGACTCAAACCAAGAAGGTTTGAGCCAAACCGAGCCACCGGATCGATCCTGGCTTCCCCAGACAAATTTGACTCCACTCCCAGCTCCAGTGTGTCCCCATCGGCCTTCCCTGGTCAACCCGACCCAGACCGTGGCCGGCGGCGGTCGGAACCAATGGAGAGCAAGTTCCGGTGGTCCCCCCAGGCCGATCCTGACCGAAAGCCTTCCAAAGGCTGTGGCTCGCCAGCTTGAGGCTCACGAGCTCTCTGGAACGATGCCCCTTTCCACTTGGCATCAATCCGAGAGCTCCTCCGATTCAATCCTTGCCGTCCGAGCTCGCGGGAGGAGGCTGAATAGGCTGGTGCTCCCCAGAGCTCAAGGATCGATCCCAGCATTTCGAAACGATTCTCCAGAGTTCCCTCAACCTTCCAGCGTCTCCCCTCGAGCTCCCAGACCTCTCCTTTCATTACTTCGAGCGAACTCCGGTGAAAGGCTTCGACGTCCCACTCAAAGTCCTACCTCCGGCCGTCCTCCAGTCGCGGTCCCTGAAGGAAACCTACTCGCCTTCGTCCCCTGAAGCTTCCAGATAGAGAAGCTCATTCGTTGAGACTTTCTCTGCGGTAATTCCTTCATCCCGAGCTCCCTAGCTAGGTAGTCTGGTCAAGTGTGAAGGAAACCTTCACCCCAACGGATTTCCACCGTTGGATTGAAGGTTTCCACCCCCCTGATCCTCCCTGTGAAATTTTGTCGAAGTTCGCCGGCGGGATCAATCGGATCACACCGGAGAAGGTTCACGGCCTCGGATAAGAGCGGAGGTTGAAGACGAAATCTCAGCCGTTGATTCCGATCAACGGCTCGGATTAGATCCCGCTGTTTCGGAGCGCGTCTGATCCCAACCGTCCGATCCGCCATCCGACGGCTGTGGTTAATCTGACCGTTAACAGTTGGCGCTAATGATTGCCCAGCCAATCAACGCGCGGCGCGTGTAAAGCGAGCGCTAACTGTGTAATGGCCGAATTAATAATTCCAGAAATTCAAGGGAACTTTGGAAATTAATATCTCCCTTCACACTTGTCCAAATTAGGTGTTCTTAGGCTCATTGGAAAGGTCTCAGGGAGACCTACAAAAGCCCTATGGTTCCATGCCCTGGTTAGGTCAGTGCTAGGTTTAATTTGAGTTTGAGCATTTTATTAATTTCCTTAATTATTCTTTAAATACAAGTCCACGAGGCATGGAATTTTGGGAGATTGAATTTGAACATGTTTTTGACATGTCCAAATTTTATCTCCCCCTTTTAAGATGTTCAATGGCATTTTCCCCAAATTTCAAATTTAAGGGTCATGGTTTGACCCTTAAATTCAAAATGGGGTATAGACCAATCCAATGGGATTTAGGGTGTGATTTTTTGTGTGCTGATGATGTGTAGGATAAGGAGTGTAGAGCCACTGATTTTGCCCCAATCCAAGCTTAGGATACACCCCTATAGTGGTTTGAAGGTGACTTAGAGTTCACCTTAGGTGGTTTAGTTAACCACCTTAGAGTACTCCATTTGAGCTCAAATTTGGTGAGTTTAGTCCTCAGGATCAGGTGATCCTTTGGACCAAATTTCATCAAATTTAGAGTCCAGTTGGTTTCCCAAGTAGGAACCATAATAACCCCCCTTAGAAATAACCCTTTAGCCTTAATAAAATTCTAATAATTCTAATTTAATTCTTAAAATTTCCTAAAATACCCCCAATTAACTTAAATTTATCTCTTAATCAATGAAAATTGAAATCACTTTAATTTGACATTAAAATCCACTTTAATTTAATTTTAATTAAAATCAATATTTAACCAATTTTAATTATTTAAAAATTATTTAAAATCCCAAAAAATCTTTAAACACTTTCTGATCTCTCCTTAGATCATTTTTGATCTTTGGAGTTGATTTCAAGAAGTTTGGGACTCATTTGGGATCAAATCATTAAAAGGGCCCTTAATTGAAACAATTTAATAATTTCAATAAATACTCAAACTTCCTAAAATCATAACGTTTGATAGAAAACTCCAAATTGAATGTGCCACATGTCTAACAACTCATAATAAGGTCTAGTATTTGTTAAAAATCTGAAACCCTTAAGATTAACTCTAATTTTGAAAGTCAATTTTCAACCCCTTAATTAAATCATTAAAATATTCTAAAATATTCTTAAAACCCAAAATTATTCTAAAACTCAGAAAATATTGGTTTAATGCTTAAAACACTTAACAAACCCTTTAAAACATAACAACCACCCCAAAGATAAAGTTTATTGGCTGGACTACTCCGGGCTGCGGGGCTAAGTGTCCTAAGGAGGCTGGTTCCTCGAGCCTGGTGGCACAACGCCACGAATGGATTCTAAGGGGTGTTAAATCTTAAAATATATTAATCTTTAATTATTTAACATTTTAAAAATTTCTAATTCAATTACATTAATTTGGTTTATCGGCTGGACTACTCCGGGCTGCGGGGCTAAGTGTCCTAAGGAGGCTGGTTCCTCGAGCCTGGTGGCACAACGCCACGAATCAATTAATGGCAAACTTAAATTAATCAAGCTTTTAAAATCAGTAACTAACTCATTTTTATATTAATCCACTCTTTTGATTCCAACCAATTTAAATAACTTAATTAACCCCGATTGCTACTGGGTAACCCAGGCCTACGAGGCTATTAGTTTAGCCCCAAGGAAGGTGAAATAAACTTCACGGCCTCGGTGTGAAACAAAGGTAGTAATCAATTAACTTATAAAATATGTCTGATTAAAATTCTTAATTCATTAATATTTAAATTTCAATTTAAATCCCCTTCTAAGCCTTAACAAATCCAAACTTTTAGACAACATTAACTAATCACCTACTTTAGGATCTATCCCAGCCACACGACCTTTCTCACACACTTTAGATGATGTGCTAGGACAACCAACTCTAGATCTAGGTTAGGCCGGTGTTTACTTTACTGCTGTGTGCCGGATTTTTCGTAGTTTTCACTGCATGTTGTGGATGAAATTGCTTTGCTGTGTCTGCTTATTTTTTCTGTACTCTGTGGATGAATTGATGTGTTAGGCGACTAGATTACCCTTAGGTTAGGTACGATCTGGATGTTGACACAGTTTTCTGCAGGTGGCCACGCTCATGCAGGGCAATATAAAAAGGGGGCAAATAAAAAAAATGCATAAATATTATAAATTCTTTGCACAGGTGCTTCAGCTGCTAAAGCCCCCAAATCATAAAAAGAGCGTGGCCAGTGTGTTTACTCTTTTTTTTTATGCTCATATACAACTGCTTGGGAATAACTGATTTTTATATATTAATTGCTTAGGATAACCCTGCAGGTGAGTCTAGATTTTTATTTTGATATAAATATAATTTATGTAAGTGTCAAGTGTTGTGAAAGTTGATTTTGAGTTGGGATACATAGATCCAAAGCTTGGATTCCAAAGAGGAAAGGATACCCCTTTAGGGAACACTCCTTTTCCATTTGGAAATCCAAATTTGGATCATACCTCTTCCTTACCCAAAGAGGAAAAAGTGGCCTCCCCCTTAGAGGGAAGTGCTCTCTTGTCCATTTGGGTAATCCACTACGAAGATTCCAAGAAGATTGAAGAAAAGGAGTCCAAAGAAGAATGAGATTGAAGATAAGAAGATTTGAAGATTGAGAGTATCCCACTCAAATTAACTTGCGTCATTACTAGGTTTAGAATCCGGGTTGTTGTCAGTGGTGCCCGGCCACTTTACTTTCTGTAATATTCTGGTTTGTAATAAGCAAGGCAATTCTGCCTATGGACATTTATTAATTAATTTGTATTTGATGTGATGATTTGATTGCCTTTAGGATTACTTGTTTTTACTAGTTTTTTTGGCGATTGCATGCCGCTTTTTGTTTTTCGCCTGGATACGTGAGACTCGTGAGGGTGTGAAAGTTTTCTACTCATAACCTTAAAAGTCCAAAATTTTAGTGAGTCTAAATAACATAGAAAGATAACGAATCTAGGGAATTAGCCGGGGATCGACCCCGGGGTCGCATGCATATTTTTGCATTCTTCTTTCCTTGTTTTAGACCCTTCCTCGCCTGCGGGTAGATTCCGGATAGTCTGACCTATGAGGACGAGGTGCCGGACCTGGGGAAGTCTAGTCTTCTAAAAAATTATTTTATAAGCCTGTTTTTAAAATTTCAAGCATATTTGATTTGAGGTTGTTAACCAGCATGCATCGCATTAGATACAAATTAAAGAGTCAAAATTTTAATTTCATAGTCTTTAGCATTTTAGCACCCAACATAAGTCAAAGGGGCCAATTAGGAGAATCTCTAGATGTCGGCCCCGCCTCCACAAAACTTTAATTATAACGTCCCTACCACTCTTTCATAAAAGACCAGACTCATCTCTTTTAAATCGATTAGGTGGTTAGCTGGCTCTCCAATCCAGGCCGGGGTAAGTCCAGACCTTGCACTGCATTAGTTAGGATCGGACGACTGTGGTCCAGTGTCCAAAATAGATTTAGGTTCCGGGGCAGATCTTTGATTATAAGACCCCAAACTTCGGGAATCTAATCCCAAATTTCTAATAAAATGCTCAACTCTAATTAAATATCATTTCAAATCCAAAACATAAAGCCCAACACTTAGATTAAGTTGGGACACTTCCGGATGGTTCTGGAATCTCAAAGTGTTCCCTACTTCTTTTCCTTTAACTCCGTTAATAACTGTTCAATTTTGATCCATTCCCTTTTGATTTTCCAATAACTCTATTCATATTTTGATATCACTCCTAGAAACTCTAACAAAATTCTGCCACCATTTTAATCGGGAGTTTTCGTAGGAGATTTTTGTCTCCCTACGATGTAATTAACTACGAGGGCCTGCGCTCGTAGGAAATTTGGAACCACATACACCTGATTTTAAAAACAAATTTAATTTCCAAAATTTTATTAGACTTCCTTGGGAAAAGTTAAGTAATGATCGTCATAGTTGCATTAGAAGGATTATCGTAGAATAGTCTCATTTCCCTTTGGGGAGATACACCCTTCTTTGATAAGGCTTTGGATGTAAATGCGACGATCATGTTTCTTGAATGTTGTAATTGGGTACTTAGTTTAACTATACTTTGTCCCCTCGGGGCCATATAAAGTTCTCCTTAGAACCCGATCATAACATTCAAGATAAGTTTACATAATTCTAAGTCTGAACGCCGTTATGAAATTTTATGTTCGTCCTTCGGGGTGATATAATTTTTCTAACGGGACGATTCGATTTTAGAATTAGAATTAAATCTCAATTTTAAAGCTCCCAAAGAAAACTAATATTTTTCAAAACCTGTTTTCAAAATTCCACCAACAAAAAATGGCACGCCCGGTGGGACCAAATTTTTCTTCCCATCTTTAATGGTGGCAGAATTTTGTTTCATCGGTAGTTTCAACTACAATTTCTTCCGTTGGTCCCTCTGCTCATTTCTTCCTTGGGTGAGTGTGGCCAACATCTAAAATAATAACAAAATATTAAAAGAGAGGTTCCACCTCTAAATTTGGCTTTATTTAGATTTTTGTTCTGATTTTGACCTTCTGCCCCAGCATAGCCTGTGAGGCGACAGTGTCAAATCAGATTAAAAGGATATCCTTTTTAATTTTATGGATTTATGGTCGATAAATTTCTCGTTCAACATATAAATCCTTAAAATTGAAAAGAATTCAAAATTTTTGATTTCATTCCAAACTATTTTAGTTTTAACCCCCCCCCCCCCCCCCTCACTCCCACTTTGACTTCTAAGGGTGGGGAGGGTTAAACTATTCCTTTTTACTTGGGCTTTTTCACAATTCCATAAGCCTTCGGGCAAGGGGAAACTCTGTCCGTTGTGTTTTGGAACCTGTAAGAAAACCCCTTTCAAATTCTCAAAATTCCTTCAAAAAATTTCTTAAACTCCAAGTTGTCATATGTTACCCCATACGATTTCCTCGTGGGCCAACATATGTCATACTTTCAAAAAAAATAATAATAATGAAATACTTTTTACCACTCTTTTCAAGAAGATCTAATTTCAATCATTTTATTTAACTTTCAGAAAATTCCAAATGGCTGGCCAATTGATTTTCTCCTTTGACTGAGAGTTGTCCTCAGCTGTTAATGACCAAGGGAGCACTGTTATTTTTGGAATGGGATTTAGTACTCTAGATCTCTCTATGGACGGACACCAGATTGTTAGTTTGGATGCCAGTAAGGAAATTCCCCCAGTGGTTGAGTTGATTGTGGGATCTACACCCACCTTGCCAGTAGTCAGTGATGATCAGAAACAGTCTGAGCCAGTTGTTGAGCCTCCCACTGAAATTAAGTCTGTTTTTGAAGAAGGGTCTAGTTCTGGACTTAGATTTACCACTAAGAATCAGAAGAAGAACTATTTGATGAGACTTAGAAAGAAAATCTCTAAGGCTAAGAGAGTTCTACCCTTTAAGACCTTAGCTCAAGTAGAACCTGAGGCTGTTGAGGAGCTACCTATTCCTGCTTCCTCTCCCCTCCTAAAGGGGAGTCACTTTTACCCCCTGGCTTCAGCTCAAGGGGAGGAGAGGATAGCTAGGATAGCTCGTTCTCCACCATGCCCGGTCGACTACTCGACTAAGAAAACTCAGAAAGAAAGACATCTCCAAAAGACAAGGACTTTGAGAAATATAATTCACACCTGCGCTGCACAGTCTGGACAGACTAAAGAGGAATATGTGAAACAATTGAAGGGAGTGATCTCACATCGCTTCCAAAAAGAAGTGTTGAAGGAAGAAGTATCTGAAGCAAAGAATTTAACCCCACAATTCGTTAGAAAGAATAAGAAGTATGTTAGACAGCCTGCTACTTCAGTACTGGTTGATGGATATCACTGGGTGCCATGCCCTCCGTCCTCTCAAACAGAGGGTATTGTGTTGACTGGGTCCGAGAGAGGCCGCCATTCTACTGGTAGACCCCCGGTACCCCCACATAAACCTGTAAGGTTGGCCTCAGTGATTGTTAAACCAAAGGGGGTTGAAGTCCAAAAGTCTGTGGACCTTAAAGGAAAAAGACCCAAATCTCCTGAAAAGAGATATGTGCCAAAGAGAACTAAGTTGGAGAATCTGCCACCACCTCCTAGAATTTCTAAGTTCATTTTGCAGCTCCAACGAGTTTCAGCCAACCCTACTCCGAGTTCAGTTGAACTGATGGATGTTCAGGATAGTACTCCAGTTGTTACAGTTGGCAGTCCTACCACAGCCAGTCTAACTCATGATCCAATAGTTACCATTCCTGCTACCCCAGTTGATGATCCCCAAAGTCCGAGTGTCATTCCTAGGCCCCTTAGTCAGGTGTCTGAGGACCTTACCTTACAAGATGTGGGAACTATCACTTTATAAGCTCCTGCTTCTCCTGAGGAATATGTCCCTCTTCCTGTAGAGGATGCCACTCTTCTGACTACCAACTCCGGGATAGTCGAAGAGGAGAGAATTGACCAGGATTTAGAAATGGAAGATGAACCGGATACAAAGTCTCAACCAGATCCTTATCCAAAACTCACAGAAATCATTGCCCTTATGGATTCTGAAGAATTATTTGATATGGCTGAGTATAAAGGATACTTACCCCTTGATCCTAAGTCAATTGGGGATAGACCGGTCGAGGAGGTAGTTCAAGAAATAAGAAACATTTTGTTGAACAAAGAAGGAATGGCTTCTTTTGACCCTGATATGGATGATCTCCTTGGAGATGAAGATGATTATGTTGGGGGCATTCATGTGGTCGAAACTAGAGGGTCTAATAAAGAAGCTGAGCCCAGCAAGCGCTGATTTGCTAAAGATGATGATCCACAT
Organism: Dendrobium huoshanense; assembly: GCA_016618105.1. Lineage (NCBI taxonomy): Eukaryota > Viridiplantae > Streptophyta > Magnoliopsida > Asparagales > Orchidaceae > Dendrobium > Dendrobium huoshanense. The sequence continues at coordinate 5,456,519 of CM028350.1, read as the reverse complement.
GCTGTTGAGTCAGATTCAGATGAGTCTGTGAAAGATAGAGATGAAGAACACATAAAAAACTTGGAGACTCAGCTTGCTAGTATGATGTCACAAGTTAAGGAGATGCAAGAGAAATTGGATAAATCACAGCAAGAGTCTTTTAAGATCCACCAGTCAGCTCGAGAGCTCACAGAAAAGGCCAAAAGGGCAGAATTTAGTTCCAGACCTCCCGAGTCACCATCTGTGACCTTTCCTTGTCCAGTAGAGACACCTCCAGTTCACCCTGCAGTTTTTACCATTCCTCCGATCCTACCTCAGAAGGATATCAAGCAGTTAATTGAGGACCAGGTAAGGGAGGCCTTAGCCCTTTCCCAAGGAAATGTGTCTATTTCAAAGGGTAGACCCTACCCCGAGGAATATGACTTAGTTCCTTACCCGAAGGGCTTTGTGCCACCAACTTTTAAAGTTTTCACTGGAATTGAAAATTTGAGACAGCATCTGGCCCACTTCCGAGCAAGCTGTTGCAATGCAGGAGGGTCAGATGCTCTACTGTTTCGCCAATTTGTAAGTAGTCTATCCGGCATTGCTTTTGAATGGTATGCTGATCTGCCCAACGGTTCAGTAAGAACCTTTAGCAACCTAGAAAACCTCTTTCTTAAGAGATTTTCGGGAGCGCAACAACGCACCACCGTGGGCGATCTCGTGGTTGAAAAGCAAAAGCCGGGAGAGTCTCTAGTTGAGTACATCTTGAGGTGGAGAAACCTCTCGATGAAGTGTGAACCCCAGTTGCAAGAGCAACATGCTGTGGAGATTCTTTTGAAGAATATCCACGGCCATGTTGCTTTTCTCCTGAAGGGTTTCACTATTAAAACTTTTGAGAAACTTCTTAATAAGGCTAGCAATTTGCAGGAAGAGGCTCCTAGGATGCCATTCTTACGAGAACAGCCTGAAGAAAGGAAGGGTCCAAAATTGGTGAAAACATTTGAAAAGAAAGCTGTGGTCTCAGCAGTAGATAAAGGAAAGAGGCCAGTGATTAGTCAGCCTAGCACTCCACTTCCACCACAGCCGCCTCAGAAGCAGCCCTTTCAGATAGTTCCATAGTATACTAGAGATCCCGCCTTCATCCCTTTTAGAGAGAGATTGGCAAAGCCTTATCCATTTAAAAGGGAGTCAGTTAAGAAGATCTTCAGGAGTCTGTTAAAGAAACCAGATTTTCAGTTGCCAGAGGCTAGGAGGCCTGAGGATGAGAGCAAGAAAGATGATCCCAAGTATTGCCCGTACCACATGATGCTTAGTCACCCTCTTGAGGACTGCGTTGTGTTCAAAGACTGGCTTGAGAGGAACTACACCCAAGGTAACATTATAATACCTAAGGAATACTTGGTCGATCCAGAAAAGGCTTCAATTAAGACCATTTCAGGTAATCCTCTTAACTCTTCTTGTCTTGTTGAAGATGGTTGGGACATTGCTTTGTCCCGGGCACTTAAAAAGTCGATTAACAAGTCTTTTCGTCTTTCTCAACAGCTGACTATGATAGCCCAGGCCTCGGTGTGGAAGGTTGACCTAGACGCTTCGCAGAAGGATGTTGAGCCACTTCCCTCTCCAGTAGTCTTAGGAACTACTAAGAAAAATGTAAAAGAAGAGAAATTTGATTTTGTAGAGAGAAAGTGTGTAGATGAGAGATGTATTAGAATGGCGGATGACGGTGTTAAAACCCTTTCCCCTCTTTTGTTATCTGACTTTTTCTTTTCCCCATCAAAGTCGAAGGGTCAAAAGATGAATAAAAAACATCCTTCTACTTCTGTCTTGATGATTAACCATAAATCTCAAATGCAAATTGATGACTCTCCTGCTTTGAATCAAACTCCTAATGAAATAAATATTGAGGTTAATCAAACCGACCTCCCCGAATCGACTCTTCAAGAAGATGTCGAATGTGAAGCCTTATCAGAAAGTGATTTCCCCCAATGTGATTTTCAGGGAAGTCCTACCGAGATAGAGTTTTCAGATTCTGACTCTCTTTCGGGAAACGACGATCCAATGCCTACAGTGAGTGTAGACACCGCTCTAGTTTGCCCGCCCGAAGACGTCGAGCAGGTGCAACTCCGTGGCGGTAAAGTTTTACCTCCTAGGTTGCCCCCTTAGGACAAAGGCAAGCAATCCTTATTCAAAAATCTAAATCCAGATTCCCCTCAATAATCAGAATTTTCTTTAATTCCTCCGGGTTTCGAGTCTGTCGTTCCTAAGGTTGATTACAATGTTCTAGCCCACCTTAGGAAGTTGCCAGCAAAATTAAGTATTTACGACGCCCTCCTTCTCTCCAAAGAAATGAGGGAGTCTCTAATTAAAGCACTTCTCGATCCCGAGATTTGCTTAACACAGTTGGCTGCAACTTCAGAAGGTGAGGCTCTCTATTTCAAAGAGGTCTTTGGGGTTACCTTTTCAGACGAAGATTTACTCTTGGGAACTGCTGACCATAATCGTCCCCTCTACATTACTGTAGATGTGGGAAATTTCAAGTTATTGAGAGTCCTTGTTGATCTGGGTGCATCGGTCAACGTGATGAACATAAAGACTCTTGCTTATCTCAGAGTTGATACTAGCAAGCTTTCAACCGACAGGTTGGTGCTTCGTGGGTTCAACGAGAAGGGCGAGAGAGCTTTAGGTTCAATCACTTTACTCCTAGAAATAGGAGGGTTAAAAACTGAAGCTAAATTTTATATAATTGATTCGACTACGTCCTTTAACGCACTTCTAGGTAGACCTTGGATTCACGAATATAGAATGGTTCCATCTACCCTGCACCAATGCGTTAAGTATCAACGAGACGGCATTGAACATGTGATTAAGGGTGATTTGCAACCATTCTCGATTCAAGAAATCGGGATCTACAAAGATGCTGCATATTTCATACCAAAAGGGTCCTCGTCCCGTTCTAAATTGGAGATCAAATTTGAGGAGAAAATGGTTGGACAAGAATTCGACCAAAAGAAAGAAAAAGATCAAAATATCAATCAAGAAATGATTCAATCGAGTAGTGAAGACGACTCTGATATTGATGTCCTTAGGCCTCCAAGCACATTACCTCAAAGAGGTGGGAGGATGGCTTTAAGGGCACGAGGACGAGGCCGTGCTTCATTAGATAGGAGAGCAGCACCTGTGTATATTGATTTGGAATCAGATTCCGATGGTGAAATAGAAAGTCAAGGTGCTGCCCTCTCTCTCGATTATCGAAACATAAATGCTCCTCCAAAATTTGATCTCACCTTAGACCAGGACAGTGACCCTGAGGTAGATATTTCAAAAGTTAAAAGTGACGAGCCTGAATTAACAATGTATGAAAAGCTCACTAGAAGGATTGAGGCCCTTTCTCTGACCCCACTGTCGGCAGGCAGGGTTGTAGGGTTGGAAGTCAAAGTGGCCCCCAACTTGGATGGTGAAGTTAAGAAAGTCTAGAAATTCTTTCCTGGCTCCTCCTCCGCAAGGGACGAAGGTGATGTAACCCTTGAGGAGGCAGATTTTAATGAATTAATGGAATTACCTTTCGGCTACTTCCCTGTTTGTGTAAAAAATACTTTTTCTAAAGGTTCTATACCATACCGATGGACTAAGGGTCAAGCTAGATACCACGAGAATATTTGGCGAACAAAAATAAATAAAAATCCAACAAGTGGTATTGGCTTTGGAACAGTTAGTTCATTCGATGATGATGAGTATTGCCTAATGATAACTTACCATCTCGATTCTCCAAATGTCCCTACAGATCCTCCTTGTCCTCTAGATGGACTCTGTTTGGAGACTTTAGACGATCCCGATGATCTTCAAGTTCAGGATGCACCCCCTGAATTTGAAGAGGAAATTAAGTCGACAGTCGATGAGTTGAGAGAAATTAACCTGGGAAACGATGATGACCCCCGTCCGATTTTCATAAGTACTTTGTTGAGCGAAGGTGAAACCCAAGACTTAATCCAGTTGTTATTCGAGTTCAGGGATTGCTTTGCCTGGACATACGACGAAATGCCAGGTTTGCCTGCTGAGGTAGCAGTTCACAAACTTGGAGTTCGGCATGATGCCATTCCTGTTAAACAAGCTCCTCGACGCATGCGCTTAGAGATTAAGCAACAAGTCGTTTCTGAAGTTAAGAAATTGGCAGAAGCCGGATTCATTCGAGAGGAGAAATATCCCTCTTGGGTTGTCAGCGTCGTGCCAGTTCGAAAGAAAAATGGTCAAATTCGGATTTGTGTCGACTATAGGGATCTGAATAAGGCATGCCCTAAAGATGAGTTCCCTCTACCAATACCAGAACTCATGGTGGACATTGCCTCCTCACATGCTATTTTCTCATTCATGGACGGCTCGTCGGGTTATAACCAAATTAAGATGGCCCCTGAAGATGAGAGAAATACGGCATTCAGAACCTCTATTGGAATCTTTTGTTATAAGGTAATGCCATTCGGCTTAAAGAATGCCGGAGCAACCTACCAACGGGCCATGACCCGTATCTTTGACGACTTAATTCATAATCAAGTTGAATGTTATATCGACGATTTAGTTGTCAAGAGCAAGGTTAAAGAGGCTCACCTGTATGACTTAAGAGTTGTTTTCGAACGGTTGCGCCGCTACGATTTGAAAATGAACCCTTTGAAGTGCGACTTCGGCGTCGCCTCGGTAAAATTCTTAGGATTCGTAGTGAGGCACCGCGGAATCGAGATAGATCCTGCTAAAATTGAAGCCATCTTACATATGCCATCTCCTAAGAGCCTTACTCAGTTAAGGTCTCTACAAGGTAAATTGGCCTATATAAGAAGGTTTATTTCTAATCTTTCCGGGAGATGTCAACCCTTTTCTGTCCTTATAAAAAAGGATACTAAATTCGTATGGGGCGAGAAGTGTCAAAATGCTTTTGACGATATCAAACAATACCTTTCTAATCCGCCAGTTTTGGCAGCTCCGATTCCGGGAAAGCCGTTAATCCTCTAAACCGCAGCTCTAGATGAGTCTTTAGGTGCCCTGTTGGCTCAAGTTAACGACGAAGGAAAAGAGAATGCCCTCTACTACCTTAGTCGAAGACTCCTTCCTACTGAAATTCGATACCCGTCAATTGAGAAGCATTGTCTTGCTTTGGTTTTTGCAGCTCAGAAACTGAGGCATTACATGCTCTCCCACTCAATCAGTCTGATTTCAAGAGTTAATCCTTTGCAATATCTTATGACCCGACCTACGTTGTCAGGACGTTTAGCTCGTTGGTCTATGATATTGTTGCAATTTGAGATTACTTTCACTCCTCTTCGTGCTATGAAAGGACAGGCTGTTGCCGACTTTCTGGCAGCACACCCGCTGCGGGCAGATTCTCCTCTGAACGATGACCTACCCGACGAACAAATCATGAGTCTGAGGGAATCTGGCGAGGCCATCTGGGAATTATATTTTGATGGGGCAGCATCATCTCGTAGGATTGCGACCCAACAATCTGTAATTCTTGGAAAGGCTGGAGTCGGTCTAATTTTCATTACACCAGAAAAAGGAATGATGAATTTTTCCTACCACTTATCGGAGCCTTGCACAAACAACGAAGCTGAATACGAAGCTCTGATAACTGGTTTGGAACTTGCAATTCTAATGGGAATTAAAGAGATTAAGATCTTTGGAGATTCCCAACTGGTTATTAACCAAGTGGCCGGAACTTATAAGGTCTTGAATCCGAATCTCCTAAGATATCACCAGTATACACTTCACTTGTTGGAACAAATCCCCATTGCTACTTTGTATAGGGTTCCCCGTGGAAGCAATTTCGCGGCGGATGCCTTAGCAAAACTTGCAAAGGAATTTGCATGTCTTGAGGAGGATTCCATCCCTATAGAGATACAGGGTCGTAAGACCCTCTCCCTTATAGATTTGGAACACATTAGTAAGACTCCCCTTCAGATCCTTTCTGCCTCTTCGACAACTAACGAAGAAGGCGATTGGAGACGACCATTAATCGATTACCTTAAAGAAGGGAAGCTTCCCCAGGATAAATCACTTTCCAACCAGATTAAGAAACGTGCCCTATCATATGCACTAGTTAACGATCTGTTGTACCGTCGATCCTTCGATCACATGTGGCTGCGCTGTTTAAACAAGTGAGAAGCCCAGAAAATTATTAATGAAGTTCATTCAGGACTGTGCGGTGCACATCAATCGGGTCCAAAAATGAAATTAAAGATTAAAAGACTTGGATACTATTGGCCTACAATGATTGACGATTGCATGAATACTGCGAAGCACTGTCATCAATGTCAGGTCCATGGTGTGGTTTTACATCAGCCGCCAAATGTGTTACACCCTACGATAGCCTCGTGGCCCTTCGAGAGTTGGGGCACGGATATCATTAGGCCGATTGACCCTCCCTCCGCGAGAGGTCATCGTTTCATATTAGCAGCGACTGATTACTTTTCAAAGTGGGCGGAAGCAATTCCCCTATGAAACGTAACATCATACCATGTCTTAAAATTCTTTCGTGACCATATTGTATATCGATTCGGCGTACCTCGCAGAATCATATCCGATAATGGGTCCGCATTCAAGCCTACAAAAATCAATAGTTTTGTAAGGCGCCATAATATTCATTGGAGATATTCGACGATCTATTACCCTCAGGCGAATGGATTGGCCGAGGCCTTCAACAAAACCTTGGTGCAAATTGTCAAAAAGACCCTTGATGATAACAAACGGCAGTGGGATGAGCGGTTTGTGGAAGCTTTGTGGGCTTATCGTACCACTTATAGAACCCCGACCCAATCAACCCCATTTGCACTAGTGTATGGATCTGAGGCTGTTCTACCCTTGGAAATACAAATCCCTTCGCTCAGAATTGCAGTTTAAAATCAAATTACCAATGAACAAAATGCAAAACTACGATTAGAAGAACTCGAAGGACTTGAAGAGCGACGTCTCCAAGCTCAACAAAGTTTAGAGTTGTATAAATCCCGTATGGTTCAAGCCCATGACAAGTTAGTGAGACCTAGGACCTTCCAAGCGGGAGACTTGGTATTGGTCCTTCGGAGGCCTATCTTGGCCCATTGGAAGCTGGGAGGCAAATTTGAACCTACGTGGGAAGGACCCTTCGTTATAAAGACTGTCTACGAAGGAGGCTCGTATCAGTTAGTAGATTGTAAAGGGAACCACCCAATGCTACCTGTCAATGGGCGTTTCCTTAAGAAATACTATGCTTGATGTAGCTCATTTTATCAATTAATAAAACTTCCTTTTCTTGATTTATAACTTGCCCTACCTTTTTTTTTAAGGTCTTTTTTTTTAACGCTCTTCTCCTTCTCCTTAAGGTTAGGTCCTTCCTTCCCTTAGGATTAGACCCGCTAGTGGTGGAGTATGCCCTCCGTGGCACTACCCTAGCATTTGACCCGGGGATTAGTGGTGGATTACGCCCTCCCTGGCACCATCCTGATTCCCATTCGCTAGTGATGGAGTACGCCCTTCGTGGCACCATCCTAGTTTGCCAGTTGAGGTCCTCTGTGCGGAGCAAGTTTCCCCCCACATGACCATTTTGCTAGTGATGAAGTACGCCCTTCGTGGCACCATCCTAGTTTGCCAGTTAATCTTCCTATTTGGAGTAAGTCTTCTATCAGCATCCTATAGGCCTAAGGTTGGGTGATGCCCTTCCTTAGACGCAAGGCTAGGTATTCCCTACCTTGGTTTCCAGTTGATCCATCTACTAGGAGTAAGTCTTCTATCAGCATCCTGTAGACCTAAGGTTGGGTGATGCCCTTCCTTAGACCCAGAGCTAGGTATTCCCTACTTTAGTTTCCAGTTAATCTGCCTATTAGGAGTAAGTCTTCTATCAGCATCCTATAGGCCTAAGGTTGGGTGATGCCCTTCCTTAGACCCAAAGCTAGGTATTCCCTACTTTGGTTTCCAGTTGATCCGTCTACTAGTAGTAAGTCTTCTAACAGCATCCTGTAGACCTAAGGTTGGGTGATGCCCTTCCTTAGAACCAAAGCTAGGTATTCCCTACTTTGGTTTCCAGTTAATCTGCCTATTAGGAGTAAGTCTTCTATCACCATCCTATAGGCCTAAGGTTGGGTGATGCCCTTCCTTAGACCCAAGGCTAGGTATTCCCTACCTTGGTTTCCAGTTGATCCGTCTACTAGGAGTAAGTCTTCTATCAGCATCCTGTAGACCTAAGGTTGGGTGATGCCCTTCCTTAGACCCAAAGCTAGGTATTCCCTACATTGGTTTTCAGTTAATCTGCCTATTAGGAGTAAGTCTTCTATCAACATCCTATAGGCCTAAGGTTGGGTGATGCACTTCCTTAGACCCAAGGCTAGGTATTCCCTACCTTGGTTTCCAGTTGATCCGTCTACTAGGAGTAAGTCTTCTATCAGCATCCTGTAGACCTAAGGTTGGGTGATGCCCTTCCTTAGACCCAAGGTTAGGTATTCCCTACCTTGGTTTCCAGTTGATCCGTCTACTAGGAGTAAGTCTTCTATCAGCATCCTGTAGACCTAAGGTTGGGTGATGCCCTTCCTTAGACCCAAAGTAGGTATTCCCTACTTTAATTTCCAGTTAATCTGCCTATTTGGATTAAGTCTTCCATCAGCATCCTATAGGCCTAAGGTTGGGTGATGCCCTTCCTTAGACCCAAGGTTAGGTCTTCCCTACCTTGGTTTCACCAGTTTTCCTTGTGTAATAGGTGTAAGCCTTCCATTAGCATCCTATAGGCTTGAGGTTGGGAGATGATCTCCCTTTCATTCTCAAAATTCTACTTTCATTCGGTCAACGCCAATGTGTGCAGCAGAAGTTCCTTCTACTACACACATTGGGGGTCCATTTGTTGACCTCATTTTTTTATGAGGTCACTAAGACCCTTCCAAAACCCAGATCTAATCCTAGACCCTAGGATCCACTCTAGACTTTAGGATCCTTCTAGATCCAAGACCTTAGAGTCTACTCTAGAGCCTAGGATTCCCTTAAATCCTAGATCTTAGAATTCTTCTAGATCTTAGGGTCACTCCAACTTCAAATCAATCTCCACCCTTGATCAACCTCAACCTCAAATCAATTCCTATATTTGATCCACTCCAATTTCAATTTGATTCCTACCTGTGATCAATTTAAATCTCAAACTCCATCCAATTCAAATTCAAATTAATTCAAATTTCAAACATATCCAAACTTTGACTCAATCCACTTGAGAATCCAAATTTTAACCTAGACTTTGATCCAAGCTTCAATCTAGCTTTGACCTCATCCATTCATTAACAATCACCACATGATTGCAAATGATTTGGATACTTCAATACTAATCCTTCAAACTTAAAATCTATTCCAAATCTAGAAATCCAGACTCAAATCCTAAGTATCAAGGTCTTGTCCTAAAGACCCTTTTTAGAGATTTTTCAAACATTTCAAAACCCACTCAAATGGTCTCTGATTCAAGGTCTATCACTTGTAAAGTGATAAGACATGTCTCTAGAGGTTGCCCTCCAACTTTTAGCTCATTTTGAGGTCTCTAACCCCAGAATCTGAATTAAAATCCAAAGGCTGTAAAACCTTCAAATATTTACAGCCTATGCCACTGAACCTAACCCCTTTGAGATCTTGACCTTGGAACCCTTATCCAAGCCTCCAATCACTTCCAGACTCTTGATTTTAACCCATTGAGCAGTAAACTGCATTTTTCAGAACCATTTTTGACTCTAGTTGACCAATGGGCCAAAATTGACTAAAATACCCTTATGAGATTTCAAATGGCTATTTCAATTCAAATCAATTCCAAACTCTTTGAAACCACTTCCAATGAATTTCAAATATCAAACCCAACTTGTTGAACTCAAACCCAGACCTTGGGTCAACCTGGTTGACCAAGTCAACCAAGTTTGACCCATGGACCCATACACTCTCTTCTTTCAATTTTTCAAATCTAGTCCATTCCAAGTCCTTTGAATGTATGGGATGAACCCTTGGGTACCCAAGAGACCCCTCTTGGTCACCCAAGCCTTGGGCTCACTTGGGTAAGCCTTATGGCTTGACCCAAGTGACCCAAGAGAGACCTCCCTTGAGCCATCTTTTGATCTTAATCAAATTGAATCCAAATCAAGGTGCCATTGGGTTCCCATTGACCCAATACACCTTCCTTGACCAGCCCAATCCTTGGGCTCACTTGAGTCAAGAGTTAGGCTAACCCAAAGTGCCCAAAAGCACTTGGGATTGGGCCAACTCTCAACCTAAACCCAATTGAACCTGGCCAACACCTCCCATAGGTGGCCCTAGGTCCAATACACCCCCTCCAGCCAGCCCATGCCTTGGGCTAGCTTGGGTCAATAGTTAGGCTAACCCAAAGTAGCCAAAAACACTTGGACCCGAGCCATTTTCCTGCTCAGATCAAATTGGACTCAATTGCCACTTGCATTGGGTGCACCAGACCCAGACCCACTTCCCACCTCAAGCCCAGGGTCTGGCCTGACCTGGGTTGAGCCCAAATTGACCCGAACCGAGCAGATTTGGATCAACCCGAGCCAACCTTTGACACAAGCCAAATTGGGCCCAATTGCCACTTGCATTGGGTGCACCAGACCCAGACCTACCTCTCATATCTAGTCCCGGGTCTGGCCTGACCTGGATCGAGCTCAATTTGACTCAAACCAAGCAGGTTTGAGCCAAACCGAGCCACCGGATCGATCCCGGCTTCCCCAGACCAATTTGACTCCACTCCCAGCTCCAGTGTGTCCCCATCGGCCTTCCCTGGTCAACCCGACCCAAACCGTGGCCAGCGGCGGTCGGAACCAATGGAGAGCAAGTTCCGGTGGTCCCCCCAGGCCGATCCTGACCGAAAGCCTTCCAAAGGCTGTGGCTCGCCGGCTTGAGGCTCACGAGCTCTCTGGAACGGTGCCCCTTTCCACTTGGCATCAATCCGAGAGCTCCTCCGATTCAATCCTGGCCGTCCGAGCTCGCGGGAGGAGGCTGAATAGGCTGGTGCTCCCTAGAGCTCAAGGATCGATCCCAGCATTTTGAAACGATTCCCCAGAGTTCCCTCAACCTTCCAGCGTCTCCCCTCGAGCTCCCAGACCTCTCCTTTCATTACTTCGAGCGAACTCCGGTGAAAGGCTTTGACGTCCCGCTCAAAGTCCTACCTCCGGCCGTCCTCCAGTCGCGGTCCCTGAAGGAAACCTGCTCGCCTTCGTCCCCTGAAGCTTCCAGAAAGAGAAGCTCATTCGTTGAGACATTCTCTGCGGTAATTCCTTCATCCCGAGCTCCCTAGCTAGGTAGTCCGGTCAAGTGTGAAGGAAACCTTCACCCCAACGAATTTCCACCGTTGGATTGAAGGTTTCTACCCCCCTGATCCTCCCTGTGAAATTTTGTCGATGTTCGCCGGCGGGATCAATCGGATCACGCCGGAGAAGGTTCACGACCTCGGATAAGAGCGGAGGTTGAAGACGAAATCTCAGCCGTTGTTTCCGATCAACGGCTCGGATTAGATCCCGCTGTTTCGGAGCGCGTCTGATCCCAACCGTCCGATCTGCCATCCGACGGCTGTGGTTAATCCGACCATTAACAGTTGGCGCCAATGATTGCCCAGCCAATCAACGTGCGGTGCGTGTAAAGCGAGCGCTGACTGTGTAATGGCCGAATTAATAATTCCAGAAATTCAAGGGAACTTTGGAAATTCATATCTCCCTGCACACTTGTCCAAATTAGGTGTTCTTAGGCTCATTTGAAAGGTCTCAGGGAGACCTACAAAAGCCCTATGGTTCCATGCCCTGGTTAGGTCAGTGCTAGGTTTAATTTGAGTTTGAGCATTTTATTAATTTCCTTAATTATTCTTTAAATACAAGTCCACCAGGCATGGAATTTTGGGAGATTGAATTTGAACATGTTTTTGACATGTCCAAATTTTATCTCCCCCTTTTAAGATGTTCAATGGCATTTTCCCCAAATTTCAAATTTAAGGGTCATGGTTTGACCCTTAAATTCAAAATGGGGTATAGACCTATCCAATGTGATTTAGGGTGTGATTTTTTGTGTGCTGATGATGTGTAGGATAAGGAGTGTAGAGCCACTGATTTTGCCCCATTCCAAGCTTAGGATACACCCCAATAGTGGTTTGAAGGTGACTTAGAGTTCACCTTAGGTGGTTTAGTTAACCACCTTAGAGTACTCCATTTGAGCTCAAATTTGGTGAGTTTAGTCCTCAGGATCAGGTGATCCTTTGGACCAAATTTCATCAAATTTAGAGTCCAGTTGGTTTCCCAAGTAGGAACCATAATAACCCCCCTTAGAAATAACCCTTTAGCTTTAATAAAATTCTAATAATTCTAATTTAATTCTTAAAATTTCCTAAAATACCCCCAATTAACTTAAATTTATCTCTTAATCAATGAAAATTGAAATCACTTTAATTTGACATTAAAATCCACTTTAATTTAATTTTAATTAAAATCAATGTTTAACCAATTTTAATTAATTAAAAATTATTTAAAATCCCAAAAAATCTTTAAACACTTGCTGATCTCTCCTTAGATTATTTCTGATCTTTGGAGTTGATTTCAAGAAGTTTGGGACTCATTTGGGATCAAATCATTAAAAGGGCCCTTAATTGAAACAATTTAATAATTTCAATAAATACTCAAACTTCCTAAAATCATAACTTTTGATAGAAAACTCCAAATTGAATGTGCCACATGTCTAACAACTCATAATAAGGTCTAGTAGTTGTTAAAAATCTGAAACCCTTAAGATTAACTCTAATTTTGAAAGTCAATTTTCAACCCCTTAATTAAATCATTAAAATATTCTAAAATATTCTTAAAACCCAAAATTATTCTAAAACTAAGAAAATATTGGTTTAATGCTTAAAACACTTAAAAAACCCTTTAAAACATAACAACCACCCCAAAGATGAAGTTTATTGGCTGGACTACTCCGGGCTGCGGGGCTAAGTGTCCTAAGGAGGCTGGTTCCTCGAGCCTGGTGGCACAACGCCACGAATGGATTCTAAGGGGTGTTAAATCTTAAAATATATTAATCTTTAATTATTTAACATTTTAAAAATTTCTAATTCAATTACATTAATTTGGTTTATCGGCTGGACTACTCCGGGCTGCGGGGCTAAGTGTCCTAAGGAGGCTGGTTCCTCGAGCCTGGTGGCACAACGCCACGAATCAATTAATGGCAAATTTAAATTAATCAAGCTTTTAAAATCAGTAACTAACTCATTTTTATATTAATCCACTCTTTTAATTCCAACCAATTTAAATAACTTAATCAACCCCGATTGCTACTAGGTAACCCAGGCCTACGAGGCTATTAGTTTAGCCCCAAGGAAGGTGAAATAAACTTCACGGTCTCGGTGTGAAACAAAGGTAGTAATCAATTAACTTTTAAAATATGTCTGATTAAAATTCTTAATTCATTAATATTTAAATTTCAATTTAAATCCCCTTCTAAGCCTTAACAAATCCAAACTTTTAGACAACATTAACTAATCACCTACTTTAGGATCTATCCCAGCCACACGACCTTTCTCACACACTTTAGATGATGTGCTAGGACAACCAACTCTAGATCTAGGTTAGGCCGGTGTTTACTTTTCTGCTGTGTGCCGGATTTTTCGTAGTTTTCACTGCATGTTGTGGATGAAATTGCTTTGCTGTGTCTGCTTACTTTTTCTGTACTCTGTGGATGAATTGATGTGTTTGGCGACTAGATTACCCTTAGGTTAGGTACGATCTGGATGTTGACACAGTTTTCTGCAGGTGGCCACGCTCATGAAGGGCAATATAAAAAGGGGGCAAATCAAAAAAATGCATAAATATTATAAATTCTTTGCACAGGTGCTTCAGCTGCTAAAGCCCCCAAATCATAAAAAAAGCGTGGCCAGTGTGTTTACTCTTTTTTTTTATGCTCATATACAACTGCTTGGGAATAACTGATTTTTATATATTAATTGCTTAGGATAACCCTGCAGGTGAGTCTAGATTTTTATTTTGATATAAATGTAATTTGTGTAAGTGTCAAGTGTTGTGAAAGTTGATTTTGAGTTGGGATACATAGATCCAAAGCTTGGATTCCAAAGAGGAAAGGATACCCCTTTAGGGAACACTCCTTTTCCATTTGGAAATCCAAATTTGGATCATACCTCTTCCTTACCCAAAGAGGAAAAAGTGGCCTCCCCCTTAGAGGGAAGTGCCCTCTTGTCCATTTGGGTAATCCACTACGAAGATTCCAAGAAGATTGAAGAAAAGGAGTCCAAAGAAGAATGAGATTGAAGATAAGAAGATTTGAAGATTGAGAGTATCCCACTCAAAATAACTTGCGTCATTACTAGGTTTAGAATCCGGGTTGTTGTCAGTGGTGCCCGGCCACTTTACTTTCTGTAATATTCTGGTTTGTAATAAGCAAGGCAATTCTGCCTATGGACATTTATTAATTAATTTGTATTTGATGTGATGATTTGATTGCCTTTAGGATTACTTGTTTTTACTAGTTTTTTTGGCGATTGCATGCCGCTTTTTGTTTTTCGCCTGGATACGTGAGACTCGTGAGGGTGTGAAAGTTTTCTACTCATAACCTTAAAAGTCCAAAATTTTAGTGAGTCTAAATAACATAGAAAGATAACGAATCTAGGGAATTAGCCGGGGATCGACCCCGGGGTCGCATGCATATTTTTGCATTCTTCTTTCCTTGTTTTAGACCCTTCCCCGCCTGCGGGTAGAGTCCGGATAGTCTGACCTATGAGGACGAGGTGCCAGACCTGGGGAAGTCCAGTCTTCTAAAAAATTATTTTATAAGCCTGTTTTTAAAATTTCAAGCATATTTGATTTGAGGTTGTTAACCAGCATGCATCGCATTAGATACAAATTAAAGAGTCAAAATTTTAATTTCATAGTCCTTAGCATTTTAGCACCCAACATAAGTCAAAGGGGCCAATTAGGAGAATCTCTAGATATCGGCCCCGCCTCCACAAAACTTTAATTATAACGTCCCTACCACTCTTTCATAAAAGACCGAACTCATCTCTTTTAAATCGATTAGGTGGTTAGCTGGCTCTCCAATCCAGGCCGGGGTAAGTCCAGACCTTGCACTGCATTAGTTAGGATCGTACGACTGTAGTCCAGTGTCCAAAATAGATTTAGGTTCCGGGGCAGATATTTGATTATAAGACCCCAAACTTTGGGAATCTAATCCCAAATTTCTAATAAAATGCTCAACTCTAATTAAATATCATTTCAAATCCAAAACATAAAGCCCAACACTTAGATTAAGTTGGGACATTTCCGGATGGTTCTGGAATCTCAAAGTGTTCCCTACTTCTTTTCCTTTAACTCCGTTAATAACTGTTCAATTTTGATCCATTCCCTTTTGATTTTCCAATAACTCTATTCATATTTTGATATCACTCCTAGAAACTCTAACAAAATTCTGCCACCATTTTAATCGGGAGTTTTCATAGGAGATTTTTGTCTCCCTACGATGTAATTAACTACGAGGGCTTGCGCTCGTAGGAAATTTGGAACCACATACACCTGATTTTAAAAAAAAATTTAATTTCCAAAATTTTATTAGACTTCCTTGGGAAAAGTTAAGTAATGATCGTCATAGTTGCATTAGAAGGATTATCGTAGAATGGTCTCATTTCCCTTTGGGGAGATACACCCTTCTTTGATAAGGCTTTGGATGTAAATGCGACGATCATGTTTCTTGAATGTTGTAATTGGGTACTTAGTTTAACTATACTTTGTCCCCTCGGGGCCATATAAAGTTCTCCTTAGAACCCGATCATAACATTCAAGATAAGTTTACATAATTCTAAGTCTGAACGCCGTTATGAAATTTTATGTTCGTCCTTCGGGGTGATATAATTTTTCTAACGGGACGATTCGATTTTAGAATTAGAATTAAATCTCAATTTTAAAGCTCCCAAAGAAAACTAATATTTTTCAAAACCTGTTTTCAAAATTCCACCAACAACTTTATCTAAAGTATTTCTTGATTGTCACACACTCACCACACAAATTCTGAAAATTCAGAATTCTATTCCCATTGTACTATATGATTTCCTATCACACTGTATGATTTATCAAATCTGCACAAATAATAGTTCTTTATTAAACTAATAATCAAGATTCAATTCCTTCTCTACATATGATCTTGTACGATTATAATCATATTGTACGATCTATGTGGTTGTGCATTTAAATCATTTGGTATGATATAATTGCACTTCATACTATATAATTTCTCTTCTTAATATTGTATGATCCACAAGAACAAACGGATTAGGATGACTTAAAGTCAATCAGTATGATATAATTGCATCTTATACTGTACGAACACTCTTTTGCACTGTACAACTCTTTTCGATAAAGGTTGTATCGATAACTTTTGGAATGATAAAAACTCCTTCAGATCATACTATATGATACTGATCATACGGTATGATATGCCAAAAACTTTAAAAATATTAGGGCCCTTATGATCACTTCACTTATTTATTACCCACCTCACTTACTCTTATATGTTCTCACTCAATGGCAAGCTCTAGCAAGCGCGATCGACTTGTCCTTGGAAGCTCATCTTCCTCTCACCGTGATAACCACCATTTCTTATCCGCAAAAGATGAAGAAGCCTACCACAAATTCAAGGCGTTCAATATTACCCCATCACTAATGTTGAATCAAGCTGCCTTGAGTTTTGAGGTGATGAGCTTATTTGCATCTACTGCATTATAATTTCTCCTTATCCTAGCCTTCCATTACGATGCTGAAATTCTCTTTGAATTCCTGGCCAACCTCACTATGAATGTAGAAAACCTAACCCTCACCTCTTTTATCTGCCATTAAAATGTCAAAATCACTAAGGCTGACATCGCTCAGTACATATGGCTTTCTTGTGATGTCCATAGAGCCCACTCATTCTTAAAAATAATTTTGATTGGATTGTAGTTAACTAGTCCTAAGAATTACTTCTTTTCAACAACACCAACCACTTATCAGTCACTAAACCGAAATGCTAGAATTATTCAACATGCTCTTCTAACTTCAATCGTACCCAAAGCTGACGATGGAATTTGCATGATCCTAATCTTATCCGTTGTTACCTACCTTATTATGTTAAACACCAAATTTAATGAACACAATTTAATTATTGATTATATCAAAAATATGACCTTAGTTCGCCTCCCTACCACTCGTAGAAAACTCAACCAATCCCTTAGCCACCTTCTAAGTTACGTTCTTTAGAATAAATATCAGTTAACCTATCCTAGTAAACCTGACAATTTACCCATTTTCTATACAATTGCGTCCTTATGTATTTAGTTTCATCTAGGGCAAGAGTAGGATAAGCTAAATTTTGATAAAGAAGAAGGAGAAGATGCTCCAGTAGGAGCTCCTGTTCCAAAAAGATGGCATGCACCACCCCGAGGGCCTACAGCAGCCTACCCTCATGATGACCTAATGGAACAATTTGATGAACTATAAAGCTAGCTTAACAAGCACATTCAATAACAACATCAATAACATGAGAAGGACATGGGTTGGTTTGGAAAAAAATTTTCCTCGAATGATTAGTACTTCGCATCCATCCACCACTACTTTCAACCACCTCAACCACCACCTAATCAGGATCATAATTTTTTACTTGTCAATATCTTATGTTTTTTCAATGTTTTGTTTGTTACCCCTCTTTCTGGAGATGTCAAAAGGGGGAGAAGTTTTTTGTAGTTTATTATAGTATGCTTGGTTTAGATGTCTTATTCAGCTATTTTTATTTATGAAATTGGTATAAAGTTTATTGTAGTTCGTTGTAGTATGCTTTGTTTAGTTGTCTTATTTAACATTTTTCTTATTTTAGAAATGCATGTTTTCATATCTCTATCCCTATTTTCTCTTCATGATTTTATATTTACTTAAAAAAAACATAAAAATGCTAATTTGCTTATTAACAACATTATTTGACATCATCAAAAAGGGGGAGATTGTTGATGTCCATGACCCCTAGCCTGAGATTTTGATGATGACAAATAATTTCAATTTGAATTATTTCATTATTCATTAAATATATTGAATTTTTCTCGTGTCTGTGAGTACAAATATTTTAGGGAGAACATATAACTACTCAAGATAATAATAAAACTCAAGACTGGGTAGAGTAGGATGTGAAGTTTGTAATATAATATTTTTTATTTTTTTTTCTTTTATTGAGTTTGGCTAGAAAGTGTATTCAAACTAAGCAACCAAGCACACACATAGGGGGGGATCTTTATTTTAAGGAATTTTTTTTTAACTTTTTGTAGATAATACTAAACGAGTTTAAATCGTCTGTACAAATTACTGCGACACAATGGCTACCTGTGAATAAATCATACTGAATGAATCATACTGCATAATGTGTTTTTAATTGAAAACTCTAGCCTTTAGATTATTTTAAGTTAGTTTTTAAATCATAAATTTTGAACTGATCGTACTGTACGATCAAATCGTACAGTACAAATTTTGAATATTTACTTAAATTAACCCTCGTGATTAGTCAGTAAATTAAGGATTAATTTCTTATAGGTTATAGTACTATATGACATGGTTCGTACTGTTCGATCAACTAAGGCAATTTTTAATCATCCTGAACATCGTACCGGATGATCCCTTGATTTTTGAACAAATCGTACTAGACATTATAAACATCATACTGGATGACCTTAACCTATTAACATATCATACAATACAAAGTGGATTGTACAAAATGATGAACAAAGACGAGTTTTTATCGACCCAGTTTTTGTCTAATATGAATAGAAGCAAAATAACATATCTTACTGGATGATGTTGTATCGTACTATATGATATTATTCATAAAAGGATTTCTTATTCATATTCCTTCATACCAGGATAAAGGCTATTTTTAATTGATCGTACTGTATGATCATGGATCATACTTTATGAACATAATGACTATATATAAAATTTAAGTTTTCTTGGAGCCTGGTTTAAATATCTAAACTTCTGTCTATTGAGTGAAGTGTGTAAGAGAGGCATGTGAGTAGAAGGAGATTCCTTTAGAGAGAGCTTTTGAGAAGATTTTTGGTTTGTGAGAGGAGGGATAAGGTGAGGTTTTGAGGGAGTAGGAGTGTGAGGGAGATCACAAAGTTGCTCCTAGCTTGCTTCATGGAACTTCTCCTGTGGTCTGAGAAGAACTTGTGAGAAGCTTTCTAAGGGGAGATCCTTCAAGGTTCATATCCTCTAAGGAACTCTGCCTTCTCTAGGAGGGAGTAAAATGAAAGGTTTGTTATCATCATTGAGACGGTGACATAGCATTTGGTACTCTGCCACGCTAGGAAGGTGAATGTGAGCTTTCTAAAAGCTTCTCCGCATCGTTGTGGGGGAAAAAAGGATAATTACTTTTTAGTAGTGATTTCTAGAGTGGAGGGCTCTGGGGTGTGGATGTAGGTCAAGTGACCAAACCTATATAAATCTTCTAGTGTGAATTTTTCCTTACAACACTTTTTTACATTTTGCATTTTTACATTTGATAAAATTGCTTGGTGAAAATCATTTGTCTAATTCATTGTTGAGCTAGTTAAAATTTCACCACCTATTATGGAAATCATGTTTTAAGAATTCACTTTGGTATCAATTCAATTTTCTTGTTTAAAATTTAAAAACCAAAAAAAATAACACTCATGTTTAGGATTGTTATTTTATTGCAACAAATTTCAAATTCACCACCCTCTTGGTGCATCTCGTACTGTCACGTGATAAGAATAGCAAGAACCTTATTTTACAATTGAGTAGAAATACCCATTCAAAAACTATTCATTTGCATTATTTCTTATGTTTAAATTGATTATTTTGAATGTTAGGGGTATTGGGTGCTCTTCTTCTCACTTGTGGGTGAGTAATTTATATGGTTTTCGTGATATTTCTATTCTTGTTTTAATTGAACTGCTTGTCAATGTCTATAATTTATCTAATACTATTAGATTTCTTGGTTTTAAGCATGTTATTCTGAATTTTGCTAATAAAATTTTGGTTTTTTGGAAAGATCCTGTTCGTATTGATATTCTTGGTTTTTTTTTACTAAAGTGCTACATTATAATATTGAAGTTTTAAATCTTATTTATTCTGCATCTTTCATTTATGTGACCTCTTCTTGTGGGACTAGAAAAATTCTTTGGGAGCAATTATCTGCCTTTCATAGCATTTATCAATTTCCTTGGTTGGTGGGTAGGGATTTTAACACTATCTCTAATCCATCAAAGTGTATTGGGGGGTCCTCTCCTATTTTGCATTATATGGAGGATTTTAATAATATTATTATGGATTGTAAGCTCATTGGCATTGCTTTTCTGGTAGCATGTTTACTTGGAACGGGGGAAATTATGGCAAAGGCTGGATCATGATTTATTTCATGATAATTGGCTTAACTCCTTTAGTTCTATTTTTGTAGAGTATCATTTTCGCACTCTTTCTTATCATTCTCCCTTACACCATGCTCTTAATACTAGATATTGAAATTACTAAACGACAAGAGGGGGGGCGAATTGTAAAAACTTCTTAATAATTAACTTAACCCTAAACAAGAGTTCTAATTTTTTTGTTGTTTTTGAAACTTTAAAACAAAGATTTATGCAATTTTTTTTTTCCACAAAATTTCACATGCAATAGATATGACAAATTTAAAATGCAAGAAAAAGTAAACAACGATAAGGAAAGAACACACCAAGAATTTATAGTGGTTCGGTCAAAATATGACCTACGTCCACTCCCCGGAGTCCTCCACTCCGGGATTTTCACTATCAAAATAGTTCTCGTTTTGCCCCCCTCGGCAAGGCGGAGAAGCCTGTACAAACCTCCCTTTCACCAACCGGCATGGCGGAATACCAGACTCTATTTTCACCCTCTTGGCGACGGCAGAGAACCTTCTCGTTTTTCTCCCTCCTGGAGAAGGCAGAGAACCTCGAGGTAACGGATGTAGACGAGCCTTTCCCTTGGAGATCCTTCCTCAAATCCTTCTCGGGCCACAGGAGGAGCAAGATGCAGCAAGCTTGGAGCAACCGTGTGATCTCCCTCACACCTCTTCTCCCTCACAACGCTCACCTCCTCCTTCCTCTCTCAACCCTCAAGAATTTCTCTAGAGTTTTCTCCCTTGGAATCCCTCTCTAACCACGTTCACCCCCTCTGTAATTCTTACCCAAAAAAGAGTTGATTGACACCTAAAAACGGGCTCCAAACACCTCTGATTTCAAAATTAGCCGTTACTGTTCGTACAGTACGATTCAACATCGTACAGTACGATCTTCACAAACAGCCGTCGTCCTGGTACGAAGCTGTACGAACAGTACAAAAATAAATCGTAATGTACGATATAATATCATACGGTACGATCCAACAAGATACTACTCGTACAGGATGATGGTCTGGATGATCGGATGTCGTCTCTATTCATCGTATGGTACGATTACTATCGTACAGTACGATGTTCAAATTTTCATTAGCCCTGGATTACATGCACTAATCACGGGTTAATTTAAGTAAGTATTAAAAATAGATCGTACAGTACGAACTTGTTCGTACAGTATGAACGGCGCAAAATCACTTACTTAAACTATGTCACGGCTAGGGTTTTGGATCTGAACATATCGTACAGTACGAAAGACTTTGTACAGTACGATCTATTCACAGAATTGTCCACATAGCTTGGATCGTACAGTACGAAATAAAATCGTACAGTACGATCGACAGAGAAGAATTTTAGTTATTTTTTCAGTTAAAAAAAACTCTCCCCCTGTGTGTGTGCATGGTTGCTCTTACTCTTACGCATTTTGTGGCCAGACTCAATAAAGTAAAAAATACAATAAATGAAAAATACAATATTTGACTCATACTCCTAATCTACCCGGTCTTGAGTCTTCCTTTCTTCCTGAGTCACTTGTGATCTTCCTGAAATGTTAGTGCTCAAGGAAAATAACAAATAAAATAATAATCAATGAAACGCAGTTCAAAAACACTCATTATTTGGCATCATCAAAATCTCAAACTCGGGGTCATGGGTTGCAACAATCTCCCCCTTTTTGATGATGTCAAATAATTTGTTGCAAGTAAGAAAGAAAACCATTTCTTTTGAAAAACATTTCTTTTGTTATTTTTTTTTTTTTTTGTTTTTTTTTTTTTTGAATTAAACACAAGAAAAAAAGGTACTACAAGTAAGTACGAAATAAAAGATACTGCATTTAGATAAATAGGCATTACAACATCACAACAAACTTCTCCCCCTTTTGACAGCACAAAAAGGAGGAGCAACTAAAAGCAAAAAGTAAGAGAAGAAAACAAACAGAAACTACAATGCAAACATAAACAAACTAAGCAGACGGGTCCTGATCTGGTGGTGGTGGAGGTGGATTTGGTTGAAAATATTGAAAGAGAGCATCGAAGCGGTGATCAATTGCAGTGAATCGTTCGCCAAACCACTGCATATCAGTCTCGTGTTGGTGATGCTGTTCTTGAATATGCATGTCGAGACGAGTCAGCAGCTGGTCGAAGCGGGCGACTAAGTCATCATCAGAGTGCGCTGGTGCTGGTGCTGGTGCAGGTGCATCTTCTCCTTCTTCTTCATCAAAGACGGGTTCTTCAGGCTCATGACCCCGATGAAAGAGGATACGGAAGGAAGCATCCGTATAAAAAATAGGAAGCATGTCGGGTTCACCAGGGTAGGATAACTGATATTTATGGTAGAGGATATATCCTATTAGGTGACCAAGAGCCAGATTTTGTTTCCGTCGAGTGGTGGGAAGACGAACAAAGGTCATATGCTGAATATAATTGCTAATCAAATCGACCTCATCAAACTTAATGTTGGACATAATAAGGTAAGTAGCGACTGACAAGGTAGGGGTCAGATTGATGCGGTCGCCACCTTTGGGTATGATAGAGGTTCGAAGAACATGTTGAATGATACGGGCATTTTTGGTTAAAGATTGGACTAGAGGCTGGTGTTGATGAAAAACAGTATTCCTAAGGACTCTATTTACATCGCTCCAATCAAAATCATCGGTAAGAAACGAGCGAACCATAGGTCCTTCAGTGGACAGCCCAATATGTTGGGCGATGTCAGCTCTAGTTATTTCAACGGGACGGCCACAAACAAAGGAGTGAAAAGTGGTGTTATCAACAGTGTAGGTGAGGTTGGCGAGAAATTCAAAAAGCAGTTCAGAATTGTATGGAAATGCTAGGGTGAGTAGGAATTGAAAAGTGGTGGAGACAAAGAGGCCCATTACCTTGAAATTTAGAGCGGCTTGATTAAGCATTTTCGAGGGAGAAATTTTGCAAGCCTTGTATCGGTAGTAGGCTTCCTCATTCTCACTATTCAGAAAGCGATCGGGTTGACGATGGGATGAGGACGAGCTTCCGGCAGTCATCCGACCTCGTTTAGACATTGCAGGAGGGCAAGAAAACGAAGTGAAGGCTGAGTGAGGAGAGGGTTGAGTGAATTTAACAGCCTAGGGAAGGGCAATTATAGGAATTTCCGTATATCGTACAGTACGATATGGGATCGTACAGTACGATATCCAATTAATATTCTGACGGGTCGTTTCGGGAAAAGACAGTCAACCCGTACAGTACGATATGTATCGTACAGTACAATCAGGCGAATATCGATCGTCCCGAGGCCCTCAGTACGACTTTTGACCAAAAGTTTCGTACTGTACGAATAGGTGGATCGTACAGTACGATACATAATAAATATCGTACCAAACAGCTATTACTCAGATTGTCCTTTTGTGATGATGTGGATCGTACAGTACGAAACGAATGAATCGTACAGTACGATACTCAATAATGTCGTACCAACCGGCTTTAATTCGTCCCAATCCGTGCTGACGTGGATCGTACAGTACGAAACGAATGGATCGTACGGTACGATACTCAATAACGTCGTACCAACCAGCTTTAATTCGTCCCAATCCGTGTGACGTGGATCGTACAGTACGGTATGGATCGTACAGTACGATGAACAGTTAAAGTAAGTGTTGATGTGGTGAGTGTGTGGTGATCAGGAGCAGCCCTAAAGAGATTTATTTATTTATTTATTTATTTATTTATTTATTTATTATTATTTTTTTTTATGCATTTATATCTATGACACCTAATCTAGTCCTCAAGGTGCTAAAGGTGTCAAAAGCTAATGGTTTTGTGAATATGTCTGCCAATTGATCTCCTGTAGCGATATGATGTAATTCTATATCTCCCTTAGCGACGTGATCTCTAATGAAATGATGTCTAATGTCTATGTGTTTCGTTCGAGAGTGTTGAATTGGATTCTTAGAGATACAAATTGCACTTGTGTTGTCACACATGATCGAGATGGTTCCAACAGGTAGTCCAAGATCAAGAATTTGTTGTTTTAACCATAGTACTTGTGCAACACAACTTCCTACCGCAATATATTCTGCCTCGGCTGTGGAAAGTGCTACTGAGTTTTGCTTCCTACTGGACCAAGAAACTAATGATTGTCCGATGAATTGGCAGGTACCAGAGGTGCTCTTTCTATCTATCTTACATCCTGCGAAGTCAGAATCTGAGTACCCTAGGATTTCAAAGGAAGTGCTGTGTCTGGGATACCAAATTCCTAAGTTTGGGGTGCCTAGTAGATATCTAAGAATTCTTTTGACAGCAGTTAAGTGAGACTCTTTAGGATCGGCTTGGAAACGGGCACAGAGACACACACTAAACATTATGTCCGGTCTACTGGCAGTCAAGTAAAGTAGGGATCCAATCATTCCTCTATATTTTTTCTGATCTACTGGTTTTCCACTAGGATCCTTATCTAATTGGATTGTCGAACTCATTGGGGTGTTCATGGGTTTTGCACTATCCATTTCATATTTCTTTAAAATATCCTTAATATACTTTGATTGGCTAAGAAAGGTTCCATTATCCATTTGTTTTACACTAAAGCCAAGAAAGTAATTAAGCTCTCCCATCATGCTCATTTCAAACTCATTACTCATTGTTTTTGAAAATTCATCGCATAAGTTTTTATCCGAAGATCCAAAAAATATGTCATCTACATATATTTGAACAATGAGAATTTCTTCTTTGACCTTTTGTAAAAAGAGTGTAGTATCTACACTACCCTTTTGAAATCCTCTATCCAAAAGAAATGAGCTAAGTCTTTCATACCATGCTCTAGGTGCTTGCTTTAATCCATATAGTGCCTTTTTTATTTTGAATACATGGTTTGAGAATTGTGAGTTTTCAAATCCGGGGGGTTGCTCAACGTAGACATCTTCCTTAATTACCCCATTCAAAAATGCACTCTTCACATCCATTTGATATAACTTAAAGTTCTTGAAGCAAGCAAAAGCTAAGAGCACTCTTATGGCTTCTAGTCTAGCAACCGGGGCAAAGGTTTCTTCAAAGTCTATTCCCTCAATCTGGTTGTACCCCTTAGCTACTAGCCTTGCTTTATTCCTTATTATTGTTCCTGAATCATTCACCTTATTCTTGAAGACCCATTTTGTTCCAACAACACTTTGCTCTTTAGGTCTCTTAACTAACTCCCAAACATCATTCCTGGTGAATTGGTTCAGCTCTTCTTGCATTGCTAGAATCCAGAATTCATCTCCTAAGGCTTGATCTATACTTGTAGGTTCTATCATAGAGATGAAAGCTGAGTGACTAACCTCCTTCCTAAGTCCATGCCTAGTCCTTACACCTTCTGAAGGGTCTCCTAAAATTAACTCTTTAGGATGACTAGAAGAATATCTCCATTCTCTAGGCAAAACTTCCTGAGGTTCGACCCTTTCTCCTAAGGTCATCGTCTCTACTCCTTGAATTGCCTCTATTTCATCATCTTCAATTTTAGATTCTGAGGGCTTATCTGATTCATCAAATACCACATGGGTGGATTCTTCTACTACAAGGGTTCTCTTATTAAAAATTCTATAGGCCTTACCTACAGAAGAATAACCTAAGAAGACACCCTCATCAGACTTGGGATCGAATTTTCCTAAGGGATGTTTACCATTATTTAAGATGAAGCACTTACACCCAAAGACATGTAAATGTGAAAGGTTTGGTGTCCTACCCTTAAGGAGTTCATATGGAGTTTTATTCAGCTTCGATCTAATGTTTACTCTGTTCAAAACATAACAGGCTGTGTTGACTGCTTCTGCCCAAAAGTATCTAGGAAGGGTATACTCCGCTAGGATTGCCCTAGCAGCTTCTACCAAAGTTCTATTCTTCCTTTCTGCTATGCCATTCTGTTGGGGTGTTATAGGAGCTGAGAAATTGTGCTCTATTCCTATCTCTTGACAGAATGACTCAAATCTATCATTTTGGAACTCTCCACCATGATCACTATGGATTGTTGATATTTCACAACCTAATTTTCGTTGAATCCATGTGGAGAAAACTTTAAATTCCTCAAAAGACTCATTCTTGTGTGCTAAGAATCTTACCCAAGTAAATCTAGTGAAGTCATCTACAATCACAAATCCATAATTCTTTCCACCTAGACTGGCTGTACTAACGGGTCCAAATAAGTCCATGTGTAGAATTTCTAGTGGCCTAGAGGTGATCACGTCTCTAATTGAGTGAAAGGATGATTTGACTTGTTTTCCTTGTTGGCAAGCATCACATAAGTGATCCTTGGTGAATTCTAACTTAGGTACACCTCTAACTAGGTTTTTCTGAGTGATGTTTCTAAGAGTTTTCATGCTAGCATGACATAGTCTCTTATGCCATAGCCACGAGTCATCAACTATTGTTTTCAAGCAAAATGATTTTGAACTATCAACGCAATCAAGGTCTAACATGTAAACATTGTTAATTCGTTTTCCTTCTAAAATTAATTCATCAAATAAACTAATCAGGCATCTATCAGTAAAAAATTTAACATCAAAACCTTTGTCACACAGTTGACTAATGCTAAGTAAGTTATGCTTTAAACCATCAACTAATAAAACATTTTCAATTAAAAAATTCTTAGCATTACCAACGATACCTGAGCCTATCACCTTCCTGGTAGTGTTGTCTCCCAACGTTACTTTGCCTCCAGTTTTGGTCTCGAATAGGATGAACTTCTTCATATCTCCAGTCATGTGTCGCGAGCAGCCACTATCCAGGTACCACATGCTCTCACTAGGTCTTTTGTGAGAGCATCCCTACAATTTTATTCAAAGGTTAGATTTGGGAACCCAAGTGAGTTTGGGTTCCTCCTTATGCTTGCATGAATGAGATGTATGCATGTTATGTTGTGATGGATGCAGTTTAGGTCTCCATACTAAGTGTGTCCTACGGTGAATTGTGCATGTGCGGGCTATGTGACCTAACATGCCACAAGAGAAGCACCTAACACCAGGAAATGGATTTACTAATCTATGAGTATGGTGGTGCCTCTTCCTAAGGTTTTGAAATGCATGCTGTGTTGGGGGTTTTCTAGGATGGCCTACTGTGAGTGATGCAATTTCATTTTCTAGTTCTTTTATCTTTTCACTATAAGTTTTGTTTTGAGCTGTCAATCCATCAACTTCTATCAATAGCAAGTGCTCACTATGATCTACTTCTAATGCAAGTGCAGTTAGTTTTTCAAACTCTACATCTAGTTCAATATGTGATGTTTTCAAGGATTCATGCCCTTCACTTAGTTCAATATGCTTCTTATTTAATGCATCATACTCATCAAGAAGTAACATGTGATCTTTATCTAAATCAGAATTTTCTTTAACTAAGTTAGCATGCTCAATTTGTAAGGAACTAAATTCAATATTAAGTTTAGCATGCATTTTCTTCAGTTTCCTATACGAGTCATGAATATTCTCAGAAATAAGCAGTAATTCATCATAAGAAAGTTGACATATCTCATCTTGATCCAATTGATCAAGGTTATCATTAGCCATAAGACACAAATTTGTTACCTCCTCCTCTGCTTCTTCTTCTGATGATTCTGAGGAAGAGTCGGCCCAAAAAGCTTTCAGTGTCTTTGTCTTTCCTCTCTTGTATTTAACTTTGTCATCTCTTTTCTCCTTTGCTGGTTGACTCTTCAGATTAGGGCAATTGGCTCGAAGGTGACCTGGCTTCTTGCACTCAAAGCAAATTGTATCAGATGAAACCTTATTGGACCTTGAGTTCTTACCTTTATTCCAGCTGTTCTGATGACGCTTTTGTTTTCTTTTCAGGAAATTTTTGAACTGTCGGGTCATCAGTGCTATCTCATCATCTTCCTCCCCTGCAGAGCTTTCACTTTCTGAGTTGCTAGCTTTTAATGCCACCGTCCGCTCCTTTTTCTTTTCACCTGCATCACTTTGCCTTTGGCTCACTCCTTGCTCGTATGCAATGAGTGACCCAAGGAGGTTATCAATAGAATAAACATTAAGATCTTTAGATTCAGTGATAGCAGTTATCTTAGCATCATAGGAACTAGGTAGGCATCTAAGAATTTTATTCACTTTCTCAGAATTTGAAATTTCTCTACCTAATGCATGCAATGATGTCACAATTTGGGTGAACCTAGTGTACATGTCAGAAATTGTTTCGCTAGGTTTCATAGGGAATAATTCATAATCATGCAGTAGAATGTTAAGCCTAGACTGTTTTACTTCGTTTGTTCCTTCGTATGTGATGCACAGTCTATCCCAAATCTCCTTACCAGAAACACAAGTAGATACTCTCATATAGTCCTCAGATTTCAATGCACAAAAAAAGCAGTTTAAGCACTTAGCATTCAGTTGGGCTAACTCCCTATCCTCATTGCTCCATTCAATAAAAGGTACAGAAGTTTTCAAACCATTAACAATCTTGAACGGTGCAACATATCCATCATTTACTAACATCCACATGCGGTAATCTATAGATTGTAAAAATATAGACATTCTAATTTTCCAGAAATCAAACGGTATGTTATCAAAAAGTGGTGGACGAGTTATTGAATAACCCTCCGCAGTGTTACGATTACCAAAATTCGACATGATCGTTTTTTCAAGGTTTTCTAAAACACTATTTTTGAAAAACAAGCTCTGATACCAATTGAAATTACTAAACGACAAGAGGGGGGGTGAATTGTAAAAACTTCTTAATAATTAACTTAACCCTAAACAAGAGTTCTAATTTTTTTGTTGTTTTTGAAACTTTAAAACAAAGATTTATGCAATTTTTTTTTCCACAAAATTTCACATGCAATAGATATGACAAATTTAAAATGCAAGAAAAAGTAAACAACGATAAGGAAAGAACACACCAAGAATTTATAGTGGTTCGGTCAAAATATGACCTACGTCCACTCCCCGGAGTCCTCCACTCCGGGATTTTCACTATCAAAATAGTTCTCCTTTTGCCCCCCTCGGCAAGGCGGAGAAGCCTGTACAAACCTCCCTTTCACCAACCGGCGTGGTGGAATACCAGACTCTATTTTCACCCTCTTGGCGACGGCAGAGAACCTTCTCGTTTTTCTCCCTCCTGGAGAAGGCAGAGAACCTCGAGGTAACGGATGTAGACGAGCCTTTCCCTTGGAGATCCTTCCTCAAATCCTTCTCGGGCCACAGGAGGAGCAAGATGCAGCAAGCTTGGAGCAACCGTGTGATCTCCCTCACACCTCTTCTCCCTCACAACGCTCACCTCCTCCTTCCTCTCTCAACCCTCAAGAATTTCTCTAGAGTTTTCTCCCTTGGAATCCCTCTCTAACCACGTTCACCCCCTCTGTAATTCTTACCCAAAAAAGAGTTGATTGACACCTAAAAATGGGCTCCAAACACCTCTGATTTCAAAATTAGCTGTTACTGTTCGTACAGTACGATTCAACATCGTACAGTACGATCTTCACAAACAGCCGTCATCCTGGTACGAAGCTGTACGAACAGTACAAAAATAAATCGTACTGTACGATATAATATCGTACGGTACGATCCAACAAGATACTACTCGTACAGGACGATGGTCTGGACGATCGGATGTCGTCTCTGTTCATCGTATGGTACGATTACTATCGTACAGTACGATGTTCAAATTTTCATTAGCCCTGGATTACATGCACTAATCACGGGTTAATTTAAGTAAGTATTAAAAACAGATCGTACAGTACGAACTTGTTCGTACAGTACGAACGGCGCAAAATCACTTACTTAAACTATGTCACGGCTAGGGTTTTGGATCTGAACATATCGTACAGTACGAAAGACTTCGTACAGTACGATCTATTCATAGAATTGTCCACATAGCTTGGATCGTACAGTACGAAATAAAATCGTACAGTACGATCGACAGAGAAGAATTTTAGTTATTTTTTCAGTTAAAAAAAAACTCTCCCCCTGTGTGTGTGCATGGTTGCTCTTACTCTTACGCATTTTATGGCCAGACTCAATAAAGTAAAAAATACAATAAATGAAAAATACAATATTTGACTCATACTCCTAATCTACTCGATCTTGAGTCTTCCTTTCTTCCTGAGTCACTTGTGATCTTCCTGAAATGTTAGTGCTCAAGGAAAATAACAAATAAAATAATAATCAATGAAACGCAGTTCAAAAACACTCATTATTTGGCATCATCAAAATCTCAAACTCGGGGTCATGGGTTGCAACAGATATATGAATCTTTTCCTCAATTTAGATTTCAAAATATGTGGATTCAGCCTGACTATTTTCTAAGTGTTGTTCAAAATAATTTGAATGCTCATTTGCATCTAGATAAATCTATTATAAGTATGAATAGACTTTGGCTCAAGATGAAAAGTCCTAAACAACTTTTAAATTGGTGGAATCATAATGTTTTTAAAAATATCTTTACTAATATTTTAAATGATGAAGAGAATATTAATAATGTTGAGCTTAACTATCAAATGTCTCCCTCTGATGCTAATTTTTCTTTACATAGAGAAGCTAAGGCTTGTCTCTTCAAATTAAATGCCTAGGAGGATATTTATTGGAAATAAGAAGCTGTTGCTAAGCATCTTTTGGAAGGTGATAATAATACGAAATACTTTCATGCTTCGGTCAAAAGAAAACATGCCTCAAATTCTATAAATAAAATCAAATGTGAGGATGGTTCTATTACTGAGAATGCTGTGAAAATTGCCTTGTTGGTTGTTCAACATTTCAGGATAGGCTCAACAAGGTTTTTATCCCTTATAATATTGACAACCCTTATATTATCGTCAATCTCATCATGTCGAAGGATAATAATTTTCTTTCTAAAATTCCTTATTTAGATTAATTAAAAGATATTATTTTTTATATAAATGGTAACTTTGTTGCTGGTCTTGATGGGTTCACTACCAAATTTTTTCAATCTGCTTGGGGTATTATTAAGGATGATCTCTATGCTTCGGTTCTGGATTTTTTTGCTAGTCATAATATGCCTAAATTTTTTATCTTCTACTTCTATAGTTCTTATCCCTAAGAATAATGATGCTAGTAATTGGAATGAATTTCGACTGGTTAGTCTTTACAGTTTCTTTAGTAAACTTCTTTCAAAAAATTTCATGACTTGCTTAACTACTATTCGTCCTGAGATTCTTTCTCCTTTCCAAATGGGTTTTGTTATAAATCTTTCCATCTCTTATAATATTTTTTTGGCCTATGAATTCTGCCATGATTTGGATATTAAGGGTAGGGGTGATAATTCTATCCTCAAGCTTTATATCTCCAAAGTTATGAAAATATTAGTTGACTATTCATTTAGAATATCATGCAGTTATTTGGTTTTAACTTGGTTTTCATTAACCTTAATATAAATTGGATTGAAGGATCTTTTTTATTTATTATTATCAATGGTAAGAGCTCTAGATTCTTTAAATATTCTCATGGCTTATGGCAGGGAGACCCTATGTCTCTAGCACTTTTTATTACTATGATGGATTATCTTTCTAGAAACCTTGCTAGACTTTTTGAAAACCATCCCAATTTTTATTTTAGGACTAGGGGAGGTTTTCCTATATCTCATTTCTATTTTTACGATGATTTTATCATTTTTATGAATGCTTCTTGTAATAAGATTAATAAGCTTATGGATTTCTTTTACTATTTTCAAACTATTTGTGGCCAATCTTTGAACAATTAGAAATGTAGTTTCATTGTTTCTAGCAATATGCATAATGATCGTATCTTGACTATTAAAGCTCTTACTGGGTTTGTGCATGGATAATTACTTATAAAGTACCTTGGTATTCATCTTTTTTAATGTAGAAAGAAATCTTTTTTGTTTAATGATTTAAATACCTCTGTGTAGAATAAACTTCAATCCTGGGATTCTAATTCTTTGAGCTTTGGGGGGTAGGCTTACTCTCATTAGAAATGTCATTCATTCTCTCCCTGTCTTATTTTTCCAAACTTTGCTTCCCACTAAAATGGTGTGTAATAGAATTTATAAAATCATTAATAAGTTTTGTTGGAGAGGCACTAGTAATAACACTACAATTTCTAGGGCCTCTTGGGATAAGTGTTGTGGTGTTTTAAAAGAGGGTAGGCTGGGTTGTAAAACCATGGAGGATATGGCACATGCTTTTTTACTTCAAATTATGGTTTATTTTTAATGCCAAGTTTTCTCCCCGGGCTAAATTTATGTTTTCCAAATACTGTGTGCGGAAGCATCCTACTACCTATTCCTTTAATATTGGTGATTCTAAAATTTGGCAAAGGTTGTGCAAGGTTAAATGGGAGGTGGAACCTCATCTTTCTTGGGGTATTGGGGGTGGCAGCATTTTTTTCTGGCAGGATTAATGGTTAAGTACTCACTTTATTGACTCCCTTATTAATTCCACCTCTACTACTGTTGTTAATGATAATTATTTCATTAATGATAACTATTGCGATTATGATAAGTTTGTTGATGTGATTCATGATTTAATTTTTAAAAAAATTTCCATTCTCCCACTTAACTTGGAGTCGAGAGATGAGTTATTATGTAAGTTAGCTAGTGATGGGATTTTTTGATTAAAAGATGCTTGGCATGTGTTTATACCTAAGAATGATGTTACTACAAATTTTTTGATGATTTGGCATAGAAGTTTCTTTTCTAATATTGCTACTTTTATTTGGAGAATTTTACATTTATTCATTCCTATTGATGTCCTTTTGATCAAAATAGGTTTTGTTCTTCCGTCCAAGTGCCAATGTTGTTATCATTTTCGAAAGTATGCATCAAGTTTTTATTTTGGGTCATGTTGCTGTTAAAATTTGTTGTCATTTTGTTGATATGTTTAAAATAAATTATTTTAATGTGAATTTGACTATTCTTTCTCTTCTTAATGCTTGGTTTGTGAATTATGAAGACCATAATAGAAATGTTACCCTTTCCCTAATTTTGTGGTATCTTTGGATGGAGATGAACAATTCTCTTCTTAATGGCATTAGAATGGAATCTTAAAGGATTATTAAGAATGTGAAAGTTAAATTTTTGAGCCTATTCTCTTTAACTTGCAGTCTATTAAAAGTTTTTAAAACTGTTATGATGTTGCTTCTGACTTAGGTATCAGGTTGGAGGCCTCCTTGCTTCCCTTACACCATCGTTATGTTTCTTGTGTTAAACCAGCTTTGGGTTATTTCAAGATTAACGTTAGTATTGCTAATGAGATTAATAACATGGGGTGTGGTGGTATCATTAGAGATTGCCATGGTAATGTTACTCTTGCCTTTGTGGTCCCTTTGCTTAAAGGTAATCTTCTTATGGCTCTTCTTAGTTTGGTTCTTTATGCACTGAGAATTTTTATGTCCTTGGACATTGTTAACATTGATATTGAGATCGAGTACTCTTATAATTATCATTGCATTTTTTATGAGGTGGACTAAGTTTGTAATTCTGAGGTTTTTTAAATTGTTTGGCACATTAAACACTTGATGGTTTTTATCTATGTTTCTGTTTCTCATGTGCTTAAAGAAGGTAATGCATATGCCAATTGGTTATCTCATTTTGGTTATGTGATTGTTTTCTTCATTGACTTCATGGAAGCCAATGTCCCTACTCCTTTAAAAGGCCTCCTAAGACTGAATAAAATTTTCTTACCTTATGTTAGGAGGTCATTTGATCCCTTCTTGCTTATCTATTTATTGTGGTTTGCCCTCTTCAGCTGGTTATTTTGGGTTTTATCCAAGGTTTAGGAAAGTTCATGTGATTATTCTTGTTAAGATCCTAAATCCCTATTTAACTATAATGGTGGTTTTAATCTAGTTTATTTTGGGTTCCTGAGGCTGAATGATGATTGTAAGATTTTCTTGATGGGTATTTTGTTTGTTTCTCTCCTTCCTAAGGATCTAGCTTTGCTAGATTCTTCTGGTGGAGGGTCTTTTTGGTTTATGGATATCTAGATGTGGTAGTTACCTGGCTTTTTGGATGGTTTTATTTTTCTAAGGCACTATTGGGCAGTTATTTCTATTCAGGCTGCTAGAATGGTCCTCTTTGGTTGGTTGTTCCTTTGCTTTGGTGTTTTTTGGTTTGGGCACCTAGGTGTGCTATGCTAGGTAGTCTTATCTTGTTGTGATTGCTGGGGCTTTTCTGTATAGTTGTAGTTGTTTTTCTAGAGCCTAGATTGGAATCGCTTGGATTGTTATGGTTGGCTTAATTTTGTGAATAGGTGGTTGCTTCTTTGGTTTGTTTTATCATGTTTAACCGCATTTATTGGGGGAAGGTGGTACTGGTTGGGATCTTTTGGCTGGAGAAAGCGGCATAAGGATTTACCTTATGATGGTTGTTAAATCCATTTGTTCCTGGGCTCTTCTTGCCTCAACCCCTCTCGCCTAGACTACACACCCTTTGGTTTGAATGATGTTTTTTTATTCCACCCCACTCCTTTTAGGTGTGTAATGGGTACTATGTTAAGCTATTGTGCTTTGTGGTTGATCTGGTTCTGCTCCTTCCCGGGGCCTGTTTTTTGGGATTGCTTTATTTATTTGAAGTTTTGGTGGTGGAACTAGAATTATAGCAATATGGCTGATTGTTGGGGTTATTTTAATATGCATTCCAAGTGTATTTGTGGCTTTATGTTGCATATCAAATTGGTTTATGTTTCTTGCTCTGAGATATATATTTGAAAGTTCGATGGGGATGTTAAGCCCTATGAACTTAGTCCCAAACTAACCAAGGGGGGGGGGGGGGTGAATTGGTATTTTAAAAACTTCTTTTTAAACAAAGAAATAAAATCACATAAACCAAATCACACCACAAAATAATGCGGAATTTAAAAGTGCGGAAGCAAGAAAAAGAACACAGAAATTTATAGTGGTTCGGTCGACTCGACCTACGTCCACTCCTTGGAGGCACCCTCCAAGTATTGCACTACACAAAAAGTGACTCTCCTTTAGCCCCCACGGCTAGGTGGAGAAACCCTCACAAGAACCTCCTTTTTGCCACCCCGGCAAGGCAGAGAACCTATCTCCTTTTGCTTCCTCCTGAAGCTGGCAGAGAACCAGAACTAAAAGCAAAGCTCCTTACCTCTACCGACCCTTCCACGGACGAGAAACTCTAGACGAAGATGACGCAGAGAGATCCTTGAAGCAACCCTTGTGAAACCCCTCACAAGCTCCCCCTCACAAGATCCTCTCTCTCTCTTCTCTCTCTCTTTCTCTCCTCAAGGCCTTCTTAGGTCAAGGCAGCAGCCAAAACATTTTTAAAAATGTTGAACAAGAAGCTCTTAAATAGAAGAGCTCCAAAAGAGCTCATTAATTGCAAGTTGCCGACAATATCGTCCAGGCGGATATGGATATCGGCCTGGCCGATCAATACAAATCAATGAAGATCGGCCAGAGCATAGCCCTGGATGTAAAGCTGGATGATTGAAAATTGGCTTGATCGTCCAGGCCGATCTCACGATCGTCCTGGCCGATTAGTTCAAATCAGAGGAAAATCGTCCTGACAATAGCCCTGAATACGGGCTGGCCGATATTGATCGTCCTGAAGTAACTTAAGGTTTTTGACTAGATCGGCCTGGCCGATCTTGCGATCGTCCAGGACGATATGATCGTATCAATCATCCTTAATTACTTCCTTGATTTCCTGAACAATTATGGCGTAAATTGTTAATATCGTCCAGGCCGATACGAGGATCGTCCTGGCCGATATTTTAAAGATATGGTATACCATACTTGTCTATGGCGGCTACTTATTTCTTTTTTGAGCTTATCGTCCTGGCCGATACACGTATCGTCCAGGACGATCTGTTAACGTAGGCTGCCTTAATTAAGAATCCTTAATTGGACTTTCTGTTTTAAGCTGATCGGCCAGGCCGATCAAAGAAATCGTCCTGGCCGATATGAGTAAAAATAGAATTTCTAAGTCTCTCAAGTGTGTGTGTGAAGGGTTACAAAGCATCAGTCTTTTTGACTATTACAAGAGGACTCAAAAGGTAAAAAACAAAAGTACAGACTGACTCAACCCTAAACCTACGCATTTCGGAACTTGGCTCCTTTTTGATTGTCCGATCGTCGATTCCTGAAAAGTTAGAAGCAACAAGCTGTCCAAGAAAAGCAGTGTTTGTCAATCATCAAAACATAAGACATGAAAAATAGATTTGCAACAATCTCCCCCTTTTTGATGATGGCAAAACACTAAAAAAGGATTTAATAGCAACCGAAAAAATAACCTCATAAACTTCTCCCCCTTTTGACATATTAAAAAAGGAGGGTACATGAAAGCACAGTAAAAGAGGTTCTCCTCATAAACTTCTCCCTTTTTTTTTTTTAAAAAAAAAAAAAAAAAAAAAAACAAGGTACATCAATGATATAGTATTTCATGTGATTGATTTTAAAATTTGTGAGTTAACGTGTTACCAATCTCATTTAATCCATAGAATAGGAGAATATCCGTTCATGGTTTACCCTTAGCCAAAATCGTTGTCTTAGGGTAGAATCGTCTTTTGAAATCAATGACCTAACTCAAATAATTAATTGGATATGAGAAAAAGAATCTACCCACCACTTGGCATAAGGAAAGTATCTCCATAAAACAATGAGGTAGATTTGTCACAATCGAACGATAATCGAGATCAAGCCTTTGAGAATCAAAACTTCTAGGTTCTAAAAGATATAAAAAGGGAGAGTAGCTTGCTTTTGAGTGGGCTCATTTTATGCCTCTTGTCAATGTTGTGGCGCTTTGCGCATCTTTTTATAGATTTTTCAATTTTTTGGCGTCTTTGCGCTTCTTTTGTTGGCATCATTGGCCAAATTTTTTATTTTTGCAAGCTAGATTCCCTTTTAGACTCTTTTAAAAAACTTAGTTGTGAATATATCTTCTCAGATATTAGAGAATAGGAGCTCTCTCTCTAACATAGGGAAGAATTACCACAAGCAGGATTAATAATCGAAGACAAGAGTAACGAGGGATCATGATGTGACAAAAAAACTTTTAATCATTGTAAATACAAGATAGATTTGCTTAAGCAAGCTTTAGAAAGGATCTTAGTTTCATAAACAATCTTTTATTTTGAGATAGACTTTTGACTAGAAAAGAAAACTATGCCACTAATACTACGTTAGGGAAAGAGACACAAACACAAGATATTCATACTATCTAGGTGTTTAAGTGGATGGAAACATATTAACTACAAATTGTTAAAGAAAAGACAAGAGATATTATTTCAGTGAAGATCTAAAACTAAGGTACACGAAAAGAAAAAAAAAAAGGTAACAAAAAAAAGAAAAATTTAGCTAAAAAAGGTTTCATGCATTTATGTCAATCACACCCAATCTGGTCCTTAAAGAACTGAAAGTGTCGAAGGCCAGTGGTTTAGTAAAGATGTCTGCCAGTTGGTTTTCAGTTGTCACATGGTGTAACTCAATGTCTCCCTTAGTCACATGATCTCTAATAAAGTGATGCCTAATGTCAATGTGTTTAGTTCTTGAATGCTGGATAGGATTTTTAGAGATGCATATGGCACTAGTGTTGTCACAAAAAATTGAGATGGTGCTTACATGTAATCCTAGATCCAATAACTGTTGTTTCAACCAAAGAACTTGGGCCACACAACTTCCAAGAGCAATGTATTCAGCTTCAGCAGTGGAAAGTGCAACAGAATTTTGCTTTCTACTAGACCAAGAGACCAAGGATTGTCCAATGAATTGACAAGTTCCGAAGGTGCTCTTTCTATCCACCTTGCATCCTGCAAAATCAGAGTCAGAAAAACCAATAATTTCAAAAGAAGTGCTATGTCTAGGGTACCAAATCCCTAATCCTTGTGTCCCCAAAAGGTATCTAAAAATCCTTTTAATAGCAGTCATGTAGGATTCCTTAGGGTCAGCTTGAAACCTAGCACAAAGGCAAACTCTAAACATAATGTCAGGTCGGCTTGCAGTTAAGTAAAGTAAAGATCCAATCATACCTCTGTACTTCTTCTGATCAACAGACTTACCACTTGGGTCCTTATCCAACGGAGCACTAGAAGTCATGGGAGTGTTAATTGGCTTGGCTTTGTCCATCTCATATTTCTTCAAAATGTCTTTTATGTATTTTGTTTGATTTAGAAAAGTGCCATCTTCCAATTATTTTATGCTAAACCCCAAAAAGTAAGACAATTCTCCCATTAAACTCATCTCAAACTCTCTACTCATTGTTTTAGAAAAATCATCACACAAATTTTTATTAGAGGATCCAAAGAGTATATCATCAACATAGATCTGAACAATGAGTAAATCATCTCCAACTTTTTTAAGAAAAAGGGTGGTGTTTACGCTCCCCTTGACAAACTCCCTCTCTAGTAAGAATGTGCTAAGCCTCTCATACCAAGCTCTAGGTGCTTGTTTTAAACCATACAAAGCCTTTTTTAATTTAAACACATGATTTGGAAATTGAGAGCTCTCAAAACCTGGAGGTTGTTCTACAAACACATCTTTTTTTATCTTCCCATTTAAAAAGGCACTCTTGACGTCCATTTGAAAAAGCTTAAATCCTTTATAACAAGAAAAGGCTAGTAGCACTCTAATAGCTTTCAATCTAGCTACAGGGGCAAAAGTCTCTTCAAAGTCTATCCCTTCTATTTGATTGTACCCCTTAGCCACCAATCTTGCTTTATTCCTCACCACCACTCCTGAATCATTCACTTTGTTCTTAAATACCCACTTTGTCCCAACTACACTTTGTCCCTTAGGTCTTTCCACAAGTTCCCAAACATCATTCCTAACAAATTGATTCAACTCTTCTTGCATTGCTAATATCCAAAACTCATCAGAGAGGGCTTGGTTAATGGTGGTGGGTTCAGTCATAGAGATAAAGGCAGAGTGGTTCACCTCCTTCCTAAGTCCATGTCTAGTCTTAACTCCACTAGAAAGGTCTCCTAAGATCAAATCCTTGGGGTGACTAGTAGAGTATCTCCAATCTCTAGGCAAAGTGTGTGAAGTTTCTCCCCTTTCATCAAAAGTTTCTATTCCTTGGGTGACTCCTTCTACTCCTTCATTGTTTAGGTGCTCACTCCCCTTCCCCAAATTTTCTACTCCACTTGTAATCTCTCCAACATCATCATCATCTACTCCATGTTTCTTATGATCAGACTCATCAAAAACTACATGGGTTGTCTCTTCCACCATCAAGGTTCTCTTGTTAAACACTCTAAAAGATTTCCCAACACTAGAATATCCCAAGAATACTCCTTCATCAGATTTAGGATCAAATTTTCCCAAGTGAGACTTTCCATTGTTGTGAATAAAAACCTTACAACCAAAGACATGAAGGTGGGAAAGATTGGGTGTCCTACCCTTAAGGATCTCATAGGGTGTCTTTTCTAATTTGACTCTAACATTCACCCTATTCAACACATAACATGCTGTGTTAACCGCTTCAGCCCAAAAGTATTTTGGAAGTGAATACTCAGCAAGCATGGCTCTAACGGCTTCCACCAAGGTCCGGTTCTTCCTTTCAGCTACTCCATTCTGCTGAGGAGTCCTAGGGGCGGAAAAATTGTGGCTAATCCCCTTCTCCTCACAAAAATCTCCAAATTTTTCATTTTCAAACTCTCCCCCATGATCACTATGGATGGTCAAAATCTCACACCCTAGCTTCTTCTGAATCCAAGTAGAAAAAGTTTTAAACTCCTCAAAAGACTCATTTTTATGAGAAAGAAATCTAGTCCAAGTGAACCTCGAGTAGTCATCAACAATCACAAAATCATAGACTTTCCCTCCCAAACTTGCTATGCTAATGGGTCCAAACAAATCCATGTGAAGGACTTCTAAAGGTCTAGAGGTGTTAATGTCCTTTATGGGGTGAAACGAAGAGTGAATTTGCTTTCCTAGTTGACAGGCATCACAAAGGTGGTCTTTTGTAAACTTAAGTTTGGGGACACCTCTAACTAGGTCCTTTTGGGTCACTTTCCTAAGGGTTTTCATACTTGCATGACAAAGCCTCCTGTGCCACAACCAGGAATCATCAATGACAGTTTTTAAGCAAAAAGAAGCAGCACATTCAATGCTATTTAAATCAAGCATATAGACGTTGTTTACCCTTTTTCCCTGCAAAATGGTGTTGTTACTTAAACTTACAATGCATGAATTCGTGAAGAATTGTACGATGAAGCCTTTGTCACAGAATTGACTGATGCTGAGCAAGTTGTGCTTCAATCCATCTACAAGCAAAACATTTTCAATCATAAGGTTCTTGGAATTTCCGATTATACCTGCTCCTACCACCTTCCTGGTGATGTTGTCTCCAAGAGTAACCTTGCCTCCAGTCCTGGATTCTAGTACAACAAACTGGCTAGCATCACCAGTCATATGTCGAGAGCATCCACTGTCCAGGTACCACATACTCTCACGAGGTCTTTTGTGAGAGACTTCCTGCAAAATTATCAGATGTTAGTTTTAGGAACCCAAGCAGGTTTGGGTTCCTTCTTATGAAGAGAAGAATGCAATGCATGTGTGGTATGCTGTGGATTATTCATCTTAGGTCTCCACACCCAATGTGAACTATGATGAATTGTGCAAGTGTGTGAGATATGTCCTAGCATGCCACAAGAAAAACATCTAACTCCAGGAAAGGGATTTCTTAAGTGATTTGAGTTATAATGCCTCTCTCTAGGTTTTGGCAATTGATTAAAAGTAGAAGTCATCCTAGATTTCTTACATGCTTCTAAATCATTTTGAATCTTCAAGTTTGTATTTTCTAAAACTTCATTTTTCAATCCTCAAATCTTTCTCTATTTTTTTTGACTTCTTAAAATCAGATTCAAGAGATGTGTGTGATATTTTCAATGCATCATGCTCTTCAACTAACTTACCATGATTTTTATTTAACTCATCAAATTCATCAAGTAAAGTCATGTGATTTGAATCAATTGTTTGATGGTCTTTAATCAAAATTTCATGCTCTTTTTGTAGATTTAAGAATTCTAATTTCAAGCTAGCATGAGTTTTCTTTAATTTCCTATATGATGCATGGATTTTTTCTGAAACTTCAAGAAGTTGATCGTATGAAAGTTCACATACCTCTTCTTGATCAATTTGATCTTTTCCCATAAAACACAAGTTT
This sequence comes from Dendrobium huoshanense, assembly GCA_016618105.1. Classification (NCBI taxonomy): domain Eukaryota; kingdom Viridiplantae; phylum Streptophyta; class Magnoliopsida; order Asparagales; family Orchidaceae; genus Dendrobium; species Dendrobium huoshanense. The sequence continues at coordinate 5,415,111 of CM028350.1, read as the reverse complement.
GTAGTTTCTTCCTCTGGTTCAGTCTCAGAAGAATCAGTACCAGATTCTGCCCAAAAGCTTCTTTGGATTTTCTTATTCTCCTTCCTAGACTTAGCTTTCTCCTCACCTTTTTCTTTTTCTTTGCTTGATTGATCTTGAAGTGTAGGACAATCGGCTCTTACATGTCCCGGTTTCCTGCATTCAAAACAAACAACATCAGAAGATCCTTTAATATGTTTCTGATCCTTACCTTTTCTCCAATTTTGATGATGCTTTTGTTTCTTCCTTAGAAAGCTTTTGAATTGCCTTGTGATGAAGGCAACTCCATCGCTTTCAGACCCGAAAGATTCAGAATCCAATTTGTGTGCCTTCAATGCAATTGTTTTCTCCTTTTTCTTCTCACCTGCATCAAGATTTCTTTGATTCACCCCTTGCTCGTAAGCAATGAGTGAGCCAAGGAAGTTATCAATAGAATAGGTGTTTAAATCTTTAGATTCAGTGATTGCAGTAATTTTTGCATCATAAGAAGAAGGCAAGCATCTCAAAATCTTGTTAACTTTTTCATAGTTTAAAAGTTCTTTTCCTAGTGCATGCAATGAAGTAGCAATCTGAGTAAACCTAGAGTACATGTCAGAAATCGATTCATGAGGTTTCATACGAAAAAGTTCGTAGTCATGCAAGAGAATGTTTAAACGGGATTGTTTAACTTCATTAGTGCCTTCATAAGTAATGCACAATTTATCCCAAATTTCTTTACCAGTCTTGCAAGTTGAAACACGCATGTAATCCTCAGATTTTAAAGCACAGAAAAAACAATTCAAACATTTCGCATTTAGTTGAGCTAAGTCTCGTTCATCAAAAGTCCATTCGGTAAAAGCAACTTCAGTTTTAAAACCGTTAATTTCACGAGAAGGTGGAGAATAACCTTCTTGAATAAGCATCCACATGCGATAATCAGTAGATTGTAGAAAAGTTGACATGCGAGTTTTCCAAAAATCAAAAGGTAGGTTATCGAACGGAGGAGGTCGGGTAATAGAATACCCTTCCGTAGTGTTGCGATTCCCAAAGTTAGATATGGATCAAATTCAAAAAGTTTTCAAACTTTAATTTTCGAATCAAGCTCTGATACCACTTGAAAGTTTGATGGGGATGTTAAGCCCTATGAACTTAGTCCCAAACTAACCAAGGGGGGGGGGGGGGGTGAATTGGTATTTTTAAAACTTCTTTTTAAACAAAGAAATAAAATCACATAAACCAAATCACACCACAAAATAATGCGGAATTTAAAAGTGCGGAAGCAAGAAAAAGAACACAGAAATTTATAGTGGTTCGGTCGACTCGACCTACGTCCACTCCTTGGAGGCACCCTCCAAGTATTGCACTACACAAAAAGTGACTCTCCTTTAGCCCCCACGGCTAGGTGGAGAAACCCTCACAAGAACCTCCTTTTTGCCACCCCGGCAAGGCAGAGAACCTATCTCCTTTTGCTTCCTCCTGAAGCTGGCAGAGAACCAGAACTAAAAGCAAAGCTCCTTACCTCTACCGACCCTTCCACGGATGAGAAACTCTAGACGAAGATGACGCAGAGAGATCCTTGAAGCAACCCTTGTGAAACCCCTCACAAGCTCCCCCTCACAAGATCCTCTCTCTCTCTTCTCTCTCTCTTTCTCTCCTCAAGGCCTTCTTAGGTCAAGGCAGCAGCCAAAAGATTTTTAAAAACGTTGAACAAGAAGCTCTTAAATAGAAGAGCTCCAAAAGAGCTCATTAATTGCAAGTTGCCGACAATATCGTCCAGGCCGATATGGATATCGGCCTGGCCGATCAATACAAATCAATGAAGATCGGCCAGAGCATAGCTTTGGATGTAAAGCTGGACGATTGAAAATTGGCTTGATCGTCCAGGCCGATCTCACGATCGTCCTGGCCGATCAGTTCAAATCAGAGGAAAATCATCCTGACAATAGCCCTGAATACGGGCTGGCCGATATTGATCGTCCTGAAGTAACTTAAGGTTTTTGACTAGATCGGCCTGGCCGATCTTGCGATCGTCCAAGATGATATGATCGTATCAATCATCCTTAATTACTTCCTTGATTTAGTGAATAATTATGGCATAAATTGTTAATATCGTCCAGGCCGATACGAGGATCGTCCTGGCCGATATTTTAAAGATATGGTATACCATACTTGTCTATGGCGGCTACTTATTTCTGTTTTGAGCTTATCGTCCTGGCCGATACACGTATCATCCAGGACGATCTGTTAACGTAGGCTGCCTTAATTAAGAATCCTTAATTAGATTTTCTGTTTTAAGCTGATCAGCAGGCCGATCAAAGAAATCGTCCTAGCCGATATGAGTAAAAACAGAATTTCTAAGTCTCTCAAGTGTGTGTGTGAAGGGTTACAAAGCATCAGTCTTTTTGACTATTACAAGAGGACTCAAAAGGTAAAAAACAAAAGTACAGACTGACTCAACCCTAAACCTACGCATTTCTGAACTTGGCTCCTTTTTGATTGTCCGATCGTCGATTCCTGAAAAGTTAGAAGCAACAAGCTGTCCAAGAAAAGTAGTGTTTGTCAATCATCAAAACATAAGACATGAAAAATAAATTTGCAACAATATTAATTTTTGATAAACTATGGTTTTTTTTGGTGGGGTTATGACTGATTGTGTCATGAATCACTAGTGGTTTTTCAACTAGTACCTTGTTACATGGTTTTGTGTATATATTTTGGTGCCTTATACACTTTTTTCAAGCCCTCTTTTGTGCATGTTATTGCGCAACTAATTTTTTGGACATAAAGCTTGCTCTGAATGATAAGGGTTGCTGCTTTTCTTCTTTTTGGGAGCCTTTGCTTGTGCACCGTAGATTGATCCTACGGATAATGAAATTTTGCTTAGTAGGGATCTTGAGCTCATATGTTTTTTTTTTTTTTTTTTTATAGCTTTTTTGAGCAGTAGACTTTTCGAGGTCCCTTAAAGGACCTTGTATTTTTGCACTTTAATTAACGTGTAGGCCCCTCCATGGGTTTCCTCTAAAATAAAAAATAATAAATAATAAATAAAAATTTAATTTAGAGATTGAAGTTAAAGTAAATAAAAACTCACATGAATAATTTTTCAATCACATGCAATAAAAGCTTGAAAAATGTGGCACACAACAACAAAAGTAAGCACCAGCCTAACCTAGACTAGAGTTGAATGTCCGAGGAAACAATTTAAAGTGTGTGCAAGAAGCTATAAGGCTGGAGTAGATCCTAAGTTTGGTATTTTATTTAAGTTATATAGTGTTCGGGTTTGTTAAAATAGATAGAAAATTTATGTCTGAGTTTAAATATAAATATATTATGTCTTATTGTAGATATATTTTAATGGTTAAATAATGTTAATTAAAGGATTAAAAGTTTAATGTTAGAATTAAAAAAATTTGTTAACTTTTAATATATTTTTTTCTAAATATTAGGACTTAAGATGAGTAAATATACTTTGAGTTTTTACAATTTGAAATGTGTTATATTAAGTTATGATTTTTTGAAGTTTGGACCTAGTTTTGAATTGAGGTTGATCGAAGAGTTGACTTTTTTGCTTTGACTTAATTATGAAACTTTAACATTTTTAGAAAATACAAGATTTTAATTAGAGTTGAATAGTTTTGAGTTTGATTAAATTGGATTTTTCTAAAACTATTTGTGATTTTAAAATATTTGGATATTTTTGGATTTTCTAAAATTGCTTGATTATTGGGATTTTGGATTTTTATCCAAATAACTTCCAAACCACTCTGAATCACTCCAAAAGGTCAAGAATAACCTAAGGGGATGTTTCAAAGTATTTAGGAATTTTTGAAATTTTTAAATATATTAATTAATTAATTAAATGACTTAATTATCAAATTTTTCTAAAATTAAAATTAAAGTTGAATTAAAGGTTATTTGATGGGGCTTTTATTTTTTCTTAATTAAGAGTTTCAAAGGGCACAATTTATGGCACTAAACACCATATCCTAAGCATAATTAAAACACCAAAGCTCAAATCTTAAATCTCATTGGAAATGTCATTAGAGCAATTTGAAATCAAGAGCCAAACCATGACCATTGATATAAAATTGGCTAAATTGTGTCTTTAAATAATTCAATCAGGGTGGATAAGATTTGTACTTGTCATATACTTGCCCAAATTCAATATCACACGGACTCAAGAAATGGGGAGTTCATTCCTAAGAGAAATGCCTAATATAGCCCTCAGACAATTAATGGAATTTACAAAGTTTAATGCAAAACCATAGCTTAAGACTATAAATATTTGATAGGTCTCCTCAATACCCTTCTAGTGAGTGTAAGATCTAATAAAGCGGCTAAGTGTTTGAGGAGATATTATTTTTCAAAGTTTCAAATGGTTTTTGGAACTTTTAAACATGAAATTACAAAGTCAAGAACGCTTTCACACAACGGCACACTATGATTGGGTAGTAAATCATTGTTACTCACTATGTAACTATGAGGTTAATCTCATCCATTGGATTATTGATTGAATGGATGCGATTGGATAATATCAAAATAATAGGATCAAATACGGACTGTTGATCCAGATCAATGTTCATTAGTACATCTTAAACATCCCTCTATTTCCTGAAGTTGTTAAGTTTCTTTGTCATGATTCAAACAATCCCACCATAGAATTTTTACTAAACTTCAAGGGAAGGATTAATACACAATAATTCATTAATCCAATTGTTAGATTGTAACATGTTGAAGATTTTTTTTTACACTTGACCTATACTTCCTAGCTAGGAGCTTAAAAGTGGGA